>CM045746.1:10329465-10736965 GCA_024760905.1 Plotosus lineatus
GCAGAGGTTTTTACGTCGGATGCCCTTCCTGTCACAACCCTTTTTAGCAAGGGACAGAAACACGCTGACGGCTTTGCAGCTACTCTTTACGAAAGTCAGCAATGGTTCTTTTACATGAACCTCTCACCATAGACATTGACAGACATGGCCCGCTTTGATAACCCAGTTAGCTTGTAGAGTGACTCGATCTGTATAATTAACTATCCCGTGACAGCACTGCCGCAGCAGTGTAGCCTGTGCAGGCTACTGGCTAGTTGCCGCTAGTTGCTCAGGTCTAACGTAGCCTTTACACATAGGCCTGTATTATATATATATATATATAAAAATGACTCCAAATGCCTTCTACAAGCCCAAAATTCAAAAACTTTGTGCACCTTGGGCCTAACGGCTCTGTGGCCTCATTCATTTTTTTTTTTTTTTTTTTACAGTTTATCCACTTTTTTTTTTTTTTTTTTAACCACTACACCACTGGATATTTTATTTATTTATTTATTTATTTTTATTTGAAATAAGGGGCAGTGGTGGTCTAGTAGTATAGGAGGCTGGATCGCTGAACCAAAGTTTGGGGTTCGAGTCCCACTCTCCACAAGGTTGTCACTAACCCCCCCCCCCAACCCCCCCAGTGCAGCTAACTGGGTTATCAAAGGCCGGCCATGTCTCTCACTGTTTATGATGAGAGGTTCATGTAAAAGAATCATTGCTGACTTTCGACTCTCGCTCAGAGTTGGCTGGGATGAGCCCCAGCCTCTCTGCGACCCTAATTAGGATTAAGCAGTCACAGAAAATGAACTGATGATGATGAACTGAAATTTGAAATAGTTGGCTATTTAATAAAGAAAATTGTCTAATAGATAATAAGATCTACACCAAATATCCACAGGTGTTCCATTACATTGAATTCAACAACAAATTGATAAATGTGACAGATTTACCTGACTATGTGACTCATGTTTAATGTTTTCAGGAAATACACTAAACTTGATATGTCTTACTGTTTGATCAGATTTAAATGCCAAAGCAGGGTGGAATTATTTTGGCTCCAGGTATTATTACATCTCAAGTGAAGCAAAAACCTGGGAGGAGAGTAGACAAGACTGCAGAAAAAGAGGCGTGGACCTGGTGATTATAAACAGCAATGAGGAACAGGTAACAGAGAGAGAGAGAGAGAGAGAGAGAGAGAGAGAGAGAGAGAGAGAGAGAGAGAGAGAGAGAGAGAGAGGATAGGAAAAAAACTAATAAAATTACGGGACAGAGAGTAAAAAATAATAGGAAAGACTGCCATATTTATATTGTGCTCTCATTGATAGATGTTCATCCTTAATCTGCTGGGTGGCAGGCATCCATGGATTGGTCTGACTGACAAGGACAAAGAGGGGGTGTGGAAATGGGTGGACGGTACACTACTGACAACAGCGTAAGAAAACAAAAATATATTTCGTATTAAATCCAAATATTTAATTTCACACAAAGTACTAACTCAGCTAAATATTCAAAGTGGTTATTGAATTTGCCTTGTTCTTTACAATGTATATTTTAGTAGAAGGAGGCTGGTGCCTATCTCAGCCAGCACTAGGCAAAGAAGGGGTACATTCTGAACAGCTACTCAGACTATAGGAGGACCAACACACACACACACACACACACACACACACACACACACACACACACACACACACACACACACACACACACACACACACACGCGCACACACACACACACACACACACACACAAACACACAACCATTTACATTCATACTTTGCAATTTGGACAGCCAATTAGCCTAATGTGTATATATTCTTTTACTGTGGAAGAAACCGGTGTACCTGGAGGAAACCATGCAAGCATGGGAGGAACCTGAAATCTGCTCACAGTAACACCCAAGCCAAGCCTGAGACTCAAACCCAGGACCTTCTTGCTGTGTGTGTGTGTGTGTGTGTGTGTGTGTGTGTGTGTGTGTGTGTGTGTGTGTGTATGGGGGGGTGTCTAAGGACTGCTAATGAAGGAAAGAATGAATAGTGCTTATTTTAAATATGTAAAAAAAAAAAAACAGTAGACAAGGAACAGCACACACAAAAAATGGCACATTAAATAATTAAATGACAAGACCAAGCAAAAGAAAAGAACAACAACAGAAATAATAATAATAATAATAATAATAATAATAATAATTATTATTATTATTATTATTATTATTATTATTATTATTATCATTATTATTATTATTATCATTATTATTATTATTATTATTATTATTATTATTATAACAATTGGAGGCATGGCGGCATAGTGGTCACCACGTCTGCTTCACAGCAAGAAGGCCTGGGTTCAAGTCCTGGGCGTTCCTCTTGTGGAGTTTGCATGTTCCCGCCGTGCCTATGTGGGTTTCCTCCAGGTACTCAGGTCTCTTGCCAAAGTCCAAAAATAGCACAGTAGGTTAATTGGCTGTTCCAAATCTCTCCTAGATTGTGAATTGTTATCACAGTGCTGGCCCTGTGATGTGAAAGTGGTTCAGAAGATGAACGAATTAATTAATCATAGCCATTATTATTGTTAATATCATTCTTTCATTCATTTCCTGAATTACTGCATGCTAATTAGGGTCACTGGGGGCTGGAATCCATCTCAGCCAACTCTGGGCGAGGGCAGGGTACAACGTTCTTACTGTGAGGTGGACGCACTAACCACTAAGCCACCATATCATCTATTATTATTATTATTATTATTATTATTATTATTATTATCATTATTATTATTATTATTATTATTATTATTATTATTCATAATAATATTAATAATAATAATAATAATAATAATAATAATAATAATAATAATAATAATCTGTGCTTATTACCTGACTATGATTCTCATTCTCTGGATTTCAGGTACTGGGCTGATGGAGAACCAAATGATGCAGGTGATGAGGATTGTGGTGAGATTGGCTTTTCGAACTGGAAGAGATGGAATGACAGGCCATGCTCTGAAAAGCAAACATGGATTTGTGAAAAAGGAGATATTCATTAATTAGAGAAAAGTATTGTAAAATGTGAAGGTGTACTTATATTACCCGCGAGTCTGGACTTCTCAGGATCGATCATGTAAAGCTCTTTTCAGGTTTTTAGTTCTATTCATCCACTTTGAGTTTCCTAATTTCAATGTGTGAACAGTGACTGGATTTTATAATAATTCTTTAAAATAAGTTTTAAGTTTAAGTTTTTCCATGTCAACTGAATATATCATTTAATGAAGGATAGTGGAAGATATTTAATCCATACAATCAAGTTGTGAATTGTGCCATTATTATTCATGAATGATATATGTGTATTTTTTTTTGATAAGAAGAATTTATTGCTCAGGTCCATATAATAGAGAAATAATCTATTGTTTATTTTGGTTAAAATTTTCATCTTTTTTGTGTGTGAAACTTACCATATTTTAGCAATCTTGCTATCATTTTATAAGCTGATATATCTGATATTGCGTCATTTTTTTATTTTTGAGACATTGTTGTCACATGCCTCAATGCAAATGCTGTTATGTGACCTCTTCACCAGCACTCATTCTGTCTCCGCAATTAGAAACAATCAAGCGTTTTATACAATCCTTGTACAAGCTTACACCTGAGAGCTCCACAATAAAGTGTGTTATCGTGATATAAACCACCTTGCTGAGGTTTGCTTTGACACTGTTGATGTTCTCACCAGAAGTTCATGAAATTGCACTGAGGAATCACTCTGTGCTGTTTGAATAAGCACTACCTGCAGCCAGTCCATTTATCTTTAGGTCCGAGGGGTATTTGAAGTGCCATCGGATTCTTATTTTTAAAGCGACATATCTGCTTATTGGCTGAATACAATATTTCATAATGGTTTTGCTGGGAATGAAAGCTACCATGTTTCTGTCAGATAACACTCCAAGAACAGTAGACAGTTCACTCTGTTTTTTCAAATAAATTTTTATCCTCAACCTAAGACTTATTAAGCCACTGAACCACACGTTGTACACACAGGTACACACAAAGAAACTGCTCTTAAGTCTTTCTGTCAGAACCTCCTTTCCTAGATTCACAGTCAATATTCCCCACTCACAATGTGACTCCAAACAACCGTTGCCATTTTTGAGTACTTTAGAGTTCAAGGTGGGCAGAAATAAGACTTTCTGGTGTAAGTGTTTGGACTTGGAGACCTCTAGAGGAAAGACACATGGGTGTGGAAGGACCTAGGATTTTCTTACTGTGGGGCAGACATCCGTACAACTACAGCCACTGTGCTGCAAAAATAGTGACTCTTGATTGAGGTTTTTTTTTTTACATACATATAAATATAGGGGGCAGTGGTGGTCTAGTGGTATAGGGCGCTGGATCGCTGATCCAAAGGTTGGGGGTTCGAGTCCCACTCTCCACAAGGTTGTCACTGCCCCCCAATGCAACTAACTGGGTTATCAAAGGCGGGCCATGTCGCTCACTGTCTATGGTGAGAGGTTCATGTAAAAGAACCATTGCTGACTTTCGTAAAGAGTAGCTGCAAAGTCGTCAGCGTGTTTCTGTCCCTTGCTAAAAAGGGTTGTGACAGGAAGGGCATCCGACGTAAAAATCTCTGCCAAATCAAACGTGCGAATCAGTTGATTCGCTGTGGCGACTCCCGAGTAAAAGGGAAAAAGCCGAACGGAAGACAGACATATAAATATCAGCTGAATCTTGAGTAAACTGTTGTTGTTGTTGTTGTTGTTGTTGTTGTTCATATATAGGGTGTCTCAAAAACATATACACACTTTAAATCAAAGGTCCCCAAACTTTTTCTTACAAGGGCCACATAACTTTTCCCTTCTCTGATGGGGGGTCGAGGTCAGTTTGTAACAGAAAAAGTGTTTTAGGCAGGGCTGCCTAAAAGTAAACATTTATATTGTTTCCCTCTCAGCCACACATAACCAAATATTAATCATCCTTTCTGGGACCTTCAAACAAAAAAGTCAGGAAATAAATTATAATAAAACCAAACAAACAAAACAAAAGTAACATGCTGCTTTCCCTCAGGTGAGCAACTCGAAAGCTGCCCAAACAGACGACTGGTTCAGCCAAGCCTGGCATACAAATGTATTCTCCTGAGCTCATGGTCCACATTTTAGCTTTGAGAGTTTATCGACTCACATTTGGACTTGCAAGCGATCACACTCGTCTTTGTGATGGGATTCAGAGTGTTGGCGCAGAATGCATTCTTTAAATATCGCCACTGCCTCTTGACAGATGATACAAACAATCTTTTCTTTGCATTGAACATAAAAAAAATCCACTGCAAGTGAAATACCCTGCATTCTGAATCAATTTTTCTCTTCCATAACCTTTTCACCATTATTCCATTCTATTTGACAGGGGAAAGTCTAGGATTTTTGTTTCTGTTGCCGCTTGTTCTGAAACTGATGACCGTTCTGGTCCAGACACGCCAACAACGTGAAGCGATGGCATAGCACACATGCATGCATTCAGGTTCAATGGCTGCTCTCAATTCAATGTTTCAGAAAAAGAAAAATCCCATTGCAACATTTTTTTCCCCAACATATTTGATTTTCTTGGCCTGCTTCGAGAAAACAGGTTTGCAATCAATGCGGGATGTTGTTGCTAGTGGCAGAGAAAGAATCCATTATTACAAATGTGCCAACTCAAGGATAGCATCAGATTAGCATGCTAACCTCAGCTAGTGGTTGTTCCATTAATTCTAAATGCATTTCATGAAAACAACAATATTTGATATCACACTGGGTTTTTTTTTTTAATGAATTAGGCATTTTCCCCATCTAACCTAATTTCATGGGCCTGTTTCAGGGGAAGAAGCCATCAAATGTGACTAGTGAGTGAGACTAGTAGTTTTTTTTAACCAAACTAGTAACCATTCAGAAACAAACTAAAACTAGAGGTACCCTCATCGAGTGCAATGTACCTCTGGCAGACACAAATGTATTATTATAACTTTACATAGTTATAATGAAAAGTCTCCCCCTGCTGGGCATCTAATTCACATTTTACCCCAATAATCAGAAATTGTTTTTAAAAATGAAACTACACTCATGAAGTCACCATAAAAAATTGCACTGTAAACAATTGCTGTAACTTCGGTTGTAATTTACTGTATTTTTCTGTTCTGTTTTACAGTAATGTACTGTAGACTTGATCAAACCATTACACTACCACAGAACTGTAGGATTACAGCACTACTGGAAACTGTGAAAGTCCAGCCTCTATATTTGGAACCAGCTCTTTATTTCACGCCATTTACAATAATTCCTAAATATTTTGCTGCACAATTAAGAGTAACTTAATTTTTATTTATTTATTTATTTATTTATTTATTATGGTAATTTATTGAAATATTTACTTTAAAAAAAAAAAAAAAACTTATTTATTTATTTTTATTTATTTATTTATTTATTTATTTTTATACAGTGCGTTCATGTCTGTTGTCTTAGCCGATACTGAGTGAAGGTGGGGTACACCCTGAACAGCTCACCGGTCCATTGCAGGGTCAGCACACACACAACATTCATACTCACAATCACACCTATGGGCAATTTGGAAAATCCATTTAGATAAAGTTACATGCCTTTTGATTGTAGGCGGAAACTGGAGTATCCGAATTATCCCTAAGTGTGAGTGTGAATAGGGTGTTTGTGTCCCTGTGATGGTCTGGAAAGCTGTTTGTAACCCATGTAAACACATGGTTACTAATTTTATTGGAAACAAACCCTAATTTCCAACGAAAGCACTATAGTTTCCTAGTCCCCTTGAACGCATCATAGGCACGTGCTGCATGAGCTCAGCAGAGCGCTGAGGAGAAGGACGCATACAGATCCCTCGAAAAGCGACACAAGTGAGTCAACGATCAAAAATGTGATTAAGTGAACTTTTAACAAGTTTAACTAAGTTTGTGTGCTTTTCAGAGCCTTGTATGTGTTTTGTTCTCTCTGAATCAAACCGGGTGGAGAGTGTTTGTTTTCTTGGAAGCTCCGGTGAGTCATTGCAATATGAAGCTAGCTTAAGAACCTATGCTAACTTTACACTTGGTGAACCTATGCTAACTTTACACGTGGTGAACCTATGCTAACTTTACACGTGGTGAACCTATGCTAACTTTACACGTGGTGAACCTATGCTAACTTTACACTTGGTGAACCTATGCTAACTTTACACGTGGTGAACCTATGCTAACTTTACACGTGGTGAACCTATGCTAACTTTACACGTGGTGAACCTATGCTAACTTTACACGTGGTGACTTTTAAAGCTGTGTGCACTATTTTTGTCTTTAAAAAGCTAAGACCAGTCGGAGTACACAACAAAGATTGTGCTGTGCACAAAATGAGCCTTACATTTTATTTTCCTAAATGTTTTGTTGAAGCACTTTTGCTAATGCACTAAAGTAGTGCAGATCAGCTGTTTTGTATTACATTCCATTCAGTGCCTTTCATGCACTTTTGTCATTTTATTTAGAAATTACTGTTAGGAAATATTTTATTCATTGTGTCTGTACTGCATGTGCAGACTGGTTTTTTTAGTGGATCTGGATTTGATCTTGAAGCTGGTTTCGGACACGGATGGCGAGCCAAATCCAGTGAGAACTCTTGGCGGATCCAGAAGCAGTGTGGCCAACTGTTCTCTGGATGCGAGAGTAGATCTACAGACCCAACCACTTCAAATCACAGGATCCCAGATAAGAACAAATAAAAACACCTTTATCCCAAACGGATCACAATCCTGGAAAAGACTCCCGAATTCACACAAATCGAACCTTAGAGACTTAAGCTTATTTTATTTTATTTTTATTTTGTGAAGAGTGTTCTACAGCATTGTTTGCACTGTTTCTTGTAATATTGTTAATTGTAATAAATCTGCCGGCTGTTCAACTTTAATTTTCCACAATTCATTTTACTCCTCTAGAACCTAGTATAAAATCTAGCACAGCTATATCAAGCTGGTGTTACATGTTCAAGGTCTTTCCTGCTTTCACCCAGTGCTGATTAAGACTCTCCGTGCGACCCTTATATTATTGAGTGAAAGGGTGAGTGATATTATTCATGAATAAATGATTGGTTGAAAATGATTACATGATTGTTTACAAATTTGGCAGAATAATACTTTACTTGAGTGTAATGTCATTTTATGAACTGTTTTATTCCTTATTTGGGTCATGGGGAGGCTGGAGCCTATCCAACTCACCCCAGTCAAATATGGGTACACCCTATACTACTCAGCACACCACTGCAGGGCAACACATACACAACCATTCACATCTATGGGAAAAAGAGTTTACCAAATAGACCAATGTGCATATCTTTGGACTGTAAGAGGAAACTGAGGTACTAAGGAAAAATCTCATAAGCATGGGGAGAATATGCAAATCGCTCAAACCCAGGGTTCGAACCTTTTGTTGTGAGGCGACATGTTAAGCACTATGCTACCGTGCTGCCTTACTTTACTCAAGTGTTAACCAGTTTTCATAAACATAAAATCTTAAAATATTTAAGAGCACTGACAATCAGCTTTGTACCCATCTGGAAATGCTGTCCCATCCACCCACTGCCACTCTGTGTCTTTCATAGTTAGGCCAATCCAAGCCTGATTTCCATTTCCGAGCTGTTTAAAGATGAAGTTCTGTGAATTGAAAGTAAGATGAGAAAATGAATTATTCTCTCTCTCTCTCTCTCTCTCTCTCTCTCTCTATATATATATATATATATATATATATATCTCACTCACTCACTCACCTCTTTGTCTTTGCTCTTTATAATCACCAAGTCTGCCCCATTTGCTATGCACTCCTGTCTGCTCTGGCTCCAGCTCTTCTTTTCAGTGGAGATGTAGTATAAACTGGATTTGAAATATTTCCATCCTGAGCGGATGCTGTTCACTTTTAACAGAAGATACAAGACTTTTATTCACTTACTCATTTGTCAAGCTGGTTTCCCCACCAACTCTTTATTGCCAATCATGATAACGTAGCTGGTACTGATTTCACTTCTGTCAAGAAAGCTTTTCGCCGGCCTCTTGATGTAACCTGCTATTTCTACTTTTGGTCAAAATTACACTATAAGATAACACTCTGCATCCACTTGAAAAAACTGGTGGATCCATCTCGCTATTTTGGGGTAAATTTACACATATATCTAAGCTATACTATATATAGATCGATCATCATTTGCAATTTCATTCAATTTTTATATTGTCATTCCGGAAAAAAATGTTGTCAGGGGGCTGATTTTTTTTTATTGTATTTTTATTCATATGTTTGTTCAATCCACCAGGTGCAGTTAATTGGGTTATCAAAGGCCGGCCATGTCTCTCGCTTCTATGGTGAGGAACCATTGCTGACTTTCATCAAGAGTAGACTGCATAGCTGTCAGCATGTTTCTGCCCTGCGACGGCCTGACGAGCTGTTTCGGGTGTACTCTGCCCTAGACCCGAGTCGGCTAGAATGGGTGCCAGCCTCCCTGCAACCCTAATTAGGATTAAGCAGTTCAGAAAATGAATGAATGAATGAATGAATAAATTAATGTTTATTTAATCATTTTTTTGGGGGTACACTTGCCTACATCTCAAGAGCTGCTTGACATGTCGGTGTCAAATTTTCAGGGTAGCAAACATGGGACCAAAGGCAAATAATCGTTTACAAAAAGGTAATTTTATGTTAAAGTCAAGGTCAACAAAAGGCCTGACAATTATTTATGATGGCTAGAAAAGTACCGGTCAATGATTGACAATTTCACCGGGGGGGGGGGGGGGGGGTCATAGATTGT
Source organism: Plotosus lineatus (assembly GCA_024760905.1). Classification (NCBI taxonomy): domain Eukaryota; kingdom Metazoa; phylum Chordata; class Actinopteri; order Siluriformes; family Plotosidae; genus Plotosus; species Plotosus lineatus. The sequence goes on from CM045746.1 coordinate 10,339,249, forward strand.
CTATATTGTAAATATAATTTATTATATATTTAATTTATCAAACTAACTTAAATGTAATTTAATTTATTATCATAACAATAATAATAATAATAACAATAATAATAATAATAGGGGCAGTGGTGGTCTAGTGGTATAAGGCGCCGGATCGCTGATCCAAAGGTTGGGGGTTCGAGTCCCACTCTCCACAAGGTTGTCACTGTCCCCCCAGTGCAGCTAACTGGGTTATCAAAGGCCGGCCATGTCTCTCACTGTCTATGGTGTGAGGCATGTAAAAGAACCATTGCTGACTTTCGACAAAAGTAGGCTGCAAAGCCGTCAGCGTGTTTCCGCCCTGCGATGGCCTGGCGAGCTGTCCAGGGTGTACTCTGCCCTCGCCCTGAGTTGGCTGGGATGGGCACCAGCCTCTCCGCGACCCTAATTAGGATGAAGCGGTTACAGAAAATGAACTGATAACAATAATAACCACTCCATGAATGTTATTTTTCAACAGCTGAAATAAAGTTGGTTGGGAAGTAGAACCTTTCTAAAAAAAAAAAAAACAGCAACAAAAAGAACCCCACCCCCGCAACGGGTGATGGTGCACCAATGGGGAGAATGAAGGCTCAAGCTCAGTGTCACCCAAAATCCCCGCTATTGTTTGAAACATGTCCAACTCGCCTCCGTTCATTTTCAGTTCAACAAAATGGAGTCTGCCTGTCAAGCTTCCTGAACTAAAATGACGACACTGACAATGTTTGTGTCATTATAATCAGACATCTGCCACTGTGAAGGAGAATATACTGTAGCTTATAACATACATTTTTGGATAGTCCATTGACGAGTAAAACTATAGATGTTCTCTCACCCAAATCTGACAATGAGTTCTGGAGCTCTGTTCTTTCATTACTTAACATGTTTTTCTCAGCGACCACATTATTATAGTTCCTTTCCAGTTTGGCTTTAGTGGTCTGTAACTTGTCTTTGTCCAAGAGCAACTGGCGATTCTCCATAAGCAGGCTGGTGTAACGACTCCATAGTTCATCTCGAGTCACGCTGTAGTTGTTCAGCAGTTTAGTCTAAGATTTAGCTGAAACAAATATTACATTTAAAATTGAATGTTGATCCATATAATAATAATAATAATAATAAGCACTAGATGAATGTTATTTTTCAACAGCTGAAATAAAGTTGGTTGGGAAGTCGAGCTTGAACGTTTATGAAAAATAAAGCAAACAAACAAACAAAAAAATCCACGGGTGATGGTGCACCAGCGGGGAGAATGAAGGTTCAGGCTCAGTGTCACCCAAAATCCCCGCTATTGTTTGAAACATGTCCAACTCGCCTCTGTTCATTTACCGTCCCCTTGTGGGTTTTTATTTTAGCACTCAAATGACCGACATGTAACCGAGAGAATCCGGTCATTTTTTCAAAATGAAAGATTTTTCAAAATTAAAGTTTGTTCGGACTCAGAGAATAAATAAAACTGAAATAATGAATTATTTCTTCTGCGACCGGTACCAATTGAGCCGTGGACCGGTGGTTGGGGACCCCTGGTTTATTCAACATAACCCTCTGACCATAAATCTCTGAGCCTTTGCACAAGTTTTTAAAGCCTTTTATTTCATAATATTAAGGTAGCTTTTTATTTCAGTATCATGCTGAGGATAAACAAATTCTGAAAACAATACAGACAGGTGCTCTGTTGGGTGGGTGGGGTTGGGGGTTAACAGCGTGAATTCAGTTCAACAAAATGGATTCTGTCTGTCAAGCTTCCTGAATTAAAATGACGATGCTGACAATGTTTGTGTCATTATCATCTGCCACTGTGAAGGAGAATATACTGTAGCTTATAACATACATTTTTGGATAGTCCATTGACGAGTAAAACTATAGAGGTTCTCTCACCCAAATCAGACAATGAGTTCTGGAGCTCTGTTCTTTCATTACTTAACATGTTTTTCTCAGCGACCACATTATTATAGTTGCTTTCCAGTTTGGCTTTAGTGGTCTGTAAATTGTCTTTGTCCAAGAGCAACTGGTGATTCTCTAGAAGCAGGTTGGTGTAACGACTCTTGAGTTCATCTAGAGTCAGGCTGTAGTTGCATGTCTTCAGCAGTTTAGTCTCAGATTTAGCTGAAAGAAATATTACATTTAAAATTTAATGTTAACCCATATAATAATAATAATAATAATGACAATAATAATGACAATAATAATAATAATAAATGTATAATTAATTCATTTTTTCATTTGTGAACTGCTTCATCCTACGATGGTCTTAGAGAGCTGGAGCCTATCTCAGCCAAATTTAGCCTGTCAGACCATTGCAGGGTAAAAACACACAACCATTCATCCTTACACTTCGAGGAACAAATTTGTAAAATCCAATGAATCTAATATTTTTGGACTGTACTCAATATTTTTGAACTTTAGAAATATTCTTGCTGAGCCTGGGTCTTAAACCCAAGACCTTCCTGCTGTGAGGTGAAGGTTTTGCCAACTACACCACGCGGGCTTCGAAGAAATGTATCCCAAGTTGAAATTGTTACTTACAGTACAGTCTGAGGGTGCTGTTGAGTGTGGCTTGAAGAATACACATCACCCAAGTTCTCTTTTAAACATAAGACTTAGGTATTTATTTTATAGCAGTATGTGTTTTTGCCATTCTGAGCATTCCTGTATTTTTTTGTTTGTTTGTTTGTTTGTTTTGTTTTTTCACAACGTAACTCTTTGCACAACTGCACAAGAATTCCTATGTGTGTAAAAGCAAATAAAGATCTTGAATGTTGAATATATATATATATATATATATATATATATATATATATATATATATAAATAAAGGACAAGAAGAAGATATATATATATATATATATATATATATATATATATAGATATATATATAGATATATATCTTCTTCTTTTCCTTTCGGCTTTTCCCTTCAGGGGTCTCCACAGCGAATCATCTGCCTCCATCTCACCCGATCCCCTGCATCTTCTTCTCTTACACCAACTGCCTTCATGTCCTCTTTCACCACGTCCATGAATCGTCTCTTTGGTCTTCTTTGAGGCCTTCTGCCTGGTAATTCAAACCTCAGCATCCTACTACCAATATATTCACTATCCCTCCTCTGTACATGTCTCAATCTAGCCTCTCTGACTTTGTCTCCAAAACGTCTTACATGTGCTGTCCCTCTCATCTGCTCATTCCTGATCCTATCCATCCTCGTTACTCCCAAAGAGAACCTCAACATTTTCATCTCTGCTACCTCCAGCTCTGCCTCCTGTCTTTTCCCCAGGGCCACTGTTTCTAAACCATACAACATTGCTGGCCTTACCACCGTCTTGTACACTTTTCTTTTCATTCTTGCCGATACTTTCCTATCACACATCACACCGGACACTTTTCTCCAACCACTCCAACCAGCCTACACACACTTCTTCACCTAGTTTCCACACTCTCCATTTCTCTGGATTGTTGAGCCAAAGTACTTAAAATCCTCCACCTTCCTTATCTCTGCTCCCTGTAACCTCACCGTTCCTCTTGGGTCATTGGAATTCATACACATGTATTCTGTCTTACTTAGGCTAACCTTCATTCCCTCCTTTCCAGGGTATACCTCCACCTCTCTAGATTTTCCTGCACTTGTTCTCTGCTCTCACTGCAGATCACAATGTCATCTGCAAACATCATAGTCCATGGGGATTCTTGTCTAACCTCATCTGTCAGCCTGTCCATCACCATAGCAAACAGGAAGGGGCTCAGAGCTGACCCTTGATGCAGTCCCACCTCCACCTTGAACTCTTCTGTCACACCGACAGCACACCTCACCACTGTCTTACATCTCTCATACATGTCCTGCACCACTCTAACATACTTCTCTGCCATTCCAGACTTTCTCATGCAATACCACAGTTCCTCTCTCAGCACCCTGTCACATGCTTTCTCCAGATCCACAAAGGCACAATGCAGCTCCTTCTGACCTTCTCTGTACTTCTTTATTAACATCCTCAAGGCAAACACTACATCTGTGGTGCTCTTTATTGGCATGAAACCAAACTGTTGTTCACAAATGCTGATCTCTGCCCTTAGTCTAGCTTCCACTATTCTTTCCCATAACTTCATTGTATGGTTCATTAACTTTATCCCTCTGTAGTTGCCACAACTCTGCACATCTCTCTTGTTCTTAAAAATGGGCATCAGCACACTTCTCCTCCATTCTTCTGGCATCCTCTCACTCTTTAAGACCTTGTTGAGTGTTCTTGTCAGGAAATATACTGCTGCCTCTCCTAGACACTTCCATACCTCCACAGGTATGTCATCAGGACCAACTTCCTTTCCACTCTTCATTCTCTTCGATGCCCTCCTCACTTCACCCTTACTAATCTTTGCTACTTCCTGGTCCTCAACAGTCACCTCTTCTACTCTTTTTTCTCTCTCACTTTCCTCATTCATCAGCTCTTCAAAGTACTCTTTCCATCTTCACAGCACACTTCTGTCATCAGTCAATACATTTCCCTCTCTGTCCTTAATCACTCTAACTTGCTGCACATCATTCCCATCTGTATTTCTCTGCTGTGCCAACCTGTATAAATCATTTTCTCCCTCTTTACTTTCCATCCGAGCATACAAGTCATCATACGCCCTTTGTTTGGCCTTTGACACCGCGACCTTCACCTTACACTGTGTCTCCCTGTACTTCTGTTTACTCTCTTCGGTCCTCTCAATGTCCCACTTCTTTTTAGCTAAACTCTTCCTTTGTACACACTCCTGCACTTCCTCATTTCACCACCAAGTCTCCTTATCTCCTCTCCTTCCAGATGACACACCAAGTATTCTCCTACCTGTCTCCCTGATCACAATAGCTGTAGTTGTTCAGTCATCTGGCAGCACTTCCTGGCCACCCAAAGCCATTTTCAACTCCACCTTGAAGACAACCTTACACTCTTCCTTTTTCAGCTTCCACCACTTTGTCTTCTGCTCTGCCTTTGTCTTCTTCACCTTCCTCACCATCAGCGTCATCCTGCACACCACCATCCTATGCTGTTTGGCAACACTCTCACCAACTACTACTTTGCAGTCACTGACTTCCTTCAAATTACATCGTCTGCACAAGATGTAGGCTACCTGTGTGCTCCTGCCTCTGCTTTTATAAGTCACCCTATGCTCCTGTCTCTTCTGGAAGAAAGTATTTACCAAAGCCATTTCCATCCTTTTTGCAAAATCTACCAACATCTATCCTTCTGTGTTTCTGTCCTGGATACCAAACCTGCCCATCAGTTCCTTGTCCCCTCGATTTCCTTCACCAACATGTCAATTGAAGTCTGCCCCAATGACCACTCTTTCATCTCTGGGGGTACTCTGCATCACTTCATATAAGTCACTCCAGAATCTCTCCTTCTCTTCTAGCTCACATCCTGCCTGTGGGGCATAAGAACTAACAACATTAAACATCACGCCTTCAATTTCTAATTTGAGACTCATCACTCTGTCTGACACTCTTTTCACTTCTAGAACATTCCTGGAAAAACTCCTCCTTCAAGGCTCCTACTCCATTTCTCTTCCCATCCACACCATGAAAAAACAGCTTAAACCCTGCTCCTAAGCTTCTAGCCTTGCTCCCTTTCCACCTGGTCTCCTGAAAACACAGTATGTCCACCTTCCTCCTCTGCATCAGGTCAGCCAGCTCTCTACCTTTTCCGGTCATAGTTCCAACATTCAAAGTCCCTACTTTCTGTCCTAGACTCATGCCTTTCCTCTTCTCTCTCTGCCTATGAACACGCCTCCCACCTCTCCTTCTTCGACGTCTTTGAAGATATATTTTCGATATATAAATTTTCGATTATATAAATATAAATATATTTTCTGAGTGCGATATAATTTTTTGTTTATTATTATTTTTATTATTTTATTATTATTAATATTATTATTATTAATCAGTAATCAGGGTCTGTTGGGAATGTCTGGTGAAGTCCCCTGTCCGAGAGGCCTTTAACTCCCACCTCTGGCAGAGCTACAACCACGTCCTGGAGGAGGCGGGGGACATGGAATCTGAATGGGCCATGTTTCGTGCCTCCATTGCTGAGGCGGCAGCCCATAGCTGTGGCCGTAAGGTCGTCGGTGCTTGTCGTGGCAGTAATCCCTGAACCTGGTGGTGGACACCTGCAGTGAAGGGGGCCATCCAGCTGAAGAAGGAGGCCTACCGGGTTTTATTAGCCCGTGGGACTCCCGAGGCAGCAAACGGATACTGGCAGGCCAAACGTGCTGCAGCCGAGGCTGCTGCAGATGCAAAATCTCGGGCGTGGGAGGAGTTCGGTGAGGGCCGAGAGAGTGATTATCGGTTGGCCTTAAAAAGGTTCTGGACCACAATCCGATGCCTCAGAAGGGGGAACCAGTTCTTCACAAACACTGTTTACAGTTGAGGTGGGGAGCTGCTTACCTTGACTGGGGATGTCGTCGAGAGATGGAGGGAATACTTTGAGGACCTCCTCAATCCCACCAACACACCCTCCGTGGAAGAGGAAGATCCTGAGGGTTCGGGTTTGGGTCCGCCAATCACTGGAGTGGAGGTCACTGAGGTTGTCAAAAAGCTCCTCGGTGGTCGAGCTCTGGGGTTGGACGAGATCTGCCCGGAATATCTCCGGGCTCTGGATGTTGTAGGACTGTCTTGGTTGACACGTCTCTGCAACATTCCGCGGTCATCAGGGGCTGTACCTCTGGATTGGCAAACTGGGGTGGTGGTCCAAATTTTTAAGAAGGGGGACCGGAGGGTGTGTTCCAATTATCGGGGAATTACACTCCTCAGCCTACCTGGGAAAGTCTATGCAGGGGTACTAGAGAGGAGGATCCGACCGATAGTCGAACCTCGGATTCAGGAGGAACAATGTGGTTTTCGTCCTGGCCGTAGCACTCTTGACCACCTCTATACGCTCCACAGGATTCTGGAGGGGGCATGGGAGTTTTCCCAATCTGTCCACATGTGCTTTGTGGATTTGGAGAACGCTTTCGACCGTGTCCCTCGAACGATCTTGTGGAGTGTGCTCCGAGAGTACAGCGTTCCGGATCTGTTGCTACGAGCTATTCGGTCGCTGTATCACCGGAGCCAGCAGGTCAGATTTGTTTCCAGTGGGAGTTGGAGTCCGCCAAGGCTGTCCTTTGTCACCGATTCTGTTCATAATTTTTATGGACAGAATTTCTAGGCGCAGTCGAGGCGATGAGGGGTTCGGGTTTGGTGGCCATCGGATATCGTCTCTGCTTTTTAGGGATGATGTTGTCCTTTTGGCTTCATCAAGTTGGGACCTCCAGCTCTCATTGGAGCGATTCGCAGCTGAGTGCGAAGCAGCCGGGATGAAGATCAGTACCTCCAAGTCCGAGGCCATGGTTCTCAGTCGGACTATAGTGGAATGCACCCTCCGGGTCGGGAATGAGGTCCTGCCGCAAGAGGAGGAGTTTAAGTATCTTGGGGCCTTGTTCACGAGTGAGGGAAGGATGGAGCGAGAGATCGACAGACGGATCGCTGCAGCCTCTGCTGTTAAGCGGTGCCTGTACCGGTCCGTCGTGATGAAGAAGGAGCTGAGCCGCAAGGCGAAGCTCTCAATTTACCAGTCGATCTACGTTCCAACCCTCACCTATGGTCACGAGCTTTGGGTAATGACCGAAAGAACAAGGTTATGGATACAAGCGGCTGAAATGAGCTTCCTTCGCCGGGTGGCAGGGTTCTCCCTTAGAGATAAGGTGAGAAGCTCCACCATCCGGGGAGAGCTCGGAGTAGATCCGCTGCTCCTCCGCATTGAGAGGGGCCAGTTGAGGTGGCTCGGACATCTGGTCAGAATGCCCCCCGGACGCCTCCCTGGTGTGGTGTTTCGGGCATGTCCAACCGGGAAGAGACCCGGGGTCGACCTAGAACACGCTGGAGGGACTATGTCTCTCGGCTTGTCTGGGACCGCCTCGGTGTCCCCCCCGGGAGAGTTGGAGGAAGTGGCTCGGGAGAGGGACGTCTGGACCTCTTTGCTTAGGTTGCTGCCCCTGCGACCCGACCCAGGACTAAGCGGAAGATGATGATGATGATGGTGATGATGATGATGATGATGGTGATGATTATTATTATTGTTATTATTGTTGTTGTTGTATTGTTTAGTGAGCCTAAGTTCTCTTTTTAACATAAGACTGAAGTATTTATTCTATAGGAGTATGTGTTTTTGCTGTTCTTTCCTGTTTTTTTTTCGTTTGTTTGTTTTGTTATTTTCACAGCGTAACTCTTTGCACAACTGCACAAGAATTCATATGTGTGTAAAAGCAAACAAAGATCTTGAATGTTGAATATATGTATACATATATATATATATATATATATATATATATATATATATATATATATATATATATATATATCAGTTCAGTTCAATTTCTGTAACCGCTTCATCCTTATTAGGGTCGCGGGGAGGCTGGTTCCCATCCCAGCCAACTCTCCTTCACAGTGGCAGATGTCTGATTATAATGACACAAACATTGTCAGTGTCGTCATTTTAGTTCAGGAAGCTTGACAGGCAGACTCCATTTTGTTGAACTGAAAATGAACGGAGGCGAGTTGGACATGTTTCAAACAATAGCGGGGATTTTGGGTGACACTGAGCTTGAGCCTTCATTCTCCCCATTGGTGCACCATCACCCGTTGCGGGGGTGGGGTTCTTTTTCTTGCTGTTTTTTTTAGAAAGGTTCTACTTCCCAACCAACTTTATTTCAGCTGTTGAAAAATAACATTCATGGAGTGGTTATTATTATTATCAGTTCATTTTCCGTACCCGCTTCATCCTAATTAAGGTCGCGGGGAGGCTGGTGCCCATCCCAGCCAACTCAGGGCAAGGGCAGAGTACACCCTGGACAGCTCGCCAGGCCATCGCAGGGCGGAAACACGCTGACGGCTTTGCAGCCTACTCTTGTCGAAAGTCAGCAATGGTTCTTTTACATGTCTCACACCATAGACAGTGAGAGACATGGCTGGCCTTTGATAACCCAGTTAGCTGCACTGGGGGGGACAGTGACAACCTTGCGGAGAGTGGGACTCGAACCCCCAACCTTTGGATCAGCGATCCGGCACCTTATACCACTAGACCACCACTGCCCCTTTATATATATAAAATGTAACAGCTTCTTTCCTACTGAAGTGAGACTTTCAAGCTGAACAAAATGATGGGCATCGTGCAATATGTATATACAAATTCCTATATGTGTAAAAGATCTTGAATCTTGAATATATATATATGTGTGTGTGTGTGTGTGTGTGTGTGTGTGTGCGCGTGTGTGTGTGTGTGTGTAATCTTACTTCTATACGCAGTAGCTCTTATGCGTTGTTTGTCCTTTTTTTCAATATATTCATACTTGTTGTCAATGTCCTTTTCCATCTTGGAGACCATGATGTACTCACACACTAATGTTTTATGATTTTAAGGTGTACTCAACTGTTTTAAGCTGCTTGACTGACACTGCAAACTGTTTTTGTGTGTGTGTGTGTGTGTGTGTGAGAGAGAGAGTATGTGTGTTGCTCTGTGACTGGTGGGAGATGGTTAGATAAACTAATGTGATAAACAGGAAAGTGAGGTCAGAGCACTCATCACCCTGTTTGTTTGATTGTTTTTAACATTCTTGCTTTCAGCCCAACCATAAACATGGTCTAATCAAGCCTACACTGATCAGGTGTTTCTATTAAAATCTTAAAGTGCATCACTATCAGCCTGGAGATTGCAAGTTTAATTCAGGTTGATGCTGCAGCTATCCGTGACCAGGAGTCCATGAAAGATAATTGGGCGAGCTCTCAAAGGAGGGAGGGATGTCATACACCTTGTCACTCACAGCAATCATCCGCCAATCATAGGTGTCTGTGAGCTGATTCGTACCTGGGGTCGGATAGTATTTTCCCTCCAAGTGTTTTAGATCAACCCAAATACATGTTCACTGCAGTTAGTAACATGGCTGGTGGCTGCATTGCATGTCACAAAGCATTGATGCTCCTTGCTACTCGGTGGTAGTTGTATGTGAGACAGCACTTGAAGGGCAGAAATTGGATAGAACTAAAATTAGAGGAGAAAAATTACGGGAGGGGATCACCAGCCAGATCCTGATGGCATTGGGGTTAGCATGTCTACCTCACATCACGAAGATCCTGAGTCAGCGCCGACCTTGCCGAGCATGCTCTTGTGTGGATTTTGCCTGTTCTTTCTATGCTTGTGTGCATTTCCCCCAATTACTTTGATTTTCTCCTACAGACCAAAATATACAGGCTCACTGTATGTTTCAAAGTGTCCCTAGGTGTTACTGTAAGTGTAAATAGTTGCGTGTGAACAACATTTTAAATTTAAATCATGAAATGATTTTGCCTCTGTGTGGAAGTGATTGACAGGCTGCACCTCTGTGCTGTCTGTGTGTGTGTGTGTGTGTGTGTGTGTGTGTGTGTGTGTGTGTGTGTGTGTGTGTGTGTGTAAAATTAATCATGATATTGTCAGGATAGGAGGTAACAGGAAGTTAAACATTACAGAAGGGTTGTTGGTGAGTTCTTGTGGTGAAAGCATGAAATCATTTGAGCAATTCTGACTTGTGACAGAAAAGAACACTTTCTTAGTGATTGAAAAAGCATGAATATGATTGGCCCTGCCACAAAAACATTATACAATATTTTATTGAAATTCTGTTTTTAATGCAGATTGCTTTGATATAATTATTAACTTGAAGGAAAACCTTAAATCATATTTAAATTTTAATCAGAAAAGCACCAGGAAACCTGGACTGAGCCCTCGTGTTCAGTTCACAGAGCAGGAATCGGTACACATCGATAGGGATCATTGTAACATTAGTTAAAATGTCCAAAAAAAAAAAAATCATAGCAACAGTTGTACATATTTGGGCACATTGGTACATACTGCCATGGCAAAAAATTCATTTTTCAGGTGTTCATTTAGCCTTTAGGAGAATAAAAGCACACGGTCAGTCATACAAAAAATTTTTCGAGAGAAAAATCTTGGACTCTGTCTACCAGCCTGTACTGGCTTATCTTGTGCCCATTCCACACTGATTGCTCTATCATGACATCATGTGTCATCTTGACCTTATTCTGATTGGTCTCTCAAGAAATCATGCCTCAACATGTCTAAATCTTCAAGCGACCGAGTTGGGGTCATATATGACCTCGGGCATATATATTCTGGCACTATTTTTCTAACTTTAATCGGAAAAAAGTTTCCTACCAATATTTTGTCAATCTATTTGTCCTGCATTTGTTCATAGAATTTTGTAAGGATCGGCCAATCAGTGTGGTGAGTATAATCCAAACTTGTGCCGGGTCACTTATGACCCCAGGAAGATCGATGAGATTTTTGGCATTATATCTTCAGATGGTATTGATGGTTCTTCATTCTGACAGTTACATGTTTCAGAAAGTTCAGCCATATAATTATTATTTCTATTACCATATCTAAATTATCTTACCACAGTGTAATACATATTTTATGCAAAGTAACTTTACTTTTTATGATTTGTTTTCATTTTTTATGCAGATAAAAAAATGCAAAGAAATAAAAGATAACATGCGTATTACAAGATGTAACAGACAAGGGTTGTTTAAATAAATGTAATATTGTTCGATGGTTGTGTGTTTTTGGATGGTTTTTTTTTTTTTGTAAGAATATATCAAATTCCATACCTTATTACATAATATGATGGACAAGTATATTAGAGGGTGAAATAAATATGAAAAATCCTAAAGCCATCATTTATATATAAATATTCATATATCAAGTCAATGGGGTCACTCGGTCATATTAGTCACCGAAATAGCTTGGTTGCTTAAGGGTTAATATGTCTCAACATGCCTTGAGTTGACCGTGACTCAAGTGAACACTGTCACAAATCAGTGAACATCGATAAAAATTGGTGAACACTAATGTAAATCAGTTGTGATTGGAGTAACAGTGGTATAAACTTGGGGGGAAATGGGAGCAATATCTGGGGAAAACTGGTACAAATCGGAATGAGACCAGTGTTAATAATAATGATGTCAGATGAAATCTTGGCATAACATTGGTACATAGTGGTATACATCAGAGAATATTGGTACATAGCAAAACAACATTAGCTTAAAAAATATATAATAATAATAATAATAATAATAATAATAATAAAAACTCTGACTAACATTGGGGCAAATCAGGCTCATGATCAGTATCATGTGAGTGCTCCTTAACTAAGCTCAGGTTTAAACTAATCTCACACTCTGAGTCACTCAGACTGACTCTTTAAACACAACTCTCTCAATAATAATATTTTATCAACACAAATCTACATTGCCCTGCGAAGGCCTGGCGAGCTGTCCAGGGTGTACTGTGTCCTTGCCCGGAGTCGGCTGGGATGGGCGCCAACCTCGCCGCGACCCTAATTAGGATTAAGCGGTTACAGAAAATGAATGATGATGAACAAATCTACATCAGAATCATCAGAAATATACATTTATGAGATACAGTGAAAGACATGAACAGTCTCTGTGCACTTTGTGTTATCGATTGATAAGACACTCTGTTTGGTTAAACTGGGTATTGATCAGAAAGATCCTGTGTCTGCGTGGTTGTATACAGGTGTATGTCTATAGCTACCATTGACCACATTATAACTGCTCTACCTTATGGGAAATGAATGCAGTGCTTTCTTAGAACTGTGTGTTGTCTTGGTGTATCGCTCCCAGGCCAGGGAGTAAACGTTTAAATTTTAATTGAAGCGAGCAAGGACGGATATCTAAAACCAAATGTGGAGAGTTCTCTGTCTGTATGTATGTGACGTAGTGTATAAGAATTTAAGAAAAAACATCAGAACGATAGAACCTAACAGTGAAATGGTTACAGAAATAAAGAATAGAGCATGGAAAAATATCCTTTAAATACATTCTTTTAACTGATTTTTTTTTGTTGTTGTTGTTGAAGCGAATTAAATTTAAAAATGATACACATCACTGATAAACATGTTTCTGACAGATCCAGTGTGTTTTATGTGCACTACACTGCACATCATTCCAGAAGCTTTTACCTGAAGGATTGACAACCAGCACAGCACAGTCCTCATTACCTACATTATTCGGTTCACCTTTGTTCCAATCCCTAAACCCAGAGAATCAGAATCAGGCCACTGTTCAGTTTCTTATAAGTCCACACATATACCGAACCGTCATGTTCTTTTGAGTTGTGCAGGATGTACACTGCCTTCGCCTAAAGTTGGCTGAGATGGGTGCGAGCCTACCAGCAACCCTAATTAGGATTAAGCAATTCAGAAAACGAATGAATGATCATATAATGAATCCTCTCATTCTGTTTACCAAAATGTATATTTATAAAATATATTTATATATTTTCAGTTTTGTAAGCAGGATAATAGTTTGATATTATTGATTGTACTGTAACTTTAAGAAAAACTTTAGAAGAATCTCAGTTTCTTACAAAGTGGTTGGTGAAGTATTGTCCACCCATTTCCATTCTCCTTCGACCTCGCTGTCACTCAGACCAATCCAAACTTTACTGACGCTCAGCAGTTGACAGATTATGTCCTGTAAACAACACCACAATAAAAAGACTTAGAGTCTCGTTCTATCTTTATTGTTTTTTCTCTCTGTCTGTCTCGCACACACATACACACACCTGCTCCACTTTGCTTTTTATGATCATCAGGTCTTGTCCTATGTCCTTACAGGTCTGTCTGCTCTCATTCCAGTTCTTCTCATCAGTAAAGATGCAGTAAACACTGGAGTTGAATTGTACACATCTTTGTTGTATACCTGTAGGGATCATTTCAGAGATCAAAACACACTTACACAATGAGAATTGAAGAAGATAAAGAAACCACCACTAGCAACATCCTTAAACCTTCAAGAAGTCAACGCCACACAATGGCAGGGTTTAATCCTTGAGTTTTAAGGGTGTGGGTGGTGATGGAACGGAGGGAGCATGAGGATATCTGTGGAGTGAGGAGAACCTTAAGGTAGGTGGGGGCAGTACCATGAACACATTGGTGGGTGAGGAGTATTGTATTTACTGTGAAACAGGGAGCCAGTGGAGCGTTTGAGAAGGAGAGTGATGTGGTTGAATTTCCACCCCCTCATCAGGACCCGAGCACTGCAGTTCTGGATGTATTGGAGTTTTTGAAAAGATTTACTAGAGAGCCCAATGAGGAGTGCATTGCAGTAGTACAGCCTTGAAGTGCTGGTTTCTTCAGACTGTGATCCTTAGAATGCAGTGGAGGAACACACAGCTGAGGGTGAGGAGGCTGGGATGAGAGTCAAATCCGAAGCCATTGTTTTAACCAGAAAAAGGTAGCTTGCTCCCCCTGAGACAGGGACAGGACTTTGCCTCAAGTGGAGGAGTTTAAGCATTCCAAGCTGTCTTTGATGAGTAATTGAACAACGGAGCGTGGTTGGTGATTTGATAATAAGAGCATTTAGTCTATACATACATACATATCATCCTATAACGCAGCAAATATATATATATATATATATATATATATATATATATATATATATATATATATATATATATATACAGTAAAACCTCCGCTGACGAACGCTTAAGCTCACGAACTTTTCGCCTCAAGAACATTAAATTTGCGAGCATATTGTCTCTGCTGACGAACTAGTTTTCGGCGGACGAATCAAACCACGCGGTCGAACAGCGCCACGGTGGCGGCCACGAGAAGCTGACGCACACTCACGGCGTCACAGTTCGTCACACCCCTTTCTTTGAATGCGGAAGTGTTTTGTGTTTGATAGACATTTTGGACCATATTGAGTGTACTTTTGCTATTATGGGACCGAAAAAGACCCCACCACAGGCGGAGATCATTGAAAAACACGAACGAGGTGTGCGTTTGTGTGACTCAGCGTCCCAGTACCAGTACGCTAAGTCTACCATTGCTCCCATCCTTAAGAACAAGGAAGCTATTAATGGTGCGTGTGTGGCTAAGGGTGTTTCCAAACAGTAGGCGTTTCCAAACTCTCCTTCCAAACAGTAAGTCCCTCCCTCCCTCCTCCTCCCACTCCATTCCATCAAGCCATCAACTACCATCACAAAGGTAAATAAAACCACTTTATTATACAGTACAGTTTATTTCTTTAATTACAATACAATAGCACATTTATTATACATAAAATAAGGTATATTTTTGTGTAGTTTTAAGGCTTATTTAGTAGAAAATTATGTTTTATGGGGACCTGGGAACGGATTATTCTCATTTTAATGGTTTCTTATGGGAAATAAATGTTCGGAAGACGAACTTTTCGCCTCACACACACTTTCTGGGAACCAATTATGTTCGTGAGCAGAGGTATCACTGTATATATATATATATATATATATATATATATATATATATATATATATATTTTTTTTTTTTTTTTTTTTTTCACTCCACCCATATTCTTATCATTAATTATTATCTCATAAATAAATACTAGTAAGTTTGGCTTTGAAAGGGGAAAAAATAAAATTAAATATCAATATAAATGAGCTTCAAACTTCAACATGGATGTTCTCTTTCTTTAATAAAACTCACTGTATTACAACCCAAGTGTATAAAAAATAATTTTATTCTAAAAGGTATATTAAATTGTAAACTTAAGTGAAACAACTTCAAAGTCACTAACCTCAACAACCATAAATAGTGGGGGCACACACACACACACACACACACACACACACACAAACTTGTACTATCTTCTAAAGCCTGCAAAACTGAAACTCATTCAAATCATTTCCTAAGCCACTTAATCCTAATTGGGGTCACGGGGAGTCTGGCACCCATCTCTACCAACAGTCAATTAGTCTGCTGTGCATGATTTGAGACTGTGGGAGGAAACCAGAGTACCCGGAGGACACCAACACAAGCAGAGAAAGCGTGCAAACTCCACACAGATGCACCGCCAGGGGTGTCCAATCTTATCCGCAAAGGGGCCGGTGTGGGTGCAGGTTTTCACTTCAACCAAGCAGTAGCCACACCTTCCACCTGTTTCAATCACCCATAGTAAAAAGAAAAGGAAAAAAAAATACTAGATTGCACATTAGTGTTTCAGTTCTGAAGTGGGGCATCTTGGTGATATCACCTTGCTTTAAGAGCTCAAAATGGAGCCGGTGAAACCTCAAAAACGTCACAGCTCAAAACCCAGGAACATTTTACTGCTGATGGTTAGAATACCTTCAGTTCATTCAACTTTACCTATAATTACACTGATAATTGTATTTACTCGAAATAATTAAGAGCTCTGTCTAGCTGAAGTTTGACAAAAAATGAAATGTACATTGTGGATGTGATTACTTCCTTTATCACATTTTTATGCTATTTGAGTTTGACTTTCAACAGGAAAGTGGTATCAGTAAGGTCATCCGACCTCAACATTGAAACACTCATGTTCAATGTAGTGGCTTTTCCCTTTTCTTTCTTTCTTTTTTTTTTTTGAGAACAGTAATTGAAACAGATGGGGCAGTGGTGGTCTAGTGGTATAGGGCGCTGGATCGCTGATCTGAAGGTTGGGGGTTCGAGTCCCACTCTCCACAAGGTTGTCACTGTCCTCCCCAGTGCAGCTAACTGGATTATCAAAGGCGGGCCATGTCTCTCACTGTCTATGGTGAGAGGTTCATGTAAAAGAACCATTGCTGACTTTCGTAAAGAGTAGGCTGCAAAGTCGTCAGCGTGTTTCTGTCCATTGCTAAAAGGGTTGTTACAGGAAGGGCATCCGATGTAAAAACCTCTGCCAAATCAAACGTGCGAATCAAATGATTCGCTGTGGCGACTCCCGAGTAAAAAAAAAAAAAAAAAAAAAAAGCCGAAAGGAAGACAGACAGTAATTTAAACAGATGAAGGTGTGGCTACTGCTTGGATGAAGTGAAAACCTGCACCCATACTGACCCTTTGCGGATAAGATTGGACAGCCCTGCACTACCTCATTGTGCCACCAAAACTAAACTTGCTTAGAACAAAAGATAAAGCTGCAAGCCTGGACCAGTGCTTGTGTTTGTTATTGCCCAAACTCAATGGCCCGTTTGCTCCTCACTGAGCAAAATAAAATAAGGATACCTGAACTTTTTGTCCACAGTCACAGGTGCAGGTTTAGCATCACATCAGCACATCACTACATTTTCTGTTGACTGCCTTCCTCTTTCCACATCGCCAGAAGAATGCAGAGTACCCGACTGGTTCTCCAGGCTCTATCTGAGTATTTGCTCTCTTCAGGTCCAAGCAGCAGTTTCTTCAAATGTATGTCTGCTCAGATGTAATGAACTGACTCGCAGTCAAACTAGGAGCTTAATTTTAGCATTGAACATAAACAGTCTCAAAATTCTTCCCATTTGCACTTGCATGGAATTTGTTCTCATCACTGACTGTTATGCAAACAATCTTCTTGAGTTGCAAATAACAGACAGGTTTCTGTGCATTACACTTCTAAGTTATGACATAGAAACTGAATCACGTTCACATTAATGCTTTCTCTCTTCCCATCACCGTCTGTCAAACTTCTGCGCAGAAACAACTTACCTGGGACAACTCACACACCTATAAATTAACCCTATAACTGCTGGTACAGATAATTTCCAAGAAAACATTGCATTGTGTCATCGTGTATCTTCAACACACATCACATATATAAAATGAAGGGGGCAGTGGTGGTCTAGTGGTATAGGGCGCTGGATCGCTGATCCAAAGGTTCAGGGTTCGAGTCCCACTCTGCACAAGGTTGTCATTGTCCCCCCCAGTGGAGCGAACTGGGTTATCAAAGGCCAGCCATGTCTCTCACTGTCTATGGTGTGAGGCATGTAAAAGAACCATTGCTGACTTTCGACAAGAGTAGGCTGCAAAGCCGTCAGCGTGTTTCCGCCCTGCGATGGCCTGGCGAGCTGTCCAGGGTGTACTCTGCCCTCACCCAAAGTTGGCTGGGATGGGCGCCAGCCTCCCCGCGACCCAAGTTAGGATTAAGCGGGTACAGAAAATGAACTGAACTGATATATAAAATGATTCAAAGATTTTAACTGCTTTTGGTTTTTTAAACCAAACCATATTCAGATTAACTGAATACTGTTCATTTTATAGCATTATCAACCTTATGATATTTACCTCGGTTACACAGCTCTTTCTCCTTCTGTAAGTAGTGTCTCTCTATAGTCAGGTTGTGGTTACTGGTCTGTAAGTGGTCTCTCTCTATAGTCAGGGTGTTATAACTTATCTGTAACTGGTCTCTGTCTATAGTTATGGTGCTATAGCTGGTCTGTAACTGGTTCTTTTCTGTAGTCAGGGTGTTGAACTTGATCCACAGCACTGCGATGGCACTAAGCAGGAGAGCACACAGCAGCAGCACACACATCACTGTCGCTCTGTAACACCTGTTCCATGCAGTGTTTCTTCCTAGAAGTAAACAAATACAAAGACATGTGGATTCACTTCTAGTGATTACATCAGTTTGGTCCCAAAAACGGTATCCAAGCTAAAAGTGCAAGCTAATAGTACAAATATAAAAATGTTCTTCTAAAGGGGCTACTTTGTACAAAAAGTTTATTACTATTGTATAGCTAATAGATTAACCTTATTTGCCTGTACGTGCCTGTACTACTATGTACCGTGTTTCAGCAGAGGTATTGTAATGAGGGTCAGAGCACGGTCACAATTTTCAAATGCTGATACTATGGAACACTAATAGAAAACCTTATATGGACTTTAATAATGAGGTAATAATCTTCAACCTTGAGTAACCTTCAAAAGGTCAAACCCCAACCATTTCATTAAACATTTACAAAATTTATTTTACAGATATCCAAATCACAGAATAAATTTGTACAGCAGAGTTCAGACTTAAGGGCTTCAATCAATTGCCTAACAGTGCTATTAGCAGTAGCTTGATGCTATTGGGGCTTGAAACTCCAGCCTTCTTATTAGTAACCCAAATCTTTAAATATTGAGCCATCCCTGACACAATGAAAACTTTTTTCAACAAAAACAAACAAAAAATCCCAACAAAAACTTTTTTCAACAAAAAGTTTGTTAGGATTATTGGTCATGTCATTTTATTATAGAACACAGATTTGCTCTATATGTTTTATTATAGAACATAAGATGTGCTCACGGACAATTAAGAATAAAACTGATACATGACCTACTTTCTATATTTATTCTGCATGACTTTACTCCTGTTCCCCTCTGTGTTTTAAATGGACTTAATTGCAGAACTGTTACTGACAATTGCAGCTCTGAAGATATCAATGGAATTACTGTATATGTTGAAACCATCGCAACAAGAGTACTTTGAAGAGCTGATGAATGAGGAAAATGAGAGAGAAAAAAAAGAGTAGAAGAGGTGACTGTTGAGGACCAGGAAGTAGCAAAGATTAGTAAGGGTGAAGTGAGGAGGGCATTGAAGAGGATGAAGAATGGAAAGGCAGTTGGTCCTGATGACATACCGGTGGAGGTATGGAAGTGTCTAGGAGAGGTAGCAGTAGATTTTCTGACAAGAACATTTAACAAGGTCTTAGAGAGTGAGAGGATGCCAGAGGAATGGAGGAGAAGTGTGCTGGTGCCCATTTTTAAGAACAAGGGAGACGTGCAGAGTTGTGGCAACTACAGAGGGATAAAGTTGATGAGCCATACGATGAAGTTATGGGAAAGAATAGTGGAAGCTAGACTAAGGGCAGAAGTCAGCATTTGTGAACAACAGTTTGGTTTCATGCCCAGAAAGAGCACCACAGATGCAGTGTTTGCCTTGAGGATGTTAATGGAGAAGTACAGAGAAGGTCAGACGGAGCTGCATTGTGCCTTTGTGGATCTGGAGAAAGCATATGACAGGGTGCCGAGAGAAGAACTGTGGTATTGCATGAGGAAGTCTGGAGTGGCAGAGAAGTATGTTAGAGTGGTGCAGGACATGTATGAGAGATGTAAGACAGTGGTGAGGTGTGCTGTCGGTGTGACAGAAGAGTTCAAGGTGGAGGTGGGACTGCATCAAGGGTCAGCTCTCAGCCCCTTCTTGTTCGCTATGGTGATGGACAGGCTGACAGACGAGGTTAGACAAGATTCCCCATGGACTATGATGTTTGCAGATGACATTGTAATCTGTAGTGAGAGCAGAGAACAAGTGCAGGAAAATCTAGAGAGGTGGAGGTATGCCCTGGAAAGGAGGGGAATGAAGATTAGCCTCAGTAAGACTACATGTGCATGAATGCCAAGGACCAAAGAGGAACGGTGAGATTACAGGGAGCAGAGATAAGAAAGGTGGAGGATTTTAAGTACTTAGGCTCAACAATCCAGAGCAGTGGAGAGTGTGGAAAAGAGGTGAAGAAGCGTGTGCAGGCAGGTTGGAATGGTTGGAGAAAAGTGTCCGGTGTGATGTGTGATAGGAGGGTATCGGCAAAAATGAAAGGAAAAGTGTACAAGACGGTGTTGAGGCCAACGATGCTGTATGGGTTAGAAACAGTGGCCCTGGGGAAAAGACAGGAGTCAGAGTTGGAGGTAGCAGAGATGAAAATGTTGAGGTTCTCTTTGGGAGTAACGAGGATGGATAGGATTAGGAATGAGCACGTCAGAGGGACAGCACATGTAAGACGTTTTGGAGACAAAGTCAGAGAGGCTAGATTGAGATGGTTTGGACATGTACAGAGGAGGGATAGTGAGTATATTGGTAATAGGATGCTGAGGCTGGAACTACCAGGCAAAAGGCCTAGAGGAAGACCAAAGAGACGATTCATGGATGTGGTAAAGGAGGACATGAAGGTCGTTGGTGTAAGAGAAGAAGATGCAAAGGATAGGGTGAGATGGAGGCAGATGATTCGCTGTGGCGACCCCTGAAGGGAAAAGCCGAAAGGAAAAGAAAAAGAAGTTGAAACCATCGCAACAGAATTGTCTGTATTTACTGGAATTTAATGATATTTTCATGGTTTGTAAGTCTAAGTGTATATTTAGGTTATTTGTATGTTGCAATGAGTAAGAGTCCAGGGACGAGTGCTCTAACCCAGTGATCCCTAACGTTTTTATCACCGCAGACCGGTCAACGTTTGACAGTTTGACAGGATTTATCACCATGGACCGGGGATGGGGGTGGTCATAGATTGTTTAGATTGTTAAAAAACAAAACAAAAAAAACCACAGGTGATCATGCACCAGCTGGGAGAATGAAGGCTCAGGCTCAGTCTCACCCAAAATCCTGCTATAATGTTTGAAACATGTCCAACACACCTCTGTTCAAACGCTGTCCCCATGGGGGTTACATTTTAGCGGTCAAATGACCGACATGTAACCGAGAGAATCCAGTCATTTTTCAAAATAAAATTTTTAAAAAATATAAAGCTCGTTCGGACTCAGATATTAAATAAAACGGAAATAATTAATCATTTCTTCTGTGGTCTGGTACCAATTGAATCACGGACCGGTGTCGGTCCGTGGCCCAGTGGTTGGGGACTCCTGCTCTAATCAGCAGTGGAGCACAAGGATTAGTCAGGCAGGTCCAGATAGCAGAAATGGACGACATCCCATAATTGAATAAGTAGTTTTAAAAGTCCTTTTTTGTGGATTTATAATAATTTGCTTTCTTTTTTTCTGTTTATGTTCTTTAGTTAATGCCAGCGATATAAAACTATTTTTCACTGTTTTTTTTTGGGGCAGTGGTGGTCTAGTGGTATAGGGCGCTGGATCACTGATCCAAAAGGTTGGTGGTTCGAGTCCCACTCTCCACAAGGTTGTCACTGTCCCCCCCAGTGCGGCTAACTGGGTTATCAAAGACGGGCCATGTCTCTCACTGTCTATGGTGAGAGGCATGTAAAAGAACCATTGCTGACTTTCGTAAAGAGTAGGCTGCAAAGTCGTCAGCGTGTTTCTGTCCCTTGCTTAAAAAGGATTGTGACAGGAAGGGCATCCAACATAAAAAATAAAAAAAAACCTCTGCCAAATCAGGCCACCACTGCGCCAGCTTTTTGTCAGATTTTTGTTAAAGTTGGCATACATACACTGCCCTCTATAATTATTGGCAACCCTGGTTAAGCTGTGTTCTTCAGCTTCTAATAAATTATTTTATTTTCTAAATAACATAAAATTGCAATGAAAAAAGAGGAAAATCCAACCTTTACTTCAAGTGCATTTATTCAGAGGGGGTGGGAGTATCCCAAATTAAGAAATAATTATTTTACATCAAATCATGTGTGACACAATTATTAGCACCCCTGATGTTAATAATTTGTACAACTGCCGTTTACCAACAAAACAGCACCTAATCTTCTCCTATAATGCTTCCCAAGATAGGAGAATATAAAGAGGGATCTTGGACCGTTCCTCTTTGCACAATCTGTCTAACTCACCAGTATCCTGGTCCTCTCCTCTGCACTCTCCTCTTCAGCTCTCTCCTCAGGGTTTCAATGGGGTTGAGGTCTGGGGACTGAGATGGCCCTGAGAGGAGCTTGAGTCGTATCTGGTGAACCATTTCTGTGTAGATTTGTCAGCAGATTTATGATCATTATCTTGCTGAAAGACCCAGTGATGACCCATCTTCAGCTTATGGGCAGATGCCACCAGATTTTGATTTTAAAAGTCCTGGTATTTCAAAGCATTCATGATGCCATGCATTCTAACAAGGTTCCCAGGGCCTCTGGAAGAGAAACAGCCCCACAGCATCACCAATCCCCCCGTACCGTACATTCACAGTCAGTATTTAAAGTGAGCACAACATGCCCCACAGTATAAGTTTCGGTGCCTATGAAATTTGATGACAGTATAAAGGACAGTAAGGTTGGTAAGAATTATTCAATCACCATCATATGATAATGTGCCTTTCCTTGGCAGATGTCACATACATTTCCCTACATAATTATTGGTACCCCTGATTAAGACGTTTTAAAAGCCTTCAGATAAATTAGTTTTATTGCAGAAGCTACTCTCACACTGAAAAATGTATAAACATGCCACCTTCAACTCGAGTCAATTTCAAAGAGGGGGAAAAATCCCTGATGAAAAAATAATGATTTTTTTTATAAAAATCACCTGTTACCCGCAGTGCAGCTAACTGGGTTATCAAAGGCAGGCCATGTCTCTCACTGTCTATGGTGAGAGCCATGTAAAAGAACCATTGCTGACTTTCGTTAAGAGTAGCTGCAAAGTCGTCAGCGTGTTTCTGTCCCTTGCTAAAAAGGGTTGTGACAGGAAGGGCATCCGACGTAAAAACCTCTGCCAAATCAAACATGCGAATCAGATGATTCGCTGTGGCGACTCCCGAGTAAAAGGGAAAAAGCCGAAAGGAAGACAGACAGACCTGTTAAATTTTTCTAAAAACTCATTCACTATACTCATCTTTCCATACATATTTTGTTCATGGACTGGCAAAATCTTCATGATCATCAGTCTGATATTTCACTGGCCAACTCTGACTACCCTTGGCTCTTGTTTGTCTATCTGTAACATTATTGAATTTAAGTGTACACGCCACAGGGAAATGGGTTGACTCATTATTTGTACACACTTTGAAATCTATAACATCATCATACAATTGTGATGAACATATCATGTAATCCACTGTACTGGCTCCATTTGATGTAACACATGTAAATTCACCTGGTTGGTCATTGATCATCCTACCATTAAGGATACGTATTCCAAAAGTTTTACAGGGGGCAGTGATGGTCTAGTCGTATAGGGCACTGGATTGCTGATCCCAAGGTTGGTGGTTCGAGTCCCACTCTCCACAAGGTTGTCACTGTCGCCCCCAGTGCAGCTAACTGGGTTATCAAAGGCGGGCCATGTTTGTCACTGTCTATGGTGAGAGGCATGTAAAAGAACCATTGCTGACTTTCGTAAAGAGTAGGCTGCAGAGCCGTCGGCGTGTTTCTGTCCCTTGCTAAAGGGTTGTGACAGGAAGGGCATCCGACGTAAAAACCTCTGCCAAATCAAATGTGCGAAACAGATGATTCGCTGTGGCGACTCCCGAGAAAGGGAATAAGCCAAAAGAGAAGAAGAAGATTCCAAAAGTTTTACACATTTCCACTAACTGTTTTCCAACATTGTTCAGTGTAATGCCTTTGTTGTTTCTGGCCAATTCAAAGTTATCAATGGGATAATCATCAATATCTTTGTCAACAAAATCTATATTATCATTTGGCATATAATCTAAAAGTGTGGATGTCCGTGCATTTAAATCACCAGCAAGTAACAACCAATTTTCTGGATAGTCACAACTGATACTAAACAGGTAGTCCTCTAGTGTAGAAATCCCTTCATGTTTACTATTTTCACAAATATTGGAGTTTTCAGGAGATATGTATGCAAATATTAAAATTATATCTCTAGCCCACTGTAACATGGTGGTTTTCAAGAGCACAACAATAGTGTCTTCAAAATTTAGATACAATCTACACACAAGATCAGCATCAATCCATCAATTTCTAATGAATACTGACACTCCATCACTATGCCTTCCAAAGCGTTTGAAAAAAGTAAATGATTGAAAACCGGGCAAAAAGTTTTCAGAGAGAGAGAGAGAGAGAGAGAGAGAGAGAGAGAGAGAGAGAGCTGTGAAGCAGAGGCATCTTTCAGGCTCTTGCTATGAGAATATCTTTATAGCACTATAGAGGCAAAATAGGATATTTTATGCAATCAGATAAGTTCAAAGGAAGTAGAAAATGTCTCTATGACAGTGCTGTCAGTGTTAAAAAGTGCTTAAGACTATTCATTTTGTTTAGCACTTTGCTTGTCGCATGTGGCGACGTGGAGGCAAATTCCGGACTTCCGAAGTAAGCGAAGGGCTCGACTACCAGAAACCAGAGTGCGCTTCAACATACAGAGACTGGTGCAATTGAAGTATTCATTCAAGACACGGAAAGTTCTGACATGCTGAACGTTTTAACGGACATAAAATCCGAATTGATGTCGCTTAACAAGAGATACACAAGTCTAGAAGACAACGTAATAAATATGGCGACAGACTTCAAACAAAAAATACAAAGCCTACAAGAGGAGAACACACAGCTGAGACGAACCGTGAACAGCATGGCGGAGAAACTAGAAGATATGGAGTGCAGAGATCGCAGAGACAACCTAATCTTCCACGGTCTAAATGGCGAAAAGGGTGCAAGTTGGGATAAGACGGAGGAGGTAGTGCGCGAATTCCTGAAGCAAACATTGCGCCTCGATAACGTGGATGACATAGTCATAGTAAGAGCACATACATTAAACCCGGGTAAGAAAGGTTCTCCTCTCATAGCTAAATTCCAGCTATCCAAAGACAAAAGCAATGTGTTCGTTAAAGTGAGAAAAACTCTCGACAGGGACTCTGGGACGTGGGTGACAGGACTTTCCATTGAAGATTCGCGAAGATTGGCAAGCACTATTGCCTTTGTTCAGTGAAGCCTTAAAAGCAGGAAAAAAAACTAAAATGCGTTTGAACAAGTTGATCATGGATGGGGAAGTGTTTATGTATGATAGAAAAACTGACATGAACCATTTGAGGGGTAAGAGGGTAAGAGTAAGGGGGAGAGACACTGGTTTGCCACCCCCTCGGCATGTCTTTAGACTGTGGGAGGAGTTTACAGTATCTAAAGGAAACCCACGACCAACAGTCGTCCAATTTCCATCAGCTCCCTGTTGATTAACAGCACTGATGGCGGTCGTTGTTAACCTGGGCTTCGACTGATCCGGTATGGAGGTAATATTTCTGATTTGCAAGAAGCCGATTTATTTCTACGGGTAGCGTTCACAACTTTGTCAGTTTCATGTGAGAAACTAACTGCACTGTGGTTTGTATTAAAATAAAACAGTGCAGTTAAAGCATAAGAACAATAAAGACAAAAATTTTAACGTTTGTGGTGGTGAGCAGTTGGCATACATAAATGTTGGAGAGGAAAAGAAGCATATCCCCTTCCATAACAGGGTGGGAGAGGAAAGTGGATTCCCTTCCATAACAGCTTCAGGTAATTCAGCCAAAAGGTGTTTTTCGTCTTGCTACCGCTTTGCATGGATGACTCTTCTTTAGGATGTTCCGGTCTTTTCGTGAACATTTCTAATATGGCTTGTTTCTGCCTTCTTATCAAAACCTTACAGAAGTGGCTCATGACCTCATCGTTAAAGTTGTTCACAGCGCTGCTAGTGCTTTATCCCTAGCTTTATGAGGGTGATACTTACATAGGACTGTATCAACAACTTACGGACTTCCCCAGGACAGCTTTATCATGGTGATACATAGTATCAACTTCCGGATGTCACACACTTTTCCTCCCTCTCGGTCTCATTTTTTTCTCATGCATTTCTCGAGTTCAACTTGTGTTTTTTCTTTGGTGTCCAGAATAAAAAAATAAAAAAATAAATAATAAATCACAGATTTTTCTCTTCAGATTCCGATTTGTTCGAACTCTAGAGCGTTTGGATTCCGAGGCTCCACTCTCTATCTATTAATCTAGCTAGCTTGATTTAGGTAGCTAAATAGATTTAGGTAGAACAAAGTATATCAACATTTTCTTGTCAATTAGAAAGAAGAGATGAGCAGGGCTCTGATAGACATTCTGATCCCAGCAATAAGTTGAACTAATAAGATGAAATAAATGGATCCCTTCGACTTCCTCCTTTTAAACTCTACTTCATGTTTTTATATTCTACTCTAATGTAATGCATAATGCAGCCATGAGGCAGGGGGGCACTAACCAGTGTCTCTCCCCCTTATGCCGGTCCCAAGCCTGGATAAATGCAGAGGGTTGCGACAGGGAGGGCAGCCGGCGTACAACTTCTGCCACATTTCCCATGCAAATGATCAAAACAAAATTCATAGCGGAATGGAAAGGTAGCAAGGCTAGAAGCTTAGGAGCAGGGTTTAAGCTGTTTTATCGCTGTGTGGATGGGAAGAGAAATGGAGTAGAAGTCATCTTGAAGGAAGGGTTTGTCAGGAATGTTCTAGAAGTGAAAAGAGTGTCAGACAGAGTGATGAGTCTCAAGTTAGAAATTGAAGGCGTGATGGTCAATGTTGTTAGTGCTTATGCCCCACAGGCAGGATGTGAGCTAGAAGAGAAGGAGAGATTCTGGAGTGACTTAAATGAAGTGATGCAGAGTACCCCCAGAGGTGAACGAGTGGTCATTGGGGCAGACTTCAATGGATATGTTGGTGCAGGCAACAGAGGGGACGAGGAACTGATGGGCAGGTTTGGTATCCAGGACAGAAACGCAGGACAGATGTTGGGAGATTTTGCAAAAAGGATGGAAATGGCTGTGGTAAATACTTTCTTTCAGAAGAGACAGGAGCATAGGGTGACTTATAAAAGCGGAGGTAGGAGCACACAGGTAGCACACTACATCTTGTGCAGGCGATGTAATTTGAAGGAAGTCAGTGACTGCAAAGTAGTAGTGGGTGAGAGTGTTGCCAAACAGCATAGGGTGGTGGTGAGCAGGATGACGCTGATGGTGAGGAAGGTGAAAAAGGCAAAGGCAGAGCAGAAAACAAAGTGGTGGAAGCTGAAAAAGGAAGAGTGTCGGGTTGTCTTCAAGGAGGAGTTGAAACAGGTCTTGGGTGGTCAGGAAGTGCTTCCAGATGACTGGACAACTACAGCTGGTGTGATCAGGGAGACAGATAGGAGAGTACTTCATGTGTCATCTGGAAAGAAAGTAGATAAGTAGACTTGGTTGTGGAATGAGGAAGTGCAGGAGTGTGTACAAAAGAAGAGGTTAGCTAAGAAGAAGTGGGACACAGAGAGGACCGAAGAGAGCAAACAGGAGTACGGGAAGACACAGCGTAAGGCGAAGGTAGTGGTGTCAAAAGGCCAAACAGAGGGCGTATGATGACTTGTATGATAGGTTGGACAGTAAGGAGGGAGAAAATGATTTATACAGCTTAGCACAGGAGAGAAATAGAGGTAGGAAAGACGTGCAGCAAGTTAGAGTGATTAAGGACAGAGAGGGAAATGTATTGACTGATGACAGAAGTGTGCTGGGACAATGGAAAGAGTACTTTGCATAGCTGATGAATGAGGAAAAGAGTAGAAAGGGTGACCGTTGAGGACCAGGAAGTAGCAAATATCAGTAAGGGTGAAGTGAGGAGGGCATTGAAGAGGATGAAGAGTGGAAAGGCAGTTAGTCCTGATGACATACCGGTTGAGGTATGGAAGTGTCTAGGGGATGTAGCAGTAGATTTTCTAATAAGAATATTCAACAAGGTCTTAGAAAGTGAGCAGATGCCGGAGGAATGGAGGAGAAGTGTGCTTGTGCCCATTTTTAAGAACAAGGGTGATGTACAGAGTTGTGGCAACTACAGAGGGATAAAGTTGATGAGCCATATGATGAAGTTATGGGAAAGAATAGTGGAAGCTAGACTAAGGGCAGAGGTCAGAATTTGTGAACAACAGTTTGGTTTCATGCCAAGAAAGAGCACCACAGATGCCGTGTTTGCCTTGAGGATGTTAATAGAGAAGTACAGAGAAGGTCAGAAGTAGCGGCATTGTGCCTTTGTGGATCTGGAGAGAGCATATGACAGGGTGCCAAGAGAAGAACTGTGGTATTACATGAGGAAGTCTGGAGTGGCAGAAAAGTATGTTAGAGTGGTGCAGGACATGTATGAAGGATGTAAGACAGTGGTGAGGTGTGCTGTCAGTGTGACAGAAGAGTTCAAGGTGGAGGTGGGACTGCATCAAGGATCAGCTCTCAGCCCCATCTTGTTTGCTATGGTGATGGACAGGCTGACAGACGAGTTTAGACAAGAATCTCCATAGACTATGTTTGCAGATGACATTGTGATCTGTAGTGAGAGCAGACAACAAGTGGAGTAAAATCTAGCTGGAGTTATGCCCTGGAAAGGAGGGGAATGAAGGTTAGTATCAGTAAGACAGAATACATGTGTGTGAACGACAAGGCCCCAAGAGGAACGGTGAGGTTATAGGGGGCAGAGATAAAGAAGGTGGAGGATTTTAAGTACTTAGGCGCAACAATCCAGAGCAATGGAGAGTGTGGAAAAGAGGTGAAGAAGCACGTGCAGGCAGGTTGGAATGATGGAGAAAAGTATCTGGTGTGATGTATGATAGGAGAGTATCAGCAAGAATGAAGGGAAAAGTGTACAAGACGGTGATGAGGCCAGCGATGTTGTATGGTTTAGAAGCAGAGGCACTGAGGAAAAAGACAGGAGACAGAGCTGGAAGTAGCACAGATGAAAATGTTGAGGTTCTCTTTGGGAGTAATGAGGATGGATAGGATCAGGAATTAGTACATCAGAAGACAGCACATGTTCGAGGTTTAGGATTAGGAATGAGCACGTCAGAGGGACAGCACATGTAAGACGTTTTGGAGACAAAGTCAGAGAGGCTAGATTGAGATGGTTTGGACATGTACAGAGGAGGGATAGTGACTATATTAGTAGTAGGATGCTGAGGTTGGAACTTCCAGGCAGAAGGCCCAGAGGAAGACCAAAGAGAAGATTTATGGATGTGGTGAAGGCGGACATGAAGGTCGTTGGAGTAAGACTAGAAGATGCAGAAGATAGGGTGAGATGGAGGCAGATCATTTGCTGTGGTGACCCCTGAAGGGAACAGCCGAAAGGACAAGAAGACTCTAAAGTAATGCATGACTGACCTTTTTTCATTGTGGATTCCCTTTGTAAGAACAATCAATCAGACCATAAGCTGGAGACACTAAACCAACTAAAACACAAAATACAGTATTTGAAGTGATACCTATGTTTTTCTTGGTAACTGGATTTGTGTCCTCCATCTCTCGAGTGCATTTCTGTTCCTTGATGATGTCTGGGGTCTCACAGAAAGTGTGCATCCCTGCAATCAAGCATGTTCATCAAGTAAGGCACAATACTTGAAAATTAAAGCCAACAGGTATTCAGTGTTTTAAAAATTGATTAAAACTGGTGGGCAACACAGAGGCATAGTGGTCAGCACGTCTGCCTCACAAAAAGGCTATGGGTTTGAGCCCGAACTCAAAGAGGGTCTTTCTGTTTGGAGTTTACATGTTCTCTATATGATTGAGCGGATTCTCTCCAGAACTTTAGCTTCCTCCCACAGTGGAGCGATAGACACAAGTAAACTGACTCTTCCAAATTGCACCCGAATGTGAATAATTGTGTGTGTGTGTGTGTGTCTGTGTATTAGCTTTGAAATGGATTTGCAGACATTCAGTGTGCAAATCGCCTTTCATAGCGTGTTGGGTTCCAGAATTCACCAAATCAATGAATGAATTGATTAAAACTTGTACATTGATACTTGTACATTGAAAAACTTATATCGATTGATTCCTTCCCCCTTAATACATTAAAACATGTAAAGTGATCTTTTTTTACCTGTTTGTTGAGTCTCCTTGTTGACATCCTTCAACTGTTTTTTGCCATTGTGACTTTGAACAGCACCTACACTCTCATAGATTTCCACCACCCTCTCGATGTGCTCTCCTCTCTCCTCACGGTCTTTCACATACTCAACATTATGAGACATCACTAAAAAAAATTAATTAAATCTCTAAATAAAATGATGAATTATAGTATCTCTAATATTATATAGTGTGATTGTGTAGGCAACAAGTGCACACCTACACGGATATAGTGCCATGAAATGGGGAAGTGTGTAAAATAGAGAAGTTACTTTTGAGTGGTGGCATTGGGTAACCAAATACTATCCAATATTAGTTCAGCAGATCTTAGCTTTAAACCATGATCCTGTCTCAATTCTGTTAGTTCCTCCTCCTCCTGTAAAGACATGTCCTTTAAAACAGCTGACACTGAGCAATATGGGTCCCGAACCCAATCAAGGCATTCACTGAATACTTCAAGAGTTTTCAAATATTTAACTATTACCTAACATAACAACATCTTGCCATTTATTTTGTGAGTGGGAACATTTCAAGGTTGGCACTTTCCAGAGGTGCATCATTTTAATAGATCCATTTATTTTAATTTTCTGTCCTTGTAAGTAGGTTTTCATTTTGGCTTTGCATTCGTGTGTCTAGTTCATTCAGATGAAGAAAAATGTCTGCCAGGCATGGAAGTCGTACACACCACTCATTACGTGCAAGCAGCTTTGTGTAATCTGACTTCTCATTTGTTTCTCATGGAAACACCAAGTTCCTCCTGCAGCTCATACACACGGGCCAGCACCTTGCCACGTGACAACCATTGAACCTCCATATGATACAGCAAGACTTTATGCTCTGCTCCCATTTCCTCACACAAAGTTTTAAATACGCCACTTTTCACAGGTCATGACTTTACATGCACAGAATGATGTTGTGCACATCGTAAACTTTGTAAAGTCCTGTCTACAAAAGGCCTCAAGGTGTTAAAAAAAAAGTGTAAAATTCCATCTGAGTTTCTTTCTTTACTCTTATAATGCCTTTGGGGCGGACCATAGCTGCAGCTCCTTTAGTGTAGACACTTGTGCAGTTTTCCACTTAAGTCCTCATTTTTCAAGATACAGTCGGCCCCAAACTTATGAAGACCCCTGTGTACGAAATCCTTGGATTATGAAAAACATTTTCCTGAGTTTCCGTCCCCAAGATAAGAAACAACCCCTTCTTACGAAAAGAAATTCAAATGCACCAATCAAAATTTCACAGGACGTGTGAGTTGCTCTCTCTCTTTGGCTGTCTCTCAACATCCCGCCCCGCTG
The DNA here is from genome assembly GCA_024760905.1 of Plotosus lineatus. NCBI lineage: Eukaryota > Metazoa > Chordata > Actinopteri > Siluriformes > Plotosidae > Plotosus > Plotosus lineatus. Next base: position 10,370,842 of record CM045746.1, read on the forward strand.
GCCTCCCAGATAGAGACAGAAGGAAGCTTCACTGTTTAGTTTACTTTTTTAAGTTGTTTTAATTCGTAAATGTTTCATAAATGTGGGCACATTTGAGTTCATCTGGAATTCCGATCCCTCAAGGAATCAAATTAAAGTTGAGTTTGTCAAGCAGGGAATGCGCTTTGAATTTACATGCGTACGAGAGAGAAAGAGAGAGACAGAGAGAAGGAATAACGCTTTAGTTTGAGTTTTTGAAGTTGTTTTAATTCAGTAAATGGTCAAGCAGGGAATGTGCTTTGAATATTTTTTGTAATGGTTTAATTAATAAATGTTAATAAAATGGATTAATATATTAATACAATTTTTAAATGGTTTAATAAATAATTTTCTTTTAACACATATTTCATACAAAATTGGTGTACTTTTATCATTTTTAAAGGGTTTACGGACTGGAGCCTTGGAACAAATTAGGCGTTTAACATGTAAGATGTGACTCCTCCTTACGAAATCCTCGCAATACGAAAAGGGCTCTGGAACAGATTAATTTCGTAAGTTGGGGCCGACTGTATTGTGATGTTCTCCACAAAATTTCCTCTCCTGCTTTTTTTTTTTTTTTTTCTTTTCACTGCTTTGCAAGATAGGAGGTTTTCTCTGATTGGATCTCCATCCACAAAATGCAGATTGGCCAAGAGTTGAGCATGTCCAATAATATCATTAGACGCATCAAGTTGCAATGCAAATTTCTTACTGAAACTGAAAGAGGGACTTTGGCCACACCAAACACAAATGGAGTTGATGTCCTTGCATCCCTGGTGAAAGTAAATCCAAGTGAAATATAGCTTTCGCTGTATTGTGTCATGCCAGAGACTGCTTGAGCTCTTTGTCTTCTTTTGACCTCCACACATTATTGCCTTCATCTGGGTCCAAATTTTGTGCAGTCTAGTTAGTAGCGTTCCTTTTCAAAATCTTCTCTTGAACTGTCACCATATAGTCTCACTAGCCATAATTCCAATGTCACCCCCACCTGTTGTGTCCATGAATCACCAATTCTCTTGTCTCAAAGTGCTGCCACCTACTGATACAGGAAAGTATTACATGATTACTTTGCCATTCATGATGCAACACAGACATGGTGCATTATTTGCAGATAATTCATTCATTTTCCAAAAATGTTTTTTGAGACCAATTTTTTTAGACAATTTGTCCTGTCACACCTGACAATATCTCTCAGCAAACTAGTGTCCCATGGCACAGTGGTTGAAAAACATTGGCATTCTGTATAGCATAGTAAAGTATGACCAATGCTAAAATCCTTTTAAAACTTTAATTCAGTCATTTGTTTGTTCAATTGTTAAAAAATATAATCCTCCTGTTTTTGGAAGGAGGCTGTACCCTAGAGCGGCATCATATCTTGGGGTGAAGGAAAGGTACATCCTGGACTGCTGGTCAGTCCATCGCAGAGATCACACACACATGACCAGTCACACCCATACTTACACCCAGGGGCATTTTGGAACAGCTTAATGGGCATGTTTTTGGACTGAGGAACTAAAATCCACAAAAGCATGGGACGAACATACAAACTCACAGAATTTGATGACGCTCATGCTATCACTTGATGAATAGAAGGTCAAATCTATGGCACCATTCAAGAATCAGACAATTCATTCATTTGTTTCCTAAGTCCCTTAATCTTAATTAGGGTGGCAGGGAGGCTGATGCCCATCTGAACCGACTCCTGGACAGCTGGCACAGCCAATACAGGGCACAGACAACTCCCAAAATGTGAGGAAAAACAACAAGATGAGTTTTGGTTTTTCTAAAATTAAGTTTTATTTATTTTAAAAAACAAACAAAATTTGGTATATGACATCTCAATAAAAATCCCATATGGGGGTAAGTTTTATAGCAAATATACTAGTCCTTCTCAAAAAATTAGCATATTGTGATAAAGTTCATTATTTTCTATAATGTACTGCTAAAAATGAAACTTTCATATATTTTAGATTCATTGCACACCAACTGAAATATTTCAGGTCTTTTATTGTTTTAATGCTGATGATTTTGGCACACAGCTCATGAAAACCCAAAATTCCTATCTCAAAAAATTAGCATATATGAATAAGGAACTGTAAACGAGCTATTAACCTAATCATCTGAATCAACCAATTAACTCTAAACACCTGCAAAAGATTCCTGAGGCTTTTAAAAACTCCCAGCCTGGTTCATTACTCAAAACTACAATCATGGGTAAGACTGCCGACCTGACTGCTGTCCAGAAAGCCATCAGTGACACCCTCAAGCAAGAGGGTAAGACACAGAACGAAATCTCTGAGTGAATAGGCTGTTCCCAGAGTGCTGTATCAAGGCACCTCAGTGGGACGTCTGTGGGAAGGAAAAAGTGTGGCAGAAAACGCTGCACAAGCAGAAGATGTGACCGGACCCTGAGGAAGATTGTGGAGAAGGGCCGATTCCAGACCTTGGGGGACCTGTGGAAGCAGTGGACTGGGCTACAGGTGCCGCATTCCCCAGGTCAAGCCACTTTTGACCCAGAAACCACGGCAGAAGCGCCTGACCTGGGCTACAGAGAAGCAGCACTGGACTGTTGCTCAGTGGTCCAAAGTACTTTTTTCGGATGAAAGCAAATTTTGCATGTCATTCGGAAATCAAGGTGCCAGAGTCTGGAGGAAGACTGGGGAGAAGGAAATGCCTGAAGTCCAGTGTCAAGTACCCACAGTCAGTGATGGTCTGGGGTGCCATGTCACCTGCTGGTGTTGGTCCACTGTGTTTTATCAAGGTCAGGGTCAATTCAGCTAGCTATCAGGAGATTTTGGAGCACTTCATGCTTCCATCTGCTGAAAAGCTTTATGGAGATGATTTCATTTTTCAGCACAACCTGGCACCTGCTCACAGTGCCAAAACCACTGCTAAATGGTTTACTGACCATGGTATTACTGTGCTCAATTGGCCTGCCAACTCTCCTGACCTGAACCCCATAGAGAATCTGTGGGATATTGTGAAGAGAAAGTTGAGAGACACCAGCCCCAACACTGTGGATGAGCTTAAGGCCACTATCGAAGCATCCTGGGCCTCCATAACACCTCAGCAGTGCCACAGGCTGATTGCATCCATGCCACGCCGCATTGAAGCAGTCATTTCTGCAAAAGGATTCCCAACCAAGTATTGAGTGCATAAATGAGCATAATTATTTTAAGGTAGAGTTTTTTTGTATTAAAAAACACTTTTTTTATTAGTCGATAAAATATGCTAATTTTTTGAGATAGGAAATTTGGGTTTTTCTTTACTTTTTTGCCAAAATTATCAATATTAAAACAATAAAAGGTTTGAACTACTTCAGTTGTGTGTAATGAATCTAAAATATATGAAAGTTTAATTTTTATCAGTACATTACATAAAATAATGAACTTTATCATAATATGCTAATTTTTTGAGAAGGACTAGTATAACCACCTCAAAAATATGGAAATGATTTCCGTGCATGAACCAGAAAACCACTATTTCAATTTTCAAACAAGTAGTTCTGATGTGAAAATTATTTCTTTAATACAAAAACTGTTGGTCAAATTGCACACAGATATAAATTCAGTACAACACAGTGAGCATTTAGCTTCCATTTTCCTCAATATCAGATGGTGTTTAATCAAGTTCTGATTCTGAACCCACTGAGACACTTTCCTCACCACTACTTGGCACATTGCCAGACTGACCAATCCCACTTCCGAGAAGTCCAAGACTTGGGTTTGAGGATTCAATAGAAATCACTATATATTTTATAGTATAATATAAAAAACAGGAATGTACGCACATTAGTATCATTATGGTTTATGCTTTCAACTGCTAGTGACACTTATTGTTTGACTTCGCTGATACTCTAACAATTTTATACATTGCAATAATGCCTAAGGTCTACACTAGTGCACTGGACTCACTTTTAATAGTTTGCCGGGTTCTTGCACAGTGCCACATAAAGAAAAGTAAATGGTGAAGAGGAAACTAAATGATGAGAAACAAAGAAACAAACTACACCTAAAAACAGGAACAAATAAAACAAAAACTTTTTTTTATTTAACTGTAAGTGGCATAGATATCACAATTGAACTCATATTTTAAATAAAATACACTTTTATTCATTCATTTAACTAACCACGTCATCACAATGTGGTCATGTTGAGGCTAAGGCCATCTCAACAAATTCTGTGTGAAGGTGGAGTACACACAACTCCATTCTATTGCCAACAAACACATAACCATTCGCACTAACATTACACACATGGAAGCAATCTCAAGCAACCAGTTAGAGTAATGTGCATGTCTTCAGAATGCCAGAGGAAATGGGAGTACCCGAAATAAACCCATTTAAGCAGAGAAAGAACATGCAAATTCCACACAGCCTTGTCTTGGGAGACTTCAATGCCCATGTGGGCAACGACAAAATGACCTGGAAGGGTGTGATCAGTAGGTCTTCCAGTCTGAACCTGAATGGTGCTTTATTGTTGGACTTCTATCACGAACACCATGTTCAAACATAAGGGTGCCCATAAGTGCACTTGGCACCAGGACACCCTAGGTCACAGTTCAATGATTGGCTTTGTAGTCGTGTCACTGGACTTGTGGTCGCATGTTCTGAACACTCGGGTGAAGAGGGGAGGTGAGCTGCCAAACCAATCACCACCTGATGAACTGGCTTCGATGGCGTGGGAAGCTGCCTTAAAAAACCTGGCAGGCCCAAGCGTGTAATTAGGGTCTGCTGGGAACATTTGGAGGAGTCGCCTCTCCAAGAGGCCTTTAACTCACATTTCCGGCAGAGACCACGTCCCGGAGGAGGTGGGTGACATGAAATCCAAATGGACCATGTTTCGTGGCTCCATGGCTGAGACAGCAGCCCACAGGTGTGGTCGGAAGGTCGTCGGTGCTTGTTGTGGCGGTAACCCCCAAATCCGGTGGTGGACACCTGTGGTGATGGGGGACATCCAGCTGAAAAAAAAAAAAAAAAGAGGCCTATTGGGTCTTATTGGCCAGTGGGACACCCGTGGCAGCAGACAGGAACTGGCAGGCCAAACGTGCTGCAGCTGAAGCTGTCACAGATGCAAAATCCCTCAGGCGTGGGAGGAGTTCAGTGAGGGCCTGGAGAGTAATTATCGGTCTCAAAGTTTCTAGACCACCATCGGACACCTCAGGAGGGGGAAGCAATTCTCCACAAACACTGCTTACAATGGAGGTGTGGAGCTGCTCAACTCGACTGGGGATCAGGAGATGGAGGGAATACTTTGGGGACCTCCTCAATCCCACCAACTCTGTGGAGAAGAAAGACTCTGGGTGTTTGGGAGGGGCTCTGCCCAGCACTGGAGTGAGGGTCACTGAGGGAGTTAAAAAGGTGGCCGGGCTCCGAGGTTGCATGAGATCCGCCTTGAATATTTCAGGGCTCTGGATGCTGTAGTACTGTCTTGGTTGACATGTCTGTTTAATATCCTGTGGTCATCGGGGGCTGTACCTTTTGATTGGCAACAAGGGGGGGTCGTCCCCCTTTTTAAAAATGCTGACTGGAGAGTGTGTTCCAATTATTGGGGAATCACACTCCTCAGCATACCCGGGAAAGTCTTTACAGGGGTACCGGAGAGAAGGATCTAACTGATAGTCAAACCTCAGATTCAGGGGGAACAATGCATTTTTTTGTCGTGGCCGTAGCACTCTTGACCAACTCTATACACTCCACAGGATCTTGGAGGAGGCATGGGAGTTTCTGTCCACATGTGTTTTGTGGATTTGGAGTCGGCTTTCAACCATGTCTCTCGGACTTTCTTGTGGGGCTTGCTCCGGAAGTACGGCGTTCCGGACCCATTGCTACCAGCCATTCGATTGCTGTATCACCGTAGTCAGAGTTTGGTTTGTATTGGTAACAACAGGTCTACTTCGTTTCTGATGAGGGTGGGAATGCACCTAGGCTGTCCTTTGTCAACAAATTCTGTTCATAATTTTTATGGACAGAATTTCTAGGCGCAGCCGAGGCATTGAGGGGTTCTGGTTTGGTGGCCATCGGATCTCGTCTCTGATGTCCTTTTGGCTTCATCGTCATTGGATGATGTCCTTTTGGCTTCATCAAGCCGGGACCTCCAGCTCTCATTGGAGTGATTTGCAGTCGAGTGCAAAGCGGCTGGGATGAAAATCAGCACCTCCAAGTCCGAAGCCATGGTTCTCAGTCAGACAAAGATGGAATGAACCATCCGGGTCTGGAATGAGGTCCTGCTCCAAGTGGAGCAGTCGTGTTCACGAGTGGGGTAAGGATAGAGCGGGAGATCAACAAACAGATCGCTGCAGCCTCTGATGTTAAACGGAGCCTGTACCGGTCCGTTTTGATGAAGAATGAACTGAGCCACAAAGCAAAGCACTCAATTTACCAGTCGATCTATGTTCCAACCCTCACCTATGGTCACAAGTTTTGGGTAGTGACTGAAAGAACGAGATCGCGGATACAAGCAGCTGAAATGAGCTGCCTTCGCTGGATGGCAGGGCTCTCCCATAGAGATACAGTGAGAAGCTCCACCATCCAGAGAGAGCTCAGAGTAGATCCGCTGCTCCTCTGCATTGAGAGGGGCCAGTAGAGGTGGCTCAGGAATCTGGTCAGAATAGCTCCCGAACACCTCCTGGTGTGGTGTTTCGGGCATGTTCGACCTGGAAGAGACCCTGGGGTCAACCTGGAACACGCTGGAGGGATTATATCTCTCAGCTTGCCTGGGGATGCCTTGATGTCCCCACCCACCCCCCCGGAAGAGCTGGAGGAAGTGGCTGGGATGAATGTCTGGACCTCTTTGCTTAGGTTGCTGACCCCGCGACCCAACCCCAGATTAAGCAGATGATGCGGTGAGATGAGACATATACACATATATATTACGGTATCTAATGTCAATGGACCGCACAATCGTGATCATATGTTTCTGAGACAACAAAAATTTGATCCCAAAATACTGGCTGGAATCTTCTTCGTCTTCTTCTTCTTTTCCTTTCGGCTGTTCCCTTCAGGGGTCGCCACAGCAAATGATCTGCCTCCATCTCTCCCTATCCTCTGCATCTTCTACTCTTACTCCAACGACCTTCATGTCCGCCTTCACCGCATCCATAAATCTTCTCTTTGGTCTTCCTCTGGGCCTTTTGCCTGGTAGTTCCAACCTCAGCATCCTACGACCAATATACTCACTATCCCTCCTCTGTACATGTCCAAACCATCTCAATCTAGCCTCTCTGACTTTGTCTCCAAAACATCTAACATGTGCTGTCCCTCTGATGTACTCATTTCTGATCCTATCCATCCTCGTTACTCCCAAAGAGAACCTCAACATTTTCATCTCTGCTACCTCCAACTCTGACTCCTGTCTTTTCCCCAGGGCCACTGTCTCTAAACCATACAACATTGCTGGCCTCATCACCGTCTTGTACACTTTTCCCTTCATTCTTGCCGATACTCTCCTATCACACATCACACCGGACACTTTTCTCCATCCATTCCAACCTGCCTGCACGCGCTTCTTCACCTCTTTTCCACACTCTCCATTGCTCTGGATTGTTGAGCCTAAGTACTTAAAATCCTCCACCTTCTTTATCTCTGCCCCCTGTAACCTCAAAGTTCCTCTTGGGTCCTTGTCGTTCACACACATGTATTCTGTCTTACTAAGACTAATCTTCAATCCCCTCCTTTCCAGGGCATACCTCCACCTCTGTAGATTTTCCTCCACTCGGTCTCTGCTCTCACTACAGATCACTATGTCATCTGCAAACATCATAGTCCATGGAGATTCTTGTCTAACCTCATCTGTTAGCCTGTCCATCACCATAGCAAACAAGAAGGGGCTGAGAGCTGACCCTTGATGCAGTCCCACCTCCACCTTGAACTCTTCTGTCACACCGACAGCACACCTCACCACTGTCTTACATCTATCATACATGTCCTGCACCACTCTAACATACTTCTCTGCCACTCCAGACTTCCTCATACAATACCACAGTTCTTCTCTCGGCACCCTGTCATATGCTTTCTCCAGATCCACAAAGGCACAATGCAGCTCCTTCTGACCTTCTCTGTACTTCTCTATTAACATCCTCAAAGCAAACACTGCATCTGTGGTGCTCTTTCTGGGCATGAAACCAAACTGTTGTTCACAAATGCTGACCTCTGCCCTTAGTCTAGCTTCCACTATTCTTTCCCATAGCTTCATTGTATGGCTCATCAACTTTATCCCTCTGTAGTTGCCACAACTCTGTACATCGCCCTTGTTCTTAAAAATACTGGCTGGAATGTCTAGGGAAATTAAAGTAGAAGTCAGTGGTTTTTTTTGTAAACAAAACATGATTTATTTCTGAAACAATTCTCACTTTACAATACATTAAGTAATACAACTACAGCACATGAGAAATGACACTATAATATGGTATAGTCTGACATGACACTTGGACGCTTTTATTCACTGTCACCCAAAGCCCAGTAGAATCCTTTATTGCAATAGAGTTCAATAAAGGTTTCCCAAGTGTTTTCTGTTGTTTAGTCCCATTTGATTCTGCAGGCATCTGCAATTTAAAGTCTGTACAACACAGCACAAATATTTCCTAAACTGGTCCAACATTCTGTAATGCAGCCATGAGGTGGGGGGGGGGGGCACTAACCAGCATCTCTCCCCATCATGCTGGTCCCAAGCCCGGAGAAATGCAGAGGGTTGTGTCAGGAAGGGCATCCGACGTAAAACCAATGCCAAACTTTTATGATGCAAATCAGAAGTATTACCCCCATACCAGATCGGTCGAGGCCCGGGTTAACAACGACCGCCATCAGTGCTGTCAATCAACAGGGTGCTGATGGAAATTGGACTACTGTTGGTCGAAGACGTCGAAGAAGGAGAGGTGGGAGGCGTGTCCGTAGGCAGAGAGAGAAGAGGAAAGGCATGAGTGTGACTGAGAGTGGGGACTTTGAATGTTGGAACTATGCAAAGAAAAGGTATAGAGCTGGCTGACATGATGCAGAGGAGGAAGGTGGACATACTGTGTGTTCAGGAGACCAGGTGGAAAGGTAGCAAAGCTAAAAGTTTAGGAGCAGGGTTTAAGCTATTTTATCATGGTGTGGATGGGAAGAGAAATGGAGTAGGAGTCATCTTGAAGGAGGGGTTTGTCAGGAATGTAATAAAAGTGAAAAGAGTGCCAGACAGAGTGATGAGTCTCAAGTTAGAAATTGAAGGTGTAATGGTCAATGTTGTTAGTGCTTATGCCCCACAGGCAGGATGTGAGCTAGAAGAGAAGGAGAGATTCTGGAGTGAGTTAGATGAAGTGATGCAGAGTACCCCCAGAGGTGAAAGAGTGGTCATTGGGGCAGACTTCAATGGACATGTTGGTGCAGGCAACAGAGGGGACGAGGAAGTGATGGGCAGGTTTGGTATCCAGGATAGGAACGCAGAAGGACAGATGTTGATAGATTTTGCAGAAAGGATGGACATGGCTGTGGTGAATACTTTCTTCCAGAAGAAACAGGAGCATAGGGTGACTTATAAAAGCGGGGGTAGGAGCACACAGGTAGACTACATCTTGTGTAGGCGAGGTAATTTGAAGGAAGTAAGTGACTGCAAAGTAGTAGTGGGTGAGAGTGTTGCCAAACAGCATAGGATGGTGGTATGCAGGATGACGCTGATGGTGAGGAAGGTGAAGAAGGCAAAGGCAGAGCAGAAGACAAAGTGGTGGAAGTTGAAAAAGGAAGAGTGTCATGTCTTCAAAGAGGAGTTGAAACAGGCTTTGGGTTGCCAGGAAGTGCTTCCAAATGACTGGACAACCTCAGCAAATGTGATCAGGGACACAGGTAAGAGAGTACTTGGTGTGTCCTCTGGAAGGAAAGTAGATAAGGAGACGTGGTGGTGGAATGAGGAAGTGCAGGAGTGTGTACAAAGGAAGAGGTTAGCTAAGAAAAAGTGGGACATTGAGAGGACCGAAAAGAGTAAACAGGAGTACAGGGAGACACAGCATAAGGCGAAAGTAGCAGTGGCTAACGCCAAACAGAGGGCGTATGATGACTTGTATGATAGGTTGGATAGTAAAGAGGGAGAAAATGATCTATACAGGTTGGCACAGCAGAGAAATAGAGATGGGAAGGACATGCAGAAAGTTAGATTGATAAAGGACAGAGAGGGAAATGTATTGACTGATGACAGAAGTGTGCTGGGAAGATGGAAAGAGTACTTTGAAGAGCTGATGAATGAGGAAAATGAGAGAAAAAAAAGAGTAGAAGAGGTGACCATTGGGGAGCAGGATGTAGCAAAGATCAGTAAGGGTGAAGTGAGAAGGGCATTGAAGAGGATGAAGAATGGAAAGGCAGTTGGTCCTGATGACATACCTGTGGAGGTATGGAAGTGTCTAGGAGAGGTAGCAGTAGATTTTCTGACAAGAACATTCAACAAGGTCCTAGAGAGTGAGCAGATGCCGGAGGAGTGGAGAAGTGTGCTGGTGCCCATTTTTAAGAACAAGGGAGATGTGCAGAGTTGCGGCAACTACAGAGGGATAAAGTTGATGAGCCATACGATGAAGTTATGGGAAAGAATAGTGGAAGCTAGACTAAGGGCAGAGGTCAGCATTTGTGAACAACAGTTTGGTTTCATGCCAAGAAAGAGCACCACAGATGCAATGTTTGCTTTGAGGATGTTAATGCAGAAGTACAGAGAAGGTCAGATGGAGCTACATTGTGCCTTTGTTGATCTGGAAAAAGCATATGACAGGGTGCCAAGAGAAGAACTGTGGTATTGCATGAGGAAATCTGGAGTGGCAGAGAAGTATGTTAGAGTGGTGCAGGACATGTATGAGAGATGTAAGACAGTGGTGAGGTGTGCTGTCGGTGTGACAGAAGAGTTCAAGGTGGAGGTGGGACTGCATCAAGGGTCAGCTCTGAGCCCCTTCTTGTTTGCTATGGTGATGGACAGGCTGACAGACGAGGTGAGACAAGAATCTCCATGGACTATGATGTTTGCAGATGACATTGTGATCTGTAGTGAGAGTAGAGAACAAGTGCAGGAAAATCTAGAGAGGTGGAGGTATGCCCTGGAAAGGAGGGGAATGAAGATTAGCCTCAGAAAATCAGAATACATGTGTGTGAATGAGAAGGACCCAGGAGGAACGGTGATGTTACAGGGAGCAGAGATAACGAAGGTGGAGGATTTTAAGTACTTAGGCTTAACAATCCAGAGCAATGGAGAGTGTGGAAAAGAGGTGAAGAAGCGTGTGCAGGCAGGCTGGAATGGTTGGAGAAAGTGTCCGGTGTGATGTGCGATAGGAGAGTGTCAGCAAGAATGAAGGAAAAAGTGTACAAGACGGTGGTGAGGCCAGCGATGTTGTATGGCTTAGAAACAGTGGCGCTGAGGAAAAGGCAGGAGGCAGTGCTGGAGGTCGCGGAGATGAAAATGTTGAGGTTCTCTCTGGGAGTAAAGAGGATGGATAGGATCAGAAATGAGTATATCAGAGGGACAGCCCATGTAAGATGTTTTGGAGACAAAGTCAGAGAGGCTAGATTGAGATGGTTTGGACATGTACAGAGGAGGGATAGTGAGTATATTGGTCGTAGGATGCTGAGGTTGGAACTACCAGGCAAAAGGCCCAGAGGAAGACCAAAGAGAAGATTTATGGATGCGGTGGGCCATCCCAGGGCGGAAACATGCTGACGGCTTTGCAGCTACTCTTATCGAAAAGTCAGCAATGGGGCTTTTACATGCCTCACACCATAAACAGTGAGACGCATGGCGGGCACCTATACCCCTAGGCCAACACTGCCCAAGTCCCGAATATCATCACCTCTAATTGCTGCTGCAAACAACAAGTCTGCAATAGAATGGCATTTTAAATACAATGTCCATCTTGCATCATACACGGGGAATAGACTCTGAAATGAGGAAGGGAAGTATTATAAACAGACACGATTTCTCAATTGCTTTCCCTGGTATTGGTGCCTCCTGTGCCGACACACACATTACTGTAATTGGTATTGATTTTTAAGTGATATTATTTGAGCCAAGCTTAAAGTTCTCAAGTCTACAATTTAATTCCTTGATACAATGTTTGATTCAAGATACATTTTCAGAATTAGCTTTATAAGAGCAGACTTTCAAGCAGACACGTCACTTTCAAGGAAATCCTGCATGATATCAGGAATCAAATTGTCAACTGTTGAAAAATACCTAAGGTCTTGCAGTGGACACCTGAATAGAACACTGTAAGTTGATTTAGCAAGGTCAGGGTTTTCACTGATAGCTTGTAAAAGTTGAGTCTGTGAAACTTTATTTCTCAACAGACATTTATCTTCACATAAAACTTCACTTAAAGGGCAGTGGTGGCCTAGTGGCATAGCTGCTGAACCACTGATCCTAAGGTTGGAGGTTCAAGCCCCACGCACCACAGGTTGTCACTGTCCCCCCCAGTACAGCTAACTGGGTTAAGGCCAGCCATGTCTCTCACTGTCTATGGTGTGAGGCATGTAAAAGAACTGACTTTCGACAAGAGTAGGCTGAAAAGCCATCAGCGTGTTTCCACCCTGCAATGGCCTGGCTACTCTGTCCTCACCCGGAGTCGACTGGGATGGGCGTCAGCCTCCCCACGACCCTAATTAAGATTAAGCAGTTACAGAAAATGAACTAAAACTTCACTTAACTCTCTATGAAGAATCATGTAGAATTTACATATGCTACCTGTGCTAAAAAGACTTTGTGAAGCCACCAAGCATTGTAAAATTTGTATACCAACCAGGCAACTACTAACATTTTCTATATCATATTAAGAATATATAAATTATATTTTAGAATAGCTCTTAACTTCCACAACACCAAAGTTAGTACAATACTACAAACACCACAAATAAGTGTTAAAGACTTGATACCAATATCCAGGCATGTGATTTGACCGAACTGAAAAAGACTGAAGTTCTGCCAGGGTCTCGGGGCCATATGCCTCCTGGAGCTCCTGGTTTTTCAGCAACTAAACATGCAAAAATTTTGCAGAAACAGCACCAATTTGTACAAAATGTTTTTGTATTCAAAGCAGAGAAAAAATTAACAGACCACATACCTCATCCAAATGAATCATGACTTGTGCAAACCACATACAACACATTACTTGTGTGTTCATTTCACATTCACAAAAATTGTTATGGCTGGTCCAGTATATATACACAATACAGGGATCCCTCGCTACTTCGCACTTCAATTCATGAGGCTTCAGTGCATGACTTTTTTTTTTCTTTTTTTTAAATATTCATATCGAATTAAAAAATACGCAAATTAAGGAAGAATAGGGGAAAACATTAAGAAAAATGTGGCAAAACAGGGCCACTTATGCAAAAAACATAACAAAACAAAAAACACAAAAACAAAAGAACAACCCAAAACCCCATATCAAAACTACTTACATTTTTACGTGAGAAGCACATCTGTGTGTGCGCACGGTTGCCTGTATGTGTGTGTATTTATATTTTATTTACATCTGATGCATTATTTTTGAATGTTTAATTGTTATTATAAGCATTTATAACATTGAATATGTATTTATTAATATTATAGAGAGTTGGTCAAGAGTACTATGGACAGGACAAAAACCACAATGTTCCTCCTGAATCCGAGGTTCAACTATCGGTTGAATCCTCCCCTCCAGTACCCCTGCACAGACCTTTCCGGGCAGGCTGTGGAGTGTGATTCCCCGATAATTGAAACACACCCTAAGGTCCCCCTTTTATAAAACTACCATCCTGGTTTGCCAATCAAGAGTTACAGTCCCGATGACCATGCGATGTTGCAGGGATGTGTCAATCAAGACAGTCCTACAGCATCGAGAGCCCTGAGATATACAGCGTGGATCTCATCCAACCCCAGAGCCCAACCACCGAGGAGCTTTACCTCAGTGGCCTCCACTCCAGTGATGGGCAGACTCCCACGTAAACGCCCAGGGTCTTCCTCTACGAAGGGCATGTTGGTGGGATTGAGGAGGTCCTCAAAGTATTCGCTCCATCTCCCAACAATATCCTCAGTCAAGGTGAGCAGCTCCTCACCTCAACTGTAAACAGTGTTTGTGAAGAACTGCTTCCCCTTCTTGAGGCGTCGGATGGTGGTTTAGAAACTTTTTGAGGCCAACCGATAATCACTCTGGCTTGCAGATACCTGTCTGATGCCTTGGGAGTCCCACAGGCCAATAAGACTTAGGCCTCCTTTTTCAGCTGGACGGCCCCCATCACCACAGGTGTCCACCACCGGGTTAAGGGGTGGTTATGACCTTCCGGCCATAGCTATGGGCTGCCACCTCAGCAATGGCAGCAAAAATGGCCCATTTGGATTCCATGTCACCCACCTCCTCCGGGACGTGGTTGTAGCTTTGCCGGAAGTGAGACTTAAAGACCTCTCAGACAGGAGACGCCGCAAAAGGTTCCCAGCAGACCCTAAATACACACTTGGACCTGCCAGGTCTAGAAGGCAGCCGCCCGTGCCATCGAAGCCAGCTCACCACCAGTTGGTGATCTGTTGACAGCTTACCTCCCCTCTTCACTCAAATGTCCAGAACATGCAACCGCAAGTCCGGTGACACAACTACAAAGTCGATCATCGAACTGTGACCTAGGTTGTCGTGGTGCCAAGTGCACTTATGGGCACCCTTATGTTCAAACATGGTGCACCTGATATACAAACTGTGACATGTACAGAAGTCCAACAAAGAAACACCATTCGGGTTCAGACTGGACAGGCCATACCTACCAATGATATCCATCCAGGTCACATCATTGCCCACATGGGCGTTGAAGTCTCCCAAGACAATGAGTGAGTCTCTTGAGGGAGCATTCTCCAACACACCCCTAAAGACTCCAAGATGAGTGAGTACTTTGAACTGTCATTTGGTGCATCAGCACAAATAACAGTCAGGACCCATCCCCCTACCCAAAGACAGAGGGATGCTACCATTTCGTGAACTGGGGACAACTCCAATGTTTGGACACTGAGAGACGGGGGGGACAAGAATGCCCACACCGGCTCGTCGCCTCTCCCCATGAGCAACGGACTGGAATAAGGTCCAGCCTCCCTCGAGATGAGTGGTTCCAGAGAGCCCAAGCTATGCATTGAAGTGAACCTGACTATATCTAGTCAATATCTCTCCATCTCACACACCAGCTCAGGTTCCATCCCCGCTAGAGAGGTGACATTCCATGTCCCAAGGGTCAGAGTCAGTAATAGAGGATCAGTCTGACAGAACACATGCCTTTGGCTGCCACCCAACTCACATTGCACCTGACCCAAAAAGCCGCTCCCACAGTTTGCGGGTCCATGGGAGGGTGGACCCATGTCTCATTTTTGGGCTGGGTCCGGCCGGGCTCCATGGCAGAAGCCCGTCCACTAGGCACTCGCCATCAAGCCCCTCCCTCAAGCCTGGCTTCATGGGGGACCCCGGGGGCCTGCATCCAGGCAAGGGAAACTGTGTCCTTTTATAGTTATTTCGCATAGAGTTCTTATGAATTGCACTTCATCTGGACCTTCACCCAGGACCTGTTTTCCCTTGGGTGACCCTACCAGGGCATTATGCCCCGACCACATAGCTCCTATGCTTACTCGGTCATGAAAACCCCTCCACCATGATAAGGTGGTGATTCCGGGAGTGGCTGTGGACTATACGCTTCACAGAATCTTCAAGGGGGCATGGGACTTTTGTGGATTTGGAGAAGGCTTTCGACTGTGTCCCTCGGACTATCTTGTGGGGTGTGCTCCAGGAGTATGGTGTTCCAGACCCATTGGTATGGGCCATTTGATCGCTGTATCACCATTGCCAGAGTCCGAAGCAAAGTCCATATTGGTAAGAATAGGTCGAATTTGTTTCCAGTGAGGATTGGAGTCTGCCAAGGCTGTCCTTTGTCACTGATTCTGTTCATAATTTTTATGGATAGAATTTCTAGGCACAGCCGGGGCATTGATGGGTTCTTGTTTGGTGGCCACTGAATCTCATCTGTGTTTTTTGCAGATGATGTTGCCCTTTTGGCTTCATCAAGCGGGACCTCCAGCTCACATTGGAGAGATTTGTAGTTGAGTGCGAAGTGGCCAGGATAAAAATCAGCACCTCCAAGTCCGAGGCTATGGTTCTCAGTCGGACAAGGATGAAATGCACTCAGGGTCGGGAATGCGGTTCTGCCCCAAGTAGAGGAGTTTAAGCATAACGGGGTCTTGTTCACGAATGAGGGCAGGATGGAGAGGGAGATCGACAAATGGATCGCTGCAGCCTCTGATGTTAAACGGAACCTGTACCGGTCCATCGTGGTGAAGAAGGAGCTGAGTCGCAAGACATCGTCGTCATCATCGGCAGCCGTACGTCTCGAGAGACGATGGTGTAGCGCTATGGTAGGCATTTGCGGGAGTGACTGTAAAGACCCACCCTAGAGTGACAGTTTCTTAAACAATTACTGCATACAAAAGGGCTTTGAGGTGCCATGGGGGCTGCCCATTCAGATGAGGACCTGCCTCACCTTCATCTTAGCGCGCAGTCGAGCTCTGTTAAACAATTTTCCATCTGATCTGGTGTGGATATGGATCCCTTCCTCACTGTCACAGAAGGCATACTGAAGAAGCATCGAGAAGAATATCCCAAAGAGTGTCGGTGCTAGGACGCAGCCTTGCTTCACACCACTGCTCACTGGGAAGGCTTCAGAAGTCTCACCATTGAAGCAGACTGTGCTGTGCATGTCCTCGTGAAAGGAGGTCATGATTTGGAGTAACCTTTGAGGACATCCAATCTTCTGCAGGAGGCTGAAGAGTCCGCTTCTGCTGACCAGGTCGAATGCTTTAGTCAGGTCTATGAAAGCAATGTACAGGGGCTTCTGCTGCTCCCGACACTCCTCTTGCAGTTGACGAAGTGAGAAGATCATATCGACTGTGGATCGGCCTGCCCTGAAACCACACTGCGATTCTGGGTACACCCGGGAAGCAAGAATCTGAAAGCGAGTAAGGACAATTAACAAGATGGCGGCCCTGAGGCTCGCCCCGGCACAAGCTCTGCTTCTATGTCTTGCACTTTTGTCAATGTTTGATGTTAAAAAGTCAGAATGTCTTCTCACACACACCCGTTGGGAGTTACTATCCCTCAGAGCAAACTCAGCAGGGACTGTTTCATCCATGATCTCATCGCTACCTGCAGAAATTCTAGAAATGAACAACTCATCTGGATATCCGACCTCCTGGAGACGCAAGCGAGACAGGCGGAAGCGACGAGCCGGCGTCCTTTCCATGTTCAGGAAGCGGCCGTACCGGCCACCTTTACCGGCTCTGCTGCTGACAAACGTGAGATCCATCAGAAATAAAATTGATGAACTCTTCCTTCTTCTCCTTAATAAGAAGGATTACAAAGACTGTTCTGCCATCTGCCTGACCAAGACCTGGCTCGACCACACCGTGCCAGACCAGGCAGTAACCCCGCCCGGCTTCTCACTTTACCGTGCCGACAGGTCAGTCAAGCTATCTACAAAAACTAAAGGTGGTGGAATTTGTTTTTTGATTAACCAACGCTGGTGTAGCAACACAACTGTATTAAACACTACTTGTTCACCACAATTGGAATACATCAGCGTGAAATGCAGACCCGCCTACCTCCCGAGAGAATTTGCCTCCGTTATACTGATTGGCGTTTACATCCCGCCATCGGCTAACGCCAACTTCGCCATCACGGAGCTTGCAACCTACATATCAACCGTTGAAAACTCTCATCCCGACGCAGTAGTCACTGTGCTCGGTGACTTTAATCATACCAACTTGTCCACCGAACTCCCCAACTATATTCAACAGGTCACATGTCCTAGCAGAGGCACGAACACACTGGACCATTGCTACGTCACCATCAGCGATGCTTACCGAGCTTTCCCAGGGGCTCCGCTCCATTTTTAAGTATGCAGACGACACTACTATCATTGGACTCATAACTATGGATAATGAACACCAGTACCGCCAACAAGTAGCCCAAGCTGTCTCCTGGTGCCAAGAAAGCAATCTCCAGCTCAACCCATCCAAAACACAAGAACTAATAATTGACTTCAGGCACACAGCCTCACTCAAAACTCCCATTCACATCTCTAATGAACCCATAGCCATAATTGACTCTTTCAAATTTCTCGGCACTCACATAAACAATACACTAAAATGGAACACTAACACAGATTACATTCACAAAAAAGTCCACCAAAGACTGTTTTTCCTGAGACAGCTCAAGAAATTCAGAGTGAAAACAAATCTCCTCCTCCGTTTGTACTCCGCCATCATTGAGAGCACTCTCACTTCATCCATAACAGTTTGGTATGGCAGCCTAGACAGCAACTCACAGAAAAAACTACAGCGCATTGTCAATAAATCATCCAGGATCATTGGCACCCCCCTTCCATCAGTCCAATCAATTTATCATAAACGCTCAATCTTAAGAGCACAAAAAAATCACCTCTGATCCCTCTCACCCTGCCTATCATTTGTTTCAACCGCTGCCCTCTAGGAGGCGATATCAATCTCTACCCACCAGAACATCCCATTTCAAGAACAGTTTTTTCCCTACAGTCATAAGGACTCTGAACTCTTTGCACTGAATGTACATTACAGCCTTGTCTGTCTTTTTGTTTTCTGTTATTACTGTAGTTGTTATGGATATGTTTGAAATCATGTTTTCATGTGTGCTGTCTTTGTTGTATGAAGTGTGTTGTTAATGTCCTTTGTAACTTTTGTCATAGCTGAGTGCTGTACCGACAGCAAATTCCACCAACTTGGTTGTGTGGTCATTAATAAATAAATGAAAATGAATGACAACACGAGCAAAGACTTTCCCTATGATGCTAAGGAGCCATGGTAGCTGTTACAGTCACTGCGGTCGCCCTTGTTTTTGTAGATGGTTACAATGTTTGCATCACGCATGTCCTGGGGGATGAACCCTTCCTTCCAGCATAAGCACAGCAGCTCGTGGAGGTGCTGCAGGAGTGCTGGCTTGCCACTCTTCAAAACTTCAGGGGGGATGCCATCCTTTCGAGGGGCTTTTCTACAGGCCAGACAATCAATGGCTTTGCCCAGTTCATCCACTGAAGGCAGGTAAGCCAGATCCTCCATGACAGGTAAGTTTGGCAGGGCATTTAATGCTGCATCGGTCACCACATTCTTGGTTGCGTACAGCTCCAGGTAATGTTCCACCCAGCGTTCAAGCTGCTTGCCTTGGTCCGTGATCACC
Source organism: Plotosus lineatus (assembly GCA_024760905.1). NCBI lineage: Eukaryota > Metazoa > Chordata > Actinopteri > Siluriformes > Plotosidae > Plotosus > Plotosus lineatus. The sequence continues at coordinate 10,390,066 of CM045746.1, forward strand.
TCCCTGGTCTTGGTCTTGAGGGGTGCAGTCTTAATTGTGGTTGGGCCAGTAGCTGTCTTGATGCTATTGTACATGGCCATTGCGTTGCCAGTGTCAGCTGCCATCTGGATCTTGCTGCAGAGGTTCAGCCAGAAGTCGTTTGCACAGCGGCGGGCTGTCTGCTGGGCCTTGTTTCGTGCAGCTTTGAGGGTGTCCCGAGTAGTGGTGCTGGGGTTTTGCTTGTATGCTAGGAGGGCTTCCCTCTTGGCTTCTGTCACAGGCTGCATCTCCTCCCAGTGAGCCTCGTACCAGTCTACACTTCGACGCTCCTTTTTCCCAAATGCGGTGAGGGCTGTTGTGTAGATAGTATCTCTCAGGAAGCTCCACTTGCTGGTGATGTCTTTGCCAGGAGTCTGCAAAGCCAACTTCTCCTTGACTGTGTCATGAAACAGTTGGATTCGCTGGGGATCCCTTGAGGAGCAGGTGTTGATGCGTGGGAGACCTTTAGTTTTGGAGTGATGGGTCCTCTTTGTTGTCAGCCTTATCCTGCTTCCAACGAGGGTGTGGTCTGTGTCGCAGTCTGCGCTATGGAAACTTCTAGTGTGGAGAACGCTGCTCAGAGCCGTGCGCCTGGTGAGGATAAGGTCTAGCTGGTGCCAGTGGCAAGATCTGGGGTGTCTCCAGGATACATTGTGGCGGTCTTTGCACTTGAAGTATGTATTTGTTACACACAGGCCATGATGGCAGCACAGTTCCAACAACCTCTGTCCATTCTCATTCATCCTGCCTATGCCGTGGTGACCAAGGCAGGAAGGCCAGGTGTCACAGTCGGCGCCCACTCTAGCATTGAAGTCTCCTAGTAGGTAAAGTCCTTCAGTGCTGGGTATCCTGGAAATTGCATCATCCAGAGCCTTGTAAAACTGGTTCTTGGCCTCTGGGGTGGAACTGAGTGTTGGTGCATAGATGCTGAGGAGATTTGCAAAGCCTGCAGTTGTAGAGAGGTGTAAAGCGAGGATTCTCTCTGATCCACTGGTAGGAAGTTCAATAGCCGTAGTCAGCGAGTTCTTCACAGCAAAACCTACACCATGCAGTCTCAGGTCGTCAGGTCGTCTTGTGGCAGTCCCTGCCAGTAGAAGGTGTAGTTGGCCTCTTTGATAGTACCTCTGTCAGCCAAGCGTGTTTCCTGTAGACAAGCAATGTTGATATTCAGACGTGTCAGTTCATGGTCGATGACTGCAGTCTTGCGGGCAACATCAATTTGCTGAAGATCACTTGTCAGTCCAGGACACATAGTCCGTATGTTCCAGCTTGCTATTCGAAGAGCTGGAGTCTTCGTATTTAACGGTTTTTGTCTGCCTGGTGCAGAATTTACAGCTTGCTTGTCGGGATGGTCAGTCCCTAAGCCCTACGCACCCAGCAAGGCAGGCGAGCTGTGGCGGGACAGCACCTTACTGGCTGGGGGCTGACCAGCTTGGAGTGGGCGGTAGCTGTCCAGTGAGACACGATGGTCTCTCCCACTGTCGGAAGTAGCCCCAGGCGCCCGTATCCTACGCCAATCGGAATGAGCTTTTAACCGGTAACTGCTACTTCCTGTGTTGAGCCGAAGTCTTGCATCAACGCTGGAGTGTCCTCTCCAGTGTCCTCTCCAGTGCGCTACGAGCCTGGGCGGGAACTATGGAGAACTTGGGCTGCTCAGACGTCAAGTCCCCCCTCTCGGCCTTGCTGATAGCATCCAAAGGAAAGGAAGATCCAGTACAATTTGGTACCAGCGCAGCTGCAGGAGTTGCCAGAAGGTAGGGGAATCCTCAGACCAACTGCCTTAGGGGCTCCACCCTGGATTTCTGTAGGGTTTACTCCTTAGCCTTCTCCCAACCAAGGGAATCCACAAGGCAGTGGGACTATTTAACCCATAGTTGGGGGTTTGGGTCATGGGCATTAGGGCGTGTCCACATGCCGGTGAGCCTGCATGCCGCATGTCTGGGGGCCAAACCTCCTCCGAGTCCCCTGTAGTTCAGCCTGAGTCCTCAAGGTACTCAGTTACCATGTGTCGCCGCGAGGAGGCACTACATGGGGCTTGATGGTGGAGAGGCTATGTATTGGCAATGAGAGACTTACTCACATGACTCCCCTTTTCACAGGCAAGCTGCTAGCCAGTGGTGTTAGTTGAAAGCGAGAGGTGACAAGCACTACTACTATGACCACAACTACCACACTTTGCGCATCACAACACCCATTTGACCCACATTTGACAAGACAAAGCTCTCAATTTCCTAGTCGATCTAAGTTCTAGCCCTCACCTATGGTCACGAGCTTTGGGTTGTGACCAAAAGAACGAGATCGTGGATACAAGAGGCTGAAATGAACTTCCTTCACCGGTGGTGGGGCCCTGTCTTAGAGATAAGGTGAGAAGCTCTACCATCCGGGGACCTAGAACACGTTGGCGGGACTATGTCTCTCGGCTTGTCTGGGAATGCCTTGATGTCCCCCTGGAAGAGCTGGAGGAAATGGCTGGGGAGAGGGATTTCTGGACTTCTTTACTGAGGTTGCTGCCCCCCGTGACCCAACCCCGGATTAAGCGGAAGAAGATGAGAGATGAGATGAGATGATATTATATACACATATACATGTACGTATATGTCAGTCAGGGGGGAGGGGGTGATCCTACTTCGCGAAATTCGGTGAGTGTGGGGGTCTTGGTCCTCATTAACTATGGAAAGTGAGGGATCCCTGTATTTACATACAACGTATTCCTTGTGTTCTTTTCGCAGACTTATTTGCTTGGCCTGCCCTTAAATGAGATTTCCTAGCAAACTTCTGGGCAGCTTACATTTTCCTTTTTTCCTCTGCCTTCTTTCTTGTTTTTTATTGCCAACTTTTGCCTCTTTGCGTCCTTCTGTACTTCCAACTGCTGCAGGTGTTCCCTGTACCTTTTGCTGGAAGTTCTAATGTTGAAGCAGTTTTCCATTGACTGGGTCTATAATAATATCCTTCCTTGAAAAATGCTGAACTGATGATTTCTTTTTGGTTCTCAGACCATACTTTGATGCATTTGTCTCATACTCCTTACACAGATTGGCCAAGCGGACAAAGAAAAACTTTTATGTGTGCACGCTACTAGCCTGTGCGGAAAGGAGAGCAGAGGAAGACACGCAGGAAACATGCTTTTTAAATTATAAGTGTGATTGCACATGATCTACACTAGATGGCAGTGACACGCTCACTGTGTTTTCTATGGTTTAGGGAAAAGGCACAGAGCAAACGACATGAAGTGCAGTAAACACTTTATAGTCGTGATCGGGGCACTGGGGAAGGGTGTGTGTGTCTGAAGGTTTTTTTTTTTCTTTGTATCGGGAGCATAACAGAAAATAATTGAGAAGCACTGCACAAGGCTTTCTCAGAGCACAGAGGACTATATGCAGAAGAATACAAGGCTAATCATCCCGAAAAAGCTATTTCCATAGCAGAGCTCGTGAGTAGAAAGCTTACTCGTTGGATGGGGCAGATTTTTGGTAGAATCGAGGCTCATATCATGAAACATTCGTTATTAGGGACACTCGTAAGTCAAGGTACCACTGTGTGTGTGTGTGTGTGTGTGTGTGTATATATATATATATCTCAGTTATATAGCGTGTTACCCTTGTGTTAAGACATCATCTCTGTGATCTTTGTGTTTACACTGTTTTGCAGACTTTTGTAACCCTAAGCTTGGTCAGAAGTGTAAGCCTATTAGCATGGGTGCAAGTCTCATACACAGAGATGAATTAACTATCTGCTCAGATCGGCATAATGTTTATATTTATTATCTTTTAACGGAATATTGTACTTGTTCTTTGTATGCATCTCTTGAATAAAGTTTACTTACACAAAAGAAAGAGCTCTCCGCTTTGCTGGGAGACTGCACCAGTGCAGGCTGTGTTCTAAACGAGTTCAACTGCACCCTTGTGCACTTGAAAGACCAGTAGTCTGTATAACCCACAGCAAGTACACTACTTTTGCAAGTACACTACTTTCGGTATTGAGCGCGTCATATATAGTTAGTATATAATATTGATTGACTGTTTTAAGCTTCATGTAAAGTGACTCGGTATAAATAAATGACCTTTTTGAAATTAATGTTGATATTATTTGATATATTTTATATTATTTTACAATGTTATGTTTACACGTTCAACTTGCGTTTGGCAGTCTGGAACCAATTAAAAACGTAAGTCAGGGAGCATCTTTATATATTTATTTTTATTTATATATATATATATATATATGAGAGATTTCCTTTTGGCTTTTTCCCTTTATCAGGGGGTGCCACAGAGAATGATTCGCACATTTTATTTTGTGTAGGTTTTTATGTCCGATGTCCATCCTGACAACCCTTTTTGCAAGGGACAGAAACATGCTGACGGCTTTGCAGCCCACACACACATCACACACACACACACACATATATATATATATATATATATGTGTGTGTGTGTGTGTATGGAGATTAAAAAGACAAGATTCTGACTTTAGATGGAAAAATCACATGCATCTCAGATCCTCATTTTTTTTTAATGTCCTCTTTGAGCAAGTCAGTTTAGTTATGAATTAGAAAATAATGCCCCCCCCCCCCAGAAATTTATCTCACAGATGCCAGAAAGGGGGGGACCCACTAATAAATCTAATTCCTTTTTTTAATATTACACAGAGCAGTGTTATTGGACTCTGTATACCAGTAACAGGGAATATATATATATATATATATATATATATATATATATATATATATACATACATACACACACACACACACACAGTGGAGCCTCGGTATTCAAACGTTTTTTTTAAGTTCGAACAAATCGGAATTCGAACAAAAAATCCAGGATTTCCCAGAAATCAAACAAAATCCAGACGTCGAACTCAAGAAATGCACGAGAAAGAACGAGACCGAGAGGGAGGAAAAGTGCGCGACTTCTAGAAGTCTAGAAGTTGTTGATACTATGTATCACCCTGATAAGCTGTTCTGGGGAAGTCCGGAAGTTGTTGATATCTTGTATCACCCTGATAAAACTAGCACTAAATCACTAAAGCTAAGCTAAAGCGCTAAAGCTAGCAGCACTGTGAACATCTTTAACAATGACGTCATGAGCCACTTGGCAATCACAGGGCTTCTTTAACAGTGACTATGATGTTCCCCATGCTCTAGTGTAGTGTTTCCCAACCTTTTTGAGCCAAGGCACACCTTTTACATTAGAAAAATCACGAGGCACACCAGGGAACAAAAATTATACTGCCCTCTAGCAGAAAAGCACTGTTACTACACACTAAGTGAAATGGTTAATCTTCTGCGGCACACCTGATGATTTCTCACGGCACACATGTGCTGCGGAACGGGTTGGGAAACACTGCTCTAGTGCTTTCCCTGTGTATAGCAATGCTCAGCCGTTTGTGTGTGTGTGTATGTATGTATGTATGTATGTATGTATGTATGTGTGTGTATGTATGTGTGTATGTATGTATGTATGTATGTATATATAATCTAATATAATCTAATATGACTAGGGAAGGTCTGCCAAAAATAATACAACCAATTGACAATGCTAACGCTGTGTAAATTTGTTTTAAACAGTCGCCCAAGTTTATCTGCCTGAATCATGGCCAAATGCATGTGAGGTTCTAGACTTCAAAAATATATACAGTCTAGACTGACACTGACACCGTCTGACTTCTAAATGTCTTACATGGCTAATGGTCTTTCACGAATCTTAGAGTCAAATTGAGCCCTGTTTGTTTGATCGTTAATCTGCCATAATCATTATGATAGCACGCTGTGCGGCTAATGAATTTATGACCTCAATTTTACACCCAGTTTTTACCACATCCATGTTAGATCTATCCGATAATAAAATAGAGCAAACAAATCTCAACACTTACTTGTATATGTTTCAATACTTCCTGTAGAATTTGAGTTGGTGATGATTTTTTTTTCAGAGATCTTTTACCATTAAACAAAACATGTGTGTAAACCAGTGATTCTCAAATAGTTGGGTGTGCCCTCCTGGGGGGCATGGTGTGATGTCAGGGGGGGTGCGTGTGACCCAAGGGAACATGCTTTTTTTTACTGTATTCGAAGAAAGTAATTGCAGATCCACTACAGCAGGTGGCAGTGGCTTCCTCACCATCAAAGTGTGCCCAGAGGAAAAATAAGAAGTGAAGTTAAACCCAACATGGAAATTTTTAATAGGGACGGAAAAAGAGGTGGAGAGAGACAGAGGCAGTGTCTCCCGAAAGCTAAGTTGAGGAGGTATGATGAAACGGATGTAGCACTCGGCTTCGCTGTGCTGCGATGAGAAACGAGGAAAGCCCCGCTGTGTTTACTGTGTCTGAAAACATTTGCAGCGAGGAGCATGAACCCAAATACATTCAGGCATCACTTAAAGACATCACACCCCAATGACGGTGATGAGCCGCGTGAGTTTTCTCAGTGAAAATGTGCTGAGTATCACCAACAACTGTCCCACTTTGTGAATGCTATTCCAGTAAACCAGCGAGCTCTCTTAGCATCAGATAAGGAGGAGTACCAAACTGCTCAGTGTAGGAAACCCCACAGCAGAGCAAGAGGAACTGATCCAACCTGCAGCACACACGGTCTCTGTCATGCTGGATGACGTCACTGCTGTGAAAATAAGTCCACGTCCCAGTTCAGCATTGAGCAGGAGCTGAGAGTTCAGGATCGTGCTTTAAACCCGGCTTCGAAAAGCTGTGCACTGTGAAATGTGCTCATTTTATAGCCATTAATCTGAACATAACCTGTCTGTCTTCCTTTCGGCTTTTTCCCTTTTACTCGGGAGTCGCCACAGCAAATCATCTGATTCGCACGTTTGATTTGGCAGAAGTTTTTACGTCGGATGCCCTTCCTATCACAACCCTTTTAGCAAGGGACAGAAACACGCTGACGACTTTGCAGCCTACTCTTTACGAATGTCAGCAATGGTTCTTTTACATGCGTCTCACCATAGACAGTGAGAGACATGGCCCGCCTTTGATAACCCAGTTAGCCGCACTGGGGGGGGGGGTGACAACCTTGTAGAGAGTGGGACTCGAACCCCCAACCTTTGGATCAGCAATCCAGCGCCCTATACCATTAGACCACCACTGCCCTACATATATATATATATATATATATATATATATATATATATATATATATATATATATATATATATATATATACACACACACACACAGTGATCCCTTGCTACTTCGTGCATCAGTTTCTGTTGCTTCATTGCTCTTCTTTTTCCTTTTCTTTCAGCTGTTCTATTCAGGGGTCGCCACAGCAAATCATCTGCCTCCATCTTACCCTATCCTCTGCATCTTCTTCTCTTACACCAATTACCTTCATGTCCTCCTTCACCACATACATAAATCTTCTCTTTGGTCTTCCTCTAGGCCTTCTGCCTGGTAGTTCCAACCTCAGCATCCTACTACCAATATATTCACCATCAGAGTGACAACCTTGTGGAGAGTGGGACTCGAACCCCCAACCGTTGGATCAGTAATCCAGCACCCTATACCACTAGACCACCACTGCCCCATTAATCTGAACATAACCATTTTGACAAAAAAATAAAAATACAAATTGTTTAATTCATTTTTGTTGTGTAGGTAAGTGTTTTGTATATTGTGCTCCTGAGTTAATGTTGATCAATTCGAATTTATTATTAGTTGTTGATTTTATTTAATTTTATTTTTCAGTATCAACTGGTTCAAATTGTTGGTCAAAAATGTTTACAGTTTAAATTGGGATACTTTTTTATTTCAGGCAAATTGATGCACTTGAAATCTTTTTGTTTAAAGACTAGAAAATATTAATAAAGTTAGTCTTTGTTGGAAGTCTATATTTCATCCTTTTGGGATTCCATAATGATAATAAGGAAATAGTGTTATGCAGATGATTACTTTAACAATTTTTAGACAAATAACACCATTTATATTGTGTGGGGCGTGGAATGTTTTCCTCTTCCCGGGGGCAAAAATAATTGAGAAGCACTGGTGTAAACAGAAAATCCTTCTTGCTGCAGCAGCAACTTGTGGTGATCATGTGATGATCCGAGTTTAGACTGACCCACAAAAATTTTGAACCAAGAAAATGTCAAAACCATATCAAATTAATAATATCTTGAGCATTACAGAAATTAATATACTGCCAGTAGTATATATGCCTATACGATACAGACCTACACCCTATGTTCCCTCTAGCCTGTGCGCATGCGCAATTATGCACTGGTTTTAGGGTCTCCGCGCACAGATATTTTGCGTTGCGCACAAAAAATAGAAATCCCACCTGAAGTGAAAATAAAAAAACATAAGTATTCAGTCTGTGCTATTTTGGAATGTGATTCGATGAGTGAGGGGCGACTGGTTGCTCCAGCCAGTGATGCGATTTACATACGTACTGACGCACCGAATCAACGTGATTGACAATGACAACATCCTTATGTGCCCTCCACCACCTGTGTTTTTAGTTCGCCAAATGGTGACCAATGTAACTAGAAGAAGACACGTGAAATACGCTGCTTTTATTTAACTCTATAATAATGGCAAAACGAATGGGCATCGATACATCCCCTCACAAAGCCAAAGTTAAAAAGACATGCAGTTATTTTAAGATAGAATGGCTGTCTGAGTTTGTGAAAACACGAGAAAAAAACGTGAAACTGGGTGATATTTTTTCTTTTTTGAGCAAGAAAGGTTTGCTCTGCAAAACATGTTGTGAAGCCAAAGGAGCAAGTGAGTTTTTGGAAGGAAAAGTGTGGACAGAATGGAAGCTGGACTACCTCAAGTATCACATTCAGCACAAAAGTAATGTAAGACGATGAATGTAAGACGGGAGTGGGGATTGGTACCTTGTCAGGGGAACATGCCAAAGACCAAGAGAAGAGGAACGAGCTATCACTCGTAAAAGAAATCCAACCCAGAGCAAGTTAAAGTTCTCATTGACAATATTCTGCTCGCCATCAACATGACTGCGTCTATGCTGTTGTTTCAACAAATTCACAATCACATGGCAAAATATGAGTATCCCAGAAAGCATGCAGATGAGGCCATCAACATTGACAACATTAGCATACAAACACTGGAGAGATGAGGAAAAACAAACAGGAATATTAAGGTGAATATTAATTTTTCAATCAGATTTTGTGGTCATTTAGTGTCATTTATTTAGAATTTATTTCTGGATGTTGACCATTAATACTGTAGTTTCTAAGTAGTAGCTAACAATTCCAGGACTGTCTCCCAGACCACAGTAGGACCCTGTCTCCCAGTAGACAGCAGGATTCTCTTCGAGATCACAGTAGGAGGACTCTCTCTCTCTCCCTATGCATGGACCGCAGAACCATGTATGATCAATTTGTAAATTATTCTAAAAAACGGTGTATAATTTCATTATTGAAATTTATTAAAGAAGTTGAGGACAACAAATATGAAGTTGGAGCATGAAAAGATTTCAAGAAGACTTGAAAATGGTTTAGTTGCATAATCTGCTCAGAATAAAAACTCCTCAGTAAAATGAAATGTATAATAAAAGTAAATATAACTAAAATATGAGAAACACTATTTTAGGAAACGAGTTTCTTCCATGCAACTCTCAAAAACAGTATGTGTGTGTGTGTGTGTGTGTGTGTGTGTGTGTGTATAAACAGTGTGAATTCATAAACTGATAGGTGCCATTGTTTTAATTATGAGAAAAACACCTTTTAAAAAGTTTTTAAAAGCTACTGGAAAAGTATCTTCATTTATATTATTCGTCTATATACAGTATATGCATGTTATTAATTGTATAATTATTCCCAAGTGACCCAAGTAACTTGATTATCGTTGTTACCAAATGGATTGATTTGAGTATGTTATGAACTAGCTTGGGTTTACATAGAATGAGGAAATTTGAAATAAGGAATATAAACACAATTTTCCTACAACAATGAAGAACAGAAGAGAATCTCAGATTGTACTACACATGAACAAAACACAACAGCAGAAGACCACGCTGGCTTTCACTACCATCAAGAAAGAACAGCAATGATAAGCAAGCACATTTTCAATCTTCAACAATTCTAGTGAGTCTTTGATTGCTATAACTTCAAAATCAGGATGAAGGATTCAGTCTCAGCATTGTACACTATGCAGATTTAAGTAAACCTCTTTTTCCTTTATAAATGCATTAATAAAATACATTTTTCTTACAAACCCACAATTGTTTCTGACCACAAGACTCGGTGAGCAAGTTCTTCAAAAAACTCACTTTTCCAGCATTAGTCCTATTAGTTGGTCCTCCCCAGTACCTGAAAGCCAAAGAATCAGAAAGTCAATTGTACGAGACCAAGCATGTGCTCACTGGGGGGGGGGGGGGGGGGGTTTAAATAAATAAATAAATATATATAGAGCGTAGGCCTCCGTCACTCCCAAAGGACTATGGCTGCGCTCTGGCCAGTATCCCGACTGGTGATACTCCCCAGTGGGCAGAGCCTGGGTAGGGAGTAATGAGGGACAGTCCCCCCCCCCCTGTCTCGGCGCCACCGGAAGGATCCAATGGAAGGGCAAGTGCCGATACGACTGGGTTCCAGTGCCGCTGCAGGAGAGAAACTACGGTCAATTTAGAACGGCCAATTAACCTACAGTGCACGTCTTTGGATTGCGGGGGAAACCGGAGCACCCGGAGGAAACCTGCACACGCACGGGGAGAACATGCAAACTCCACACAGAAACGCCCAGGCCAGGAATCGAACCCGGGCCTTCTTGCTGTGAGGTGGACGTGCTAACCACTACGCCACCGTGCACACGGTGGCGTAGTGGTTAGCACGTCCGTGCTACACATACACACACGGTAGCTGAATGCTAGCCGCACCCCGGGTAACAATAAGCCCAGGTGGAGATGTGGCAGGTGGGGAGGGGTCGAACGATGAGGGGCCGGAAACAAACCCCCTTGAATAACGAGGGCCTACTGTACTGTACGTCAGTCGATCCTACTTCGTGTATGTATGTATATATACATTGTTTCCGGCCCCTCATCGTTCGACCCCTCCCCACCTGCCACATCTCCACCTGGGCTTATTGTTACCCAGGGTGCGGCTAGCATTCAGCTACCGTAGCATATTGGTTCAAGATAGGAGTTGAGCATGCACTGATTCTTAACGTATGCTCTCATAGCTGTAGCAGCGTCGACCTGTCATAAACAAGCATAGTGCAAACCATGAACAAACAAAACAACAAATAAAACAAATTAAAACGAACAAAGAAACAATTTGACTCTGAGAACTCTGTGACGTTGCCCTCTAGGCAGCGCCATCTTGGAGACGTCACGTTCAATGTAAAAGGACATGATGCGTAATAAAGTTTATCCTTTTGGTATCGTTTGTTAAACATGCTACAGAACATAAAATCTCACGCACAAACATTCTAAACATTAACTTAGATACTGTACTGGAATAATAATTGAAAAAGACTTTCATACAACAGTTCAGATGATTATTCTGCTTCAAGCAATTCAGAGGAAACTGTCATTTCTTCAGGAGAAAGTTATTTCTTCAGAAGAGACATCCAGCATTTTCTATCGCTTAGCCAGAGAAGACGCACAGCATTTGAGTGGCAACATCAATAATATCAAATATATCAAATAATATTCATTAATTTCAAATAAGTTACTTATTTATACAAGTCACTTTACATGAAGCTTAAAACAGCCAATCAACGCTTATAATATATGAGGCGCTCAAAACCGAAAGTAGTGTCCTTGCGAAAGTAGTATACTGGCTGTGGGTTATACGGACTTCCGGTCTTTCAAGTGAGCAAGGGCACCGTTGAACTCATTTAGAACACGGCCTGCACTGATGTGAATCACCAGTAGAGTGGAGAGTTCTCTCTGGATTCGGGTTTTCATTCATTTTACAACTCTCTTTGCTTAACTGAGTATGCATGATAGATTGCGCCGATCCAAGCAGATAGTTAATTCATCGCTGTGTATGAGACTTGCACCCATGCTAGTAGGCTTACGCTTCTGACCAACCATATTTGCTTAGGGTTACAAAAGTCCGCAAAACAGTGTAAACACAAAGATCACAGAGACGACGTCTTAACACAAGGGTAACACGCTATATAACTGATATATAACTGAACTGAGAAGAAGGAGGGGCACGTTCAGTCTGTTGTTTGTAAACAATGGACGCAGCGTTATTACATCATTGCGTCATTACATCCGCGTACTACCTGGGTACGTCTAAACTCAAATTTGACTTTTTTTTTTTTTTTTTTACACGTAAAATTGAAAAAATGTAAAGCAGATGAAAGTAAGTCGTGGAGCATCTATACTGTTGAATTTACTGTAAACTACTCTCAAAATAATATATACAGTACTGGTAATCCTACTGTACATATTACAGTAAATTGTTGGCATCCAGAGTTGTCAGTAATTTGCAGTGCATATTATGGTAATTTACTGGATTTTTTTTTTTTTTTTTTTTTTTTTCCAGTCCGTTCATATCTGTTGTCTTAGCCAACACTGAGTGAAGGTCAGGTACACCCTAAACAGCTCACCGGTCCATTGCAGGGTCACCACACACACACAACATTCACACTCACAATCGCACCAATGGGCAATTTTGAAAAACCATTTGAATAAATCTACATGTCTTTGGATTGTAGGCTGAAACTGTAGTATCCGAATTGCCCCGAAGTGTGAGTGTGAATAGTGTGTATGTGTCCCTGTGATGGTCTGGAAAGCTGTTCAAGGTCTTTCCTGCTTTCACCCAATGTCGATTAAGACTCTCTGTGCAACCCTTATATTATTGAGTGAAAGGGTGAGTGATATTATTCATGAATAAATGATTGGTTGAAAATGATTACATGATTGGTTACAAATTTGGCAGAATAATACTTAACTTGAGTGTAATGTCATTTTATGAACTGTTTTATTCCTTATTTGGGTCATGGGGAGCCTGGAGCCTATCCAACTCACTCCAGTCAAATATGAGTACACCCTATACTACTCAGCACACCACTGTAGGGCAACACATATACACAACCATTCACATCTATGGGAAAAAGAGTTTACCAAATAGCCCAATGTGCATATCTGTACTGTAAGAGGAAACTGGGGTACAAAGGAAAAAAACTCATAAGCATGTGGAGAATATGCAAATTCTAAATTCCCTCACCTGGCACATCGCTCAAACCCAGGGTTCGAACCTTTGTTGTGAGGCGGACATGCTAAGCACTATGCTACCGTGCTGCCTTACTTTACTCAAGTGTTAACCAGGTTTCATAAACATAAAATCTTAAAATATTGAAGACCACTGCCACTCAGCTTCGTACCCATCTGTAAATGCTGTCCCATCCACCCACTGCCACTCTGTGTCTTTCATAGTTAGGCCAATCCAAACCTGAGATTCATTTCCGAGCTGTTCAAAGAAGAAGTCCTGTGAACAGAAGAGTAAAATGATAAATTAATTATTCTCTCTCTCTCTCTCTCTCTCTCTCTCTCTCTCTCACTCTCATTTCACTGGAATGCAATGATCATGGCGGAAAGGCATGGAATGCAGTCTATGGTGGAGCTTCGGCATTTTTACATGGAAAATGGGTCAAAATCCTATGGAAAATTGTACATTTGGAACGTTCATGGCATGTGCGAAACAGACACGGAAATACCGCGGTACACTTTAGGAATACATGCGGAAAAGCGCACGGATTAACTGCGGAACAAGTGCGAAGAGCCACGGATTGCAAAGGAAGATTTTCGGACAATTCAAGGAACGTTCACGGAAAGCACGGAACACTTGAGGATGACTACGGTACTACTCCATTTTAGAAGGAAGACCTTTGAACTGATTGTGGAAACACGCGGAATGAAAGCGGAACATTTACGTTCAACACGGAATGACTGAAGAATACTCGCCATAACCACGTTTCAATACGGAAAAATCGGCAAAAATCAAAGGATTTGCTCCTCATTCCGCCTCTAAATTCACGGCTTCGACCAGGGAAGCACATTCTTTATTTGAACTACCATATTATATGCTGTTTTCTGTTGTTGTTGATATAATTGTGTGTTGTTATTGAATCTTGTTTGTATTAAAGGCTTTTTGAAATTTTAATATCAATATGTCAATGTTTGTTACAATATGTTTATAATTTAACATATGTTAATGTTTCATATTAATAATGTTGATATGTTCCTTTTATTTGCACCGTCAATAAATCATTCCAGACTACAAAAAATGCACACAAGTCAAAACCACAGTGATTATAACTTCAAAACGTTATTACATGAACATGAAAACAGAAACAATAAAGTGAATGAATTGAAATAATTGAATAAATTGAAATTAAAAAAAAAAAAACGCCAAAAGTGTCATGGGTCACTGATGGAGTTTGAGTCCTCTCGCAACACTGCCTGAGCACACTGGAAAGGATGAACAGGCTGCGTTCATTGTCTCTCTAGCCGCAGGGGTGGTTGCAGGCGTCGATGTGCATGTAACTGAAGGGCAACTGACTGGTCTGCTGGGTTCTGGTTGCTGCTCTCCTGCAGACAACGTCGGTTGTTGTGGGCATGGTGGTGTTGCCCACCTCGTGTCTTGAGGTCCCCAAAACAGGCACGGGTGGACCAGACAGCTGCGTGGTCCACAGCGTCGGTGGGGGCGGCCAGTAATGCCGCTGATGTCACTGGTGGTGCAGAGGTGGTGGTCGATGTTGCTGTGAATACTGCTGAGGAGTCTGGAGCTGCGTAGGATGTGGTTGTTCCTGTGGCTGTATCTCCAAAGCTTCAGCTCTGTCCAAGCATTCATTCAGCAGTTCTTGAATTTGGAACTTGGCATGCCTGTACACAGGTTTTGGTACACAGCTGCCGCCCAACTGTTGAAACTCCCCCATCTGACTCATTGGCCGTCCGTACCTCCCTTCTCTGTTTCACCAGCTGTTCAGCTGCTGTGAAAATCCGGTCGGCTCTGTCGTCAAGGCTGGACGTTGCAGCTCCAGACTTTGCCAAGGTGGACCTGGATGCTGTGGTGACAGGCATTGCGTCGAGGGGGGTGACAGGTGTTGCCTCTTCTGCCAGCTGGAGGTCGATAGCTGCACTGTCCTGTGACCCCTCCTACATTGATGGCAGTGGGGGTTCTCCAGTGGTGGTGGGCATGGAACAGCTAGAGCCAGCTGCAGCAGCAATCTTTGACTTCAGAGAGACAACGTTCCTCCACTGTACCTCGACAATGTGTGGACATAAGAAGCTAAAGCTGTCGTATATATCCACTGGTCCCTGTGAGACATGTTCAGGTCAGCTTGCCCCAAGGTCCAACGTCTAAGCTTTCCCAGTCTCCTCTGCACACTATGGAATCATTGCTACAGCTCCTCATCGCTCTTCTCCATGTTTGAACCCTGATCAGCCCAGCGCTTGGCCTTGTGTGCTTTGTCTGTCCAGGATCGGAGTTTCTTGTTGTACAGGCACTCTTTCGCCTGGATGAACTCTACCATGGCCTGCTTCTCATTGTTGGTGAGCTTGATGTACACACGTGCCTTCATGTTCGGGTCAGCCGCGATATCGGAAGCGACATCCAGCTCGGCGTCAACCTTGGCTTCCTGAGAAGGCTCTTCAACTGGGGTTTCCAGCATTGGAGACTATGGCCTCTTGGTGACTGTCTTCCTCTTGGCTTTGGCATCATTGCGTCTCGAAATGAATGGCTCTTTGTCTTGCGCACCTGTATTTAGTCGAAGTAACTTCCATGAGTGTTCCGTAAGTCTTCCGTGCTATCCGCAATTATTCCGCAAACGTTCCACATGTATTCCGCAATCATTCCGCTTTGTTCCGTGTACTGTCTACGGAAGTTTCGCAGTGTTTCTCTATTGTTTTGTATGTATTCCGTGCCTTCCGTGAGTATTCTGTGGGGATCCGTAGATGAACGTGACTGTTCCGTGATCGCTTTTGACCATATAGAAGAGGGGGGAAGACTTGTGAAACAGTCACGGAACACTTGCGGTATAAAAGGAAAGATCATAGACCATTTGGAGAAATGATGGAATGTTTATGGAAAGACTGCGAAACTAAAGGGAACACTCTCGGAAAAAAATTTCCGTGAACATGCTTTTGAACATGTTCAAAAGCAGGTTCGCGGAAGATTTTGGTCTGCTGGAATTGGAGGAACACATTCGGTATCATACGGAATGACATGGAAGATGAGGGAATAACTGAGGAACGTTTGAGGATGACAACATTTTTGCTTCTGCAAGTCTGCTGCACTCCAGTGAAATGGGGGTCTCTCTCTCTTTCTCTCTCTCTCTCTCTCTCTTGCTCTCTCACTCACCTCTTCATCTTTGCTCTTTATAATCACCAAGTCTGCCCCATTTGCTATGCATTCAAGCCTGCTCTGGATCCAGCTCTTCTTTTCAGTGGAGATGTAGTATAAACTGGATTTGAAATATTTCTATCCTGATCGAATGTTGTTCACTTTTAACAGAAGACACAAGACTCTGACTCACTTACTCATTTGTTAAGCTGGTTTCCCCACCAACTCTTTATTGCCAGTCACGATAGCGTAGTTGCGACTGATTTCACTTCTGTCATAGTTTGTCTTTATTGTAAATATAATTTATTTCTAAAAAATATTATTATTGTTATTATTATTGATAACAATAATAATAATAATAATAATAATAATAATAATAATAATAATAAGCACTCCATGAGTCTTATTTTTCAACAGCTGAAATGAAGTTGGTTTGGAAGTAGAGCTTGAACGCTTCTAAAAAACAAAACAAGCAAACAAAAAAAAAACATGTGGTGGAGAATGAAGGCTCAGTCTCGGTGTCACCCAAAATCCCCGCTATTATTTGAAACATGTCCAACTCACCTCTGTTCATGTGCCGTCCCATTGTGGGTTACATTTTAGCGCTCAAATGACCGACATGTAACCAAGAGAATCCGTTCATTTTTCAAAATTAAAGATCCTTCAAACTCAGATAATAAATAAAACGGAAATAATGAATTATTTCTTCTGCGGATTAGTACCAACTGAGCCGCGGACTGGTACTGGTGCGCGGACCAGTGGTTGGGGATCCGTGGTTTACACAACATATAACCCTCTGACCATAAATCTTTGAGCCTTTGTGCAAGTTTTTAATGTTTTTTATTTCATAATATTACGGTAGCTTTTTATTTCACTATTACTCTGAGGATAAACAAATTCTAAAAAAAGTATACAAATATGCACTTTTTGGGAGAGTGGGGTGGGATTAACACTGCAAATTCAGTTCAACAAAATGGAGTCTGTTTGTCAAGCTTCCTGAACTAAAATGACGACGCTGTCAATGTTTGTCTCATTATAATCAGACATCTGCCACTGTGAAAGAGAATCTACTGTAGCTTATAAGATACATTTTTGGGTAGTCCATTGACTAGTAAAACTATAGATGTTCTCTCACCCAAATCTGGAAATGAGTTCTGTAGCTCTGTTCTCTCAGCAACCACATTATTATAGTTGCTTTCCAGATTGGCGTTAGTGGTCTGTAACTTGTCTTTTTCCAAGAGCAACTGGCGATTCTCTAGAAGCAGGTTGGTGTAACTACTCTGTAGTTCATCTAGAGTCATGTTGTAGTTGCTTGTGTTCATCACTTTAGTCTCAGATTTATCTGAAAGAAATATTACATTTAAAATTTAATGTTAGCCCATTTAATAATAATAATAATAATAGTAATAATAAATGTATAATTCATTCATTTATTCATTTGCTGAACCACTTCATCCTACTATGGTCTCATGGAGCTGGAGCCTATTGCAGCCAAATCTAGCCTGTCAGACCATTGCAAGGTCAAAACACAATCATTCATCCTTACAGGTCGAGGTACAAATTTGTAACAGCCAATTAATCTAATCTGCATATTTTTGAATTTTGGTAGGAAAGGAAAATCACACAAGCACGTGGAGAACGTCTAACTTCCACACAGAAACATACTTGCTAAGCCTGGGACTTAAATCTAAGACTTTCTTGCTGTGAGATGAAGGTTTTGCCAACTACACCACCCGGGTTTCCAAGAAATGTATCCCAAGTTGAAATTGTTACTTACAGTACAGTCTGAGGGTGATGTTAAGTGTGGCTTGAATACACATCACCCCAATACAGAGTCCCACCAGCCAGAGAGCTCCTAAAATATTCACAAGATCCAAATAAAAGATGAATCTGAATAATGAAGTAGTGTACGATAGTGTGCGTTCTCTCTCTCTCTCTCTCTCTCTGTATGTGTGCGTGTGTGTGTGTGTGTGTGTGTGTGTGTGTGTATGTATATATATATATATATATATATACACACTCACTACTTCACACTTTAATTCATGCGGCTTCGCTTCAGTACATCACGTTTTTTTGTTTTGTTTTGTTTTGTTTTTTATATTCATCGAATTAAAGAAAATTAAGGAAGAATAAGGGAAAAAGTTGAGGAAAATGCCACAAAAATAAGGCCAACTAAGCAAAAAAAAAAAAAAAAAAAAAAAAAAACCTAAACAAACACACAACAAAAAAACCAACCCAAAATCTCCCATCAAAATTTATTTTATTTATTATTTTTTAATGTTTAATTGTTGTAACCAATTATAGCATTGCAAATGTACTTTTGCTATTATATACACATATACATGTACATACACATCAGTCGGGGGGATATATATATATATATATATATATATATATACTTTTCCTTTCTGCTTTTTCCCATTCTTGGGAGTTGCCACAGCAAATCATCTGATTCGCACATTTGATTTGGCATAGTTTTTTTTTTTTTTTTTTACGTCGGATGCCCTTCCTATCACAACCCTTTTAGCAAGGGACAGAAACACGCTGACGGCTTTGCAGCCTACTCTTTAGTCTTTAGAGTGCTGTGTCAAGGCACCTCAGTGGGACGTCTGTGGGAAGGAAAAAGTGTGGCAGAAAACGCTGCACAACCACTTCTGGTTGACCGGACCCTGAGGAAGATTGTGGAGAAGGGCCGATTCCAGACCTTGGGGGACCTGTGGAAGCAGTGGACTGGGCTACAGGTGCTGCATTCCCCAGGTCAAGCCACTTTTGAACCAGAAACAGAGGCAGAAGCACCTGACCTGGGCTACAGAGAAGCAGCACTGGACTGTTGCTCAGTGGTCCAAAGTACTTTTTTTGGATGAAAGCAAATTTTGCATGTCATTCGGAAATCAAGGTGCCAGAATCTGGAGGAAGACTGGGGAGAAGGAAATGCCAAAATGCCTGAAGTCCAGTGTCAAGTACCCACAGTCAGTGATGGTCTGGGGTGCCATGTCAGCTGCTGGTGTTGGTCCACTGTGTTTTATCAAGGGCGGGGTCAATGCAGCGAGCTATCAGGAGATTTTGGAGCACTTCATGCTTCCATCTGCTGAAAAGCTTTATGGAGATGAAGATTTCATTTTTCAGCACGACCTGGCATCTGCTCACAGTGCCAAAACCACTGCTAAATGGTTTACGGACCATGGTATTACTGTGCTCAATTGGCCTGCCAACTCTCCTGACCTGAACCCCATAGAGAATCTGTGGGATATTGTGAAGAGAAAGTTGAGAGACACCAGACCCAACACTGTGGATGAGCTTAAGGCCGCTATCGACGCATCCTGGGCCTCCATAACACCTCAGCAGTGCCACAGGCTGATTGCCTCCATGCCACGCCGCATTGAAGCAGTCATTTCTGCAAAAGGATTCCCGACCAAGTATTGAGTGCATAACTGAACATAATTATTTGAAGGTTGACTTTTTTTGTATTAAAAACACTTTTTTTTTTTTGGTCAGATGAAATATGCAAATTTTTTGAGATGGGGATTTTTGGTTTTTATGAGCTGTATGCCAAAATCATGAGTATTAAAACAATAAAAGACCTGAAATATTTCAGTTGGGGTGCAATGAATCTAAAATATGTGAAAGTTTAATTTTTATCAGTAGATTACAGAAAATAATGAACTTAATCACAATATGCTAATTTTTTGAGAAGGACTAGTGTGTGTGTGCGTGCGTGTGTGTGTGTGTGTGTGTGTGTGTGTGTGTGTGTGTGTGTGTGTGTGTATGTGTGTGTGTGTGTGTGTATATATATATATATAAAATATGATTTTCTGAGTAGATCCTTCCGTAGGAGAGTGCTCAATACTTTTTGGTAGAGCAAATAACAATAAAAATAAAAGGACAGGACAAAGACTTTCTATTGAAACTCCACTTATCTGTAGTGATAAATGGAGTTTCAATGGAAAGTCTTTGTCCTGTCCTTTTATTTTTATTATATATATATATATATATATATAAAGTGTGTATGTGTGTGTGTGTGTGTGTGTGTGTAATCTTACTTCTAGACTCAGTAGCTCTTGTGCGAGGTTTGTCCTTTTTTCCGATATATTCATACTTGTTGTCAATGTCCTTTTCCAGCTTGGAGACCATGATGTACTCAGACACCGAATATTTTATGGTTTTACGCTGCTTGACTGACACTACAAACTGTGTGTGTGTGTGTGTGTGTGTGTGTGTGAGAGAGAGAAAGAGAGAGGGAGAGTGTATGTGTTGCTCTGTGACTTGTGGGAGATGGTTAGATAAACTAATGTGATAAACAGGAAAGTGAGGTCAGAGCACTCATCACCCTGTTTGTTTGATTGTTTTTAACATTCTTGCTTTCAGCCCAACCATAAACATGGTCTAATCAAGCCTACACTGATCAGGTGTTTCTATTAAAATCTTAAAGTGCATCACTATCAGCCTGGAGATTGCAAGTTTAATTCAGGTTGATGCTGCAGCTATCCGTGACCAGGAGTCCATGAAAGATAATTGGGCGAGCTCTCAAAGGAGGGAGGGATGTCATACACCTTGTCACTCACAGCAATCATCCGCCAATCATAGGTGTCTGTGAGCTGATTCGTACCTGGAGTCGGATAGTATTTTCCCTCCAAGTGTTTTAGATCAACCCAAATACATGTTCACTGCAGTTAGTAACATGGCTGGTGGCTGCATTGCATGTCACAAAGCATTGATGCTCCTTGCTACTCGGTGGTAGTTGTATGTGAGACAGCACTTGAAGGGTAGAAATTGGACAGAACTAAAATTAGGGGAGAAAAATTACGGGAGGGGATCACCAGCCAGATACTGGTGGCATAAGGGTGGTAGGGCATGTAGAGGCATGTCTATCTCACATCAAGAAGATCCTGGGTCTTAGTGCCGACCTTGCCGAGCATGCTTCGGTGTGGATTTTGTCTGTTCTTTCTATGCTTGTGTGCACTTCCCCCAGTTACTTTGATTTTCTCCTACAGACCAAAAAAGACAGGCTCACTGTATGTTTCAAAGTGTCCCTAGGTGTTACTGTGAGTGTAAATAGTTGCGTGTGAACAACATTTTAAATTTAAATCATGAAATGATTTTGCCTCTGTGTGGAAGTGATTGACAGGCCGCACCTCTGTGCTGTGTTTGTAAAATTAAAATTAAACATGCTGTTGTCAGGAAAGGTTAACATGAAGTTCAACATCATAGGAGGGTTGTTGGTGAGTTCTTGTGGTCAAAGTGTGATGAGCAATTTTGGCTTGCAACAGAAAAAAACACTTTCTCAGTGATTAAAAAAAGCATGAATATGATTGTGCACTGCCACAAAAACTTCATACAATATTTCATTGAAATTCTGTTTTTAATGCAGATTGCTTTCATTAAAATTATTGACTTAAAGGAAAACCTTAACTCCTATTTTAAATTTTAAGCAGAAAATCCTGCTTTTTTTTTTAAAAAAAAAATAAAAACTAAAGCCTGGAAACATGGACTGAGCCCTCATGTTCAGTTCACAGAGCAAGAATCGGTACACATTGGTAGGGATCATTGTAACATTAGTTAAAATCTACAAAAAAAATATCACAGCAACAGTTGGACATATTTGAGAACATTGGTACATATTGTCATGGCGAAAAGTGTCCAGGTCACAAGACGAGCGATACAAATTAATTTTTCAGGTGTTCATTTAGCCTTTAGGAGAATAAAAGCACACGTGGTCAGTCATACAAAAAAATTTTCGAGAGAAAAATCTTGGACTGTCTACCAGCCTGTACTGGCTTATCTTGTGCCCATTCCACACTGATTGCTCTATCATGACATCATGTGTCATCTTGACCTTATTCTGAATGGTCTCTCAAGAAATCATGCCTCAACATGTCTAAACCTTCAAGCGACCGAGTTGGGGACATATATGACCTCGGGCATATATATTCTGGCACTATTTTTCTAACTTTAATCGGAAAAAAGTTTCCGACCAATATTTTGTCAATCTATTTGTCCTGCATTTGTTCATAGAATTTTGTAAGGATCGGCCAATCAGTGTGGTGAGTATAATCCAAACTTGTGCCGGGTCACTTATGACCCCAGGAAGATCGATGAGATTTTTGGCATTATATCTTCAGATGGTATTGATGGTTCTTCATTCTGACAGTTACATGTTTCAGAAAGTTCAGCCATATAATTATTATTTCTATTACCATATCTAAATTATCTTACCACAGTGTAATACATATTTTATGCAAAGTAACTTTTTACTCTTTATGATTTGTTTTCATTTTTGATGCAGATTAAAAAAAATGCAAAGAAATAAAGGATAACATTACAAGATAACAGTCACGGGTTGCTGAAATAAATGTAATATTGTTCTATCACTGTGTGTTTTTTGGATGTTTTTTGTAAAAAAATGTATCAAATTCTATACCTTATTACATAAGATGATGGACACATATATTATAGACTGAAATAAATATTAAGAACCCTAAAGCAATCATTTATATAGAAATATTCCTATAGAAAGTCAATGAGGTCACAAATAACTCTACTTGGTCATATTCGACGCCAAATTAGCTTGGTTGCTTGAGGGTTAATATGTGTCAACATGCCCTGAGTTGACCTTGTTGTGAGCTAGAAGAGAATGAGAGATTCTGGAGTGAGTTAGATGAAGTGATGCAGAGTACCCATGAGAGGTGAAAGAGTGGTCATTGGTGCAGACTTCAATGGACATGTTGTCCAGGAACAGAGGGGATGAGGAAGTCATAGGCAGGTTTGGTATCCAGGACAGGAACACAGAAGGACAGATGCTGATAGATTTTGCAATAAGGATGGAAATGGCTGTGGTGAATACTTTCTTCCGGAAGACACAGGAGCATAGGGTGACTTATAAAAATGGAGATAGGAGCACAGCCATGAATGCAGCCATGAGGCGGTGGGGGCACTAAGCAGTGTCTCTCCCCCTCGTGCCGGTCCCAAGCTCGGAGAAATGCAGAGGGTTGTGTCAGGAAGGGCATCCGACGAAAAACCAATGCCAAACTTTTTTATGATGCAAATCAGAAGTATTACCCCCATACCGGCTCGGTCGAGGCCCGGGTTAACAACGACTGCCATCAGTGCCGTCAATCAACAGGGTGCTGATGGAAATTGGACTACTGTTGGTCGAAGACGTCGAAGAAGGAGAGATGGGAGGCGTGTCCATAGGCAGAGAGAGAAGAGGAAAGGCATGAGTCTAGAACTGAGAGTGGGGACTTTGAATGTTGGAACTATGCAAAGAAAAGGTAGAGAGCTGGCTGACATGATGCAGAGGAGGAAGGTGGATATACTGTGTGTTCAGGAGACCAGGTGGAAAGGTAGCAAAGCTAAAAGCTTAGGAGCAGGGTTTAAGCTATTTTATCATGGTGTGGATGGGAAGAGAAATGGAGTAGGAGTCATCTTGATGGAGGGGTTTGTCAGGAATGTTCTAGAAGTGAAAAGAGTGTCAGACAAAGTGATGAGTCTCAAGTTAGAAATTGAAGGTGTAATGCTCAATGTTGTTAGTGCTTATACCCCACAGGCAGGATGTGAGCTAAAAGAGAAGGAGAGATTCTGGAGTGAGTTAGATGAAGTGATGCAGAGTACCCCCAGAGGTGAAAGAGTGGTCATTGGGGCAGACTTCAATGGATATGTTGGTGCAGGCAACAGAAGGGACGAGGAAGTGATGGTATCCAGGACAGGAACACAGAAGGACAGATGTTGATAGATTTTGCAAAAAGGATGGAAATGGCTGTGGTGAATACTTTCTTCCAGAAGAAACAGGAGCATAGGGTGACTTATAAAAGTGGAGGTCGGAGCACACAGGTAGACTACATCTTGTATAGGCGATGTAATTTGAAGGAAGTCAGTGACTGCAAAGTAGTAGTGGGTGAGAGTGTTGCCAAACAGCATAGGATGGTGGTATGCAGGATGACGCTGATGGTGAGGAAGGTGAAGAAGGCAAAGGCAGAGCAGACAAAGTGGTGGAAGTTGAAAAAGGAAGAGTTTCGTGTTGTCTTCAAGGAGGAGTTGAAACAGGCTTTGGGTCGTCAGGGAGTGCTTTCAGATGACTGGACAACCACAGCAAATGTGGTCAGGGAGACAGGTAGGAGAGTACTTGGTGTGTGATCTGGAAGTAAAGTAGATAAGGAGACTTGGTGGTGGAATGAGGAAGTGCAGGAGTGTGTACAAAGGAAGAGGTTAGCTAAGAAAAAGTGGGACATTGAGAGGACAGAAAAGAGTAAACAGGAGTACAGGGAGACAGCATAAGGAGAAAGTAGCAGTGGCTAAGGCCAAACAGAGGGCGTATGATGACTTGCATGATAGGTTGGACAGTAGAGAGGGAGAAAATGATTTATACAGGTTGGCACAGCAGAGAAATAGAGATGGGAAGGACGTGCAGCAAGTTAGATTGATAAAGGACAGAGAGGGAAATGTATTGACTGATGACAGAAGTGTGCTGGTAAGATGGAAAGAGTACTTTGAAGAGCTGATGAATGAGGAAAATGAGAGAGATAAAAGAGTAGAATAGGTGACCATTGAGGAGCAGGATGTAGCAAAGATCAGTAAGGGTGAAGTGAGAAGGGCATCGAAGAGGATGAAGAATGGGAAGGCAGTTGGTCCTGATGATATACCTGTGGAGGTATGGAAGTGTCTAGAAGAGGTAGCAGTAGATTTTCTGACAAGAACATTCAACAAGGTCCTAGAGAGTGAGCAGATGCTGGAGGAGTGGAGGAGATGTGTACTGGTGCCCATTTTTAAAAACAAGGGAGACGTGCAGAGTTGCGGAAACTACAGAGGGATAAAGTTGATGAGCCATACGATGAAGTTATGGGAAAGAATAGTGGAAGCTAGACTCAGGGCAGAGGTCAGCATTTGTGAACAACAGTTTGGTTTCATGCCAAGAAATAGCACCACAGATGCAGTGTTTGCCTTGAGGATGTTAATAGAGAAGTACAGAGAAGGTCAGAAGGAGCTGCACTGTGCCTTTCTGGGTCTGGAGAAAGCATATGACAGGGTGCCGAGAGAAGAACTGTGGTATTGTATGAGGAAGTCTGGAGTGGCAGAGAAGTATGTTAGAATGGTGCAGGACATGTATGAGAGATGTAAGACAGTGGTGAGGTGTGCTGTCGGTGTGACCGACGAATTCAAGGTTGAGGTGGGACTGCATCAAGAGTCAGCTCTGAGCCCCTTCTTGTTTCCTATGGTGATCTGTCCATCTGTCCATCCATCACACTTTAGTTTCCGAACATGTACTTGATGTGCCCTGAAGGTGGGGATTTCAGACTTGGTCTGCTGAATCACTAGTGTGTGTGTGTGTGTGTGTGTGTGTGTGTGTGTGTGTGTGTGTGTGTGTGTGTGTGTTTGTGTGTGTGATCTTGACCTACTTTTCAATATCACAGAAGCAACCGGATATTAGATTCCTGGACGTTTACTTGCGGTGCACTGAAACTGGGGCTTTCACACTTCCTGTTGTTGTTCTATTTGATTTGGCTGACAGACGAGGTTAGACAAGAATCTCCATGGACTATGATGTTTGCAGATGACATTGTGATCTGCAGTGAGAGCAGAGAACAAGTGGAAGGATATCTAGAGAGGTGGAGGTATGCCCTGGAAAGGAGAGGAATGAAGGTTAGCCTCAGTACGACAGAATACATGTCTGAATGAGAAGAACCCAAGAAGAATGGTGTGGTTACAGGAACCAGAGATAAGGAAGGTGGAGGATTTTAAGTACCTAGGCTCAACAATCCAGAGCAATGGGGATGTGGAAAAGAGGAGAAGAAGCGTGTGCAGGCAGGTTGGAATGGTTGGAGAAAAGTGTCTAATGTGATCTGTGATAGGAAGGTATCCAGAAGAATGAAAGGAAAAGTGTACAAGACAGTGATGAGGCCAGTGATGTTGTATGGTTTAGAAGCAGAGGCACTGAGGAAAAGACAGGAGACAGAGCTGGAGGTAGCAGAGATGAAAATGTTGAGGTTCTCTTTGGGAGTAACGAGGATGGATAGGATCAGAAATGAGTACATCAGAGGAACAGCCCATGTAAGAGGTTTTGGAGACAAAGTCAGAGAGGCTAAATTGAGATGGTTTGAACATGTACAGAGGAGGGATCGTGAATATATTGTTAGTAGGATACTGAGGTTGGAACTACCAGGCAGAAAGCCTAGAGGAAGACCAAAGAAAAGATTTATGGATATGGTGAAGGAAGACATGACGGTCGTTGACGTAAGAGAAGATGATGCAGAGGACAGGGTGAGATGGAAGCAGATGATTTTCTGTGGTGACCCCTGAAGGCAACAGCCAAAAGTATTCGAAGAAATAAGAATAATTTGCTATTTTAGAAATGTGAGGCTTTTTGGGGGTTTGCGGGTGTCATTTTTTTGTTGCTTAAATAGTAAATTACTTCGGGTGCGGGCGGCAGGTTTTTTCAATGTCTGCACAAGAAAAGGTTATTGTTGTGAGTTTTAGGCTAAAGTTCATCATTTAAAACTTCAGGCTTAGACATCTAATATTAGTCATAACCCTAGTGAACACTCGCACAAATCAATGAACACCAATCTAAATTGGTGAACACAAATATAAATCAATTGTGATTGGAGTAACAGTGGTATAAATTGGGGGGGGGGGGGGGCGCTATATCTGGAGAACGCTGGTACAAATCGGAATGAGACCGATGTTACTAATAATGATGTCAGATGAAATATTTGCATAATATTGGTACATAATGGTATACATCAGAGAGTATTGGTACATTGCAGAACAGCACTAACTAAAAAAATAATATCTGACTAACATTGGGGCAAATCAGGCTCATGATCGGTATCATGTGAGTGCTCCTTAACCAAGCTCAACTTTAAACTAATCTAACAGCCTGATTCACTCAGACTGACTCTTTAAACACAACTATCTCAATAATATTATTTTATCAGCACAAATCTACATCGCCCTGTGATGGCCTGGCGAGCTGTCCATGGTGTACTCTACCCTTGCCCAGAGTCAACTGGGATGGGCACCAACCTCCCCGCGACCCTAATTTGGATTAAATGGTTACAGAAAATGAATGATGATTAACAAATCTACATCAGAATCATCAGAAATATACATTTATGAGATACAGTGAAGTTTCTGTACTCTTTGTGTCATTGACTGATTTCTGAGTTCACTCTGTTTGGTTAAACTGGGTGTTGATCAGAAAGATCCTGTGTCTGCGCAGTTGTATATAGATTTATCTCTATAGCCACACATCTACCAATGACCACATTATAACTTCTCTATCTTATGTGAAATGAATGCAGTGCTTTCTTAGAACTGTGTGTTGTCTTGGTTTATCACTCCCAGGCCAGGCGCACTAAGGTAAAGTTTAAATGAAGCGAGCAACGACAGATAGATAGATGGATGGATGGATGGATGGATGGATCTATCTAGCTAGCTAGCTAAACAGATTTAGGTATAACAGAAAAGTAAATCAACATTTTCTTGTCAATTAAAAAGAAGAGATCAGCAACGCTCTGATAGACATTCTGATCCCAACAATAAGTTGAACTAATAATAAGATAAATAAATGGATCCCTTTTATAGCAAATCTATAACAACCTCAAAAATATGGAAATGATTTCCATGCATGAACCAGAAAACCATTATTTCAATTTTCAAACAAGTAGTTCAGATGTGAAAATTATTTTTTTAATACAAAAACTGTTGGTCAAATTACATACAGATATAAATTCAGTACAACACAATGAACATTTAGCTTCCATTTTCCTCAATATCAGATGGTGTTTAATCAAGTTCTGAATCTGAACCTACTGAGACACTTGCCTCACCACTATTTGGCACATTGCCAGACTCTTATAATAATTTTATACATTGCATACCTGTCAACCCTAGGCCGTTGGCGATCTTACAAATGGCTACTTATGCCCTTACAAAATAGCAACTAATCTTACGCGTCTTATTATCGCGTGCAATATGAAACAAAAATTAAACTCTATTTTTAATATAATATTAATTTATTGGTAATGTTGTAACATATAACCTGGTGCAATCAAATAAAAGAGTAATATCTTCAGCTGCATGATTAAGAAAATTTAACAGTGATCTTTATTATAACTATATGTAGCACTTTTGGCACTTTCAATCATTTCTTTTGATGGCTTCACTTCATGGCACTTGAGCTCGCAATTAAGTTTGACTTGAATGATGGCGGAAGTGAAAGTGCGGTAACGTGGTCGGAAAGAGCAGACAATAGCAGACGATAAACGCAAAGCGCGATTCTCGCGAGAAAACGGCTACAGACCAATTCGGCGTATTGTCTCTTTACCGAAACGGTGACACAAAAAACGGAGTTAAAAAAAAAAAGACGAAATGATCGAAAAACGTACAGATTTCGGACGTACGGCGTACACATTTAAAAATCAGTGCTCACTTGTACAAATTACGCCAAAACCGTACAACTTGACAGGTATGACATTGCAACATAATGCCTAAGGTCTACACTAGTGCACTGGACTCACTTTTAATAGTCTGCCTGGTTCTTGCACAGTGCCACATAAAGAAAAGTAAATGGTGACGAGGAAACGAAATGATGAGAAACAAAGAAGGAAATAAACTACACCTAAAACAGGAACAATTGAAACAAATACTTTTTTGTTCAACTGTAAGTGGCATGGATGTCACAATTGAATTCATACTTTAAATAAAATACACTTTTATTCATTCGTTTAACTAACCACGTAATCATAATGTGGTCCTGTTGAGGCTAAGGCCATCTCAACAAATTCTGGGTGAAGGTGGAGTACACACAACTCCATTCTTTTGCCAACAAACACAACCATTCACAGTAACATTCACACATAGAAGCAATCTCAAGCAGCCAGTTAGAGTAATGTGCATGTCTTAAGAATGTCAGAGGAAACCGTAGTACCCGAAATAAACCCATTCAAGCAGAAAAAGAACATGCAAATTCCACACAGCCTTGTCTTGGGAGACTTCAATGCCCATGTGGGCAATAATAGAGTGACCTGGAAGAGTGTGATTGGTAGGTACTCTGCAGTCTGAACCCAAATGGTGTTTCGTTGTTGGACTTCTGTGCTCGTCACAGTTTGTCTATCACGAACACTATGTTCAAACATAAGGGTGTCCATAACTGCACTTGGCATCAGGACACCCTAGGTCACAGTTCGATGATTGACTTTGTAGTTGTGTCACCGGACTTGCGGTCGCATGTTCTGAACACTCGGGTGAAGAGGGGAGGTGAGCTGTCAAACCAATCACCACCTGGTGAGCTGGCTTTGATGGCATGGGAAGCTGCCTTCCAAACCTGGAAGGCCTAAGCGTGTAATTAGGGTCCACTGGGAACGTTTGGTGGCGTATCTTGTTCGAGAGACCTTTACCTCTTGATTGGAAATCAAGGATGGTAGTTCCCCTTTTTTAAGGGTGTTTAAGTATCTTGGGGTCTTGTTCATGAGTTGGGGAAGGATAGAGCAGGAGATCGACAGACGAATCGCTGCAGCCTCTGATGTTAAACAGAGCCTGTAACATAGTGGTAAAGAATGAGCTAAGCCACAAGGCAAAGCTCTCGATTTACCAGTCCATCTATGTTCTAATCCTCACCTATGGTCAGGAGTTTTGGGTAGTGACTGAAAGAATGAGATCATGCATACAAGCTGTGAAATGAGCTTCCTTTGCTGGGTGGCGGGGCTCTCCTTCAGAGATAAGGTGAGAAGCTCTACCATCTGGGGAGAGCTAAGTGTAGATCCGCTGCTCCTCTGAATTGAGACAGGCCAGTTCAGGTGGCTTGGGAATCTGGTCAGAATGCCTCCTTAACACCTCCTAGTGTGGTGTTTCAGGCATGTTCAACCGGGAAGAGACCCCGGGGTTGACCTAGAACACGCTAGAGGGACTACATATCTCGTCTTGTCTGTGGATGCCCTGGTGTCCCTCTCTCACCCTGGAAGAGCTGGAGGAAGTGGCTGGGGAGAGGGATGTCTGGACTTCTTTGCTTAGGTTGCTGCCCCTGCAACGCGACCCTAGATTAAGTGTAAGAAGATTATATGAGATGAGATATGATGATGAGAGAAGACAAACACATGTACATTACATTAATTATAAATAATAATAAAACAAGAATAAACAATAAGTCAACTAACCGTTCCGAACATCGACTGTGGCAAAGATGTCACGTGGGCATGAACATGTCACATGGGCGGGCATGAGGCATAACAGAGGAGGAGGAGAATTTTGTGCATGTGCACGCAACGGATGTCAGTGAGGATTGGCTCGTGCTGAGCTCCCACAAGGCCAGTGCTTCTCAAATGGTGGGGCATTCCCTGGTGTGATGCCAGGAGGGCACATATGATGATGATTGCTCATCCTCTTCCTATGGTGTAGGGACACAGTGAAAGTATCACTGCAACCTACTGTAGAGGATGCACAATTACACTAGGTGGCAGTGGCGCTGTTCCCTATGATGTCGGGGAAAAGCACCGAGCAAAATATATGAAATGCAGTAAACACTATTTATAGTCTCCTTCGGGGCATGATTTATTTAGGAATTTAGGCATCTCAGAAAATAATTGATTAGCACTGCATAAGGCATTCGTGCTTCAATTCATGTGGCTTCAGTGCATCTCGTTTTTTTTTTTTGGGAAATATTCATCGAATTAAAAAAATAAGGAAATTAAGTAAAAATAGGGGGAAAAGTTAAAGAAAATGGCACAAAAACAAGGACAATTATGCAAAAAAAAAAAAAAAAAAAAACCCTAAACCAACACAAAACAAAAAACAATCTCCCATTACAGTCACAGTCACATCTCCTATCACGTCACAGAATCTTGTAGCCCTTCTGTGAAAGCAGGAACATTCAGCTGGACCCAAAAGTGCAGGAGACAGAATGTGATGAACACGGATAAGCTTTATTGTTCACAGGGAAGGCACTAGTGCACAGGGAAATCATAGTCACTCTGGAATTAGGTGTGGTGTGTGTGCTTAGCACTCCACCCTCATGTGACAGCCACGCCCCTCTCCCACGCGAGCATGCAGAAAGAGAGAGAGAAAGTTAGAGCCACAAAAACCTCAGTCTCTCACAACACAGAGCATAACATAGTGTGCTGTATTCGATAATTTTTTTTCACTTAATTTGCAGACCTATGGCATGAGTTACGACACTTAACTTTTGTTCAAAAGACAACAGAACGGACTAACAGCATTTACATTATTTGTAATGGGAAAAGTGGATTCGGAATTCGACCAAATCAGAATTCAACCAGCCGTTGGGAACGAATTATAGCCGAGTGCTACACTGTGCGTGTGTGTGTGTGTGTGTGTGTGTGTGTGTGTGTGTGTGTGTGTGTGTGTAAATATATATATATATATATATATATATATATATATATATATATATATATATATATATATATATATATATGAGAGAGAGAGAAAGCGAGAGAGATAGATATACATACATACAGTGCTACTTCGTGCTTCAGTTTTTGCGGCTTCAGTGCTCTTCTTCTTTTCCTTTTGTCTGTTCCATTCTGGGGTCGCCACAGCAAATCATCTGCCTCCATCTCACCCTATCCTCTACATTTTCTTCTCTTATACCAACTACCTTCATGTCCTCCTTCACCACATTCATAAATCCTCTTTGTTCTTCCTCTAGGCCGTCTGCCTGGTAGTTCCAACCTCAGCATCCTAAAAATGGGTACTCACACACTTCTCCTCCATTCCTCCAGCATCTGCTTACTCTCTAAGACCTTGATGAATGTTCTTGTCAGAACATCTACTGCTACCTCTCCTAGACACTTCCGTACCTCCACAGGTATGTCATCAGGACCAACTGCCTTTTCACTCTTCATCCTCTTTAATGCCCTCCTCACTTCACCCTTACTAAACTGTCTGTCTATCTATCTATCTATCTATCTATCTATCTATCTATCGATCGATCTATCGATCGATCGATCGATCGATCGATCGAGTCACCCTATGCTCCGGTCTCTTCTGGAAGAAATTATTCACCACAACCATTTCCATCCTTTTTGCAAAATCTATCAACATCTGTTCTTCTGTGTTCCTGTCCTGTATACCAAACCTGTGTGTCACTTCCTCGTCCCCTCTGTTGCCTGCACCAACATGTCCATTGAAGTATGCACCAATGAACACTCTTTCACCTCTGGGAGTACTTTGCATCACTTCATCTAACTCACACCAGAATCTCTCCTTCTCTTCTAGCTCACATCCTGCCTGTGGGGCATAAGCACTAACAACATTGAACATCACACCTTCAATTTCTAACTTGAGACTCATCACTCTGTCTGACACTCTTTTCAGTTCTAGAACATTCCTGACAAACTCCTCCTTCAAAATGACTCCGACTCCATTTCACTTCCCATCCACACCATAAAAAACAGCTTAAACCTGTTTCTAAGCTTCTAGCCTTGCTACCTTTCCACCTGGTCTCCTGAACACACAGTATGTCCACCTTCCTCCTCTGCATCATGTCAGCCAGCTCTCTAGCTTTTCCTGTCATAGTTACAACATTCAAAGTCCCTACTCTCAGTCCTAGACTTCTGCTTTTCCTTTTCTCTCTCCACCTACTAACATGCCTCCCGCCTATCCTTCTTCGATCAACAATAGTCCTGTTTTCACCAGCACCCTGTTGGTCAACAGCACTGATGGAGGTCGTTGTTAACCCAGGCCTCGACCGATCCGGTATGAAAGTTGTATTGATGGTTTGCATATCAAATCGGATGCCCTTCGTGACACAACTCTCTGCATTTATCCGGGCTTGGGACAGGTGTGAGGATGAACACCCCCCCCCCCCCCCTTCCCGGCTTAATTATGCGGTTTCAGTACATCATGGGTTTTTCAAAATATTAACTGAAAAATAAAAAAGTAAGAAAGTTAAGGAAAAGTTGGGGGGGGTATGGAAAATTCCACAAAACAAGGCCAATTATGCAACAACAAGAACAACAAAAAACCCAAACAAACAAAACCAAAAAACAACCCAAAACCCCGCAAAAAACTACATACAATTTTATGTAAGGTGCGCATCTATGTGCGTGCACACGTCTGTATGTGTGTGTAATTATATTTTATTTACATTTTATGCATTACAGTGAAGCCTCAGTACTCGAACTTAATTTGTTCCAGACGGCTGTTCGGATTCCGATTTGTTCTGATTCCAATCCCACCAAGAAAGTGCTAATTTCAGGTATACATGACAAACTCCACCCCTTAAGGATTGGCTCTGGCAGATTTGGCTAAGAGCTGAACAGCTGGTATACATGCCAGCAACCTCCACCAACCTCCAAGCAAGAGCACAAGATTGGAGCAATGATGCTGGAATGGTGGGGGAGACAGAGAAGTGGAGAAATAAATGATGTAGTGTGCTGTTGTAGACTTTAACATACAAAGTGTCTTTGCAACAACAGACCACCATTGCACCATTCAGACAGAGGAAGTAATGGGTTTCACAGTACAGAGGTGTTGAATAACTGAAAGCTCCAATACAGTTAAATACTCTTTATACATTTCACTAATTTATTTTCATAATAACATGTGTGTAAGGGATAATAAACAGGTCATTGTTTTGCTATCAGTATACATTTATTGCACCCCGATTATAAATGCTCAAAAATTGAATAAAGAGAGGGTTTTTTTTCACTTCCATCCCCGTGTTGCTTCTCACAACATCCGCATTCTCATAGATATCCACCATCTCCAGTTTCTTCATCCAATCTTGAATGACAAAATACAAAATTATAACATTTTAAAAGAGCTTTGATGATGCAGACACAGTCTTTACAAACTTGGGTAGCTGGTACCTGTGTGTTGTGCTTCTATGCATCTCTCTTCATCTATGTCCTTCATCTCAGTGTCAGGGTCATGACCTTTAAAACTGTATACAACCTCAGAGATAGCTGCCTCCATCACATCTTCATCAGAAGAACACTGGGCCATCTTTAATCTAGAAGCATGAAATACTGACTCTCTGTGGGGAAACTGACGGACGGACTATGCTTAAATGTGTTTCTGTGATAAAAGGAAGTCACTGGAAATCAAATAGGGCACTGGGTGTTGTGGTCAAAATGTGAAGAGTTTTGAGCTGTAATTCTCATGCATATCAGAGATGGTCTTGTCAGGGTGGCGGTGGCCTGGTGGTAAAGGGTACTGGATCGCTGATCCTATGGTTGGGGGTTCGAGTAATACTCTCCACAAGGTTGTCACTGTCCCACCCAGTGCAGCTAACGAGGTGATCAAAGGCCGGCCACGTCTCTCACTGTCTATGGTGAGAGGCTGTACAAAAACCATTGCTGATTTTCGTCAAGAGTAGCTGCATAGCCGTCAGTGTGTTTCTGTCCCTTGCTAAAGGGTTGTGTCAGGAAGGGCATCCGACATAAAAACCTGTGCCAAATCAAACATGCAAATGATTCGCTGTGGCGACCTCAGAAAAAAAAGGAAACACCTAAAAGGAAAAGAAGAGCAGAGGCGGTCTTGTTGAAGTATTTCTCTTCTTCTTCTAACAGTTAAAAATAAATAATAAAAAAAACCTTGCTGTCTTTCCCTATTTTTAGGCCTCATAACATCACAAAACTAAGTTATTATATATTTTCACCTACTGTGTTTAAGATTCATGTATATATTTACCTTTGTTATCAGGTTGAATTCTGTCGTATGAATGAGTTGATGTGTTCCTGCAGTTGAATTATTTGTAGATTTACTTTTTCAGTAGTTTTAATGCAGCTTTACTTGTATAATAAAAGTTCCACTAGTATCAAATCAGCATTAACAACTGCTCTCTGGAACACAAGGGTATAACATTCATACCAATATCCACAAAGAACACACACACACACACACACACACACACACACACACACACACACACACACACACCAGTTCATCAGTATGAGTTGTGAGTGCATTAACATTTGAAGGAAAAGACAAAAGACCACCAGATTTGGTGGATGTGTCTCCTCATCAACAGGGTCACTTTTTAATATACAGTACAGTTGATCAAGATTTGTTTGCGCAGTAACTTTGGAGAAAATGACAAAGGATCACCAAATGTGGTGGACTGGTTTCCCTGCAGGAAGGCCTCGGTTGGGATTCTGTGTGGGTGCATTCACCTTTGTCACGGGTTCTGTTCATAATTTTATGGACAGAATCTATAGGCGAAGTAAGAAGAAGTGGGACACAGAGAGGACCAAAGGGAGTAAACAAGAGTACAGGCAGTGTCAGGCGAAGGTAGCGGTGTCAAAGGCCAAACAGAGGGCATTATGATGACTTGTATGATAGGTTCGACATTATGAAGGGAGAAAATGATTTATACAGGTTGGCACAGCAGAGAGATAAATGCAGCCGTGAGGGGGGGGGCACAAACCAGTGTCTCTCCCTCACGCCGGTCCCAAGCCCGGATAAATGCAGAGGGTTGCGTCAGGAAGGGCATCCGGCGTAAAACAAATGCCAAATAAACTATGCGAATCACAAGAAAGAATGACATACCGGATCGGTCGAGGCCCGGGTTAACAACGACCGCCATCAGTGCCGTCAACCAACAGGGTGCTGATGGAAATTGGACTACTGTTGGTCGAAGACGTCGAAGAAGGAGAGGCGGGAGGCGTGTCCGTTGCCAGAGAGAGAAGAGGAAAGGCATGAGTCTCGGACTGAAAGTAGGGACTTTGAATATTGGAACTATGACAGGAAAAGGTAGAGAGCTGGCTGACATGATGCAGAGGAGGAAGGTGGACATACTGTGTGTTCAGGAGACCAGGTGGAAAGGTCGCAAGGCTAGAAGCATAGGAGCAGGGTTTAAGCTGTTTTATCACGGTGTGGATGGGAAGAGAAATGGAGTCGGAGTCATCTTGAAGGAGGAGTTTGCCAGGAATGTTCTAGAAGTGAAAAGAGTGTCAGACAGAGTGATGAGTCTCAAGTTAGAAATTAAAGGTGTGATGGTCAATGTTGTTAGTGCTTATGCCCCACAGACAGGATGTGAGCGAGAAGAGAAGGAGAGATTCTGGAGGGAGTTAGATGAAGTGATGCAGAGTACCCCCAGAGGTGAAAGAGTGGTCATTGGGGCAGACTTCAATGGACATGTTGGTGCAGGAAACAGAGGGACGAGGAAGTGATGGGTAGGTTTGGTATCCAGGACAGGAGCATGAAGGACAGATGTTGGTAGATTTTGCAAAAAGGATGGAAATGGCTGTGGTGAATACTTTCTTCCAGAAGAGAGAGGAGCATAGGGTGACTTATAAAAGTGGAGGTAGGAGCACACAGGTAGACTACATCTTGTGCAGGCGATGGAATTTAAAGGAAGTCAGTGACTGCAAAGTAGTAGCGGGTGAGAGTGTTGCCAAACAGCATAGGATGGTGGTGTGCAGGATGATGCTTATGGTGAGGAAGGTGAAGAAGGCAAAGGCAGAGCAGAAGACAAAGTGGTGGAAGTTGAAAAAGGAAGAGTGTCGGGTTGTCTTCAAGGAGGAGTTGAAACAGGCTTTGGGTGGTCAGGAAGTGCTTCCAGATGACTGGACAACTACAGCGAATGTGATCAGGAGACAGGTAGGAGAATACTTGGTGTGTCATCTGGAAGGAAAGTAGATAAGGAGACTTGGTGGTGGAATGAGGAAGTGCAGGAGTGTGTACAAAGGAAGAGATTAGCTAAGAAGAAGTGGGACATTGACAAAACCGAAGAGAGTAAACAGGAGTACAGGGAGACACAGCGTAAGGCAAAGGTAGCAGTGTCAAAGGCCAAACAGAGCGCGTTTGATGACTTGTATGCTCGGCTGGAAAGTAAGGAGGAGAAAATGAATTATACAGGTTGGCACAGCAGAGAAATAGAGATGGGAAGGACGTGCAGCAAGTTAGATTGATAAAGGACAGAGAGGGAAATGTATTGACTGATGACAGAAGTGTGCTGGGAAGATGGAAAGAGTACTTTGAAGAGCTGATGAATGAGGAAAATGAGAGAGAGAAAAGTAGAAGAGGTGACTGTTGAGGACCAGGAAGTAGCAAAGATTAGTAAGGGTGAAGTGAGGAGGGCATTGAAGAGGATGAAGAATGGAAAGGCAGTTGGTCCTGATGACATACCGGTGGAGGTATGGAAGTGTCTAGGAGAGGTAGCAGTAGATTTTCTGACAAGAACATTTAACAAGGTCTTAGAGAGTGAGAGGATGCCAGAGGAATGGAGGAGAAGTGTGCTGGTGCCCATTTTTAAGAACAAGGGAGGCGTGCAGAGTTGTGGCAACTACAGAGGGATAAAGTTGATGAGCCATACGATGAAGTTATGGGAAAGAATAGTGGAAGCTAGACTAAGGGCAGAAGTCAGCATTTGTGAACAACAGTTTGGTTTCATGCCCAGAAAGAGCACCACAGATGCAGTGTTTGCCTTGAGGATGTTAATGGAGAAGTACAGAGAAGGTCAGAGGAGCTGCATTGTGCCTTTGTGGATCTGGAGAAAGCATATGACAGGGTGCCGAGAGAAGAACTGTGGTATTGCATGAGGAAGTCTGGAGTGGCAGAGAAGTATGTTAGAGTGGTGCAGGACATGTATGAGAGATGTAAGACAGTGGTGAGGTGTGCTGTCGGTGTGACAGAAGAGTTCAAGGTGGAGGTGGGACTGCATCAAGGGTCAGCTCTCAGCCCCTTCTTGTTCGCTATGGTGATGGACAGGCTGACAGACGAGGTTAGACAAGATTCCCCATGGACTATGATGTTTGCAGATGACATTGTAATCTGTAGTGAGAGCAGAGAACAAGTGCAGGAAAATCTAGAGAGGTGGAGGTATGCCCTGGAAAGGAGGGGAATGAAGATTAGCCTCAGTAAGACAGAATACATGTGCATGAATGCCAAGAACCAAAGAGGAACGGTGAGATTACAGGGAGCAGAGATAAGAAAGGTGGAGGATTTTAAGTACTTAGGCTCAACAATCCAGAGCAATGGAGAGTGTGGAAAAGAGGTGAAGAAGCGTGTGCAGGCAGGCTGGAATGGTTGGAGAAAAGTGTCCGGTGTGATGTGTGATAGGAGGGTATCGGCAAAAATGAAAGGAAAAGTGTACAAAAGCGGTGTTGAGGCCAACGATGCTGTATGGGTTAGAAACAGTGGCCCTGGGGAAAAGACAGGAGGCAGAGTTGGAGGTAGCAGAGATGAAAATGTTGAGGTTCTCTTTGGGAGTAACGAGGATGGATAGGATTAGGAATGAGCACGTCAGAGGGACAGCACATGTAAGACGTTTTGGAGACAAAGTCAGAGAGGCTAGATTGAGATGGTTTGGACATGTACAGAGGAGGGATAGTGAGTATATTGGTAATAGGATGCTGAGGCTGGAACTACCAGGCAAAAGGCCTAGAGGAAGACCAAAGAGACGATTCATGGATGTGGTAAAGGAGGACATGAAGGTCGTTGGTGTAAGAGAAGAAGATGCAAAGGATAGGGTGAGATGGAGGCAGATGATTCGCTGTGGCGACCCCTGAAGGGAAAAGCCGAAAGGAAAAGAAGAAGAAGAAGAAGGCACAGCAGAGAGATAGAAATGGGAAGGAGATGCAGCAAATTAGAGTGATTAATGACAGAGTGGGAAATGTATTGGCTAATGACAAAAGTGTACTGGGAAGACGAAAAGAGTACTTTAAAGAGCTGATGAATGAGGAAAATGAGAGAGAAAAAAGAGTAGAAGAGGTGACCCTTGAGGACCAGGAAGTAGCAAAGATTAGTAAGGGTGAAGTGAGTAGGGCATTGAAGAGGATGAAAAGTGGAAAGGCAGTTGGTCCTGACGACATACCGGTGGAGGTATGGAAGTGTCTAGGAGAGGTAGCAGTACATTTTCTGACAAGAGTATAAAACCATGTCAATCTAGCCTATCTGACTTTGTCTCCAAAACGTCTTACATGTGCTGTCCCTCTGATGTGCTCATTCCTGATCCTATCCATCCGTGTTACCCCCAAAGAGAACCTCAACATTTTCATCGCTGCTACCTCTAGCTCTGCCTCCTGTCTTTCCCCCAGGGCCACTGTTTCTAAACCATGCAACATCGCTGGCCTCAACACCGTCTTGGACACTTTTCCTTTCATTCTTGTTGATACCTTCCTATCACACATCACACCGGACACTTTTCTCCAACCATTCCAACCTGCCTGCACACGCTTCTTCACCTCTTTTCCACGCTGTCCATTGCTCTGGATTGTTGAGCCTAAGTACTTAAAATCCTCCACCTTCCTTATCTCTGCTCCCTGTAACCGCACTTTTCCTGTTGGGTCCTTGTCATTCATACACATGTATTCTGTCTTACTGAGGCTAACTTTCCCCTCCTTTCCAGGGCATACCTCCACCTCTCTAGATTTTCCTGCACTTGTTCTGTGCTCTCACTGCAGATCACAATGTCATCTGCAAACATCATAGTCCATGGGGAATCTTGTCTGACCTCGTCTGTCAGCCTGTCCATCACCATAGCAAACAAGAAGGGGCTCAGAGCTGACCCTTGATGCAGTCCTACCTCCACCTTGAACTCTTTTGTCACACCAACAGCACACCTCACCACTGTCTAACATCTCTCATACATGTCCTGCACCACTCTAACATACTTCTCTGCCACTCCAGACTTCCTCATGCACTACCACAGTTCCTCTCTCGGCACCCTGTCATATGCTTTCTCCAGATCCACAAAGGCACAATGCAGCTCCTTCTGACCCTCTCTGTACTTCTCTATTAACGTCCTCAAAACAAACAGTGCATCTGTGGTGCTCTTTCTTGGCATGAAACCAAACTGTTGTTCACAAATGCTGACCTCTGCCCTTAGTCTAGCTTTCACTATTCTTTCCCATAACTTCATCATATGGTTAATCAATTTTATCCCTCTGTCGTGGGCAGTCATGGTCTAGTGGTTAGGGCGCAGGATCACTGATCCTAAGGTTGGGGGTTCGAGTCCCCACAGGGTTGTCACTGTCCTCCCAGTGCAGCTAACTGGATTAGCAAAGGCAGGCCATGTCTCTCGCTGTCTATGGTAAGAGGCATGTAAAAGAACAATTGCTGACTTTCGTAAAGAGTAGGCAGCAAAG
Source organism: Plotosus lineatus (assembly GCA_024760905.1). Classification (NCBI taxonomy): domain Eukaryota; kingdom Metazoa; phylum Chordata; class Actinopteri; order Siluriformes; family Plotosidae; genus Plotosus; species Plotosus lineatus. The sequence goes on from CM045746.1 coordinate 10,430,396, forward strand.
CTGTCAGCGTGTTTCTGTCAGTCTAGGAACCACCTCAGCCAGCTTAGACACTGTGGAAGGGACCTAGGCCTAGAGAGCGGGGATTATCTGTCTCTCGCTATACAAAAAATACTCGGCGCAGGCGAGGAGAAATAACTCTTCACTATCTTCGAATTTGAAGTTGACACAACCCTGCACGTCTCCCTTGTTTTTAAATATGGGCACCATCACACTCCTCCGGCATCCTCTCACTCTTGAAGACCTTGCTGTATTTTATTGTCAGGAAATCTACGGTTACCTCTCCTAGACACTTCCATACCTCCACCGGTATGTCATCAGGACCAACTGCCTTTCCACTCTTCATCCTCTTCAATGCCCTCCTCACTTCACCCTTACTAATCTTTACTACTTCCTGGTCCTCAAGGGTCACCTCTTCTACTCTTTTTTCTCTCTCTCATTTTCCTCATTCATCAGCTCTTCAAAGTACTCTTTCCATCCTCCAGCACACTTCTGTCATCATTTAATACATTTCTCTGTCTGTCCTTAATCACTCTAACTTGCTGCACATCCTTCCCATCTCGATTTCTCTGCTGCGCCAACCTGTATAAATCATTTTCCATCCTTTTTGCAAAATCTACCAACATCTGTCCTTGTATATTCCTGTCCTGGATAGCAAACCTGCCCATCACTTCCTCGTTCCCTATGTTGTTCCCCATTGAAGTCTGCACCAATGACCACTCTTTCACCTCTGGGGATACTCTGCATCACTTCATCCAAGTCACTCCAGAATTTCTCCTTCTCTTTTAGCTCACATCCTGCCTGTGGGGCATAAGCACTAACAACATTGAGCACCACACCTTCAATTTCTAACTTGAGACTCATCACTCTGTCTGACACTCTTTTCACTTCTAGAACATTCCTGACAAACCCCTCCTTCATGATGACTCCTACTTCGTTTCTCTTCCCATCCACACCATGATAAAACAGCTTAAACCCTGCTCCTAAGCATTTCCACCTGGTCTTCTGAACACACAGTATGTCCACCTTCCTCCTCTGCATCATGTCAGCCAGTTCTTTACCTTTTCCTGTCATAGTTCCAACATTCAAAGTCCCTACTCTCAGTCCTAGACCCATGCCTTTCCTCCTCTCTCTGCCTACGGACACAGCTCTCACCTCTCCTTTTTCGACTTCTTCGACCAACAGTAGTCCAATTTCCACCAGCACCCTGTTGATTAACAGCACTGATGGCGGTCCTTGTTAACCTGGGCCTTGGCTGACATGGTATGTATTTCTTTGTTTTGACTCGCTTATTATTTGTTTCATTGGTTTTACACTGGATTCCCTTCCTGATGCAACCCTCTGCATTTATCCGGGCTTGGGACCGGCGTTAGGGTGGACACCTGTTTGCCCCCCCCCCCCCCGATGCATTTTTTATATATATATATATATATATATATATATATATATATATAAAGAGAAATGGAGTAGGAGTCATCTTGAAGGAGGGGATGGTCAGGAATGTTCTAGAAGTGAAAAGAGTGTCAGACAGAGTGATGAGTCTCAAGTTAGAAATTGAAGGTGTGATGTTCAATGTTGTTAGTGCTTATGCCCCATAGGCAGGATGTGAGCTAGAAGAGAAGGAGAGATTCTGGAGTGAGTTAGATGAAGTGATGCAGAGTACCCCCAGAGGTGAAAGAGTGGTCATTGGGGAAGACTTCAATGGACATGTTGGTGCAGGCAACAGAGGGGACGAGGAAGTGATGGGCAGGTTTGGTATCCAGGACAGGAACATAGAAAGACAAATGTCGATAGATTTTGCAAAAAGGATGGAATTGGCTGTGGTGAATACTTTATTCCAGAAGAGAGAGGGGCGGTAGACTACATGTTGTGGAGGCGTGTAGACAGGTCGACTACATCTTGTGTAGGCGATGTAATTTGAAGGAAGTCAATGACTGCAAAATAGTAGTGGGTGAGAGTGTTGCCAAACAGCATAGGATGGTGGTGTGCAGGATGATGCTGATGGTAAGAAAGGTGAAGAAGGCAAAGGCAGAGCAGAAGACAAAGTGGTGGAAGCTGAAAAAGGAAGAGTGTCGTGTTGTCTTCAAGGAGGAGTTGAAACAGGTTTTTGGTGGTCAGGAATGGCTTGCAGATGACTGGACAACTACAGCTAATGTGGTAAGGGAGACAGGTAGGAGAGTACTTGGCATGTCCTCTGGAAGGAGAGGAGATAAGGAGACTTGGTGGTGGAATGAGGAAGTGCAGGAGTGTGTACAAAAGAAGAGGTTAGCTATGAAGAAATGGGACATAGAGAGGACCGAAGAGAGTAAACAGCAGTACAGAGAGACACAGCATACGGCGAAGGTAGCAATGTCAAAGGCCAAACAGAGGGCGTATGATGAATTCAATGCTAGGTTGGAAAGTAAAGAGGGAGAAAATTATTTATACAGGTTGGTACAGCAGAGAAATACAGATGGGAAAAAAGACGTGCAGCAAGTTAGAGTGCTTAAGGACAGAGTGGGCAATGTGTTGACTGATGACAGAAGTGTGCTGGGAAGATGGAAAGAGTACTTTGAAGAGCTGATGAATGAATTAAATAAGACAAAAAAAAGAGTAGAAGAGGTGACTGTTGAGGACCAGGAAATAGCAAAGGTTAGTCAGGGAGAAGTGAGGAGGGCATTGAAGAGGATGAAGAGTGGAAAGGCATTCGGTCCTGATGATATACCGGTGGAGGTATTCAAGTGTCTAGCAGAGGTAGCAGTAGATTTCCTGACAAGAACATTCAACAAGGTCTTAGAGAGTGAGAGGATGCTGGAGGAATGGAGGAGAAGTGTGCTTGTGTCCATTTTAAAGAACAAGGGAGATGTGCAGAGTTTCGGCAACTACAGAGGGATAAAGTTGATGAGCCATAGGATGACGTTATCAGAAAGAATAGTGGCAGCTAGACTAAAGGCAGAGGTCAGCATTTGTGAACAATCGTTTGGTTTCATGCCAAGAAAGAGCACCATAGATGCAGTGTTTGCCTTGAGGATGTTAATAGAGAAGGTCAGAGAGAGCTGCGTTGTGCCTTTGTGGATCTGGAGAAAGCATATGACATGGCACCGAGAGAGGAACTGTGGTATTGCATGAGGAAGTCTGGAGTGGCAGACAAGTATGTTAGAGAGGTGCAGGACACATATGAGAGATGTAAGACAGTGGTGAGGTGTGCTGTCGGTGTGACAGAAGAGTTCAAGGTGGAGGTAGGACTGCTTCAAGGGTCAGCTCTGAGCCCCTTCTTGTTTGACATGGTTATGGACAGGCTGACAGATGAGGTGAGACAAGAATTTCCATGGACGATGATGTTTGCAGATGACATTGTGATCTGTAGTGAGAGCAGAGAACAAGTGCAGGAAAATCTAGAGAGGTGGAGGTATGCCCTGGAAACAAGAGGAATGAAGGTTAGCCTCAGTAAAACAGAATATATGTGTACGAATGACAAGGGCCCAAGAGGAACGGTGAGGTTCCAGGGAGCAGAGATAAAGAAGGTGGAGGATTTTAAGTACTTAGGCTCAACAATCCAGAGCAATGGAGAGTGTGATAAAGAGGTGAAGAAGCGTGTGCAGGCAGGTTGGAATGGTTGGAGAAAAGTATCTGGTGTGATGTGCGATAGGAAGGTATCAGCAAGAATGAAAGGAAATGTGTACAAGACAGGGATGAGGCCAGCGATGTTGTATGGTTTAGAAACAGTGGCCCTGGGGAAAAGACAGGAGTCAGAGCTGGAGGTAGCAGAGATGAAAATGTTGAGGTTCTCTTTGGGAGTAACGAGGATGGATAGGATCAGGAATGAGCACATCAGAGGACAGCACATGTAAGACGTTTTGGAGACAAAGTCAGAGAGGCTAGATTGAGATGGTTTGGAAATGTACAGAGGAGGGATAGTGAGTATATTGGCATTAGGATGCTGAGGTTGGAACTACCAGGCAGAAGGCCGAGAGGAAGACCAAAGAGAAGATTTATGGATATGGTGAAGGAGGACATGAAGTTAGTTGGAGTAAGAGTAGAAGATACAGAGGATTGGGTCAGATGGAGGCGGATGGTTTGCTGTGGCAATCCCTGTATATATATATATATATATATATATATATATATATATATATATATATATATATATATATATATGGGGCAGTGGTGGTCTAGTGGATAGGGCACTGGATCGCTGAACCTAAGGGTGGGGGTTTGAGTCCCTACAAGGTTGTCACTCTTCCTCCAGGTGCAGCTAACTGGGTTATCAAAGGCGGGCCATGTCCCTCACTGTCTATGGTGTGAGGCATGTAAAAGAACCATTGCTGACTTTCGGAAAAAGTAGGCTGCAAAGCCGTCAGCTTGTTTCTGTCCCTTGCTAAAAGGTTTGTGACAGGAAAGGCATCCAATGTAAAAAATCTATGCCAAATCAAATGTGCCAATCAGATGATTCGCTGTGGTGTTTCCCGAGAAAAGGTATATATATATATATATATATATATATATATATATATATATATATGTATGTGTGTGTGTGTGTGTGTGTGTGTGTATTCAGCTGCTGAGGGTTCTTTGAAGAACCCATCTTTGTTGTGCAGAACCCCTTATGTTGTGAACAACCCTTTTTTACCTGCTGAAGAACCCTCGGGTTTTCTGGATAACCTTATTTTTATTATTTTTTTTTAAACTATATTGAACCTTTTTTTCTTAGAGTGTACTCTCCCTGATTACTGGAAATTGTGGGTTCCCTGCTCATGCTGGTCCATCTGTGTTATCTTCCTTACATAACTTGCTAACATGTATAATTGACAACTTGATATGTTGGAAATGGGAATTTCGCCATTCATCTTATAGAAGATTTTTTTGCAAATAGCTTTATGCTCAATTAAATCTACATTCACATTCAACAGGATGAGGGAAACTCAGTATCAGATAATTTATAGACTCCATAGAACTTGAGTTACCTTACATAAAATCTATTTTTCTCTCTCCTCGAGATGCATCAAATGTAATTTTGAGACGGCAACATTATTTTCATTGTTTTTGGTATCGCAAAACAATTCCAGAATTTCAATCAAAGAATTCCAGATTTTGAAGATTTTTATGCTATACATTACAAATTTCTTGAGAAATATTCTGCCTGAAAATGCAACTCCCCAAACTCTTATGTTTTGGTACAAGGTGATTAATATGGTCTGCCATAAAGACTGCTTGTGTTTTTTTTTGTTTGTTTGTTTTGTTTTTCTTGGCGGGAGGGGGGGTGGGGGTAAGCATTTGAACTCTCTTCCTGAATTATCTGGCTGGTCATCTCAGGAATTGCTTTTGATGTCCCTCATTTAACAACCTCATGTGTTTAACTGTCAACTGTTTTGTGCTTTTGGATTGGGTGGTTGTCTATGGATGGGGAGGGATGGAATGGGACTTTTTTGTTGTTGATTTGCTTGGTTGTTTGCATCGTTTAATTGCAATAATGAAAAGTACAAAAATGACCACCTCATATTTCCTCTCAAAAATGTTTAATTGTGTGGAAAGATTTGAGTCAGTGTACATATACATAACAATCTTCACTCAGCTCAGTCTTAGACTAATCTAACACTTTGAGTCACTGAGACTGACTCTCATTATACCACTTTTATCAAGACAAATCTACATCAGAATCCTCAGAAGTATTTCGATGGATTACTGAGTTCACTCAGGAAATTAAAACTAAAAAACAGTGAGTGAAACACAATTAACAGATTTTTTTTTTTTTAGTGATTCTTATATCAAGACTTTACAAATAAAACGATATAATATCACTAATTCACATGTTTCTCACAAATCCAGCGCTGTTGAGCAGAACATTTCCTGTCATTCCAGGAAGTATTCCATGCAACCCTTCCTTCTGAAAAATCTAAAATCTCAGCACAGTCCTCATCAACAAAATTATTCGGTTCATCTTCAGCCCAGTACCTAAAACCCAGATAATCAGATCAGTGTTCAGTTTCCTTCAACTCCACATATGTAATAAATTATCTCAGTTTCTATTTACCGAAATGCACATTGCTAAAATATAGAAATATCATAAGAAAGAGAAATATTTTACAGTTTTGTAAATGGTGAAAACTATTTTGTCATTGATTGTACTGCAACTTAAAAAAATAGATAGATTGAAGAATCTCAGTTTCTTACGCAGTGGTCAGTGGAGTACCATCCACCCATTTCCATTCTCCCTCTGCAGCTCTGTCACTCAAACCAATCCAAGCACGACTGTCACCCAGCTGGGTACGAATGAACTCCTGTAAATAACATCACAAATGAAATTACTTCAGGCCTTTCTCTCTCTCTCTCTCTCTCTCTCTCTCTCTCACTCACACACACACACACACACACACACACACACACACACACACACACACACACACACACCTGTTCCTCTTTGCTGTTTATGATCACCAAATCTGTTCCTTTATCCAAGCAATCCTGTCTGCTCTCCTCCCAGTTCTTCTTCTCAGTAGAGATACAGAAGCATCTTTGATTTTTATCTAAAGAGGATTATTTTAGAGATCAAAACACAGTTTTTATGTAGTTCAAACACAAAAAGAAACATTTATCTATTACAAAAATCATCTTAACACAGAGAACATGGAGCCCTTATTAAAGCATTAGATAGAAAACTGGTCTGTCTCATGACAAGGGAGGTCCCACAACAATGCACCCGCAATTTCCAATAATTTTATTTTAAATAAATGGTATGAAGGATCATGCGAGATGAAGATTCAGGATGGTGTGTGGATTTCCACTCAGGGATTTTTAACTGATGGGAAGAAACTGTAACTTCATCTACTTACACGAATCCAGTGTTTTTAGGTATCCATCTCTCTCCTTCCGTAACTGGTCTCTCTCTCGAGTCAGGTTGTTGTAACTGGTCTTTAACTGGTCTCTCTCTCGAGTCAGGTTGTTGTAACTGGTCTTTAACTGGTCTCTCTCTCGAGTCAGTTTGTTGTAACTGGTCTGTAACTGGTTATTTTCTGTCGTCAGGATATTGAGTTTGATCCACAGCAGTGTGCAGGCACTCAGCAGGAAAGCACACAGCAGCAGTACACACACTGCAGTCACTCTGTGACACCTGCTCCATGTAGCATTTCTTTCTAGAAGTAAATGGTCACAAAGACACTGGACTTTACATGTCTGGAGAACACAGATCATAAACTGTAAGCACTATACTTCACACAAAAACAATAAACAACTTTTAAACCTTTAAATTGGATTTGTGTGTCCCTCACTTGCATTTCCAGACATCTATGTCGACACAAGTGCAGGATGTCAGAACCTCAGTGAACACTAACCATTTAGTTTACTACACTTTGCAGCATGCATCGAACAATCACTTCCAGCCACACTTATAGCCCACAGTGTTAATGCCAGTATGTAAGGATCAAACACCTATGGATAATTGTTGCCTCTGTGTTTGTAGTCAGTGCATGCTATGCTGTTTATAATTGTGTTTATTCTCTCTGTGTATGGTGGCAGTAGTGGTCGGGTGGTAAAGGGCACTGGGTTGCTGATCCTAAGGTTGGGGGTTTGAGTCCCACTCTGCACAAGGTTGTCACTGTCCCCCCCTGAGCAGCTAGATGGGTTATCAAAGGCTGGCCATGTCCCTCACTGTCTATGGTGAGAGGTTCATGTAAAAGAACCACTGCTGACTTTCATAAAGAGTCGCTGCAAAGCCATCATGTGTTTCTGTCACTTGCTAAAGGGTTGTGTCAGGAAGGGCATCCGACGTAAAAACCTATGTCAAATCAAACATGTGAATCAGATGATTTGCTGTGGCGACCGCTGAAAAAAGGAAAAAGACAATAAGAAAAACCCAACAAAAATATGAACAAACTTTGAATCCTAATATTAAAATATTCACGAATCCATGAATAAATCACAAAAAGTTGTAAATGGTTGCTAGAAAAAAAGTGACCCAATCTTGTGCTTTGGCTTGGAGCAATGATGCTGGAATGGTGGGGGAGACAGAGAGGTGGAAAAAGAAGTGATGTAGTGTGCTGTTGTAGACTTTAACATGCAAAGTGTCTTTGCAACAACAGACCACCAATGCACCATTCAGACAGAGGAAGTAATGGGTTTCACAGTACAGAGGTGTTTAATAACTGAAAGCTCCAATACAGTAAAATACGCTTTATAGATTTCACTGATTTATTTTCATAATAACGTGTGTGTAAGGGATAATAAACAGGTCATTGTTTTGCCATCGGTATACATTTATTGCACCCCGATTATAAATGCTCAAAAATTGAATAAAGAGAGGGTTTTTTTTTCCCTTCCATCCCCATGTTGCTTCTCACAACATCCGCATTCTCATAGATATCCAACATCATCTCCAGTTTCTCTATACAATCTTGAATTACAAAATGTTAAAAATTTGAAAGAGCTTTGATGATGCAGATGCAGTCTTTAAAAACGTAGGTATCTGGTACCTGTGTGTTGTGCTTCTAGGTGTCTCTCTTCATTAGTGTCCTTCATCTCAGTGTCAGCGTCATTACCTTTAAAATTGGATACATTCTCATAGATAGCTGCCGCCTTCATATCTTCATCACAAGAACACTGGAACATCTGTAATCGAGAAGCATCTCTGTGAAAAACTGACGAACAGACTGTACTTAAATGTGTTTCTGTGACGAAAGGAAGTCAGGCATTGGGTATTTGTGGTTTACACTGGGCAAAGAGAGCACTGGGTATTTTTGTTCACAATGTGAAGAGTTTTGAGCTGTAATTCTCATGCATATCAGGGATGGTCTTGTAAGGGAGGTGCGGGCCTGATGGTAAAGGGTGCGGAATCGCTGATCCTAGGGTTGGGGGTTCGAGTAATACTCTCCACAAGGTTGTCACTGTCCCCCCAGTGCAGCTAACTGGGTTAACACACACACACACACACACTCACACACACACACACAGCAGTTCATCAGTATGAGTTGTGAGTGCATTAACATTTGAAGGAAAAGACAAAAGACCACCAGATTTGGTGGATATGTCTCCTCATCAACTCGGTCACTTTTTAATATACAGTACAGTTGGTCAAGATTTGTTCACGCAGTAACTTTGGAGAAAATGACAAAGGATCACCAAAGGTGGTAGACTGGTTTCCCTGCAGGAAGGACTCGGTTGGGATTCTGTGTGGGTACATTCACCTTTGTCACGGGTTCTGTTCATAAGTTTATGGACAGAATGTATAGGCATAGTGGAGGCACTGAGGGGTTCTTGTTTGATCTTGCCATAGGATCTTGCCTCTACTTTTTGCAGAAGGCATTTTTCTTTTAGATTCATCAATTCAGGAACCACAGCTCTCAGGAGAGAGATTCACAGCTGAATGCCAAGCGGTTGGAATGAGAATCAGCATCTATTGGTTTGTCATGGTGAAGAGGGAGCTGAGGTGTGAGGCAAAGCTCTCAATTTACCAGTCGATCTACGTTTCAACCCTCACCTATGGTTGTGAGCTTTGGGTAGTGACCAAAAGAACAAGATCATGGTTACAAGTGGCTGAAATGAACTTACTTTTTGGGTGGCGGTGCTCTCCCTCAGGGATAAGGTGAGAAGCTCAGCCATCTGGGGAGAGCTCTGAATAGAACCGCTGCTCTTCCGCATTGAGATGATTCAGGTGAGGTGGCTTGGGCATCTGGTTAGAATACTTGCCAAACTTGGTGTGGTGTTTCAAGCATGTCTAACCAGGAATAGACCATAGGGGTCAAACTAGACCATGCCGGAGGGATTATGTGTCTCGGCTGGTCTGGAAATGTCTCAGTGTTCCCCCAGAAGAGCTAGAGAAAGTGGGTGAGGAAAGAAATGTCTGGACCTCATTCTTAGGCTACTTACTCCACATCGCAACACCAGATTAGGCAGAAGGAGAAGATTACGATGATGATGATGATGATGATGATGTATGAACAAGATGCTGAATGATGCATGTGTAATTGCGATGTCATGGAAATTGTTGCTTGTAAGACATGATGAAAATGTCAAGTCTTTATCTCAACTCCCATTTCTTGATATTTCAAAAACTGCTTTTCGTTTGAGATGACATGTATGGGTTTCCAAACAAAGGGAAACAACTGAGAACTTGTAAAACTGTTGGTGTGTGATTCATTTTGTCCTTTAAATTTACATTATTTTATTTCTATTCATGAATAATAGTTATATGCTCGACAAACCTGTTCTGATTCATATGCTGGCAGTATCATATCTGGATGGTCATCTTTCGAGCATTTTCCTCCAATTAAATGCTTGTGTTTTCCTTATCAAGTCATTATAGTCACAGGCAAAGATTCGTAATGCCATTTCTCAAACTTTCCATTGCCTTATGGGAAAGGTGTCCAGGAGACATGTTGGATCTTCTTTTCCTTTCAGCTGTTCCCTTCAGGGGTCGCCACAGCAAATCAGCTGCATCCATCTCACCCTGTCTACTGCATCTTATTCTCTGAAACCAACTACCTTCATGTCCTCCCTCAGCACATTCATAAATCTTCTCTTTGGTCTTCCTCTAGGCCTTCTTCCTGGTAGTTCCAACCTCAGCATCCTACTACCAATATATTCACTATCCCTCTTCTGTACATTTCCAAACCATCTCAATCTAGCCTCCCTGACGTTGTCTCTAAAACATCTTACATGTGCTGTCTCTCTAATATATTCATTCCTGATCCTATCCATCCTCGTTACTTCCAAAGAGAACCTCAACATTTTCATCTCTGCTACCTCCAGCTCTGCCTCAGTGCCACTGTTTCTAAACCATACAACATCACTGGCCTGATCACCATCTTGTACACATTTCGTTTCATTCTTGCTGATACCCTCCGATCACACATCACATCGGACCGTTTTCTTCAACCATTCCAGCCTGCCTGCACACGCTTCTTCACCTCTTTTCCACACTCTCTATTGCTTTGTACTGTTCAGCCAAAGTACTTAAAATCATCCACCTTCTTTATCTCTGCTCCCTGTAACCTCAACATTCCTCTTGGGTCCTTCTCATTCACACATGTATTCTGTCTTACTGAGGTTAACCTTCATTCCTCTCCTTTCCAGGGCATACCGCCACCTCTAGATTTCCCTGCACTTGTTCTCTGCTCTCACTGCAGATCACAATGTCATCTGCAAACATCATAGTCCATTGGGAATATTATTTAGCCTTGTCTGTCAGCCTGTCCATCCCCACAGTAAACAAGAAGGGGCTCAAAGCTGATCCTTGATGCAGTTCCACCTCCACCTTAAACTCCTCTGTCACGCAGACAGCACACTTCACCACTGTCTAACATCTCTGATACATGTCCTGCACCACTCTGACGTACTTCTTTGCCACTGCAGACTTCCTCATGCACTACCACAGTTCCACTCTCAGCACCCTGTCATATGTTTTCTCCAGATCCACACAGGCACAATGCAGCTCCCTCTGACCTTCTCTGTACTTCCGTATTAACATCCTCAAGGCAAACACTGCATCTGTGGTGCTCTTTCTTGGCATTAAACCAAACTGTTGGTCACAAATTCTGACCTCTGCCCTTAGTCTAGCTTTCACTATTCTTTCCCATAACATCATCGTATGGCTCATCAACTTTATCTGCAGTTGCCACAACTCTGGACATCTCCCTTGATCTTAATAATGGGCATTCTCTAAGACATTGTTAAATGTTTTTGTTAGAAAGTCGACTGCTACCTCTCCTAGACACTTTCATACCGCCACATGTATGTCATCAGAATCAACTGCCTTTCCACACTTCACCTTCTTCAATGCCCTTTTCACTTCACCCTTACTAATCTTTGTCACTTTCTGGTCCTCAATGGTCACCTCTTCTACTCTTTTTTCTCTTTTATTTTCCTCATTCATCAGCTCTTCAAAAGTACTTTCCATCTTCCCAGCACACTTCTGTCATCAGTCAATGCATTTCCCTCTCTGTCCTTAATCACTCTAACTTGCTGCATGTCCTTCCCATCTCTATTTCTCTGTTGTGCCAACCTGAATAATCATTTTCTCCCTCTTTACTTTCCAACCGAGCATACAAGTCATCATGCGCCCTCTGTTTGGCCTTTGACACTGCTACCTTCGTCTTATGCTGCGTCTCTCTCTGTACTCCTGTTTACTCTCTTTGGTCCTCTTAATGTCCCAGTTCTTCTTAGCTAACATCTTCCTTTGTACACACTCCTGCACTTCCTCATTCCACCACCAAGTCTCCTGATCTAGTCTCCTTCCAGATGACACACCAAGTATTCTCCTACCTGTCTCCCTGATCACATTAGCTGTAGTTGTCCAGTCATCCGGAAGCACTTCCTGACCACCCAAAGCCTGTTTCAACTCCTCCTTGAAGACAACACGACAGTCTTCCTTTTTCAGCTTCCACTACTTTGTCTCCTACTCTGCCTTTGCCTCTTCACCTTCCTCACCATCAAAGTCATCCTGCATATGACCATCCTATGCTATCTGGCAACACTCTCACCCGCTACTACTTTGCAGTCACTGACTTCTTTCAAATTACATCGTCTACACAAGATGTAGTCTACCTGTGTGCTCCTACCTCCGCTTTTATAAGTCACCCTATGCTCCAATCTTTTCTGGAAGAAAGTATTTACCACAGCCATTTCCATTTTTTTTTTTTTTGCAAAATCTACCAACATCTGTCCTTCTACATTCCTGTCCTGGAATGAGAGAGAAAAAAGAGGAGAAGAGGTTACTGTTGAGGACCAGGAAGTAGCAAAGATTAGTAAGGGTGAAGTGAGGAGGGCATTGAAGAGGATGAATAATGGAAAGGCAGTTGGTCCTGATGACATACCGGTGGAGGTATGGAAGGGTCTAGGAGAGGTAGCAGTAGATTTTCTGACAAGAACATTTAACAAGGTCTTAGAGAGTGAGAGGATGCCAGAGGAATGGAGGAGAAGTGTGCTGGTGCCCATTTTTAAGAACAAGGGAGACGTGCAGAGTTGTGGCAACTACAGAGGGATAAAGTTGATGAGCCATACGATGAAGTTATGGGAAAGAATAGTGGAAGCTAGACTAAGGGCAGAAGTCAGCATTTGTGAACAACAGTTTGGTTTCATGCCAAGAAAGAGCACCACAGATGCAGTGTTTGCCTTGAGGATGTTAATGGAGAAGTACAGAGAAGGTCAGAGGGAGCTGCATTGTGCCTTTGTGGATCTGGAGAAAGCATATGACAGGGTGCCGAGAGAAGAACTGTGGTATTGCATGAGGAAGTCTGGAGTGGCAGAGAAGTATGTTAGAGTGGTGCAGGACATGTATGAGAGGTGTAAGACAGTGGTGAGGTGTGCTGTCGGTGTGACAGAAGAGTTCAAGGTGGAGGTCGGACTGCACCAAGGGTCAGCTCTCAGCCCCTTCTTGTTTGCTATGGTGATGGACAGGCTGACAGACGAGGTTAGACAAGGTTCCCCATGGACTATGATGTTTGCAGATGACATTGTGATCTGTAGTGAGAGCAGAGAACAAGTGCAGGAAAACCTAGAGAGGTGGAGGTATGGCCTGGAAAGGAGGGGAATGAAGATTAGCCTCAGTAAGACAGAATACATGTGCATGAATGACAAGGACCCAAGAGGAACGGTGAGATTACAGGGAGCAGAGATAAGAAAGGTGGAGGATTTTAAGTACTTAGGCTCAACAATCCAGAGCAATGGAGAGTGTGGAAAAGAGGTCAAGAAGCGTGTGCAGGCAGGTTGGAATAGTTGGAGAAAAGTGTCCGGTGTGATGTGTGATAGGAGGGTATCGGGAAAAATTAAAGGAAAAGTGTACAAGACGGTGTTGAGGCCAACAATGTTGTACTGTTTAGAAACAGTGGCCCTGGGGAAAAGACAGGAGGCAGAGCTGGAGGTAGCAGAGATGAAAATGATGAGGTTCTCTTTGGGAGTAACGAGGATGGATAGCATTAGGAATGAGCACATCAGAGGGACAGCACATGTAAGTCGTTTCGGAGACAAAGTCAGAGAGGCTAGATTGAGATGGTTTGGACATGTACAGAGGAGGGATAGTGAGTATATTGGTAATAGGATGCTGAGGCTGGAACTACCAGGCAGAAGGCCTGGGGGAAGACCCAAGCGACGATTCATGGATGTGGTGAAGGAGGACATGAAGGTCGTTGGTGTAAGAGAAGAAGATGCAAAGGATAGGGTGAGATGGAGGCAGATGATTCGCTGTGGCGACCCCTGAAGGGAAAAGCCGAAAGGAAAAGAAGAAGAAGAAGAAGAAGAAGATTCTTACCTGGAGCTCAGTCTCTCGGCAGAATTGGTGCTATCCAGGTTCATGTGGTTGGTGTATACAATGAGTGCATGTTTTGCACCCTGCAGTCAGTCTCACCTCTCATCCAATGCCAGCTTCATCGTAAAGTTCTCTATGACTGACATTGCAGTTTCTTTCAGCTGGCAAAAAATTCTGGGTGAAACTAGTGATTAGGTGAAGCTTATGCTCTTCACCCTTCTGAGACAAAATGGCACACCCCACCTCTAGAATGAACCAGTCAAGATCTGATTTGAGTGACCATTCTCTAATGAATAGGAACCTGTCCGTCACACTTATCCACAGCTTGGTCACAAGAGGGATCGATGGAAGCTCTGGAGTTGATGAAAGGTTTCATTAATGACATTGTTAACTATGTGGCGAAATCGGATAACAAAGCTCACACAGACCTTTGCTGTGCCAGCCTTTTGTTGCTACACTGCTGAAGCCCATCGGAGTGCATTGCTGGTGAGCAAGGTAATGAAGTGTGCTATTTTTTGCTGATTGGACCCTAGTGAACCAACACCATCATATTTATTTGACTAAACCAAAGAAGAAAGCACCAATGTGTACTGCACCATGAGTGAGATCTGAGGTGCAAGGGCCAAGAGTTGTTGCAAGTGTTCCACTAAAATTCGACCTTAAGAGAAGAGAGCTGGTCAGATAAATTTGATAAATTTGCTGCATCTCTATTTTCCTCCATAATTATTGACACCCTGGTTTAATTTGGCTTCTAATAAATTCAGGGGATTTTTTTCAAAATAATACCAGACAACAATGAAATAAAGGAAAACCCAACCTTTAATTCATATATAGTATATTTTGGGACACACAGTGTCCCAAAAAACGTATATACACATTTTAAATAATTGTAAATTGTAATTGGTATTTATTATAATTTGTGTAATTTTCAACGTAAAATAATTTACAAACATTGTTCTATTGTTTTGCCACTGCCTGTTCTCAAACTGATGTCTGTTCTGGTCCAAACACGACCGACAATGCGAAGCGATGGAATAGCACACAGGCGTGCTTTCAGGTTTTTCAGGTTCTGGTTGCTTTCAATTCAATGACTCTTGCAGGTCTCCTTGCTTAGACTTTGTCTTTTCGGTATCCCCATAAAAATAAGTCTCGTGGTGTGAGGTCTGGTGAATGTGGAGGGCATTCAACAAAACCCCTCCGTGTACTAAAAGTTGATACAGTATATAGTTTTTTTAATTATATAGTACTAAATCTGCATTTAAGTTGATGAAAAAATACATCTACAAGTAATTCCACTGCAAGAACATGTCAACTAATTCATTACAACAGAATTCATCCTAATATACAAAAATATATACATGGATCTTAAACACAGTCACTGAAAAGTTTAATATCTTTATCTCCTGATGTTACAAGGAATAAAAATATTATGCATTGGTGTAATTTGAACGTCACCATAATACCGCAGTGTTATTTTAATATTCAAATACAACCGCTGGACTTCAACAAGAGCATCTATGGTATGTGTGAGAATTGCAGAGCAAATGTGTTCACATTTTGACCACAAAACCCATTGACATGCCTCCTCTGATGTTTAACTTCCTGTGATGTGCTTTCTTGACAGCAAATCATTAAAGTTGAGGCTGTCAGTCATGGTTACAGAGAGAAACAGTAATTTCATATTTTAGAGAGTTTTCTCGATTAATGCAGCCGTGGGGGGGCACAAACCAGTGTCTCTCCCTCACGCCAGTTCCAAGCCCGGATAAACATAGAGGGTTGCGTCAGGAAAGGCATCCGGCGTAAAACAAATGCTGAATAAAAAATGCGAGTCAAAACAAAGAATGTCATACCGGATCGGTCGAGGCCCGGTTTAGCAACGACTAACTGTTGGTCGAAGACATCGATCAAGGAGATGCGGGAGGCGTGTCTGTCGGCAGAGAGAGAGAGAAGAGGAAAGGCATGAGTCTAGGACTGAGAGTAGGGACTGTGAATGTTGGAACTATGCCAGGAAAAGGGAGAGAGCTGGCTGACATGATGCAGATGAGGAAGGTGGACCTACTGTGTGTTCAGGAGACCAGGTGGAAAGGTAGCAAGGCTGGAAGCTTAGGAGCAGGGTTAAAGCTGTTTTTTCATGGTGTGGATGGGAAGAGAAATGGAGTAGGAGGCATCTTGAAGGAGGATGCTCCAATGACCACTCTTTCACCTCTGGGGTACTCTGCATCACTTCATCTAAGTCACTCCAGCTTCTCTCCACTTCTAGCTCACATCCTGCCTGTGGGGCATAAGCGCTAACAACATTGAACATCACGCTTTCAATTTCTAACTTGAGACTCATCACTCTGTCTGACACTCTTTTCACTTCTAGAACATTCCTGACAAACTCCTCCTTCAAGATGCCTCCTACTCCATTTCTCTTCCCATCCACACCATGAAAAAACAGCTTTAACCCTGCTCCTAAGCTTCTAGCCTTGCTACCTTTCCACCTGGTCTCCTGAACACACAGTAGGTCCACCTTCCTCATCTGCATCATGTCAGCCAGCTCGCTCCCTTTTCCTGGCATAGTTCCAACATTCACAGTCCCTACTCTCAGTCCTAGACTCATGCCTTTCCTCTTCTCTCTCTCTGCCGACAGACACGCCTCCCGCATCTCCTTGATCGATGTCTTCGACCAACAGTTAGTCGTTGCTAAACCGGGCCTCGACCGATCCGGTCTGACATTCTTTGTTTTGACTCGCATTTTTTATTCAGCATTTGTTTTACGCCGGATGCCTTTCCTGACGCAACCCTCTATGTTTATCCGGGCTTGGAACTGGCGTGAGGGAGAGACACTGGTTTGTGCCCCCCCACGGCTGCATTAATCGAGAAAACTCTCTAAAATATGAAATTACTGTTTCTCTCTGTAACCATGACTGACAGCCTCAACTTTAATGATTTGCTGTCAAGAAAGCACATCACAGGAAGTTAAACATCAGAGGAGGCATGTCAATGGGTTTTGTGGTCAAAATGTGAACACATTTGCTCTTCAATTCTCACACATACCATAGATGCTCTTGTTGAAGTCCAGCGGTTGTATTTAAATATTAAAATAACACTGCGGTATTATGGTGACGTTCAAATTACACCAATGCATAATATTTTTATTCCTTGTAACATCAGGAGATAAAGATATTAAACTTTTCAGTGACTGTGTTTAAGATCCATGTATATATTTTTGTATATTAGGATGAATTCTGTTGTAATGAATTAGTTGACATGTTCTTGCAGTGGAATTACTTGTAGATGTATTTTTTCATCAACTTAAATGCAGCTTTAGTACTATATAATTAAAAAAAGTATATACTGTATCAACTTTTAGTACACGGAGGGGTTTTGTTGAATGCCCTCCACATTCACCAGACCTCACACCACTAGACTTATTTTTATGGGGATACCGAAAAGACAAAGTCTAAGCAAGGAGACCTGCAAGAGTCATTGAATTGAAAGCAACCAGAACCTGAAAAACCTGAAAGCACGCCTGTGTGCTATTCCATCGCTTCGCATTGTCGGTCGTGTTTGGACCAGAACAGACATCAGTTTGAGAACAGGCAGTGGCAAAACAATAGAACAATGTTTGTAAATTATTTTACGTTGAAAATTACACAAATTATAATAAATACCAATTACAATTTACAATTATTTAAAATGTGTATATACGTTTTTTGGGACACTGTGTGTCCCAAAATATACTATATATGAATTAAAGGTTGGGTTTTCCTTTATTTCATTGTTGTCTGGTATTATTTTGAAAAAAATCCCCTGAATTTATTAGAAGCCAAATTAAACCAGGGTGTGAATAATTATGGAGGAAAATAGAGATGCAGCAAATTTATCAAATTCATCCGACCAGCTCTCTTCTCTTAAGGTCGAATTTTAGTGGAACACTTGCAACAACTCTTGGCCCTTGCACCTCAGATCTCACTCATGGTGCAGTACACATTGGTGCTTTCTTCTTTGGTTTAGTCAAATAAATATGATGGTGTTGGTTCACTAGGGTCCAATCAGCAAAAAATAGCACACTTCATTACCTTGCTCACCAGCAATGCACTCCGATGGGCTTCAGCAGTGTAGCAACAAAAGGCTGGCACAGCAAAGGTCTGTGTGAGCTTTGTTATCCGATTTCGCCACATAGTTAACAATGTCATTAATGAAACCGTTCATCAACTCCAGAGCTTCCATCGATCCCTCTTGTGACCAAGCTGTGGATAAGTGTGGCGGACAGGTTCCTATTCATGAGAGAATGGTCACTCAAATCAGATCTTGACTGGTTCATTCTAGAGGTGGGGTGTGCCATTTTGTCTCAGAAGGGTGAAGAGCATAAGCTTCACCTAATCACTAGTTTCACCCAGAATTTTTTGCCAGCTGAAAGAAACTGCAATGTCAGTCATAGAGAACTTTACGATGAAGCTGGCATTGGATGAGAGGTGAGACTGACTGCAGGGTGCAAAACATGCACTCATTGTATACACCAACCACATGAACCTGGATAACACCAATTCTGCCGAGAGACTGAGCTCCAGGTAGTCCCACCGGGTTGCATTCCTCTTCTTCTTCTTCTTCTTCTTCTTCTTCTTCTTCTTTTCCTTTCGGCTTTTCCCTTCAGGGGTCGCCACAGCGAATCATCTGCCTCCATCTCACCCTATCCTTTGCATCTTCTTCTCTTACACCAACGACCTTCATGTCCTCCTTCACCACATCCATGAATCGTCACTTGGGTCTTCCCCTAGGCCTTCTGCCTGGTAGTTCCAGACTCAGCATCCTATTACCAATATACTCACTATCCCTCCTCTGTACATGTCCAAACCATCTCAATCTAGCCTCTCTGCCTTTGTCTCCGAAACGACTTACATGTGCTGTCCCTCTGATGTGCTTATTCCTAATCCTATCCATCCTCGTTACTCCCAAAGAGAACCTCAACATTTTCATCTCTGCTACCTCCAGCTCTGCCTCCTGTCTTTTCCCCAGGGCCACTGTTTCTAAACCATACAACATTGTTGGCATCAACACCGTCTTGTACACTTTTCCTTTCATTTTTGCCGATACCCTCCTATCACACATCACACCGGACACTTTTCTCCAACTATTCCAACCTGCCTGCACACGCTTCTTGACCTCTTTTCCACACTCTCCATTGCTCTGGATTGTTGAGCCTAAGTACTTAAAATCCTCCACCTTTCTTATCTCTGCTCCCTGTAATCTCACCGTTCCTGTTGGGTCCTTGTCATTCATGCACATGTATTCTGTCTTACTGAGGCTAATCTTCATTCCCCTCCTTTCTAGGCCATACCTCCACCTCTCTAGATTTTCCTGCACTTGTTCTCTGCTCTCACTACAGAACACAATGTCATCTGCAAACATCATAGTCCATGGGGAATCTTGTCTAACCTCGTCTGTCAGCCTGTCCATCACCATAGCAAACAAGAAGGGGCTGAGAGCTGACCCTTGGTGCAGTCCGACCTCCACCTTGAACTCTTCTGTCACACCGACAGCACACCTCACCACTGTCTTACACCTCTCATACATGTCCTGCACCACTCTAACATATTTCTCTGCCACTCCAGACTTCCTCATGCAATACCACAGTTCTTCTCTCGGCACCCTGTCATATGCTTTCTCCACATCCACAAAGGCACAATGCAGCTCCCTCTGACCTTCTCCATTAACATCCTCAAGGCAAACACTGCATCTGTGGTGCTCTTTCTTGGCATGAAACCAAACTGTTGTTCACAAATGCTGACTTCTGCCCTTAGTCTAGCTTCCACTATTCTTTCTCATAACTTCATCGTATGGCTCATCAACTTTATCCCTCTGTAGTTGCCACAACTCTGCACGTCTCCCTTGTTCTTAAAAATGGGCACCAGCACACTTCTCCTCCATTCCTCTGGCATCCTCTCACTCGCGAAGACCTTGTTAAATATTCTTGTCAGAAAATCTACTGCTACCTCTCCTAGACACTTCCATACCTCCACCGGTATGTTATCAGGACCAACTGCCTTTCCATTCTTCATCCTCTTCAATGCCCTCCTCACTTCACCCTTACTAATCTTTGCTACTTCCTGGTCCTCAACAGTAATCTCTTCTACTCTTTTTTCTCTCTCATTTTCCTCATTCATCAGCTCTTCAAAAGTACTTTCCATCTTCCCAGCACACTTCTGTCATCAGTCAATACATTTCCCTCTCTGTCCTTTATCAATCTAACTTGCTGCACGTCCTTCCCATCTCTATTTCTCTGCTGTGCCAACCTGGATAAATCATTTTCTCCCTCCTTACTTTCCAACTGAGCATACAAGTCATCAAACGCGCTCTATTTGGCCTTTGACACTGCTACCTTTGCCTTACGCTGTGTCTCCCTGTACTCCTGTTTACTCTCTTCGGTTTTCTCAATGTCCCACTTCTTCTTATCTAACCTCTTCCTTTGTACACACTGCTGCACTTCCTCATTCCACCACCAAGTCTCCTTATCTACTTTCCTTCCAGATGACACACCAAGTATTCTCCTACCTGTCTCCCTGATCACATTAGCTGTAGTTGTCCAGTCATCTGGAAGCACTTCCTGACCACCCAAAGCCTGTTTCAAGTCCTCCTTGAAGACAACCCGACACTCTTCCTTTTTCAACTTCCACCACTTTGTCCTCTGCTCTGCCTTTGCCTTCTTCACCTTCCTCACCATCAGCATCATCCTGCACACCACCGTCCCATGCTGTTTGGCAACACTCTCACCCGCTACTACTTTGCTGTCACTGACTTCCTTTAAATTACATCGCCTGCACAAGATGTAGTCTACCTGTGTGCTCCTACCTCCACTTTTATAAGTCACCCTATGCTCCTCTCTCTTCTGGTAGAAAGTTTTCACCACAGCCATTTCCATCCTTTTTCCAAAATCTACCAACATCTGTCCTTCTGCGTTCCTGTCCTGGATACCAAACCTACCCATCACTTCCTCGTCCCCTCTGTTTCCTGCACCAACATGTCCATTGAAGTCTGCCCCAATGACCACTCTTTCACCTCTGGGGGTACTCTGCATCACTTCATCTAACTCCCTCCAGAATCTCTCCTTCTCTTCTCGCTCACATCCTGTCTGTGGGGCATAAGCACTAACAACATTGACCATCACACCTTTAATTTCTAACTTGAGACTCATCACTCTGTCTGACACTCTTTTCACTTTTAGAACATTCCTGGCAAACTCCTCCTTCAAGATGACTCCGACTCCATTTCTCTTCCCATCCACACCGTGATAAAACAGTTTAAACCCTGC
Source organism: Plotosus lineatus (assembly GCA_024760905.1). Classification (NCBI taxonomy): domain Eukaryota; kingdom Metazoa; phylum Chordata; class Actinopteri; order Siluriformes; family Plotosidae; genus Plotosus; species Plotosus lineatus. The sequence continues at coordinate 10,451,899 of CM045746.1, forward strand.
TCCTATGCTTCTAGCCTTGCGACCTTTCCACCTGGTCTCCTGAACACACAGTATGTCCACCTTCCTCCTCTGCATCATGTCAGCCAGCTCTCTACCTTTTCCTGTCATAGTTCCAACATTTCATAGTTACAACATTAGGTTGCATTCCTCTTAACCGGGTTGCATTCCTCTTAACACCAAATTCAATGCCCTCTATTGCCAGTTCACCCAAAAGTACAAAGCAGAGATAATTTTTCCAGTAAGTGTTTTGTCCATGCCATTAATAAGATTTTTCCAAGGAGCAAGCTAAATCCAGTCACAGTGCCCATCAAAATTCACCTATACAGCACCTCAACTGCACTTGGTATTGCCTAAATCTATATGTTGCTCAAGAACAAGTAATGATACCCAAAGATAGAGAAAGAGCTCAAGTTTTCTTCCTTTCGGCTTTTCCTTTTCTCGGGAGTCGCCACAGCGAATCATCTCATTCGCACATTTGATTTGGCAGAGGTTTTTACGTCGGATGCCCTTCCTGTCACAACCCTTTGAGCAAGGGACAGAAACACGCTGACGGATTTGCAGCTACTCTTTACGAAAGTCAGCAATGGTTCTTTTACATGCCCGACACCATAGACAGTGAGAGACATGGCCCGCCTTTGATTACCCAGTTAGCTGCACTCAAGTGTCATGTAAAATCACAATCACCCAAATGTGAGCACACCATTGTACTGTCCCAAGTGAAAAGTTAATTCTCCTCCCCATTCCACACAGACCCTGGTTCCACTTTACCATTAAATTCTTGAAGGAGCTCTCCAAGTCATACAAGTATACAAACATACTGGTCAACATTAACCCTTTTTGGTATTTCTCCACCTTTCTCCACCTGGCCCCACTTTGATGGCTGTCCACTGCCTTTAATAATCAGTTCACATTAGGAGTTTTAGAGGTTTTCATGGACATGCTCTGTGTTAAAGTCTCACCTCAGGCTACCACCCAGAATCAAACAGGCAGGGGATTCCATAATAACTGCTGCTCCCGGCCCAACATGATTGTGCACGATTCCTATCGTGAATTTCCCAGAATCTCCTGCACCACTCCACCATGGCTCTCCTGCCCGTTCAGTGTGTCCTGGACTCTTATCTGGCTGTATTTTCATGAAATTCCAAGATTTTGGACATCCTCAGACATTATAAATGGTTCTGAAGAGCAGGCCCTTCAGTGTATTCCCAGCAATAAGAAAGTCAGTGCTGATTTGTAATTGGTTCTTACCATAATCTGTAAAGGCAAACGATAATCTCTCATGGATTTGTATCATGGGATCCCTTATTCTTCATCGTATGCACCGACACTTCTCTGGAACCTCTGAACACTGATAAGCAACCATTTTACAGGCTGAGCACCCGATGAGACTCTAGAATTGGGGCTGAATAACTTTTTAGATTAGGAGGGCTATAGCTCAGAGGAGCAGAGCTGGATTAACCAGGATAACGGCCCTGAGCATGCCTTCAAAAAAAGGCCCTCCTCGACGTCTTTTTTTTTTTTTTTTTTTTTTAGGGGGGGGGGGTCTACTGGTTGTCACAGTCAGTTGATTTAAACTCTTTACAGCACACAACCCAGCATTCTCTATAATAATCACAGTTATCACACATCTGACTTCAACATCATTTGGCATCAGCACACCTGTTATGACTCACTCTGATCACACACTACTCTATTTGAAGAGTGTTGGGATTTCTTTTCGTTGTCTAGTTCTTTCTCTCACTGGTTCTGAAAGAGAGAGAGCAAGTCATCTCGTGGATCAGTTAGTCTGTTTCACCCAGAGCTCTGGGGTGGCTTGCAAGAAAGGGTCACATTCTCTATTTACAAGCTCACCGAAGCTTACAGAGAAGAACAAAGTATTTATACTATGGACTGCAGTCTAGGGGGTGACAGTATTAAGGTTGGGGGTCATAAAAGGACACAATAGTAGATGCCAGAAGCTGATTACAAGAATAAATGGTTATTTTCCATTTATCAACAGTTTCTCAGGAGAAGAGGAACAACATCTGGGATACAATATGTATAAGAACACTTTTGTGCTTTTCCATAGGGAAACAAATATGAATGCATAGTTAAATGATATCAAACACAGAAATAGAAATTACTGCAACTCTAAAAACCCCTTTAAAAGAGACTCAAGTTCACATTTCAAAATATTTCATTTCATTTCATTTTCTGTAACCGCTTAATCCTAATTAGGGTCGCGGACAGGCTGGTGCCCATCGTAGCAGACTCCGGGCAAGGGCAGAGTACACCCTGGACAGCTCACCAGACCATCACAGGGCAGAAGCCCACTGACGGCTTTGCAACCTACTCTTATCGAAAGTCAGAAATGGTTCTTTTACATGCCTCACACAGTAGACACTGAGAGTTAGCTGCACTGTGGGGACAGTGATAACCCTTTGAGAGTGGGGCTTGAACCCCCAACCTTAAGATCAGTGATCCAACACCTTTACTATCAGACCACCATTGCCCCTGTTCCATCTCTGTCGACCAAAAACATCTTCATAAATACTCAGGTCTTCTCTACAATTCAGGATGTGTCATGAGGTGGTATAAGGGCCCTGATTTGGAAAACATTACAATACAGTTAACTCCACAGAGCTGGCAACTTGGAACTGCTTGGAAAGGGGGTCATAGTTTCTATTTTTGGTGCCAGGTTGATGCAAAACCATCTGTGATGTCATACCAATTATTATTATTGTTATTAATTTTTATTTTGTAATCAAGTATTTTTGGAAAATGTCTACATTAAGAATGGGTATTGAGCCTTCTCTAACCAATGTCTCCATACTTCATGTGGCAGTTTAACAACCAGCATCTCCAGGACTCCAATATCATATCCAGCCTCAAAAAGAGACAAGTGTCAAGAAAGGTAAGGATGTAAGGATGGGTTCAGAAGAGAAGCTCTCCTTGTGCAGGCCAAAAGCTTATTTTGTGTTAGGGCTACAGACAAAGCAAATACTACTGTTGATTATTACTGATATATAGGGTGGGTACTAAACTGGAGTTCCTGCTGAAGCACATGTGGAAATTTGTGAATTCCTGAAAAAATTGCTCGACTTATAACTGACATTTGAACTTGACCCTCCCTTTGATGTTTGTGGATTAAAGTCATGATAGTCAGTGCTTCTCCAAACGCCATCATTCTTCTTTCCAGGAAAAAAGAAACTGGCAACCTCAGGAAAGATGGAAATGTGACGGTGGGAGCGTATGAGCCGGACCCAAAGTTGCAGGAGACCGCGTACGAAGATTCAACGACTTTATTTTAGCACCGGGGAAACCAAAATGACTAGGAATAATTCTTAAACGGAAAACTGGTCAAGCACGAAGCAGGATACCAGGAGTCAAAGCGATCACGAGGAACAGAATCACATTGAAAGGACAATTTTCTGATGCCGGTGGGGCGCCTGACCATGCTTGTCCAGGAACTGACGATAGAACTCAGTTAACAAATCCAGGTCTAGGATTAGGGAACGAGGAATCCAGGAGCATTCTTCGGGGCCATCCACCTCCCAGTCCACCAGGTACTCAATCAGGATGTCGTCCAGGTAAATGAATACTAAGCGGTTTAGCATGTCTCCGATCACATCGTTAACCAGGGCTTTTTAAAAACAACGGAGCATTGGTTAGACCAAAAGGCATGGCCAGATATCCGAAGTGACCCTGAGGTGTATTAAAGGCTGTCTTCCACTTGTCCCTCTCCCGAATCTGGACTAAGTGGTAGGTCGATGGCGCAGTCGTAATGGTCGATGAGGTGGTCGTGAACGAGCCCGGTCCTTACTGAAAACTTCTTTCACATCATGGTATTCTCTTGGAATGCCAGCCAAGTCCAGATTTTCCAGGTCGACCAGGGCAGTGTTGGAGGCAGTAGTCACTCCAGCTGCATATGGTGAAGGTTTGCCAGTCGATGTGAGGGTTCTGGGTCTGCAGCCACAGCCACCCCAGCACCAGGGGAGAGAGAGGGGGAGAGACGTCAAACAGCTCCAAGCACTCCTGGTGATTCCCGGACAGACTGAGCTTGACAGGCTTCGTCTTGTGCGTGACACGAGCTATGAGTCGGCCGTCAATGGCAACTACCTCCTTGGGGGTTTTAAGTTCATATGGTCGTGGAGCTCAACCATCCCCGAAACGATGAAATTAGCGTGAGCGCCTGAGTCAATGAATACGTCAACAGAATACATGCATTGTATGGAGTGCATCATACCTTTAACTTGCAGGCGCTTCCCGGGTGTCTTGGAGGGTTCTCTCGTTGCTGCTCCTCTCCTAGCTGTCAGACCCTGTCGTGCAGGGCACGGGACGAGTTAATGACCCTTTTCTGTGCTGTAGATGCATAGACCGTTGGTTAGTCGCCGATGTCTCTCCTCTGCCTTCAGCCTGGTGCGGCTCAACTGCATGGGTTTGTGAGAATCATCCTCACTCGGAGGAGGGAATGGTGAGGAGGTTCGAGGTGAGGCTGCAATGGGTCTCACATAGGCACTCGAGGATGAGTAGATGAGACTGGTCCGTTCTTCCTGGAATCTCTCTCTCTCTCTCTCTCTCTCTCTCTCTCTCTCTCTCTCTTTCTCTCTCAGCCGGTTGTCCAGCCTGGTAGTCAAAGCAATCAAATCCTCGAGAGTAGCTGTCTCATCTCGTCCCCCAAGCTCGTTCTTCAGCCTCTCATTCAGCCCCTGCAGGAAAGCCCCCCGGGGCATCCGGTCATTCCAGCCGTGGATCCGACTGGCTGACTCCGCCACTGACTGCGCTCACCTCCTCCCCTTTCGCCGGATGACCGAAGGCCTTTTTCATTTCCAGCACGAACTGGTCGAAGTGGGAGCATAATTTCCGGGGATGGGTGGTGACAGCTAGTGCCAAGAACAAGGTTTGCTCCGTGAGTAAGGTGGTCTTAGCTTGATTGGTGGTGTATGTGAGCGACTGCTGGCTGAAGACGAGCGAAAACTGATGGAGGAACTGTGCGCAGGAGCTGATCGTGATTGAATACCTGGCTGGCGTGGGGATGAACGGTTCTCGGAGTATGGGGAGTATAGCTGGCGCTGGTGCTGGTGCTGCTGCTGAAACGGAGAGTGATGAGTGGGTGAGGTCGTGGCGGCGAGTTGGGTGGCGATGGCGTCCATCCTTACACTGAGCTGCACCATGCTGGTGGTTATACGCTGGAGGTTGTCCAAAATTTGGTGCAGGGTGGAGTCATGTTGTTGCCAGAGGACAGAGTATAATGCCTGCTGGAGTTTGGCGGTCTCCGATGAGTCCATGTTTCCGGTCAGAAGATTCTGTAATGGCGGGAGCATATGAGACCCAAAGATGCAGGAGACCATGTACGAAGATTCAACGACTTTATTTTAGCACAGGGGAAACTAAAATCACTGGGAATAATTCTTAAACGGAAAACTGGTCGTGCACGAAGCAGGATACCAGGAGTCACAGAGATAACAGGGAAGGGAATCACATTGAAAGGACAATCTTGTGATGCCGACGGGGACCGTGCCGCTCCTCTTTATAGCCCGCTGATTGCTAAGTGAATTCAGGTGTGCTCTCTGGATTTCGCCTGCAGGTAACAGCGACACTCCTAGTCAGCGCCTGCAGTGTATGGGGAGAGAGAGAGAGAGAGAGAGAGAGAGAGAGTTAAAAGCACAGACCATAACAGGAAGGACAAAGGAATCTAGACACCTAGGCATCTTTAAAGAAAATGTTCCTAGTGTTATGCACTGGCAGTGGCATGGAGTCTCCTCGTCATGGTAAGAAATCAATGATGCAACCATAGAGCCTTCAAAACGTCCAAACACTCAGAAGGTTAGTAATTCGTTTATTCATTACTTTCTCAAGCTGCTGAACGCATTTTGAGTCAAACTGAGTCCAAAGCTTTTCTCAGTCAACTCTAAAAGAAGGCATACCCTGAACACTTCACCAGTCCTTTTCTCAGATACAATCATTCACACTCACACCTTGGGGCAATCTGGCACCGTTGATTAGCCTGTAGGTCTTTGGACAAGGTGAGGAAACTTGAATACCCCTGAGTACACTTGAAACACACAAAGCACAGGAAGCACATGGGTGGTTGTATATTATGATGTCCTGAGGATGAATGCAGGAACTATTGCCACTGGTGGGCAGTATGGTGACAAAGTACTCAGCATGTCCCCCTCTCAGCAAAATGATTTATAGTTGAAGCCCCGGTCTCAGGAAGGGCATTTCTGTGTGGAGTTTGTATGTTCTCCCTGTGATTCTATGGGTTTCCTCTAAGTACTCCAGTTTCCTCCCACAGTCCAAAGACATGTGCATTAGGCTACTGTAATTGGTTGGTCCAAATTGTCCCTATGTGTAAGTGTGATTGGTTGTGCATGTTTTACCCTGCAGTGGTCTGGTGAGCAAGGTGTACCGAGCTACAGTTGGATAAGATAAGCTCCAGCCTCGCTTTGACCCAAATAAAAAATAAAGAGCTTAAGAAAATAAAATGATCTGAAGTTAAATGTCCATAACTAGAGCCAAAATGCAGACAAGGGAGAGAGAGTGTGTACATCACTGTGGGTAAAATATGTAAAATAAAAACTGTAAACTGATTAATTTGCTTTGTATGTTCCCATGAAGTATATACAAAACACTTATTCATCTCAGCCTTAGTAGATGCTGCTGAATTAAATAATTATGTCTTGGGGATTATTTAGCAAGGTCCATCTCATCCTGACTGAATACCGTAATTGTCATTATGATGGCGTGGCGAGCTGTCCAGAGTGTACTCTGCCCTCACGCAGAGTTGGCTGAGATGGGCACCAGCCTCCCCGCGACCCTAATTAGGCTAAAGTGGCTCAGAAAATGAATGAATGAATAAATGGTTAAAAATGTGGTTGAAGACTGTGAAGGAATCGCTACAGCTGATCCTAAGGTCAGAGGTTGGAGCCCCAAAATCATACAATTGTCATTGCTGTTTCTCCAGTGCAGCTAACTGGGTTATCAAAGACCAGCCATGTGTCTCACTGTCTGTAGTGAGAGGTTCATGTTAAAAGAACTATTGCTGATTTTCTTTAAAAGTAGCCACAGGACGTTAAATATCACAGGACCAGAATCAAAGGGTTGTTATGGTTGAGGTGTGAAGAGGTCTTTGCTGGAAGTGTCACACATCCCATAAATGCTGTTATTCATGTCCAGTAATTACATATAATATGTAGCCCCAGAAATATTAAAATAACATTGTTGTGCTCCCCTCATTGGAGTCTTCAGATAAGAGGCATTTGATGTTTGTGGTTTCTCAGGCCCCTTTAGCGCCTGCTATTAATGTGTACTGGGTGATCACAACATCTACATCACTTAACACCTTTGACTCCACAAACATGTCAACTGAAAACTTATCACATCTCACTGCTCAGTACATGAATAAACACGTACACACATATTTTCCAATATAAAGTACGCTGGTGTTTTTAAGTGGTGAGAGGAAGTAGGGTGCGGACTGTGCCTTTTAGACATTACTGCGTGTGCTTTTAGAGTAGATAAAGATATCACCAGTGAAAATATAACAAACAAGTAAATAAATTAATAGTTCAACTAAAGTGTAACCCGTCCAAATTGATATCATTGCTGAAAAGATCACCGCAGCATAAGAAAGTAGCTCTTCTTCTATTGTAGGCAGGAAGAATCACGTATTATAGAAATGGTATGGATTATCTCCATCTCCCAGGAGGTTCTCAGCCAGCAATGGGCAAAGGTGGGGTACACCATGAACAGCTTACGAGACAATCTAACACACACACACACACACACACACACACACACACACACACAAAACCATTCACACCTGGGGACAATCTGTAACTGTAAAGCAGTGGTTCTTAACCTTGTTGGCGGTACTGAACCCCACCAGTTTCATATGCTTATTCACCGAACCCTTCTTTAGTGAAAAATAAAATATGATTTTTTTTCCAAATTCAAGATACAGGTATATGTTTTTATTGGGGCACCAAAATGAACCGTGCATTAACATCACTGTGTTCAAAGAACAAAACCAATACAATGCATGAACTCCCCCATCACAACTACTTACATTTTTATTATGTGAGGTGCACATATGAGTGCGTGCGCGCGCGTGCGTCTGTATATGTGTGTATTTGTTTTATTTACATCTTATGCATTATTTTGGAATGTTTAATCATTATTATAAGCATTTATAGTATTGAATATGTATTTATTGATATTATATGTACATATACTTGTAAGTATACGTCAGTCAGCACAGGGTTGATCCTATTTTGCAAATCATGCAGATAGGATGCCGACTAATATCACGTTCCGTTATATATGTGAATCCATGTTGTACATATTCGTCCGACCACTTTCTTTTTTTACTCAACATAGTATGGATTAAAACATTAAGAAAGAAATCACACGACGTACCATCACAACAGTCACAATTCGACTACTGAGTGCACCAAATTTCCTGCAGCACAGATTGGCCAAGCAATGTAGCGTGATCACCTGCAGCTAGTGATGACCAAGCGGGGCGTGTCATCATGAATATTAGTCAGGTGTGTGTCTTGACCTCCGCCGAACCCCTGAGACTGACTCACCGAACCCCTAGGGTTCGATCGAACCCAGGTTAGGAACCACTGCTGTAAAGTATATACATAAAAACAGATGTGCAAAAGTGTTCCTGCTTTCCTGATTCATAAGGTTTTTGCATGTTTGTCACACTTAAATGTTTCAGACCATCAAACAAATTTAAATATAAGAGAAAAACAACACTCACAAAATGCAGTTTTTAAATGAAGGTTTTTATTATCATCCCCTCCTAGAATCGCCACCTTATAATGGCGGAGGGTTTGCATGTTCTACTGGTCCTAGGAGCTATGTTATTCGGGGCATTATGTCCCTGGTAGTGTTACCCAAAGCAACATGTCCTCTGTAAAGCGCGGTTCAAAGGGCCTCTTCTTCTTTCAGCTGTTCCCTTAAGGGGTCGCCACAGAAAATCATCTGCCTCCATCTCATCCTGTCCTCTGCATCTTCTACTCTTACTCCAACTACCTTCATGTCCTCCTTCAGCACATCCATAAATCTTCTGCATCCTACTACCAGTGCTTATGCAGCACAGGCAGGATGTGAGCTAGAAGAGAAGGAGAGATTCTGGAGTGAGTTAGATGAAATGATGCAGAGTACCCCCAGGAGTGAAAAAGTGGCCATTGGTGCAGACTTCAATGGACATGTTGATGCAGGAAACAGAGGGGACGAGGAAGTGATGGGCAGGTTTGGTATCCAGAACAGGAACACAGAAGGACAGATGTTGATAGATTTTGCAAAGAGGATGGAAATGGCTGTGGTGAATACTTTCTTCCAGAAGAGACAGAAGCATAGGGTGATTTATAAAAGTGGAGGTAGGAGCAAACAGATAGACGGCATATTGTAATTTGTAGGAAATCAGTGACTGCAAAGTAGTAGTGGGTGAGATTGCTGCCAAACAGCATAGCGTGGTGGTGTGCAGGATGATGCTGATGGTGAGAAAGGTGAAGAAGGCAAAGGCAGAGCAGAAGACAAAGTGGTGGAAGCTGAAAAATGAAGAGTGTCGTGTTGTTTTCAAGGAGGAGTTGAAACAGGCTTTGAGTGGTCATGAAATGCTTCCAGATGACTGAAGAACTACAGCTAATGTGATCAGGGAGATAGGTAGGAGAGTTCTTGGTATGTCCTCTGGAAGGAGAGGAGATAAGAAGACTTGGTGGTGGAATGAGGAAGTGCAGGAATGTGTAAAAAGGAAGAGGTTAGCTATGAACAAGTGGGACATTGAAAGGACCGAAGAGAATAAACAGGAGTACATGGAGATACAGCGTAAAGCGAAGGTAGCGGTGTCAAAGGCCAAACAGAGGGCGTATGATTTATGATTATGATTTATACAGGTTGGCAACAGCAGAGAAATAGAGATGGGAAGGATGTGCAGCAAGTTAGAGTGATTAAGGACAGAGTGGAAAATGTATTGACTGATGACAGAAGTGTGCTGGGAAGATGCAAAGAGGACTTTGAAGAGCTGATGAATGAGGAAAATGAGAGCGAGAAAAAGAGTAGAAGACTGTTGAGGACAGTGCACGACAGCGATGTTTGTTCAATGTCAGTCACATCACATGACTCATCACAGGCGAGTGAGTACAAAGATTGTTTCTCCCTCATGCTGATTGGTTGCAGATTAATAGATTAATTTTCATCTATGTAATTTTCAACCCGAAAAGAGCATTTTTGGAAGGGTACCCGCTGGGTACCAGTGGGTACCCAACCGTTGCAGGACTCTGCCTTTGGCAAATTCTCCCCATCACTCAGGTGAAGACTGGTTTGACTCTCTGGAAGCCCAAAGTGCTTCCGATGTGAGTAAATAAGCAGCATTTTCTTTTTACGGGTGATATTTGTGGTGCACCTGTCGGCCACCGTAAAGCACAACATTACTTTTGAAAGGCCACAGAGCCGCAGAAGAAAGGTGAAAGAGCCACATGCAGTTCCGGAGCCACGAGTGCAGACCCCTGATATAATGCAATGCAAAGTCAATAACGTCTTGTGGGCATTTTTTAAAACTACAGTGCTGTATGTTTAATAGAAAAAGTTATACTCAGTCCGTGTCTTTCTTAAAGTATTAGCATATTGTTATAAAGTTCATTATTTTCTGTAATGTACTGATCAAAATTAAACTTTTATATATTTTAGATTCAGTGTACAACAACTGAAATGTTTCAGGTCTTTTATTGTTTAAATACTGATGATTTTGGCATACAGCTCTTGAAAACCCAAAATTCCTATCTCAAAAAATTAGCATATCATGAACCGGTACTCTAAACGAGCTATTAACCTAATCATCTGAATCAATGCGAAACACCTGCAAAAGATTCCTGAGGCTTTTAAAGACTCCCAGCCTGGTTCATGACTCAAAACCGCAATCATGGGTAAGACCGCCGACCTGACTGCTGTCCAGAAGGCCATCATTGACACCCTCAAGCAAGAGGGTAAGACACAGAAAGAAATCTCTGAGCGAATAGGCTGTTCCCAGAGTGCTGTATCAAGGCACCTCAGTGGGACGTCTGTGGGAAGGAAAAAGTGTGGCAGAAAATGCTGCACAACCAGAAGAGGTGACTGGACCCTGAGGAAGATTGTGGAAAAGGGCCGATTCCAGACCTTGAAGGAGCAGTGGACTGGGCTACAGGTGCCGCATTCCCCAGGTCAAGCCACTTTTGAACCAGAAACAGCGGCAGAAGCACCTGTCCTGGGCTACAGAGAAGCATGTTTAACAAATGATACCAAAGGATAAACTTTGTTACGCTTCATGTCCTTTTACATTGCACTTTGAGTGATGTCTTAGAGTGACTTCTCCAAGATGGCGCTGCCTAGAGGGCAACGCTGCGGAGTTCTCAGAGTCAAACTGTTTCTTTGTTCATTTTAATTTGTTTTATTTGTTTGTTCCTGTTTTGCACTATGCTTGTCTATGATCGGTCAACCCTACTACAGCTATGAGCAGCTTCAGCTTCGGGCAACTAAGCATGCAACAACTTCTATCGTGAACTAATATGCCATGGGAGCTCAATGCTAACCGCACCCCGTTTAACAATAAGCCCAGGCGGAGTTCTCAGTCTCCGGCGCTCCGGCGCTTGGTTAGCACTTCCGGCCATACTTCTTGAAAATGTTCAGTCCCTGCGAAACAAAATGGATGAGCTTTATGCTCAGATTGCAGCTCAGAGGGATCTACAGGACTGTGTTTCTGTGAAACATGGCTCAAGGAGAGTACACCCGATAAGTTGATCGCACCAGCCGGCTACACGGCCTTCATCCCCTGCAATCCGAAGTGCCGGAGTTGTCGTTCGGCCCCTTCCCGCCTGGGCTTATTGTTAGCTGGGGTGCGGCTCGCATTGAGCTGCCTACCATAGCATCTTAGCTCTGCTAGCCACACCCCTCACACTTAGTTATACACGCCCGAAGATACTCCAATCTTATAGCTGTAGTAGAGTCGACCAGTCGTAGATGAGCATAGTGCAAAACATGAACAGTCAAATTGTTTTGTTTGTTCATGTTTTGCACTCAGCGCTATCTTGGAGAGGTCACTCCAAGTTCAATGTAAAAGGACATGAAGAGTACTGTAATAAAGTTAATCCTTTTGGTATCGGTTGTTAAACATGCTACAGAACATAAAATCTCATGCATAAACATGAACTTAGGCACTGTACTGGAATAATAATTGAAAAAGATTTTAATACAAGTTCAGAGAAAACCGTTGTTTCTCAGGAGAAAGTTTTATTTCTTCAGAAGACACATCCAGCGTTTTCTATTGCTTAGCCAGAGAAGACGCATAGCGTTTGAGTGGTATCATAGAGCTTAACTGGTAATTAAAACACACACACACAAAAAAAGAGGTTCATTGACAACTTGTGCACGAATGAGGAAAAAGGGGCAGGACATCAGCTCAACAAATCAGGAGAAAGGAGAACAGCCATTGGCTGAATTTGAATCACGTGCCAGTTGCTCGGCAGTCAGAGAATACTCAAACCGTGGGTGCAAAACCGCGAATAGTCAAGGGCCAACTGTATTCTGCGAAATATGAAAAAGTCAAGTCAAAAGCAAGACCTAACAAAAATAAATTCATAGACAAACTTGGTAATGAAGCAGAGGCAGCTGCACAATGGGGAGACTTGAGTATGCTATACAAGATAAACAAGAAGCTATGTGGTAAATACCAAAGCAATGACAAGCCAGTCAAGACCAAGAATGGAGAAATTATAACAGCAGGTGACAAACAACTGCAACGATGGACCGAACACTTTGAGGAGACTTTAGGCAAGGAGACAACTGGACCAGCCCCAAATATCACACCTTTTGGGGAAAAACTAGATGTCAAAATAGAATATGTAACACTAGATGAGGTCAGGCATGCAATCAGGAAAGTCAAGAGCCAGAAGTCCCCAGGAACTGATTCCATCACAACAGACATAATAAAGGCAGATATTGACACCACCGTAAGGATAATTGGAGAGGTATAACACTGCTGTCCATACCGAGTAAGATATTTTTCAGAGTACTGCTGCACAGAATAAATGAAGCTCTCAACACAAAGCTGAGGAAAGAACAGGCAGGATTCAGGAAGAACAGCAGATGCATAGACCACATATTCACCATACAAAACATCATTGAACAGAGCTTATAATGTCACAGTAAGATCATATTTAACTTCATTGACTTCAGAAAGGCCTTTGACAGGATCAACGGAAGCCGCCTCTGGAAAATCCTTGAAGTATACGGACTTCCACCCAAGATAATCGTACTCATGAAGGCATTCTACACCAATTATGAATGTTGTGTGATGCACAATGGTAGCCAGACACGATGGTTCAAAGTGAACACAGGAGTCAGACAAGGCTGTAACATACCTCCCATCCTCTTCATAACTGCTATGGGCTGGTCCATGAGGACAACACTTGGAAATGGCACAACAGGACTCATCATCATCATCATCATCTTCTTCCGCTTAGTCCAGGGTCGGGTCGCGGGGGCAGCAACCTTAGCAAAGAGGTCCAGACATCCCTCTCCCGAGCTACTTCCTCCAACTCTCCCGGGGGGACACCGAGGCGGTCCCAGACAAGCCGAGAGACATAGTCCCTCCAGCGTGTTCTAGGTCGACCCCGGGGTCTCTTCCCGGTTGGACATGCCCGAAACACCACACCAGGGAGGCGTCCGGGGGGCATTCTGACCAGATGCCCGAGCCACCTCAACTGGCCCCTCTCAATGCGGAGGAGCAGCGGATCTACTCCGAGCTCTCCCGGATGGCGGAGCTTCTCACCCTATCTCTAAGGGAGAACCCGCCACCCGGCGAAGGAAGCTCATTTCAGCCGCTTGTATCCGTGATCTTGTTCTTTCGGTCATTACCCAAAGCTCGTGACCATAGGTGAGGGTTGGAACGTAGATCGACTGGTAAATTGAGAGCTTCGCCTTGCGGCTCAGCTCCTTTTTCACCACAACGGACCGGTACAGGCACCGCTAACAGCGGAGGCTGCAGCGATCCGTCTGTCGATCTCTCGCTCCATCCTTCCCTCACTCGTAAACAAGACCCCAAGATACTTAAACTCCTCCACTTGGGGCAGGACCTCATTCCCGACCCGGAGGGTGCATTCCACCATTGTCCGACTGAGAACCATGGCCTCGGACTTGGAGGTACTGATCTTCATCCCGGCTGCTTCGCACTCAGCCGCGAATCGCTCCAATGAGAGCTGGAGGGCCCGACTTGATGAAGCCAAAAGGACAACATCATCCGCAAAAAGCAGAGACGATATCCGATGGCCACCAAACCAGAACCCCTCATCGCCTCGACTGCGCCTAGAAATTCTGTCCATAAAAATTATGAACAGAATCGGTGACAAAGGACAGCCTTGGCGGACTCCAACTCCCACTGGAAACGAATCCGACCTGCTGTTACCAATACGGACCAAACTCTGGCTCGGTGATACAGCGACCGAATAGCTCGTAGCAACGGATCCGGAACCCCGTATTCTCGGAGCACGCCCCACAAGATCTTTCGAGGGACACGGTCGAAAGCCTTCTCCAAATCCACAAAGCACATGTGGACAGATTGGGCAAACTCCCATGCCCCCTCCAGAATCCTGTGGAGCGTATAGAGTTGGTCAAGAGTGCTGCGGCCAGGGCGAAAACCACATTGTTCCTCCTGAATCCGAGGTTCGACTATCGGTCGGATCCTCCTCTCTAGTACCCCTGCATAGACTTTCCCAGGTAGGCTGAGGAGTGTAATTCCCCGATAATTGGAACACACCCTCCGGTCCCCCTTCTTAAAAATTGGGACCACCACCCCAGTTTGCCAATCCAGAGGTACAGCCGCCGATGACCACGCGATGTTGCAGAGACGTGTCAACCAAGACAGTCCTACAACATCCAGAGCCCTGAGATATTCCGGGCGGATGTCGTCCAACCCGGAGCTCGACCACCGAGGAGCTTTTGACAACCTCAGTGACCTCCACTCCAGTGATGGGCGGACCCTCACCCGAACCCCCAGGGTCTTCCTCTTCCACGGAGGGCGTGTTGGTGGGATTGAGAAGGTCCTCAAAGTATTCCCTCCACCTCTCAACAACATCCTCAGTCAAGGTAAGCAGCTCCCCACCTCCACCGTAAACAGTGTTTGTGAAGAACTGCTTCCCCCTCCTGAGGCGTCGGATGGTGGCCCAGAACCTTTTTGAGGCTAACCGATAATCACTCTCCAGGCCCTCACCGAACTCCTCCCACGCCCGAGATTTTGCATCTGCGACAGCCTCGGCTGCAGCACGTTTGGCCTGCCGGTACCCGTTTGCTGCCTCAGGAGTCCCACAGGCTAATAAAACCCGATAGGCCTCCTTCTTCAGCTGGACGGCCCCCTTCACCGCAGGTGTCCACCACCGGTTCGGGATTGCCGCCACGACAAGCACCGGCGACCTTACGGCCACAGCTATGGGCTGCCGCCTCAGCAATGGAGGCACGAAACATGGCCCATTCGGATTCCATGTCCCCGCCTCCTCCGAACGTGGTTGTAGCTCTGCCGGAGGTGGGAGTTAAAGGCCTCTCGGACAGGGGCTCCGCCAAACGTTCCCAGCAGACCCTGATTACACGCTTGGGTCTGCCAGGTCTGGAAGGCAACCTCCCCCACCACGAAGCCAACTCACCACCAGGTAGTGATCGGTAGACAGCTCAGCTCCTCTCTTCACCCGAGTGTCCAGAACATATGGTCGCAAGTCCGATGACACGACTACAAAGTCAATCATCGAACTGCGACCTAGGGTGTCCTGGTGCCAAGTGCACTTATGGACACCCTTATGTTCGAACATGGTGTTCGTGATAGACAAACTGTGACGAGCACAGAAGTCCAACAACGACACACCATTCGGATTCAGACTGGAGAGGCCGTGCCTACCGATCACACCCTTCCAGGTCACACTATCGTTGCCCACATGGGCGTGGAAGTCCCCCAAGCCACCGAGCGAGTCCCCCGAGGCCGCGTCCTCCAACACCCCCCCCCCAAAGACTCCAAAAAGGGTGGGTACTCTGAACTGTCATTTGGTGCATAAGCACAAATAACAGTCAGGACCCCTCCCCCCACCCCAAGACGGCGGGAAGCGACCCTTTCGTCCACCGGGGAGAACCCCCACAATTGGGGACCGAGGCGGGGGCAACAAGAATACCCACACCGGCTCGCCGCTCTCCCCATGAGCAACTCCAGAATAGAAGAAGGTCCAGCCTCTTTCGAGATGGATGGTTCCAGAGTCCAAGCTATGCGTTGAGGTGAGCCCGACTATATCTAGTCGGTATCTCTCCACCTCACGCACCAAATCAGGCTCCTTTCCCGCCAGAGAGGTGACATTCCATGTCCCGAAGGTCAGAGTAAGCAGCCGAGGATCAGTCCGACAGAACCCATGCCTTTGGCTGCCACCCAACTCACACTGCACCCGACCCTAAAACTCCTCCCACGGGTGGTGGGTCCATGGGAGGCGGACCCATGTCTCCTTTTCGGGCTGGGCCCGGCCAGGCTCCATGGGCATAAGCCCGACCACCAGGCGCCGCCTTGAGCCCCTCCTGGGCCTGGCTCCAGGAGGGAACCCCGGTGACCCGCGTCCGGGCAAGGGAGACTGATTCCTATGTTGTCTCGTGTCTTAGGGGTTTGTTTTGAATCGCACTTTGTCTGGACCTTCACCCTGGACCTGTTTGCCTTGGGTGACCCTACCAGGGGCATTTGCCCCCGACAACATAGCTCCTAGGATCATTAGGTCACGCAAACCCCTCCACCACGATAAGGTGGCGATTCAAGGAGGGGCACAACAGGACTAAGATGGACAATGCGGACATTCCTGGAAGACCTCGATTTTGCAGACAACATCTGCCTCATCTCTAGCAACAAACACAGATGCAAAGACATCTCGCCTTGAGAGGACAGCAAAATCCATCGGTCTTGAAATAAATGCCAAGAAGACTAAGATAATGACCATCAATAACATGGATACAATAACACTACAAATAGAAAGAAACAACATTGAAGAAGAGGCAAACTTCACCTATCTTGGCAGTAAAGTGAGCAAGGATAATGGAACAACAAAAGAGATAGTGGCACGTCTGAACAAGGCAAGAACAACATTTTGTCAACTTAGACCACTCTGGAAGATGAGAAGTCGAGAAGTATTTCACTGATGACCAAAGTGAAAATTTACAACAGTAATGTAAAATCTATACTTCTCGATGGTTGCAAAAGTTGGAGAATCATCCAAAGTGACATGAAGAAACTGTCATCATTCCACAATACCTGTCTGAGAAAGATATGCAAGAGCTTCCTGCCAGCTACAATTTCCAACATAGATCTGTGGAAGAAAACTGCACAAAAAGACATAGAAACAGAAATCAAGCAAAGAAGATGGAGGTGGATTGGCCATGTCATAAGGATGAACAAAGATCAACCAGCACACATTGCCCTCAAATGGGCTCCAGATGGCAAGCGAAAATGAGGTAGACCAAAAGAAACATGGAGGAGAATGATTAAAACAGAATTGAAACAGATGGGGAAAATCTGGGGTGAAGCAGTAAAGATTGCCAAGAACAGACCGGCATAGTGGCAAAGGACACTGGTCTTATGTGTACCTGTACATGAAGATTATAAGTAAGTAAGTAATGTGCATGAAATTAAAAAAATACATCCTTATTTAAAGTCGTTTAATTTACTTAAACTCATTCACCTTATTTATATCTTAATATCTCCATCTCTTTCCACCATTCTCTTTGTTCCTGTTAGAAATTCATCCATATTGTTTCTTGAGGGGTTGTTTACTACACTTCATGTTGTTTGCTTGTGAAACACAGTGTAAGGCGAAGGTAGCGGTGTCAAAGGTCAAACAGAGGGCGTATGATAAGTTGTATGCTAGGTTGGACAGTAAGGAGAGAGACAATGATTTACTGATGACAGAAGTGTGCTGGGAAGATGGAAATAGTACTTTGAAGAGCTGATGAATGAGGAAAATGAGAGAGAGAAAAAGAGTAGAAGAGGTGACTGTTGCGGACCAGGAAGTAGCAAAAAATCAGTAAGGGTGAAGTGAGGAGGGCATCGAAAAGGATGAAGAGTGGAAAGGCAGTGGTCCTGATGACATACCGGTGGAGGTATAGAAGTGTCTCGGTGAGGTAGCAGTAGATTTTTTGACGAGAACATTCAACAAGGTCTTAGGGAGTGAGAGGATGCTGGAGGAATGGCGAAGTGTGCTGGTGAAAGGGAGATGTGCATAGTTGTGGCAACTACAGAGGGATAAAGTTGATGAGCCATACGATGAAGTTATGGCAAAGAATAGTGGAAGCTAGACTAAGGGCAGAGGTCAGCATTTGTGAACAACAGTTTGGTTTCATGCCAAGAAAGAGCACCACAGATGCAGTGTTTGCCTTGAGGATGTTAATAGAGAAGTACAGAGAAGGTCAGCGGGAGCTGCATTGTGCCTTTGTGGATATGGAGAAAGCATATGACAGGATGCCGAGAGAGGAACTGTGGTATTGCATGAGGAAGTCTGGAGTGACAGAGAAGTATGTTAGAGTGGTGCAGGATATGTATGAGAGATGTAAGACAGTGGTGAGGTGGGATGTTGGTGTGACAGAAGAGTTCATAGCGATCAAGGGTCAGCTCTGGGCTCCTTCTTGTTTGCTTTGTTGATGGACAGGCTCACAGACGGGGTGAGACAATATTCCACATAGACTATTATGTTTGCAGATGACATTGTGATCTTTGTGTGAGAGCAGAGAACAAGTGCAAGAAAATGTAGAGAGGTGGAGGTATGCCCTGGAAAGAAGGTTAGCCTCAGTAAGACAGAATACATGTGTGTGAATGAGAAGGACCCAAGAGGAATGGTGAAGTTACAGGGAGCAGAGATGTGGAGGGTTTTAAATACTTTGGCTCACCAATCCAGAACAATGGAGAGTGTGGAAAAGGCAGGTTGGAATGGTTGGAGAAACGTGTCCGGTGTGATGTGTGAGAGGAAGGTATCGGCAAGAATAAAAAGCAACGTGTACAAAACGGTGTTGAGGCCAGCGATGTTGTATGGTTTAGAAGCAGTGGCACTGGGAAATCGACAAGAGGCAAAGCTGCAGGTATCAGACATGAAAATGTTGAGGTTATTTTTGGGAGTAACGAGGATGGATAGGATCAGGAATGAGTACACCAGAGGTACAGCACACGTAAGAGGTTTTGGAGACAAAGTCAGAGAGGCTAGATTAAGATGGTTTGAACATGTACAAAAGAGGGCTAGTGAGTGTATTGGTCGTAGGATGCTGAAGTTGAAACTACCAGGCAGAAGGCCTAGAGAAAGACCAAAGAGAAGATCTATGGATGTGGTGAAGGAGGACATGAAGGTCGTTGGAGTAAGAGAAGAAGATGCAGAGGATAGGGTGACATGGAGGCAGATGATTTGCTGTGGCAACCCCTGAATGGAACAGCCCAAAGGAAAAGAAGAAGATTCTAACATGTGAGAGCTTAATTCCATGATAATAATTACTCCATATTAGTTGTTGGCTCCGTTGATATCGAAAGATCGGGGGTTGTCGTGGGTTTTTGGTCAGGCAGCTGCAGCGTCAGGTATGGCTGTAGAGGCTGATACGGGATCCGCAGTTCCTGTCGCAGCCATCGCAAGCGTCTCTAGGTCAGGATGGCAAACAAACTGGGCACATCTGCTCTGGCCAGGACATCGATGTTGGAGACATGGTCCTGCCAATTGATGCCCAGTAGTCTTCAAAGGCAGCGTTGGTGGAAGGAGTTCAGCCAGCTTTTCTGGCAGGAGTAGAGGGTCCATGCTTCACTGCCGTAAAGGAGAGTACTCAGTTCCCAGGCTTTGTAGACTCTTATTTTGGTGTTGGTTGTTATCATAGAGTTATACCAGACTCGCTTTTCCAGACGGGCCATCACTCTCAATGCCTTGCCGATACGAGCGTTCAGTTTGGCATCTTGAGAAAAGTTGCTGGAGATGAGGTCTGTTTTCCTGAACTTTTCCACCACCTCAAGGGTGTTGTCACCGATGTTGATACTGTGAGCGTGCTGACATCCTAGCCCATGACCTCAGTCTTATTAAAGCTGATGGTGAGGCCAAACTGAGCAGGCACCAGCAACGCAATTGATGAGAAGCTGGTGCACTTCCTCGGTGTGGGCAACAAGACCAGCATTATCAGCAAAGAGCAGCACCCTGATGAGAATGCTCCACATCTTGGTCTTTGCTCTGAGGCGTGCCAGTTTAAAGAGGCCTGTGTCATTCCTGGCATGGAGGAAGATGCCATCTTCAGAGTCCCGGAAGGCGTAGTACATGAGCAGGGAGAAAAAAATGCCAAAAAGGGTTCGAGGGTCGTGAGGACACAACTCTGCTTTATAGCTTTCTTGATCCGGAAAGGGTCTGAGGACGATCCATCAAACTGCACGATGCCGTTCATGTCCTGGTAGAATGACTTTATCGTGCTCAAAATCTTGTGGGGGACATCTAATTCGCTAGAGGAGGGCAAACAGTCCATCCCTACTGACCAACTCAAAAGCCTTGATCAAGGTAGATGAAGGCCAAATAGAGAGGTTGTCTCTGCTCCCAGCACTTCTCTTACAGCTGCCTCACAGAGAACACCATATCTATGGTTGACCTGGCTGCTCTGAATCCACACTGCACCTCTGGATACATGCGTTCGGCAAGTAGTTGTAGCCTGTTGAGGACGACACCGCCAAAGGCTTTGCCGACTGTGCTTAGGAGTGAGATGCCACGATAGTTGTTGCAATCGCTTCTCTCCCCCTTGTTCTTGTACAGGGTGATGATTTTGACATCATATATGTCTCAGGGAACAGCCCCTTCTTCCCAGCACTGCAGCAGAAGCTCATGGAGGTGTTTCAAGAGCGAGCTCTCCTTTGTGGTCTTGACGATTTCAGGTGAGATGTTGTCACTGCCTGGAGCCTTGCCGCTTGAGATGGAGTCTATCGCCTTGTTGACCTCCTCTATGGTGGGTGGAGTGTCAAGCTCATTCATAACAGACAGTGGAGGGATGTTCTCAAGGGCCATGTTCGAGACGGTGTTTTATCTCGAGTAGACTCTTGGTAGTGCTCAGCCGCTCTCTCCATTTGTTTGCCACGATCCTTGATAACATTGCCTGCAGCTGATTTGAGTGGGGTGGTCTTGATGGCACTGGGTCCAAAATCTGCTGGATCCTGGCTTCGAGTGCCTCGTAGAATGCATCCTTCACTTCAATTGAAGAGCAAAGCGTTGGCGCATAGGTACTAATAATGGTAGCTAGTCCAGAGGAGGTTGTGAGATGGAGACAGAGGACTCATGAAGTTCCTGAGGATGACCGTTCAATAGAGGACAGAAAGGAGTTTTGCACAGTGAATCCAACACCATACAGGCGATGCTTGTCAGGCTCCTGTTCCTGCCAGAAGAATGTATGGTCCTTCTCCTTCAGGCTGCCGCTGCCCAGGGGTCACATCTCTTGCAGTGCTGCAATGTCAATATTGCAGCACTGCAAGAGATGTGACCCCTTGCAGTGCTGCAATGTCAATATTGAGCCTCCTCACCTAACGGTCGATGATGGTCGTTTTCCTGGTGTGGTTGATTTGCTGAAGATCATCAGAGAGGCCAGGGAACATTGATCTGATGTTCCAGGTTGCCACACTCAGTGCTTGCTGCTTTGGTTTCTTGCTGTTGCCTGGTGCAGTATTAAGAGTCTGAGCTTCAGCTTTTGGCCTACACTTCAAGCACCCATTGAAGTAAGCGGACTGTGGCGGGCCAGCACCTTACTGGCTGGGGGCTGCCCAGCTAAAGGCGGGCGGTAGCTGGCCAGTGGGACACGATGATCCCTCCCACCATCGGAAGCTAACCCTAGGCACTCGAGCTTACGCTAGTTAGCCGTGGGCTTTTAACCAGTATCTCCATCTCCCCATCTTGAGCTGACACAGAAGGTGACACTGGAGTGACCTCTCCAGGGCACAGGCCAGAGCAAAGTTGTGGAGGAACTGACAAACAGCCTTCGGGGCTCCACTTCAGATTTTCTGTAGGGGCTGTCGCCCTTAGTCTTTGTCACTCACGTGATGACCATAAGACAGTGGTGCTATTTGCCCATAGCTGAAGGTTGTGAATCAGAGTTGCCCTTCTCTTAGCCTTTACCTCAAGGGCTTTATCCGAAGAAGCAGATGGTTGACTAGTGAGTACCAGGGCATGTCCACACGCCAGTAGGTCTTCATACTACACCTCTGGGGCTCAAGCTGCTCCGAGATCCCTCACATATTTAGCCTCGGGCCATAAGGTGCCCAGTTACCAGGGTGTGCCACAAGGATGCAGAGTGAGAGTCTTGACTTAGCAGAAGCTTTAAGTACCATCAGGAAGGAATCAGGAAGGACTTATGCATTTGGTCTTCTTTTCACTCAATGAGCTAGATGGTGGCTGCAGATAAAGCTGGAAGCGAGAAGTCTAAGCAACTACACGACAGCTACTCTACATCACTAGGTGCTATGCTAAGTCCTGTGCAATGTACCCCACCCAGTGCTCCATACTAACACAACAAAATATTTATTGTCAGCAGTGTTTAATTTTATTAAATGAGACATTATTAATGTCAAATGTTCAGAGCAGGTCTACAGGACCAGCTCAAAAAGTGGAACAAATAATGGCACACAACTATAACCATGTGACAGTATAATAAAAGTATGTACCTTGTTAAAAATGACCACGCAGTATTTTCACGTATATCACATATATCACAGTATTTTACATGTGTATTTTCTCAAAGAAGGCGAGGAAGTAGCAGGGTGGCTCCATTGTTTTTCAAACCTGAAAGTACAAACATGGGCCAGTGGTGGCCTGGTGGTATAGGGCGCTGGATCGCTGATCCTAAGGTTGGGGGATCAAGTCCCACTCTCCACAAGGTTGTCACTGTCCTCCCAGTGCAGCTAACTGAGTTATCAAAAGCCGGCCATGTCTCTCACTGTCTATGGTGAGAGGGTTCATGTAAAAGAACCATTGCTGACTTTCGTAAAGAGTAGACTGCAAAAACATCAGCGTGTTTAGCCCCTTGCTAAAAGGTTTGTGTCAGGAAGTGCATCCAATGTAAAAACCTATGCCAAATCATTCGTTGTGGCGACCCCTGATAAAAAAAAAAAGCAGAAAGGAAATCTCAAAGTACAAACATGAAATATGTATAAAATGTATGAATGTATTTCAAAATGTATAATAGACATTGTTTATAACTTTAATGCATGAACTGTCAATTTTGTGGCTCTAGCTCAAGTGGTCTCCAAGTTACATTGTTTCAGACAAAACTTATTTCTTCTGGTTTGAGCTAATATAAATAATACTGTCAAACGACTTATTTTTAGAACCCTTATAATTTAGCGCTTTTGTTAAAGAGGTCGAAAATCTTTAATATGCTATTTTATTTTATTTTTTTCCATTTTTGAATTACATAGGATATCATTTTCCCGCTTCATCCTAATTTGGGTCGCGGGGAGGCTGGTGCCCATCCCAGTCAACTCCGGGCGAGGGCAGAGTACACCCTGGACAGCTCACCAGGCCATCACAGGGCAGAAACACACTGATGGCTTTACAGCCTACTCTTGTCGAAAGTCAGCAATGGTTCTTTTACATGCCTCACACCATAGACGGTGAGAGACATGGCCGGCCTTTGATAACCCAGTTAGCTGCACACGGGGGGGGTTAACTTCTTCTTTTCCTTTCGGCTTTTCCCTTCAGGGGTCCCCACAGCGAATCATGTGCTTCCATCTCACCCTATCCTCTGCGTCTTCTACTCTTACTCCAACTACCTTCATGTTCTCCTTCACCACATCCATAAATCTTCTCTTTGTTCTTCCTCTCAGCCTTCTTCTGGTAGTTCCAACCTCAGCATCCTACTGCCAATATACTCACTCTCCCTCCTCTGCACATGTCCGAACCATCTCAATCTAGCCCCTCTGACATTGTCTCCAAAATCTCTAACATGTGCTGTCCCTCTGAGCTACTCATTCCTGATCCTACCCATCCTTGTTACTCCCAAAGAGAATCTCGAAATTTTAATCTCTGCTACTTTCAGCTCAGCGTCCTGTCTTTTCCTCAGTGCCACTGTTTCTAAACCGTATAAAATCGCTGGCCTCATCACCGCCTTTTCCTTTACCATTCTTGCTGATACCTTCCTATCACACATCAAACAGGACACTTTTCATCAACGATTACAACCTGCCAGCACACGCTTCTTCACCTCTTTTCCACACTCTCCATTGCTCTGGATTGTTGAGCCTAATTATTTAAAATCCTCCACCTTCTTTATCTTTTCCCCCTGTAACCTCATCATTCCTCTTGGGACCTTGTCATTCACACACATGTATTCTGTTTTACTGAGGCTAACCATCATTCCTCTCTAGATTTTCCTGCACTTGTTCTCTGCTCTCACTTCAGATCACAATGTCATCTGCAAACATCATAGTCCATGGAGATTCTTGTCTAACCTCATCTGTCAGCCTGTCCATCACCAGAGCAAACAAGAAGGGGCTTAGAGCTGACCCTTGATGCAGTCCCACCTCCACCTTGAACTCCTCTGTCACACCGACAGCACACCTCACCACTGTCTTACATCTCTCATCAATCGGTCCTGCACCACTCGAACATACTTCTCTGTCACTCCAGACTTCCTCATGCGATGCCACAGTTCCTCTCTCACCACCCAAAAATATGCTTTCTCCAGATCCACAAAGGCACAATGCAGCTCCTTCTGATCTTCTCTGTACTTCTCTTTTAACATCCTCAAAGCAAACACTGCATCTGTGGTGCTCTTTCTTGGCATGAAACCAAACTGTTGTTCACAAATGCTGACCTCTGCCCTTAGTCTAGCTTCCACTATTCTTTGCAATAACTTCATCGTATACCTCATCAACTTTATCTGTAATTGCCACAACTGTGTACGTCTCCCTTGTTTTTATCAATGGGTACAATCCCACCTCTCCTCCATCTCTTTGGCATCCTCTGACTCTCTAAGACCTTGTTGAATGTTCTTGTCAGAAAATCTACTGCTACCTCTTCTAGACACTTCCATACCTCCACCGGTATGTCATCAAGACCAACTGCTTTTCCATTCATCATCCTCTTCATGCCCACCTCACTTCACCTTGACTAATCTTTGCTACTTCCTGGTCCTCAACAGTCACCTCTTCTACTCTTTTTTTCTCTCTCTCATTTTCCTCATTCATCAGTACTCTTTCCATCTTCCCTGCACACTTCTGTTATCAGTCAATACATTTCCTTCCCCATCCTTAATCACTCTAACTTGCTGCATGTCCTTCCCATCTCCATTGATCTGCTTTGCCAACCAATATGAATCATTTTCTTCCTCCTTACTATGCAACCTATTATACAAGTCATCATATGCCCTCTGTTTGGCCTTTGACACCACTACCTTCGCCTTATGCTGCGTCTCCATGTACTCCTGTTTACTCTCTTCAGTCCTCTCAATGATCCACTTCTTCTTTGCTAAGCTCTTCCTTTGTACAAACTCCTACACTTCCTCATTCCACCACCAAGTTTCCTTATGTACTTTCCTTCCAGAGGACACACCTAGTACTCTCCTCCCTGATCACATTAGCTGTAGTTGTCCAATCATCTGGAAGCACTTCCTGACCACCCAAAGCCTGTTTTAATTCCTCCCTGAAAACAACACGACACTTTTCCATTTTCAGCTTCCACCACTTTAACTTCTGCTCTGCCTTTGCCTTCTTCACCTTTCTCACCATCAGCATCATCCCGCACACCACCATCCTATGCTGTTTGGCAACACTCACCCACGACTACTTTGCAGTCACTGACTTCCTTCAAATTACATTGCCTACGCAATATGTAGTCTACCTGTGTGCTCCTACCTCCACTTTTAGGTCACCTTATGCTCCTTTCTCTTCTGGAAGAAAGTATTCATCACAGCCATTTCCATCCTTTTGCAAAATCTACCAACATCTGTCCTTTTGCGTTCCTGTCCTGGATACCAAGCCTGCCCATCACTTCCTCGTTCCCTCTGTTGCATGCACCAACATATCCATTGAAGTCTGCACCAATGATCACTCTTTCACCTCTGGGGTACTCTGCATCACTTCATCGAACTCACTCCAGAATCTCTCCTTCTCTTTTCGCTCACATCCTGCCAGTGAAGCATAAGCACTCATAACATTGAACACCACACCTTCAATTTCAAACTTGAGACTCATCACTCTGTCTGGCACACTTTTCACTTCTAGAACATTCCTGACAAACTCCTCCTTCAAGATGGAGGAAAAAAGCTGTCTAACTTTTCCTGTCATAGTTCACACATTCAAAGTCCCTACCCTCAGTCCTTGACTCATGCCTTTTCTTTTCTCTCTCTTTATGGACACACCTCCTGCCTCTCCTTCTTGGTTATTACACCCTATTGGTTAACACCAGTGATGGCGGTCGCTGTTAACCCAGGCCTCGACTGATCGGGTATGAAATTTGTATTGACGGTTCACATTTTGTATTTTGGCAAAAGTTTTACACCTGATGCCCTTCCAGTCGCAACCCTCTGTATTTATCTGGGCTTGGAACCGGCGTGAGGGCGGACACTTGTTTGTGCTTCCCCTCATGGCAAACACACCATGACTCAGAATCCCTAAATTACAACTCGATTTTTTTTCTTTCTTTCTTTCGGCTTTTTCCCTTTTCTCGGGAGTCGCCATAGCGAATCATCAGATTCGCACATTTGATTTTGCATAGGTTTTTACGTCGGATGCCCTTCCTGTCACAACCCTTTTTGTAAGGGACAGAAACACGCTGACGGCTTTGCAGCCTACTCTTTTTACAAAAGTCAGCAATGGTTCTTTTACATGCCTCTCACCATAGACAGTGAGAGACATGGCCTGCCTTTGATAACCCAGTTAGCCACACTGGGGGGACAGTGACAACCCTGTGGGGACTCGAACCGCCAACCTTCGGCTCAGCAATCCTGCATTCTATCCACTAGACGACCACTGACCCAAATTACAACTATATATATATATATATATGTGTGTGTGTGTGTGTGTGGTTTTTTAAAACAAATATATATATAAAGCAGTATTTGATGGCATTAAGTTCCTTTAAAACGCTCTCAAAAGCACAGTGAATAGACTGCTACAAAATAAATTTACTTACATAACCTGATGCGCTTGAATCACGTCAAAAAGGGTATCTCCTAATTAATGTGGAAAGTCCCTCATATTGAATATTAAATATTATTGATAATTTTGAAATTAAAAAGAAACTTACAAAGTGAATCTACTCATCTGGTCAAGCAGACAGCCCAACATGGCCTGGCTACTCTGCCCTCACCCGGAGTCGACTGGGATGAGCGCCAGCCTCCCCGCGATCCTAATTAGAATTAAGCAGTTATAGAAAGTGAACTAAAACTTCACTTGACTCTCTATGAAGAATCACATAGAATCTACATACGCTACCTGTGCTAAAAGACCTTGTGAGGCCACCAAGCATTGTAAAATTTGTATCAACTACTAACATTTTCTATACTACATTTAGAATATATACATTTTATTTTAGAATAGCTCTTAACACCAAAGTTTGTACAATACTACAAACACCACAAATAAGTGTTAAAGACTTGACACCAATATCCAGGCATGAGATTTGACCAGTGGTTCTCAAATAGTGTGGCGTGCCCTCCTGGGGAAGGCACGGTGCGATGCAGGGGGTTACTTTGACCCCAGGAACATGCTTTTTTTTTTTTTTTTTTTTTTTTTTTTGCCTTATTAGGATGAAGTGTAATTCAACATCAACTACAGCAGATGGCAGTGGCTTCCTCATTGTTAGAGTGTGCCCAGAGGTAAAATAACAAGTGAAATTAATAAACCCATCATGGCAATTTTTAACAGGGACGGAAGGAGAGGCGGAGAGCGATGGAGATATTGAGAGAAACTAAAGTCTCCCGGAAGTTAAGTTGAGGTATGATGAAGCGGATGTACCACTCAGCTTCACTGCGCTGTGGTGAGAAACACGGAAGGAGCACTGTGTCAGAAAACATTGGCAGTGGACAGTATGAACCCAAATAACTTCAGACATCACTTAAAGACATCACATCCTGATCACGTGATGAGCAGCGTGAGTTTTTTCATCAAAAACATGCCGAGTATTGCCAACAACCATCCTGCTTTGTGACTGATACTTCAGCAAACCAGCGAGCTCTGTTAGCATCAGATAAGGTGCAGTACCAAACTGCTCAATGGAGAAAACCCCACAGCACGACAGTGGAACTGATCCTACCTGCTCCTTCGTCCATGAATCATCTCTTTGGTCTTCCCCTAGGCCTTCTGTCTGGTAATTCCAACCTCAGCATCCTACTACCAATATACTCACTATCCCTCCTCTTTACATGTCCAAACCATCTCAATCTAGCCTCTCTGACTTTGTCTCCAAAACCTCGTACATGTGCTGTCCCTCTGATGTGCTCATTCCTGATCCTATCCATCCTCGTTACTCCCAAAGAGAACCTCAACATTTTCATCTGTGCTACCTGCAGCTTTGACTCTTGTCTTTTGTAAACCATACAACATTGCTGGCCTCAACACCGTTTTGTAGACTTTTCCTTTCATTCTTGCTGATACCTTCCTATCACACATCACACCGGACACTTTTTTCCAACTATTCCAACCTGGTCCTTGTTTAGACTGACCCACGAAAATTTTGACTGACCCATGAAAACACTAGGGTTTGTTAGAACCATGTCAAATCAATGATGTCTTGAGTTCCACAGAAATCAATATACAGCCAGTAGTATATATGCCTATTTGATACAGACCAACATCATGAGAAAGAGATTTCTTTTCGTTTTTTTCCCTTTATTTCAGGGATCACCACAGCGAATGATGCGCACGTTTTATTTGGCATAGGTTTTTATGTCGGATGCCCTTCTTGACACAACCCTTTTAGCAAGGATACAGACCTACATCATATCTCGATTATACATTTTATCATCCCCCCCCCCATTACATTTTGTTTTGTTTTAAACATATTTTATTCACTGATGAAATGGATTGGGAACAAATTTTCCAACTTGAAGAACCCTCTCCATGATATTTACAAATGATGATACATTACAAATTACAACACGAAGACTAATAAGAAGAATAGGACATGACAGGAATACATGACAGGAAAAATTAATTAATTAATTAATTAATTAATTAAAAAGAAAAAAAGTAAATAAAGATGGGCAGTTTACACAAATCGCTTTTTTATTATCTTATATAAGATTGAACAGCTTTGAATACATAATAATTTGTCAATGACAGATAAACATTCATTGTTTCCGTTTAAGAATAATTCTTAATTTGTAGATATTTTATTTGTAACAATTTCTCGCACATTTCTAATTAATGTACATCTTTGTTCTTTAAATAATGGACACTGAATAAGGTAATGATAAGAGTTTTCAGGTGCATTACCACATTTACAGTCTGGCTTGGATTTAAGACCTATTCTCAAAAGATCATAATTTAGTCGACTGCACCTGTATCTCAAACGTGTATGATAGATATTTAATATTCTTGGTCCGTAAGAGAAATATGATGGGACGCCCGTAATTGTCCGGCAGAGTACTGATTTAAATTTAGGAATTCGTGTCAAATTTCGATATTCTGGTGGAATACTATTCCATAACCGCATGGTCGATGGAATAAAAGAAAATGTTGAAGATTTTGCTTTGGAACAAGGTGTTTAATACAGTCTGCTATGTAAGGCTGCTTGTGGGTTTTTGGGAGGAAAGAGGGGCATTTTGAAAACATTTTAACTCTTTTCCTGAATTATCTGTCTGGTGACCGAAGGAATTGTTTTTGGCATCCCTTATTTAACAATGTCATGTGGTTAACTGACAACTGTTTTGTGCTTTTGGATTGGGTGGTTGTCTATAGATGGGGAGGGAGGGAATGGGACAGTTTTGTTGATTTGCTTGTTTGTTTGCATTGTTTAAATTCAATAATAAAAAGGAAAAGAATGACCACCTTATATTTGCTCCCAAAAATGTTTAATTGTGTGGAAAGATTGAGTCAGTGTATATATACATTATAATCTTGGTCTAATCTTCACTAAGATCAGTTTTAAACTAATCTAAGACTTTGAGTCACTGAGACTGACTCTTAAAACAAAACTCTCATTATACCACTTTTATCAACACAAATCTAGATCAGAATCCTCAGAAGTATTTCGATTGATTATTGAGTTCACTCAGGAAATTAAAAATAAAAAACAGAGAGTGAAACACAATTAACAGATTTTCATAACTGATTCTTATATCAACACTTTACAAATAAAATGATGTAATATCACTAATTAACATGTTTCTCACAAATCCAGCGTTGTTCATCAGAACATTTCATGTCATTCCAAGCAGTATTCCAGGCAAACTTTTCTGCTCGAAAACCTAAAATCTCAACGCAGTCCTCGTTATCAGAATTATTCGGTTCATCTTGAGCCCAGTACCTAAAACCCAGATAATCAGATCAGTGTTCAGTTTCCTTAAACTCCGCACATGTAATGAATTCTCTGTTTCTATTCACTGAAATGCACACTGATAAATTATACAAATATTACAAGAAAATAAAATATTTTCCAGTTTTGTAAATAATGAAAATTTAATTCATCATCATCATTTTCTGTAACCACTTAATCCTAATTAGGGTCGTGGGGAGGCTGGCACCCATCCCAGCCGACTCCAAGCAAGGGCAGAGTACACCCTGGACGGCTCGCCAGGCCATCGCAGGGCGGAAACACCCTGATGGTTTTCCAGCTACTCTTGTTGCAAGTCAGCAATGGTTCTTTTACATGAACCTCAGACCATAGTCAGTGAGAGACATGGCCGGCCTTTGATAACCCAGTTATCTGCACTGGTGGGACAGTGACAGCCTTGTGGAGAATGGAGCTTGAACCCCCAACCTTAGGATCAGCAATCCAGCGCTCTTTCCCACTAGGCGACGACTGCCCTATAGTGAAAATTATTTCATGTTATTGATTGTACTGCAACTTAAAAAAAGTGACATTAAAGAATCTCAGTTTCTTACGCAGTGGTCAGTGGAGTACCATCCACCCATTTCCATTCTCCCTCGACAGCTCTGTCACTCAAACCAATCCAAGCATGACTGTCACCCAGCTGTGTATGAAAGAATTCCTGTAAATAACATCACAAATAAAATTATTGTGGGCCTCTTTCTCTCTCTCTCTCTCTCTCTCTCTCTCTCTCTCTCTCTCTCACACACACACACACACACACACACACAAACACACACACCTGTTTCTCTCTGCTGTTTATGATCACCAGATCTGCTCCTTTACCCAAGCAATCCTGTCTGCTCTCCTCCCAGTTCTTCTTCTCAGTAGAGATCCAGAAGCCTCTGTGATTTTTATCTAAAGGGGATTATTTCAGAGATCAAAAGACTGGTTTTATGTTGTTCAAAAAAGAAAAGAAACTTTTAGCTATTACAAAAATCATCTTAACACAGAGAACATGGAGCCCTTATTAAAGCATTAGATAGAAAACTGGTCTGTCTCATGACATGGGAGGTCCCACAACAATGCACCCGCAATTTCCAATAATTTTATTTTAAATAAATGGTATGAAGGATCATGCGAGATGAAGATTCAGGATGGTGTGTGGATTTCCACTCAGGGATTTTTAACTGATGGGAAGAAAATGTAACTTCATCTACTTACACGAATCCAGTGTTTTTAGGTATCCATCTCTCTCGTTCTGTAACTGGTCTCTCTCTCGAATCAAGGTGTTGTAACTGGTCTGTATCTGGTCTTTTTCTCTAGTCAGGGTTTTGTAACTGGTCTGTAACTGGTCTCTCTCTCTAGTCAGGGTGTTGTAACTGGCTTGTACCTGCTCTCTATTTCTCGTCAGGTTGTTGTAACTGGTCTGTAACTGGTTATTTTCTGTCGTCAGGATATTGAGTTTGATCCACAGCAGTGTGCAGGCACTCAGCAGGAAAGTACACAGCAGCAGTACACACACTGCAGTCACTCTGTGACACCTGCTCCATGTAGCATTTCTTTCTAGAAGTAAATGGTCACAAAGATACTGGATTTCAGATTTCTGGAGAACACACAGAGCATATACTGTACATACAGTACTTCACACAGACTTTGTGAAGACAGACTTAAACATTTAAATTGGATCCTTGTGTCCCACATCTATGTCAATACAAGTGCAGGATGTCAGAATCTCAATGAACTCGAGCCATTTTGTTGACTCCACTTTTCAGCATGCATCTAACAATCACTTACAGCCACACTTGTAGGCCACAGTGTACATGCCAGTATGTAAAGATCACACACCCATGGCGAAGTGTTGCCTCTGTGTTTGTAGCCAGTGGATGCTATGGTGTTTTTTTTCCTCTGTGTATGGTGACAGTTGTGGTCTGGTGGTAAAGGGCACTGGATTGCTGATCCTAAGGTTGGGGGTTTGAGTCCCACTCTCCACAAGGTTGTCACTGCCCCCCCCACCCCCAAAAAAAAAACCCCGTGCAGCTAGCTGGGTTATCAAAGGCCGGCCATGTCTCTCACTGTCTATGGTGAGAGGTTCATGTAAAAGAACCACTGCTGACTTTCATAAAGAGTAGCTGCAAAGCCGTCGGTTTCTCAGTTCATTTTCTGTACCCGCTTAATCCTAATTTGGGTCGCGGGGAGGCTGGTGCTCATCTCAGCCAACTTCAGGCAAGGGCAGAGTACACCCTGGATAGCTCGCCAGGCCATTGCAGGGAGGAACACGCTGACGGCTTTGCAGCCTACTCTTGTTGAAAGTCAGCAATGGTTCTTTTACATGCCTTACACCATAGACAGTGACAGACATGGCCGGCCTTTGATAACCCAGTTCGCTCCACTGGGGGGGGGGGGGGGGCAGTGACAACCTTGTGCAGAGTGGGACTCAAACCCCCAACCTTTGGATCAGCGATCCAGCACCCTATACCACTAGACTACCACTGCCCCTCCAGTGTGTTTCTGTCACTTGCAAAAGGGTTGTTTCAGGAAGGGCATCCGACATAAAAACCGATGCCATATCAAACATGTGAATCAGATGATTTGCTGTGGCGACCCCTGAAAAAGGGGGGAAAGCCAAAAGGAAAAGAAGAAGATTCTCTCTGTGTATGATCTTTGTCTGCCTTGTTTTATTGTCTCAGCTTTGATTTGTTTATTCTGTCTGCCTGATCTCCTTCTGCTTATCTTTGGTGAATGTTATAGAACTGGCATTTGTGAACTGTGCTGCATCTTATTGATTAAAGGGTTAATAAACAGCAATTACATCCACTTTTTCTCTGAACTTGAAGGAGTATCACATGATATTTTAATAAAGACAAGAAAATAAAAAACAACAAAAAATATGAACAAACTTTGAATCCTAATATTAAAATATTCACGAATACATGAATAAATTACAAACAGACATAAATGGTTGCTAGAAAAAAAAAAGTGACCCAATGCACCCAAACTAAAACATAATCACGTACAATAAGAAACATAATCACGGACAATAAGAAACAGATGGTCATGATCTGGGATATGTGACATGCAGGGAATAATGGGAAAAACAGTTCAGAATTTGTCCTTAATCCTTAAGGGATGGCTCTGTAGGTGCCAGATTTGGCTAAGAGCTGAACAGCTGGTATACATGCCAGCAACCTCCACCAACCTCCAAGCCAGAGCACAAGATTGGAGCAATGATGCTGGAATGGTGGGGGAGAAAGAAGTGATGTAGTGTGCTGTTGTAGACTTTAACATTCAAAGTGTCTTTACAACAAACAGACCACCATTGCACCGTTCAGACAGAGGAAGTAATGGGTTTCACAGTACAGAGGTGTTTAATAACTGAAAGCTCCAATACAGTTAAATACTCTTTATACATTTCACTAATTTATTTTCATAATAACATGTGTGTAAGGGATAATAAACAGGTCATTGTTTTGCCATCAGTATACATTTATTGCACCCCTGATTATAAATGCTCAAAAATTGAATAAAGAGAGGGTTTTTTTTTTAACTTCCATCCCCGTGTTGCTTCTCACAACATCCGCATTCTCATAGATATCCAACATCATCTCCAGTTTCTCTTTACAATCGTGAATTACAATCATGTAACATTTTTAAAGAGCTTTGATGATGCAGACACAGTCTTTACAAACTTAAGTAGCTGGTACCTGTGTGTTGTGCTTCTAGGCGTCTCTTTTCATCTATGTCCTTCATCTCAGTGTCAGGGTCATGACTTTTAATATTGTATACATTCTCATAGATAGCTGCCTCCATCGCATCTTCATCAGAAGAACACTTGGACATCTTTAATCTATAAGCATGAAATACTGTCTCTCTGTGGGGAAACTGACGGATGGACTGTACTTAAATGTGTTTCTGTAAATAAAGGAAGTCACAGGAAACTAAACAGGGCACTGGGTGTTTGTGGTCAAAATGTGAAGAGTTTTGAGCTGTAATTCTCATGCATATCAGAGATGGTCTTGTAAGGGTGGCGGTGGCCTGGTGGTAAAGGGTGCTGGATTGCTGATCCTAGGGTTGGGTTTGAGTAATACTCTCCAAAAGGTTGTCACTGTCCCCCCAGTGCAGCTAACTAGGTGATCAAAGGCCACCCATGTCTCTCACTGTCTATGGTGAGAGGCTGTAAACGAACCATTGCTGACTTTCTTAAAGCGTAGGCTGCAGAGCTGTCAGTTGTGTTTCTGTCCCTTGTTAAAGGGCTGTGTTAGGAAGGGCATCCGATGTAAAAACCCGTGCCAAATCAAAAATGCGATGATTCACTGTGGCGACCTTTGAAAAAAATTAAACATCTGAAAGGAAAAGAAGAAGATCAGAGACGGTCTTGTTGAAATCTCACAGTTAAAAAATAATTATTTAAAAACCTTGCTGTGTTACCCTATTTTTAGGCCTCATAACATCACAAAACAAAAATTATTATATATTTTCACCTACTGTGTTTAGAATTCATGTATATATTTACCTTTGTTATCAGGTTGAATTCTGTCGTATGAATTAGTTGATGTGTTCCTGCAGTTCAATTATTTGTAGATTTACTTTTTCAGTAGTTTTAATGCAGCTTTTCTTGTACATATTTTCAAATAAAAGTTCCACTAATATCAAATCAGCATGAACAACTGCTCTCTGGAACACAAGGGTATAACATTCATACCTACATCCACAAAGAACACACACACACACACACACACACACACACACACACACACCGGTTTATCAGTATGAGTTGTGAGTGCATTAACGTTTGAAGGAAAAGACAACCAGGTTTGGTGGATGTGTCTCCTCATAAACAAGGGCACTTTTTAATATACAGAACAGTTGGTCAATATTTGTTCATGCAGTAACTTTGGAGAAAATGACAAAGGATCACCAAATGTGGTGGACTGGTTTCCCTGCAGGAAGGACTCGGTTGGGATTCTGTGGAGGTGCATTCACCTTTGTCACGAGTACTGTTCATAATTTTATGAACAGAATGTATAGGTGTCGTGGAGGTACTGAGTGGTTCTTGTTTGATTTTGCCATAGGATCTTGCCTCTACTTTTTGCGGAAGGCATTGTTCCTTTGGATTCATCAATTCAGGACCTCCAGCTCTCAGTAGATAGATTCACAGCTGAATGCCAAGAAATCAGGATGAGAACCAGCATCTATTGGCTTGTCGTGGTGAACGGGGAGCTGAGCTGTTAGGCAAAGTTCTCAATTTACCAGTCGATCTACATTTCAACCCTCACCTATGGACATGAGCTTTGGGTAGTGACCAAAAGAACAAGATCATGGTTACAAGTGGCTGAAATGAACTTACTTTGCAGGGTGGCGGTGCTCTTCCTGAGGGATAGGGTGAGAAGTTCAGCTATCTGGGGAGAGATCTTTGTAGAACCGCTGCTCTTCCACGTTGATAGGATTCAGTTGAGGTGGCTTGGGCATCTGGTTAGAATACTTGCCAAACTTGTTGTGGTGTTTCAAGCATGTATAACCAGGAATTGACCATGGGGGTCAAACTAGATCATGCCGGAGGGATTATGTGTCTCGACTAGTCTGGAAATGCCTCGATGTTCCCCCAGAAGAGCTGGAGAAAGTGGGTGAGAAGAGGGATGTCTGGACCTCGTTGCTTAGACTACTTCCTCCAGAACCCAACATCAGATTAGGGAGAAGGAGCGCCAAGCAGGAAGCAACAACTGCCAAATTTTAACGTCTTATGGTATGACGCGGCCGGATTCGAACTCTGACCTACCGGAGGACAAAGCGGACGCTCTACCAACTGAGCTAAATCCCCGGTCAAGGTTATGGAAATTGTTGCTTGTAAAAGATGATGACAATGTCATGTCTTTACTTCAACTCCCATTTCTTGATATTACAAAAACTGCTTTTCGTTTGAGATGATGTATGGCATGTAGGGGTTTCCGAACAAAGGGAAGCAAGCGGGAACTTGTAAAACTGTTTGTGTGTGATTCATTTTGTCCTTTAAATTTATAATATTTTATTTCTATTCATGAATAATCGAGTTATGTGCTCTACAAACCTGTTTGGGTCCAGTATCATATCTGGTTGTTCATCTTTCAAGCATTTTCCTCCAATAAAATGCTTGCTACATATACAGTTCCTCTAGTTTTCCTCATCAACTCATCATGGCCACAGGCAAACATTCATAATGCCATTCCTCAAACTTTCCATTGACTTCTGGGAAAGTTGTCTAGGTTACATGTTGGATTTCTTCTTTTCCTTTCGGCTGTTCTCTTCAGGGGTCGCCACACCAAATCATCTGCCTCCATCTCACCCTGTCCTCTGCATCTGCATCTTATTCTCTTAACCATCTACCTTCATGTCCTCCTTCACTACATCCATAAATCTTCTCTTTGGTCTTCCTCGAGACCTTCTGCCTGGTATTTCCAACCTCAGCATCCTACTACCAATATATTCACTATCCCTCCTGTGTACATTCCCAAACCATCTCAATCTAGCCTCTCTGACTTTGTCTCTGAAGCAACTCACATGTGCTGTCTCTTTGATGTACTAATTCCTGATGCTATCCAGCCTCGTTTACACCCAAAAAGAACTTCAACATTTTCATCTCTGCTACCTCCAGCTCTGCCTCAGTGCCACTGTTTCTAAACCATACAACATCACTGACCTCATCACCATCTTGTACACTTTTCCTTCCGATCCATCCTCGTTGCTCCCAAAGAGAAACTCAACATTTTCATCTGTGCTTCCTGCAGCTTTGCCTCCTGTCTCTTCTAAATTATACAACATCGCTGTCCTCAACACCGTCTTGTACTTTTCTCCAACCATTCCTACCAACCTGCACACGCTTCTTCACCTCTTCTCCACACTCTCTATTGCTCTGGACTGTTGAGCCGAATACTTAAAATCCTCCACCTTCTTTATCTCTGCTCCCTTTAACCTCAACATTCCTCTTGGGTCCTTCTTGTTCACACATGTATTCTGTGTTACTAAGGGCGAACCTTCATTCCTCTCCATTCCAGGTCATACCTCCATCTCTCTAGATTTTCCTCCACTTGTTCTCTGCTATCACTACAGATCATCTGCAAACATCATAATCCATGGGGAATATTGTCTAGCCTCGTTTCTCAGCATGTCCATCACCAGAGCAAACAAGAAGGGGCTCAGAGCTTATCCTTGATGCAGTCCCACCTCCAACTTGAAGTCCTCTGTCACGCCGACAGCACATCTCACCACTGTCTAACATCTCTCATACATGTCCTGCACCACTCAAACATACTTCTCTGCCACTCCAGACTTCCTCATGCACTACCACAGTTCCTCTCTCGGCACCCGGCCATATGCTTTCTTCAGATCCACAAAGGCACAATGCAGCTCCCTCTGACCTTCTCTGTACTTCTCTATTAGCATCCTCAAAACAAACACTGCATCTGTGGTGCTCTTTCTTGGCATGAAACCAAACTGTTGTTCACAAATGCTGACCTCTGTTCATAGTCTAGCTTCTTTCTCATAACTTCATCGTATGACTCATCAAGTTTATCTATAGTTGCCACAACTCTGCACATCTCCCTTTAAAAATGGGCACTAGCACACTTCACCTCCATCTCTTCGGCATCCTCTCACCCTCTAAGACCTTGTTGAATGTTTTTGTTATAAAGTCAACTGCTACCTCTCCTGGACACTTCTATACAACCACAGGCATGCAATCAGGACCAACTGTCTTTTCCACTCTTCATCCTATTCAATGCCCTCTTCACTTCACCCTAACTAATCTTTGTGATTTTCTGGTCCTCAATGGTCACGTCTTCTACTCTTTTTTCTCTCTTATTTTCCTCATTCATCAGCTCTTCAAAGTACTCTTTCCATCTTCCCAGCACATATCTGTCATTAGTCAATACATTTCCCTCTCCGTCCTTAATCACTCTGACTTGCTGCCTGTCCTTCCCATCTCTTATTCTCTGCTGTACCAATCTGTATAAATCCTTTTTTCCCTGCTTACCATCCAACCTAGCATACAAGTAAGTCATCATATGCAATCTGTTTGTCCTTTGACCCCGCTACCTTCACCTTACGCTGCGGGCTCCCTGTACTCCTGTTTACTCTCTTTGGTCCTCTTATTGTCCCACTTCTTCTTAGCTAATCCCTTCCTTTGTACACACTCCTGTACTTCCTCATTCCACCACGAAATCTCCTTATCTACTTTCCTTCCAGAAGACACACCAAGTACTTTCCTACTTGTCTCCCTGATCACATTAGCTGTAGTTGTCCAGTCATCTGGAAGCACTTCCTGACCACCCAAAACCTGTTTCAACTCCTTCTTGAAGACAACAGACACTCTTCCTTGTTCAGCTTCCAGCACTTTGTCTTCTGCTCTGCCTTGACCTTCTTCACTTTACTCAGCATCAGCGTCAGTCGCACACAACCATCCTATGCTGTCTGGCAACACTCTCAACCACTACGACTTTGCAGTCACTGACTTCCGTCAAATTACATCATCTACACAAGATGTAGTCCACCAGTCTGGTCCTACCTCCGCTTTTATAAGTTACCCTATGCTCCTGTCTATTCTGGAAGAAAGCATTCACCACAGCCATGGCCATCCTTTTTGCAAAATCGATCAACATCTGTCCTTCTATGTTCCTATCCTGGATACCAAACCTGCCCATCACTTCCTTGTCCCCTCTGTTGCCTGCACCAACATGTCCATTGAAGTCTGCACCCATGACCACTCTTTCACCTCTGGGGGTACTCTGCATCACTTCATCTAACTCACTCCAGAATCTCTTCTTCTCTTCTAGCTCACATCCTGCCTGTGGGGCATAAGCACTAACAACATTTAACATCACACATTCAATTTCTAACTTGAGACTCATCACTCTGTCTGACACTATTTTCACTTCTAGAGCATTCCTGACAAACCCTGCCTTCAAGATGGCTCCTGCTCCATTTCTCTTCCCATCCACACCATGATTAAACAGCTTAAACCCTGCTCCTAAGCTTCTAGCCTTGCTACCTTTCCACCTGGCTTCCTGGACAAACTCCTCTTTCAAGATGACTCCTACTCCATTTCTCTTCCCATCCACACCACAATAGAATAGTTTAAACCCTGCTCCTAAGCTTCTAGTTTTGCTATATTTCCAGCTGGTCTACTGAACACACAGTATGTCCACCTTCCTCCTCTGCATCATGTCAGCCAGCTCTCTACCTTTTCCTGCCATAGTTCCAACATTCAAAGTCCCAACTCTCAGTCCTAGACTCATGCCTTTCACTTTCTCTCTCTGTCTATGGACATGCCTCCCGCCTCTCCTTCTTCGACCAACAATAGTCCAGTTTTCACCAGCACCCTGTTGTTTCACAGCACTGATGGCGGTTGTTGTTAACCTGGGCCATGGTTTGGAAGTCACATTGATATCCATATAGTAGATTTGGCACAGGTTTTACCTTGGATGCCCTTCCTGGCACAACCCTCTGCATTTATTCGGCCTTGGGACCAGCGTGAGAAAGAGCACTGGCTCGTGACCCCCTCATGGCTGCGTTTAGGTTACACACTGGATATATTTCCAATGTGCGAAGGCAGTGGTGGCCTAGTGGTCTAGGTGCTGGATCACTGATCCTAAGGTTTGAGGTTCGAGTCCCACTCTCCACAAGGTTGTCACTGTCCCCCCAGTGCAGCTACAGTGGTATGAAAAAGTATCTGAACCTTTTGGAATTTCTCACATTTCTGCATAAAATCACCATCAAATGTGATCTGAGCTTTGTCAAAATCACACAGATGAAAAAAACAGTGTCTGCTTTAACTAAGACCACCCAAATATTTATAGGTTTTCAAATTTTAATGAGGATAGCATGCAAACAATGACAGAAGAGGGAGGAATAAGTAACTGAACCCTCTGCCTAAGGAGACTTAAAGAGCAATTGAAACCAATTTTTACCAAACAATTTAAGTCAGGTGTGTGCCCAATCAATGATGAGTGGCTTAAAGCTGTCCTGCCCACTATAAAACACACACCTGGTAAGAATTGTCTTGATGAGAAGCATTGTCTGATGTGCACCATGACTCGCTCAAAAGAGCTGTCTGAAGACATGCGATCAAGAATTGTTGATTTGTATAAAGCTGGGAAAGGATACAAAACCATCTCTAAAAATCTTGATGTTCTTCAATTGACAGTCAGAGAAGTTGTCTACAAATGGAGAGAGTTTGGCACTGTTGCTTCTCTCCCAAGGAGTGGCTGTCCACCAAAGATGACGCCAAGAGTTCAGCGCAGAATACTCAGAGAGGTAAAAAAAAACAAAACCCTAGAGTGTCTGCTAAAGACTTACAGAAATCACTGGCACAGTCCAATATCTCTGTGCACACATCAACTATATGTCAAACAATGGCCAAGAATGGTGTTCATGGGAGGACTCC
This sequence comes from Plotosus lineatus, assembly GCA_024760905.1. Taxonomy (NCBI): domain Eukaryota; kingdom Metazoa; phylum Chordata; class Actinopteri; order Siluriformes; family Plotosidae; genus Plotosus; species Plotosus lineatus. Next base: position 10,492,804 of record CM045746.1, read on the forward strand.
AAGGAGGAAGCCACTGCTGTCTAAAAAAAACATTGTTGCTCGTTTAATGTTCGCAAAAAGGCACTTGGACACTCCACAAAAGTTTTGGCAAAATATTTTCTTGACTGATGAAACCAAAGTTGAATTGTTTGGGAGGAACACACAACGTCATGTGTGGAGGAAAAATGGAACAGCTCACCAACGTCAACACCTCATCCCCACCGTGAAGCATGGTGGAGGGTGAATCATGGTTTGGGGCTGTTTTGCTGCCTCGGGGCCTGAACAACTTGCAATCATTAATGGAAAAATGAATTCAAAAGTTTATCAGGATGTTTTGCAGGAAAACCTGAGGCCGTCTGTCAGACAGTTGACGCTAAAAAGAGGATAGATGCTGCAACAACACAATGATCTAAAACACAGAAGTAAATCAACTTCAGAATGGTTTCAGAAGAACAAAATACACGTTCTGGAGTGGCCAAGTCAAAGTCCAGACTTGAACCCAGTTGAGATGCTGTGGCATGACCTGAAGACAGCGATTCATGCCAGACATCCCAGGAATCTGACTGAACTATAGCAGTTTTGTAAAGAGGAATGGGCCAAGATTAGTCCTGATTGATGTGCCAGACTGATCTGCAGCTACAGGAAGCATCAGGTTGAAGTTATTGCTGCCAAATGGGGGCCACAAAATATTAAATGTGATGGTTTAGTTACTTATTCCTCCCCCTTCTGTCATTGTTTGAATGCTATCCTCATTAAAATATGAAAACCTATAAATGTTTGGGTGGTTTTAGTTAAAGCAGACACTGTTTTTTCATCTGTGTGATTTTGACAAAGCTCAGATCACATTTGATGGTGATTTTATGCAGTAATGTGAGAAATTCCAAAGGGTTCAGATACTTTTTCATACCACTGTAGTAGCCATTGATGGCCGACTCATAGCTCGTGTCACTCACAAAACGAAGCCTGTCAAGCTCAGTCTGTCCGGTAATCACCACGAGTGTTTGGAGCTGTTTGTCCTCTCTGCCCCTCTCTCTGCCCTGGTGCTGGGGTGGCCTTGGCTGTAGACCCACAACCCCCACGTTGACTTGCATGCACTCACCACATGCAGCTGGAGTGACTACTGCCTCCAACACTGCCGACTGGCGGCCGTACCACCCCAACCCCAAGTTTCACAAACACCAGTCGAGCTTGGAGATATGGACTTGACTCGTGTCCCAAGAGAGTACAAAAAGATTTGAAAGAGGCATTCAGTAAAGACCAGGCCCATTCGCTACCACCTCACAGACCATATGATTACCCATCGAGTTACTCCCAGGTTCCACGCTCCCTTCTCAGCGACTCTATAACCTCTCAAAGCCTGAGACGGAAGCCATGGAAACTTGTATAACCGAGTCGCTGGCTGCAGGTCTTATCCGGCCCTCATCGTCCCCGGTAGGCACCACGTTTTTCTTTGTAGAGAAGAAGGACAAGAACCTAAGACCCTGCATTGATTACACGGGCCTGAACAGTATCACAGTAAAGAATAAGTACCCCTTCCACCTCATAGACTCAGCCTTCTCCCCTCTCCACAACGCAGTCATTTTTTCTGAGCTGGACCTCAGAAATGCCTACCACTTAGTCCGGATTCGGGAGGGGGATGAGTGGAAGATGTCTTTTAACATGCCGCTGGGTCACTTCGAGTATCTGGTCATGCCATTTGGTCTAACCAACACCCCAGCGGTTTTCCAAGTCTTGATCAATGACATGCTCAGGGACATGTTGAACCGCTTCGTGTTCATTTACCTGGATGACATCTTGATCTTCTCCAACGACCCCGGCGAGCATCTCCGTCACGTGAGAATGGTTCTAATGAGGCTCCTAGAAAGCCGATTATTTGTCAAAGCTGAGAAGTGTGAGTTCCATGTCTCCTCAGTCTCATTCCTAGGGTATATCATGGAGAAGTAGCGGATAATACCAGATCCAACGAAAGTGAGGGCGGTGGTGGAGTGGCCAGCTCCGGGGACACGGAAACAGCTGCAGAGGTTCCTGAGGTTTTCCAACTTCTATCGAAGATTCATACTGGACTTTAGCCACCTAGTAGCCCCCCTTCACACAACTGAACTCGCCCAAAGCACCCTTTAAGTGGTCCCCTAGTGCACAGGTGGTGTTTGACAGACTGAAGTCAAAATTCGTCAATGCACCTGTACTGATCCATCTGAACCAAAAACTACACCCGTATGCCTTCTTCTCCCTCTGCTTGTCCCCGGCGAAACGGAATTATGACCTGGAGAACTGTGAGCTACTGGGTCGCAGCCTCGGGGAGGGTCGGGAACAAGAGTTTCAGCATCCCCGATGGACAGGCTCCGGGCGGGAGGGTCAGCACGATACAACTCCTCAAAGTACTCGGCCCAACGAGTCCTCACTTCAGATTCTTCGGTAAGGACACTACCATCACAGCTTTTACCGTCTGGCATCGCGATGTGGACCGAGAGGAACGGAGGCTCCGCAACGCCCTGTAAGCCAGGCAAAAGTCACTCAAATTCAAGTGGCCCTCGACCGCCTCACAGAGATCGCAGATCGTAGCCTCCCGATCTCTTCGCACCGCCTTGACGACTTCACGCTTCAGGTCCCTGTCCAGACCAACTCTGCCATTAGGTCAAGCCTGTCTCGCTCTCCCGATGACATCGATGGTCTCAGAGGAGATGGCCGTTCTCGGTTGTCAGGGCAAACCCGGTATGCAGCCACGGGACACCTCCAGGATGCAGTCTCTGAAACCAGCCCAGAGAGCCTCCGTGCCTGCACCCACGTCCAGATCCTCCAGGGATTCCCCAAGCCTACTGGCGAACGCCAAAGCCACATCAGGGTCCCTGAGTCGGCTGAGGTAAAAATTGTATTTGATGAGCCAGGGCTTTCTCAGGACACCTAAAGCGGATCTTCAGAGTCGCCACCAGAAGCCCATGTTCTCCCGAGAAGAGCTGGGCAGTTCTGAAGACACAGCAGTTCTGGACCAGCCGCCAGCGACTACCTACGAGAACATGGTCGATCTCCTTCCTAGTGATGCCGTCGTTGGAGTACCAAGTCTAGCGTTGTGGATCCGATCTCTGCAACCACGAGCCAGCAATCCTTAAGCCCCAACTTTTTGCGAAGTCAAGAAGCATTAATGCGCTTTCATCGTGGCGTCCAGAGCCGTGAGGAGTGACACATGCTTCGTAGCCATCCCGGTTGGTGCCAATGGTCGCATTGAAGTCCCCCAGTACGATCAGGGTGTCCCTTCCTGGAATCCCCGACACTACCGAGTTGAGCTGGTCATAGACGGTTTCCTTCATAGATCGATCATTCACCCCAGTCAGAGTGTACACTGCTACAATAGAGAGCGTCCCCACTGTGTGAGTCACCCTCAGTTGCATAATACGCTCGTTGACCGGGACCACTTCCAATACCAAAGGAGCCAATCGATCAGCGACGGCGACGGCAACTCCCTGAGTGTGAAGACCGTGTACCCACCGACACCTGTCTTGCCAGACCCAGGCCTCTGCACCTCAGAGAGGGCCACAATGCTGACGCCAAGCAGACTAAGCTCCCTTGATACCAGAGACAGGTGAGAGTCGTCCTGCAGGGAAGTCACGTTCCATGCGCCGACCCGGACCGACCGCCTCAGATTCAACCGAGGCAACCGAAAGCAGCTGGTGTCCGACACCTTTTCACCGCCCGCGTCACTCACCCTATCACACCTGACCTGGTTGCTCCAGGATTTCACCCCCATCATGGAGTGGGGGTCCCAGAGGCTTTTCCCCACCCGCCTATTACAACGCCACCTAATGCAGGCATCGAGGTTACTCCAGTCAACTCCAGCGTTTAGTAGTGTGTTTTACTGGCATTTTTAAGAGGACGGGGGTGCAAACCCCACCCCCCGAGGCTGCTCTAGGGCAGGGGCGCCACTCCCTAACAGGCAAATGCCCGGCGGTATCGCAGAGCACGCGGGGTCTGAAAAGAAACTTGTGCCTCCCTAGAATGGTCAGCAGCCCAAAGTCAGAGGATCGCTGATCGCCACCGGCCCCCGGCCCCACCCTATACAGTTGTGCAACGGGTTTGGCTGTCCTCCAGAGACCTGCCCCTGCAATTCAATTCCAAGAAGTTGGCTCCCAGATACATCGAGCCCTATGTAATCGAGCATATCATAAACCCCAGTGCCATTCGGTGTAGTAAATGGTCTGTAACTGGCTTTTCTCTATAGTCTGGGTGCCGTACCCAGTCTGTAATTGGTCTTTCTCTCTATTCAGGGTGTTGTAACCAGTGTATTACTGGTGACTCTCTCTAGTCAGGTTGTTGTAACTGATCTGTAATCAATCTTGCTCTCCTGTCAAGGTCTTGTAACTGGTCTGTAACTGGTCTCTTTATATAGTCGGGTTGTTGTAACTGGTATGCATCTGTTTGTTTTCTATAGTCAGGATGTGGAATTTGATTCACAGCACTATGATGGCACTCAGCAGGAGAACATACAGCAGCAGGATGCACACTACAGTCAGACTGTAATACCTGCTCCATGCAGCATCTCTCCGAGAAGTAAATGGGGACAAAGACATGTTAATTAATTCCTTCAAATGTATTCAGAGTAGTTGCAACAATCTCATCAAGATCAATGCTGGTGGACAGAAGCTGGAGGTTGGAGAAGCAGGTTTGGGGCCAAAAGGTCACTGGTTTGATTCTCAAACCAGCAGGAAAAAGAGGTGGTGGGGGAATAAGCTGCACCTTCTCTTCCTCCACCTTTGTGGCTGAAGTGCCCTTGCTCAAGACAACCTAACCCCCAACTGCTCTCTGTGCAGATCAGTTTGTGGCAGCCTACTGCTGCAAGTGTGTATTTACTTTTTTGGATGGGTTAAATTCGGATCCAAATTACAGTATTTAGAAAAAAACCCAAACAAAGAACGCCTCACTTTCTAATATATGAACGAAGTTATGGGTGGGCCTTTTGGATATTTTTCAATAAAATAACTGATAGATTTGTCTCACATCACCTGTTCTCCCTTTGCAACAGCATGCAAAACTTTCCTTTAGATTTACAGAAACGTTTAAGAAACTTTTACCTTTTCATTCATTCACTTTCCAAACTGCTTAACCGGACTAGGATGCAGGGAGGATGGAGCATATTTCAACTGACTCTGTGTAGGTACAGCACACACTGAACTGCTTGCAACAGCTTGCAGGACTAACACACACAACCATTACCACTGACACATAGCGGCTATTTACAACAACACTTACCCTAATGTACATGCCTTTGGACTGTGGGAGAAAATTGAAGTATCCAGAGGAAACCCGGCAGCAGGGGAAAGCATGCAAACTCCATACAAAAAACAGGATTTGAAACCAGGACTTTCTTGTTGTGAGGTGGACATTGTAACAACTACACTATGAAAAAGGCATTTCAAGTTCACCAAGGTTTCCAGGTGTTAATAATGTATCACAAAAATTCAGCCGTGAGGGAGGTGCACAAGCCAGTGTCTCTCCCACACGTTGGTCCCAAGCCGGGATAAATGTAGAGGGTTGCGTCAGCAAGGCCATCGGGCGTAAAACAAATGGCAAAAAAATGTGCGAGTAACAACAAAAAATTTCATACCATATCAGTCGAGGCCCAGGTTAACAATGACCACCATCAGTGCTGTAAACCAACAGGGTGCTGGTGGAAATTGGACTACTGTTGGTCGAAGATGTCGAAGAAGGAGAGGTGGGAGGCGTGTCCGTGAAAAAGGAAGCGTGTCGTGTTGTCTTCAAGGAGGAGTTGAAAATGGCTTTGGATGGTCAGGAAGTGCTTCCAGATGACTGGACAACTACAGCTAATGTGATCAGGGAGATGGGTAGTAGAATACTTGGTGTGTCATCTGGAAGGAGAGTGGATAAGGAGAATTTTTGGTCGAATGAGGAAGTGCAGGAGTATGTACAAAGGAAGAGGTTAGCTAACAAGAACTGGGACATTGAGAGGACTGAAGAGAGTAAACAGGAGTACAGGGAGACACAGCATAAAGCGAAGGTAGTGGTGTCAAAGGCCAAACAGAGGGCGCATGATGAGCTGTATGCTCGCTTGGAAAGTAAAGAAGGAGAAAATGATTTATACAGGTTGGCACAGCAGAGAAATAGAGATGGAAACAATGTGCAGCAAGTTAGAGTGATTAAGGAAAGAGAGGGAAATGTATTGACTGATGACAGAAGTGTGCTGGGAATATGGAAAGAGTACTTTGAAGAGCTGAGGAATGAGGAAAATGAGAGAGAGAGAAAAGAGTACAAGAGGTGACCGTTGAGGACCAGGAAGTAGCAAAGATTAGTAAGGGTGAAGTGAGGAGGGCATTGAAGAGGATGACGAATGGAAAGGCAGTTGGTCCTGATGACATACTGGTGGAGGTATGGAAGTGTCCAGGAGAGGTAGCAGTAGATTTTCTGACAAGAATATTCAACAAGGTCTTAGAGAGTGAGAGGATGCCAGAGGAATGGAGAAAGAAGTGTGATGGTGCCCATTTTTAAGAACAAGGGAGATGTGCAGAGTTATGGCAAATACAGAGGGATAAAGTTGATGAACCATACGATGAGTTATGGGAAAGAATAGTGGAAGCTAGACTAAGGGCAGAGGTCAGCATTTGTGAACAACAGTTTGGTTTCATGCCAAGAAAGAGCACCATAGATGCAGTGTTTGCCTTGAGGGTGTTAATAGAGAAATACAGAGAAGGTCAGATGGAGCTGTATTGTGCCTTTGTGGATCTGTAGAAATCATATGACAGGGTGCCGAAAGAGGAATTGTGGTATTGCATGAGGAATTCTGGAGTGGCAGAGAAGTATGTTAGAGTGGTGCAGGACATGTATGAGAGATGTAAGACAGTGGTGAGGTGTGCTGTCGGTGTGACAGAAGAGTTCAAGGTGGAGGTGGGACTGCATCAAGGGTCAGCTCTGAGCCCCTTCCTGATGCTATGGTGATGGACAGGCTGACAGATGAGGTTAGACAAGATTCCCCATGGACTATGATGTTTGCAGATAACATTGTGATCTGCAGTGAGAGCAGAGAACAAGTGCAGGAAAATCTCGAGAGGTGGAGGTATGCTCTGGAAAGGAGGGGAATGAAGGTTAGCCTCAGTAAGACAGAATACATGTGTATGAATGACAAGAACTCAACAGGAACAGTGAGGTTACAGGGAGCAGAGATAAGGAAGGTGGAGGATTTTAAGTACTTCGGCTCAACAATCCAGAACTATGGAGAGTGTGGAAAAGAGGTGAAGAAGCGTGTGCAGGCATGTTGGAATGGATGGAGAAAAGTGTCCGGTGTGATGTGTGATAGGAGGGTATTGGAAAGAATGAAAGAAGTCTACAAGATGATGTTGAGGCCAGCTATGTTGTATGATTTAGAAACAGTGGCACTGGGGAAAAGACAGGAGGCAGAGATGGAGGTAGCAGAGATGAAAATGTTGAGGTTCTCTTTGGGAGTAACGAGGATGGATAGAATCAGAAATGAGTACATCAGAGGGACAGCACATGTAAGACGTTTTGGAGACAAAGTCAGAGAGGCTAGATTGAGATGGTTTGGACATGTACAGAGGAGGGATAGTGAGTATATTGGGAGTAGGATGCTGAGGTTGGAACAACCAGGCAGAAGGCCCAGAGGAAGACCAGAGAGACGATTCATGGACGTGGTGAAGGAGGACATGAAGGCAGTTGATGTAAGAGAAGAAGATGCAGAGGATAGGGTGAGATAGAGGCAGATGATTCGCTGTGGCGACCCCTGAAGGGAACAGCCGAAAGGAAAAGAAGAAAGAAGAAGAACAATGCATCACAAAGTATTAATTTTACTCATTTCTAAAACCTCAATGATTATTGACTCAGGCCTATAATTTGACTCATCTGATCATGCGATGTGCTAGTTTATGAGATCCCTGCAGCAATTATACAGTCAAATGCTAAATTGCTGATTAATACTTAAATATAAACTTTGATTTTGCTTGGCAATTATATACAAATATCGGATATAAATTTTCAATTTGAAATTAAGAATAAACATTAAAAATTTACACCAAGTCCTGGACAATGACTGAACTAAAAGCATGTGCATGATGAAGGACAGTGGCTGCTTATGATCAGGGATGTGGCATGCAGGGGTTGATGGGAAATGCAGTTTAGAATGCCCACCAGGAATGCCCACCAGGAAATGCAAATTGTAGCTCAACATGACAGTCCCCACCCTTCAAGTATTGGGTCCTGATGTACTGAACTTGACTAAGAAGTTGTCTGAAGAGCTGGTATATGTTCCACCAATAATAGCACCAGCAACAGAGAGAAACTTCTTAATGTATGTGGGGTGACACAACCTTAAATGGAGAGCATTGGCCACAGCCGAGCTAATGCGTGAGTGAAGCTGAGAGCAGGGGAAGGGCGATATCATCCACAAAATCAAAGGGAACAGCTTAACTTGTGGTGCTGGAATGCTGTGGGAACAAAAAGAAGTAGAACAAGGATGTATGGTGTGCTGTTGAAGACACTTATAGCATTTAGCAGATCTCTGTGTTACTCATCCCAGTGTCTACATTCTCACAGCCATATACCATCAGTGTTTTGCCCATGTGGATTAAAAAAAACCTGATATTTTGTACCAGTCTGTTAGGTTTCTAGGCCTCTCCATTCATCAGCATCTAAGTGTGTATCTGACAGCATTCACACTCTCATAGATATCCACTACCATCTCCACTCACTCGGAAAAACATTGGATCATTTTTAATCTAGAAAAATCACTAAATTGTGAAATTACTGTTTCTCTCTATAACTATGACTGACAGAGTAAACTTTAATGATTTGCTGTAAAGAAAGGACATCACAGAAAGTTAAACATCAGAGGAGGAACATCAGTGGGTTTTTGTGGTCAAAATGTGAAGACATTTGCTCTGCAATTCTCACACATACCATAGATGCTCTTGTTGAAGTCCAGCGGTTGTATTTAAATATTAAAATAACATTGCGGCATTATGGTGACGTTCAAATTACACCAATTCATTATAGTGAATCTTAAAAGGCCAAGCAGGAGATGATACAGCTTATTTATTTTATTTATTTATTTAATTAAGGGACAATGTACAGGAACATTAAGCTCATAGAGACAGAGATGTACTGTACCAGATTATAGCTTAATAGCTAGTTTCCATCTGTAGTCCCTAATTTAGAACGGCCAATTAACCTACAGTGCATGTCTTTGGATTGTGGGAGGAAACCGGAGCACCCGGAGGAAACCCACACAAGCACGGGGAGAACATGCAAACTCCACACAGAAACGCCCAGGCCGGGAATCGAACCCGGGCCTACTTGCTGTGAGGCGGACGTGCTTCACTTTCTAACTGCTCAGAGCAAATTTATTCATTTACTTTGAATGCCACGTCACTGTGGCGCGAAGTGGAGAGCCAATCCTTTCTGTGTGGGTGGGTCCGATATCTTGAAACTCTAATTTTATTGGACTCACATGCTGCAGTGTTTATGTGACAGGAAGCGCGTCCCAAGTTTTTGTAATCAGCTGATCTGTGGGTTGAAGTTTTTCCATGTCTGTCCATGTCTGTGCTTGGCTTCGTGGAAATGAGCTGATCAAAACGAGGGAAATTTATCTCTTGACTCAAACAACACGCGCAGTCTGTGGCTGTTGTTAGAATCCAATAAAATTGGAGTTTGAAGCTATCGGACCCGCCCACACAGTGGAGTCCAGAAAGGATTGGCTCTTCGCTGTGTGTCACAGTGACGTGGTTTTGAAAATAGATGAATAGGTTTATGGATGTGGTGAAGGCGGACATGAAGGTCATTGGAGTAAGAATAGAAGATGCAGAGGATAGGGAGAGATGGAGGCAGATCATTTGCTGTGGCGACCCTTGAAGGGAACAGCCGAAAGGAAAAGAAGATGTATAGATTTAAATATGCGAGATTTATTCATCTGTTTTTGTTTGGCGTGAGTGTATTTGGATGTAAAGTCGACATACGACCAGATCGATTTACGACCGGTCTGCCGGAACCAAAAGCGGTCGGAAGTCGACGACTCACCAGTGAGTTTTGATCAGCTCATTTCCACAAAGCCAAGCACAGCTGGCAAGCAAACACAAATGGACAGACATGGAAAAACTTCAACCCGCAGAGCAACTGATTGCCAAAACTTGGGAGTTCCTGTCACATAAACACTGCAGTGTGTGAGTCCAATAAAATTAGAGCTTCAAGGTATTGGACCTGCCCACACAGAAAGGATTGGCTCTCGCTTCTTGTCACAGTGACGTGGCATTGAAAGTAGATAAATCGATTTGCTCTGAGCAGTTATAAAGTGAAGCTGCATCATCTCCTGCTTGGCCTTTTAAGATGCTGGCGCTGCCGGCAGCACAAACAACCGTCGTACACAACACTCGCACTGCCATGAATCATGCTTCACCACTTTTGCGGTCGTAAAGTCTATCAGATGTAACTCGCATAGGTCATAAGTTGACGACTCACGTACGTATTTTTATTTCTTGTAACATCAGGAGATAAAGATATTAAACTTTTCAGCGACTGTGTTTAAGATTCATGTATATATTTATTTATATTAGGATGAATTCTGTTGTATGAATTAGTTGACATGTTCTTGCAGTGGAATTACTTGTAGATGTATTTTTTCAGGAATTTAAATGCAGCTTTAGGGAAACGTTTCAAAATACTGGATCCACTGATTTAAGGTCAACATTAATCATTGCGCTCTGGAACACAAGGATAAAAAGTTCACACTTACATCCACAGAGAACAGAGACGCACACAAAAGAGGGTGGAATATTTATTGAAAAGAGGAGTTTATGCTTTGTGGTTTCTCAGAAATCTACAGAGAAAATGACTGTTAATACACTGTAAAATCAAAAGTATACAGACACCGGACCATTATATTCATAGATAATACATTTGCAAATTATTTCCATAAAGTTAGAAATGCACAGCTGTGAAAGCTTTGGATGCTTTGGCATTGTGATGTACTCTCACCAAAACTAAGAGGCCAAAAGCTGAAACAGCTTGATGAAGGATGGCTTGGAAAAACTGAAATGGCCTACAGAGTGTGGCAGCGAGGAGGTGATCGAGTGCCCTCTGCAGGAAGTCAGGAGTCAGGTTTATTCTGGCTGTTCTGGATTTCTCCCGAAGTCCCTCTTCCAAATTTACCCAAGGCATGAATGCAAGAGAAAGGTTTTATTTGTGAAGCTGTACAAAGTGAACCCTGCCTTCACCCAGACCCGGCTGAGAAAGGTTCTGCCTCCCCATAACCCTCGTAAGATTAAGCAATATGGAGACTGAGTGAGAGTTTTTATGACTGCCAGTTTCAGCAAACTCAAGCCAGTCTTTACACTGTATTACCCAGCATGCTCTGCAGTGATCTCAGTTTCCAGACATCTGACTTTCACATCACATGACCTCAGGACACTTGTTCACTACTGTATTTAAAGATACAGTGATACCTCGTCTAACGAGTGTCCCCTTATATCTATTTTTCCATGATATAAGCTTTGAACCCACCAAATATCTGCTCCATCCAATGAGCAAAAATTCACTTTACAAGCTCTCTTCGAAATGGCTTTTCCAGGATGATTAGCCTTGTATACTTCTGCTTGTATTTCTCCGCTCTCCGAGAACGCCTTGTCACAGTGCTTCTCAATTATTTTCTGTGACACCCCCTAACGGTAGAAAAAGAACATTTCCTATTACATTATATACTATATAATTAAAAAAGTATATACTGTATATACTATTAGTAGACGGAGGGGTTTTGTTGAATACCCTCCACGTTCACCAGACCTCACACCACTAGACTTCTTTTTGTGGGGATACCTAAAAGACAAAGTCTACGCAATGAGAACTGTAAGAGTCATTGAATTGAAAGCAAAAATTGAACCTGAATGCACGAATGTGTGCTATTCCATCACTTCGCGTTGTCGGCAGTGTCTGGACCAGAACAGACATCAGTTTGAGAACAGGCAGTGGCAAAACAATAGAACGATGTTTGTAAATTATTTTACGTTGAACATTAAACATATAATAAATACCTAGTTTACAATTATTTAAAGTGTGTATACGTTTTTTTTGTCCCAAAATATACTATATATATGAATTAAAGGTTGGATTTTCCTTTTTTTCATTGTTGTCTGGTATCATTTAGAAAAAAAAATCCCCTGAATTTATTAGAAGCCAAATTAAACCAGAGGTGTCAATAATTATGGAGAAAAATAGAGATGCAGCAAATTTATCAAATTTACCCAACCAGCTCTCTTCTCTTAAGATCAAATTTTATTGGAATAGCAGCAGCATCAGCACTTGCAACAGCTCTTGGCCCTTGCACCTCAGATCTCACTCATGGTGCAGTACATATCAGTGCTTCCTTCTTTGGTTCAGATGATAAATATGATGGTGTTGGTTCACTGGGGTCCAATCAGCAAAAGATAGCACACTTCATTACCTTGCTCACCAGCAATGCACTCCGATAGGCTTCAGCAGTGCAGCAACAAAACACAGCACAGCACAGCACAGGTCTGTGTGAGCTTTGTTTTCCGATTTCACCATATAGTTTACAATGTCATTAATGAAACCGTTCAACAACTCCAGAGCTTCTGCCAACTTTATCCAAAAGTGCATTTCGGAGAAGCTCTGAATTCCATCAATCCTTCTTCTGACCAAGCTGTGGATAAGTGTGCTGGACAGGTTCCTATTCATGAAAGCATGGTCACTCAGATCAGATCTTGACTGTTTCATTCTAGAGGTGGGGTGTGCCATTTTGTCTCAGAAGGGTGAAGAGCATAAGCTTCACCCAATCACTAGTTTCACCCAGAAGTTGTTGCCAGCTGAAAGAAACTGTAATATCAGTCATGGAGAACTGACTGCAGGGTGCAAAACATGCATTCATTGTATACACCAACCACATGAACCTGGAGAACATAAATTCTGCTGAGAGACTGAGCTCCAGGTAGTCCCACTGGGTTGCATTCCTCTTAGCACCAAAGTCAATGCCCTCTATTGCCATTTCACCCAGGAATACAAAGCTTTTTGGTTGGAGATAATTTTTCCAGCAAGTGTTTTGTCCATTCCATTAATAAGATTTTTCCAAGGAGTTAGCTAATCCCAGGCACCCACATGCCCCCAGAGTGCCCATCAAAATTCACCTATACATCATCTCAACTGCACTTGTGTCTTACCTGGGCTCCCATTGCTCCTGCCTCACTTTACCTTGGTATTGCCTAAATCTATACATTGCTCAAGAACAAGTAGTGGTGCCTAAGATAGAGAAATACCTCAAGTGTCACGTAAAATCACAATCACCCAAATATGAGCACAGCAAAATGCATTGTACTGTCCCAAGTGACAAGTTAATTCCTCTCCCCATTCCACACAGAACCTGGTCCCTCTTTCCCATTAAATTCTTGAAGAAGCTCTCCAAGTCATATAAGTATACAAACATACAGGTCAACATGAACCCTTTTTTGGTATTTCTCCACCTGTCCCACTTTGATGGCTGCCCACTGCCTTTAATAATCAGTTCACATTAGGAGTTTCAGAGGCTTTCATGGACATGCTCTGTGTTAAACTGTCACCTCAGGCTACCACCCAGAATCAAACAGGCAGGGACAGGAGTCAATAAAGAAATCAGACAATTCCTTACTGACTGCTGCTCCCAGGCCCAGCATGATTGTGCACAATACCTATTTGAATTTCCCAGAATCCCCTGCACCACTCTACCATGGATTTCCTGCCCTTTCAGTGCGTCCTGGACTTTTAACTGGCAGTATTCTCATGAAATTCCAAGGTCTTGGACATCCTCAGACATTATAAGTGGTTCTGAAGAGCAGGCCCATCAGTACGTCCCCAGCAGTAAGAAAGTCAATGCTGATTTATAATTGGTTCTTACTATAATCTGTAGAGGCAAAATATAATAACTCATGGACTTGTATCATGGGATCACCTGTTCATTGTATGCACCGACAGCTCTCCAGAACCTCTGAACACTGATAAGCAACCATTTTACAGGGTCAGCACCCTATTAGACCAGATGCTGGAGTTGGGGTTGAAGAACTTGTTATATTAGGAGGGCTATACCTCGGAGGAGCAGAGCTGGATTCCTGCTTGAGACATTTAGAGTCAGTGGTCATTTATGATTTTGACCATCAATGTCTTTTTTTTTTTTTTTTTTTTTTTGGGGGGGGGGGGGGGGGGTAATTGGTTGTCACAGTCATTTGATTTAAATTAGTCTTTACAGTACTCTACCCAACATTCTCTATAATAATCACAGTTGTCACACTTCAATGACTTCAACATCATTTGACCTCAGCAAACCTGTTATGACTCACTCTGATCACACACTACTCTATTTGAAGAGACTCAAGTTCACATTTACATTCCAAAGTACTTCATTTTATTTAATTTAATTTTCTCTAACCACTTAAGCCTAATTACGGCTGCGGAGAGGCTGGCACCAATCCCAGCAGACTCCGGGCAAGGGCAGAGTACACCCTGGACAGCTCACCAGACCATCACAGCGCAGAAGCAGGCTGACAGCTTTGCAGCCTACTCTTGTCGAAAGTCAGAAATGGTTCTTTTACATGCCTCACACCATAGACAGTGAGCGTTAGCTGCACTGTGGGGACAGTGACAACCCTTTGAGAGTGGGGCTTGAACCCCCAACCTTAGGATCACAGATCCAACACCTTTACTACCAGACCACCACTGCCTCTGTTCCATCTCTGTCGACCAAAAGCATCTTCATAAATACTCAGGACTCCTCTACAATTCAGGTTGTGCCATGAGGTGGTACAAGTGCCCTGATTGGAAAACGTTACTATACAGGTAACGCCACAGAGCTGGCAACTTGAAACTGTTTGGAAAGGGGGTCGTAGATTTTATTTTTGGTGCCAGGTTGAAGCAAAACGCTCGGTAATCAATTTTTTAAATTATTATTATTTTTTAAAATCAAGTATTTTGGGGATCTGACTACACTAAGAATGGGTATTGGGCCTTCTCTAACCAATGTCTATTTCATGTGGCAGTTTCACAGCCAGCATCTCCACTTTCACAGCCAGCATTTCCACTGGTGGGCAGTATGGTGGCAAATTACTCAGCATGTCTTGCTCTCAGTAAAATCATTCAGGGTTGAAGTCCCAGTCTCAGGGAGGGAATTTCTGTGTAGAGTTTGTATGTTCTCCCTGTTATTCTAAGGGTTTCCTCTGAGTACTCCAGTTTCCTCCCACAGTCCAAAGACATGTGGATTAGGCTACTGTAATTGGTTGTTCCAAATTGTCCCCAAGTGTGTGATTGGTTGTGCATGTTTTGCCCTGCAATGGTCTGGCGACCAAGTTGTACCCCGCTAGATTTGGATAAGCTATGCTTCATCCTCGCTCTGACCCAAAAAATAAAAAATAAAGAGGTTAAGTAAATTAAATGATATGAAGTTAAATGTCCATAACTAGAGCCAAAATGCAGGCAAATACAATCCTGATTCCAAAAAAGTTGGGACACTATACAAATCGTGAATAAAAACAATGCAATGAATGGTGCTTGCAATGAATGCAAGCACCAAATTTCAATATTTCATTCCGAATGGAACATGGATGACTGGGTGAAAAGTTTATACTGAGACAATTTTAAAGGAAAATATCTTGATTTTAAATTTCATGGTGTCAACAAATCTCAAAAAAGTTGGGACAAGGCTATTTTCACCACTGAGAGGCACTCTTCTTACAACAGTCTGCAAACATCTGACGACCAGGGAGACAAGTTTTTCAAGTTTAGAAATAAGAATGCTGTCCTATTCTTGTCTAATACAGGCCTCTAACTGTACAACTCTATTGGGCCTTCTTTGTTGCACCTTCCTCTTTATGATGCACCAAATGTTCTCTATGGGTGAAAGCTCTGGACTGCAGCCTGGCCATTTCAATACCCGAATCCTTTTCCTACACACCCATGATGTAATTAATGCTGCATGTGGTCTGGCATTATCATGTTGGAAAATGCAAGGGACATCTGAAAGAGACAACG
The DNA here is from genome assembly GCA_024760905.1 of Plotosus lineatus. Classification (NCBI taxonomy): domain Eukaryota; kingdom Metazoa; phylum Chordata; class Actinopteri; order Siluriformes; family Plotosidae; genus Plotosus; species Plotosus lineatus. The sequence goes on from CM045746.1 coordinate 10,508,794, forward strand.
TCTGGATGGGAGCATATGTTGTTCTAGAACTTGAATATTCCTTTTTGCATTGATGATACCTTTCTAGATGTGCAAGCTGCCCATGCTATACACACTCATGCAACTCCATACCATAACAGATGCAGGCTTTTGAAATGAGCGCTGATAACTTGGCTTGTCCTTGTCATCTTTACTCCATATGACAGTTTTCCGGAAAGAACGTTGAATCAATTTGTCTGCCCACAGAACAGTTTTCCACTTTAACACACTCCATTTTAAATTACCTCTATCTCAGAGAAAATGCCTGCGCTTCTGGGTCCTGTTTACAAATGGCTTCTTCTCTGTACTGTAGAGTTTCAGCTGGCAACGGCAGATGGCACGGTGGATTGTGTTCACCAACACTGGTTTCTGGAAGTATTGCTGAGCCCATTCTGTGAATTCCCTTACAAGGTAATATTCCCGTTTGTGATGCAGTGCCATTTAAGGGCCCAAAGATCACAGGCATCCAGTATGTTTTTTCCGGCCTTGACTCTTACGCACAGAGATTGTTCTAGATTTTCTTAATCTTTGGATGATGTTATGCTCTGTAGATGATAATAACTTCAAATTCTTTGCAATTTTTCACTGGGTAACACCTTTCTGATCTTGCTCCACTATCTTTCTACGCAACATTGGGGGAATTGGTGATCCTCTACCCATCTTTGCTTCTGAGCCACTCTGACAAGCTCTTTTTATGCTCAGTCTTGCCAATGGACCTCATTAGTGGTAATTGGTCTTCCAGCTGTTCGTTATAAGTGCAATTGACTTTTCCAGCCTCTTATTACTACCTGTCCCAACTTTTTTAAGATTTGTTGACACCATGAAATTTAAAATCAACATATTTTTAATTTAAACTTTTGACCTGTCATCTATGTTCTATTCAGAATACAATATTGAAATTTGGCACTTCCACATCATTGCATTCAGTTTTTATTCACAATTTGTATAGTGTCCCAACTTTTTTGGAATTCCAGTTTGAATTAACACAGATGATCTAGAAGTGCAAGTAGAAAAGGGGAGTCAGTAAACGGTGAGTAAAAGGAATAAATGTTTTCTGTCACCGCCCAGGTCACCAAAGACAGTGCCATTTGCTAGACATCAGGGTGGAGGTGAAAAGTATGTTACTGGTGCAGTAGAGTTGAAACTATGTGACAGAAATAACATTTGTACTGACTCATGGAACACGAGGACCGAAATGTCTACAGGCAAGATGGATGAATTAACATATGAAGTGGAGAGATACCAGTAGCGTGTTTTTGGTGTCAGTGGAGGAAGATGGAAAAGGTTTGTAGAAATTACAACTCTGGATGGTCACAAATTCTATTGTACAAGGTGTATAATATACAACGCCACAAATATTAAAATAACACTGTTGTGCTCAAGTTGAATTCTTCATTTTCCCTCATGGGATAGTCTTCAGAACACAGGAGTTTGAGGTTTGTGGTTTCTCAGGCCCCTTCAGCACCTGCTATTAATGTGTACTTGGTGATCACAACATCTACAAGTACATCACTTAACACCTTTGACTCCACAAACATGTCAAGTAAAAACTTATGATCACATCTCACTGCTCAGTACATAAATAAACACGTACAGACATATTTTCTGATATAAAGTATGCTGTCATTTTTAAGTGGTGAGAGGAAGTAGGATGCGGCCTGTTCCTTTTAGACGTTATCGTGTGTGCTTGTAGAGTAGATAAAGATATCACCAGTGAAAATATAACAAACAAGTAAACAGATTAATAGTCCAACTAAAGTGTCACCTGTCCAAATCGATATCATTGTTCAACAGATCACTGCAGCATAAGAAAGAAGCTCTTCTTCTGTTGTAGGCAGGAAGAAACACGTATTATAGAAATGGTATGGATTATGTGCGTTATTCTTTTTAGGGTCGCAGGGTTCTCAGCCAGCAATAATGGGGTACATGCTGAACAGCTTACCAGACCATCCAACACACACACACACACACACACACACACACACACACACACACACAACCATTCACAACTGGGGACAATCTGTGACTGTAAAGTATATACATAAAAAAGGTGTGCAAAAGTGTTCTCTCCTTCCTGATTTTTGCAGGTTTTTGCACGTTTGTTACACCTAAATGTTTCAGATCATAAAACAAGTTTAAATATAGGACAAAAACAACACAGTGGGGCAGTGGTGGTCTAGTGGTATAGGGCGCTGGATCGCTGATCCAAAGGTTGGGGGTTCGAGTCCCACTCTCCACAAGGTTGTCACTGTCCCCCCCAGTGCAGCTAACTGGGTTAGCAAAGGCTGGCCATGTCTCACTGTCTATGGTGTGAGACATGTAAAAGAACCATTGCTGACTTTCGACAAGAGTAGGCTGCAAAGCCGTCGGCGTGTTTCTGCCCTGCGATGGCCTGGCAAGCTGTCCAGGGTGTACTCTGCCCTCGCCCGAAGTTGGCTGGGATGGGCACCAGCCTCCCCACGACCCAAATTAGGATTAAGCGGGTACAGAAAATGATGAACTGAACTGAACAAAAACAACACACAAAATGCAGTTTTTAAATGAAGGTTTTTATTATTATCCCCTCGTTGAATCGCCACCTTGTCATGGTGGAGGTGTTTGCATGTCCTAATGATCCTAGGAGCTATGTTGTTGGGGCCATTATGTCTCTGGTAGGGTCACCCAAAGCAAACCAGTCCTATGTAAAGGTCCAAATCAAGCGTGGTTCAAAAGACCTCTATGAAGAAAAATAAAACAAGGACTCAGTTTCCCTTGCCCAGACAAGGGTTACCGGGGTCCACCCGGAGCCAAGCCTGTGGGCGGGGCTCAAAGGTGAGCGCCGGTTGGTCAGGCTTCTGCCGATGGAGCGAGAGGTTCATGTAAAAAGAACTATTGGTGATTTTCATTCGTCAGCGTGTTGTTGGTCTAGTGGCGGGCAATAGTGGTCTAGTGGTATAGGGCACTGGATCGCTGATCCAAAGGTTGGGGGCTCGAGTCCCACTCTCCACAAGGTTGTCACTGTCCCCCCAGTGCAGCTAACTGGGTTATCAAAGACCGGCCATGTTTCTCACTGTCTATGGTGTGAGGCATGTAAAAGAACCATTGCTGAATTTCGTAAAGACTAGGCTGCAAAGCCATCGGTGTGTTTCTGCCCTGCGATGGCCTGGCGAGCTGTCCAAGGCGTACTCTGCCCTCGCCCGAAGTTGGCTAGGATGGGCATCAGCCTCCCCGCGACCCAAATTAGGATTAAGCGGTTCCAGAAAATGAACTGAACAGTTCAGAAAACGAATGAATGTTGAAGTAATGAACAAGATTTTAGCAGTTAATGTATGTAATCTAAGAGTAATATTTATAAAACACAGAAATAAAAAAGTTACCATTTTTAATGAGAGCCACAAGAATAAAGTTCAGAGGATGTGAATCAAAATCTTTATTTCCCAGTCTTAACATGAAAAGCAGATTCCAACTAACCCTGGGTTTACACTAAGGCTACGATGTCCGCGATCCCCATGATTTGAGAGAATCGTGATGAGAGTGGAGTTCATGTGATGGAATCACAATGAGCTTGACGGCACCTGATGGAATCGTGATGATTGTTGCAAAATGTTTGACTGAACATGGAATTTGCAGGAGAGTGACTTGAACAGACCTTTACAGACCTTGATGCACGAACACTGGGGATCTTGTTTCACATGTTTCAATGGGGGCAGGAGTGGCCTGGTGGTAAGGTGCTGGATTGTTGATCCTAAGATTAGGGGTTCAAGCTCCACTGTCAATGGTTGTCACTGCTGTCCCCCCATTGTAGCTAACTGGGTTATCAAAGACCAGTTATGTCTCTCATGGTCTGTGGTTTGAGGCATGTAAAAGAACTATTGCTGACCTTCAACAAGAGTAGGCTGCATAGCTGTCAGCATGTTTCTTCCCTGTGATGGTCTGATGAGTTGCCTAGAGTATGTTCTGCCCTCACCTGGAATTGGCTGAGTGTGGGACCAGCCTTCCTAAAATCCTCAATTATGATCAAGAGATGAGATTTCCTTTTAGCTTTCTCCCTTTTTCAGGGGTCGCCACAGCAAAATTGCACATTTGATTTGGCATAGGTTTTTACGTCGGCTGCCCTTCCTGACACAACCCTTTAGCAAGGAACGGAAACACGCTGATGGTTTTACAGCCTTCTCTTTAGGAAAGTCAGCAATGGTTCTTTTACATGCCTCTTACCTTAGACAGTGAGAGACATGACCAGCCTTTGATAACCCAGTGACAACCTTATGGAGAGTGGGACTTGAACACCTAACCTTAGGATCAGCGATCCAGTGCCCTATACACCTAAACCACCACTGTCCCATCTCAATTACGATTAAACGGTTCCGAAAATGAATCAATTATTGAATGAATTCAATGGTTTTAAAATGTGGTTGAAGACTGTAAAGGAACAGCTACAGCAAACATGCAGACAGTGATACGTGACCCATTACAGAACAAGGAAATCTTTTCGGTACTACACCCAGCACTGAGTTATTTATAAATTTCCAGAAGGAGAGAGTTTATGGAATTTCTGTAGAACTAGAGCTTGCAGTTTTGTAAAATTTGATTATAGATGTGCAAATGGCCATGATGTGACTATATTACATGCAGCAAGAAAGTATGCTTAAATAACTGTAAAAGAATGTCTAGTGGTGGCCCAGTGGGAGGATGCTGGATTACTGATCCCAAGGTCAGGGTTGAAGCCTCAAAATCACAGGGTTGTCACTGCTGTCCGTCCAGTGCAGCTATCTGGGTTATCAAAGACCAGCCATGTGTCTCATTGTCTGTAGTGAGATGTTCATGCTAACAGAACTATTGCTGATTTGCATTAAAAGCAGCTGCATGGTACAGCGACTTGAACAGACTTTTACAGACCTCGATGCACCAACACTGGAGATCTTGATGAATTTGGAAACACAAATTCTTCATGTTTCATCTCTTGGATGCACTCTGCCTCCTTTGTATACCCCAAATGTGCTCGAAAAGGGATCATGAATCATGGATCTTCATGCTTTTATTGAACTGTAGAGGTTGTGGACATAGTGGCCCCCAGAGTAAACCAAGAGTAACTGCTATTAACTCTTAGAAATAAAACTGAATGCTAACATTCCTACTTACTCAGATTACAGCATGCCCTCAGATGTTCATCTCATTCCCTCTTTAGCTGGTTTGATTCAGTACTCAGCATATTGAATTTGATGCCCTGGATGTGACTACAATCAGTAGAATAGCACACAGCACCATCAAACAGACTGCAGATCGTATGTACTATCTGCTCCATGCCTTGTTTCCTTATGGAGGTAAATTAACATGTATATTTTAGTTTTCACAATTTTTCTCTATTTTTTTCAGTTTACTCAAATGGTTCTTAAATAGTGGGGTGCACCCCCCTGAGTGGTCACAGTGTGATGCCAGGGGGGGCGCGTGAGACCCCAGGGAACATGCTTTTTTTTTTTTTTTGGCCATATTAGGATAAATTGTAATTCTACATCCACTACAGCAGGTATCCACTACCTTACTGTCAGAGTATGCCCAGAGGTAAAATAAGAAGTGAAGTAAATAAACCCACCTTGAAATTTTTTAACAGGGACAGACAGAGAGGCGGAGAGAGATGGAGACAGAGAGAGAAACAAAAGTCTCCTAAAAAGCTAAGTTGAGGAGGTTTGATGTAGCACTCGGCTTCACTGTGCTGCGGTGAGAAACAAGGAAAGACCACTGTGTTTACTGTGTTTACTGTGTCTGAAAACATTGGCAGCAGACAGCATGAAGCCAAATAAATTCAGGCGTCATTTAAAGATATCACACCCCGATCACATGATGAGCCGCATGAGTTTTTTCAGCGAAAACAAGTCAAATATTGCCAACAACCATCCCGCTTTGTGAATGCTGTTCCAGCAAACCAGCGAGCTCTGTTAGCATCAGATAAGGTGGAACTTCTCAGTGCAGAAAACCCCACAGCACAGCAGAGGAACTGATCCTACCTGCAGCACACACGGTCTCTGTCATACTGGATGATGTCACTGCTGCGAAAATAAGTCCAGGTCCCAGTTCAGCATTGAGCAGGAGCTGAGAGTTCAGTATCGTGCTTTAAACCCGGCTTCATAAAGCTGTGCACTATGAAAGTGCTCATTATAGCCATTAATCTGGACTTAATCATTTTGACAATAATAATAATAAAAATAATACAAATTGTTTTATTCGTTTTTGTTGTGTAGGTTAAAGTGTTTTATATATTGTGCTCCTTAGTTAATATTGCTGATCAATTTGAATTTATTATTATTTATTGATTTTATTTCATTTTATTTTTCAGTATAAAATGGTTCAAATTGTTGGTCAAAAATGTTTACAGTTTAAATAAGGATACTTTTTTTATTTCAGGCAAATTGATGCACTTTAAAACTTTTTGTTTAAAGACTAAAAAATTGTTAGTAAAGTTATTCTTTGTTGGAAGTTGATCTATATATCTTCATTTTTTTGTATTCCATAATGATCATAATGATTTATCATGTTAATAAGGATACAGTGTTATGCAGAGGATTACTTATAACTATTTTTAGACAAATAACATTATTTATATGGGGAAGGGGGGTGAAATGTTTACTTCTTCCTGGGGGTGGTGACAGAAAATAATTGAGAAGCACTGGTTTACTCTGAACAACTGCACCAAATTCAAATATCTTCAACAGCAGCTCTATACAGCTTGCAAACATTTCACCCAGGGAACAGAATCTGATGCTTTATGAATGAACCCGATTTTCAGTTTGGACAGCAGTGACACCAAAATACGTGTGCTAATCCAAAAAACTCCACTATTCTTCAGGAAACTGGTTCTCCATGTACTTCTCCCTGAAACACTGACTTTTAGTGTGTGCCCTTAATCGTCTGTTTGGTTTCCTCCTCCCACTTATGATGTTTCTGCTCTGTGCTTACTGTGTTCTGATTGGTCAGCTTTTTAAAGTGGGTTGCCTTTCCATTCAATGTTCTGGGAGACAAACTGGGATGGTTGGAAATACCTCTGTGGCAGGAGGAAGTGGATTAAGGGCAGCACATTGTGACGCACTAGTGAGGGTCCCCTATCTAGGCACCATCTATGCCTGAGACCCCCAGATCACCCTTTACCTAATAATCGGCTATTAACAAAACTAAACAAGTAAGTTTTTAGCCTCGTCTTCAAAATGGTGACTGTGTCTGAGTCCTAAACATTAGCTGGAAGACTATTCCATAACTGTGAGGATGTGTAAGGAAAAATTCTGCCCCCTGCAGTAGTCTTTATTACTCGAGGTATCACCAAGCATCTTGCACCTTTTGATCAAAGGAGGTGTGCCGGATCATAAATGACAAGAAGTTTGCTAAGATAATGTGGAGGAAGACCATTAAGCGCTTTATAGGTTAAAAGTAGTATTATATATTAGTTTCAAAATATGACTGTGAGCCAGTGCAGTGGAAATAGGATCAACGTGATATACTAATGCCTTCTGATTGGACTCTCACTTCTGCATTCTGGACTAACTAGCGCTTATTTATGCACCTATCGGAACAATCAGACAATAATGCATTACAATAGTCTAATCTGGAAGTAATAAAAGCATGAACAAGTTTTTCCGCATCAGACATTCACATCATATTTCTTATTTTAGCAATACAGGGATCCCTCGCTATGATGCAGAGGAGGAAGGTAGACATACTGTGTGTTCCAGAGACCAGGTGGAAAGGTAGCAAGGCTCGAAGCTTAGGAGCAGGGTTTAAGCTGTTTTATCACGGTGTGGATGGGAAGAGAAATGGAGTAGGAGTCATCACCATTAAAGACTGGAATTCGCTACCACCAGACCTGATCAGCACCATTTCAGCAGCCAAGGAGCCAGCTAAATCCTTTGCTGAAATAGTAAGGGGGTCCTGCTAATCAGCTCGACTCTTGCGCGGTGAAGTAATGTCCTTGCGACGTATCACCCTAACCTATCAAGATCAAGATCAAGATCTTGAAGGAGGGGTTTGTCAGGAATGTTCTAGAAGTGAAAAGAGTGTCAGACAGAGTGATAAGTCTCAAGTTAGAAATTGAAGGCGTGATGGTCAATGTTGTTAGTGCTTATGCCACACAGGCAGGATATGAGCGAGAATAGAAGGAGAGATTCTGGAGTGAGTTAGATGAAGTGATGTAGAGTAGCCCCAGAGGTAAAAGAGTGGTCATTGGGGCAGACTTCAATGGACATGTTGGTGCAGGCAACAGAGGGGACGAGGAAGTGATGGGCAGGTTTGGTATACAGGACAGGAACATAGAAGGACAGATGTTGATCGATTTTGCAAAAAGGATGGAAATGGCTGTGGTGAATACTTTCTTCAAGAAGAAACAGGAGCATATGGTGACTTATGAAAGCAGAGGTAAGAGCACACAGGTAGACTACATCTTGTGTAGGCGATGTAATTTGAAGGAAGTCAGTGACTGCAAAGTAGTAGTTGGTGAGAGTGTTGCCAAACAGCATAGGATGGTGGTGTGCAGGATGACGCTGATGGTGAGAAAGGTGAAAAAGGCCAAGGCAGAGCAGAAGACAAAGCGGTGGAAGCTGAAAAAGGAAGAGTGTTGTGTTGTCTTCAAGAAGGAGTTGAAACAGGCTTTGGGTAGTCAGGAAGTGCTTCCAGATGACTGGTCAACCACAGCCAATGTGATCAGGGAGACCGGTAGAAGAGTACTTGGTGTGTCCTCTGGAAGGAAAGTAGATAAGGAAACTTGGTGGTGGAATGAGGAAGTGCAGGAGTGTGTACAAAAGAAGAGGTTAGCCAAGAAGAAGTGGGACACAGAGAGGACCGAACAGAATAAACAGGAGTACAGGGAGACATAGCGTAAGTCGAAGGTAGCGGTGTCAAAGGCCAAACAGAGGGCGTATGATGACTTGTATGATAGGCTGGGCAGTAAGGAGGGAGAAAATGATGTATACAGGCTGGCACAGCAGAGAAATAGAGATGGGAAAGACGTGCAGCAAGTTAGAGTGATAAAGGACAGAGAGGGAAATGTATTGACTGATGACAGAAGTGTGCTGGGAAGATGGAAAGAGTACTTTGAAGAGCTGATGAATGAGGAAAATGAGAGACAAAAAGAGTAGAAGGGGTGACCGTTGAGGACCAGGAAGTAGCAAAGATTAGTAAGGGAGAAGTGAGGAGGGCATTGAAGAGGATGAAGAGTGGAAAGGCAGTTGGTCCTGATGACATACCGGTGGAGGTATGGAATTTTCTAGGAGAGGAAGAAGTAGATTTTCTGACAAGAACATTTAACAAGGTCTTAGACAGTGAGAGGATGCCAGAGGAATGGAAGAGAAGTGTGCTGGTGCCCATTTTTAAGAACAAGGGAGACGTGCAGAGTTGTGGCAACTACAGAGGGATAAAGTTGATGAGCCATACGATGAAGTTATGGGAAAGAATAGTGGAAGCTAGACTAAGGGCAGAGGTCAGCATTTGTGAACAACAGTTTGGTTTCATGCCAAGAAAGAGCACCACAGATGCAATGTTTGCTTTGAGGATGTTAGTAGAGAAGTACAGAGAAGGTTAGACGGAGCTGCATTGTGCCTTTGTGGATCTGGAGAAAGCATATGACAGGGTGCCAAGAGAAGAACTGTGGTATTGCATGAAGAAGTCTGGAGTGGCAGAGAAGTATGTTAGAGTGGTGCAGGATATGTATGAGAGATGTAAGACAGTGGTGAGGTGTGCTGTTGGTGTGACAGAAGAGTTCAAGGTGGAGGTGGGACTGCATCAAGGGTCAGCTCTTAGCTCCTTCTTGTTTGCTATGGTGATGGACAGGCTGACAGACGAGGTTAGACAAGAATCTCCATGGACTATGATGTTTGCAGATGACATCGTGATCTGTAGTAAGAGCAGAGAACAAGTGGAGGAAAATCTAGAGAGGTGGAGGTATGCCCTGGAAAGGAGGGGAATGAAGGTTAGTCTCACTAAGACAGAATACGTGTGTATGAACGACAAAGACCCAAGAGGAACTGTGAGGTTACAGGGGGCAGAGATAAACAAGGTGGAGGATTTTAAGTACTTAGGCTCAACAATCCAGAGCAATGAAGAGTGTGGAAAAGAGGTGAAGAAGTGCGTGCCGGCAGGTTGGAATGGTTGGAGAAAAGTGTCCGGTGTGATGTGTGATAGGAGAGTATCGGCAAGAATGAAGGGAAAAGTGTACAAGACGTTGATGAGGCCAGCGATGTTGTATGGTTTAGAGACAGTGGCACTGGGGAAAAGACAGGAGTCAGAGTTGGAGTTAGCAGAGATGAAAATGTTGAGGACATTTCTGATCAGTACATCAGAGGGAGAGCACATGTTAGATGTTTTGGAGACAAAGTCAGAGAGGCTAGATTGAGATGGTTTGGACATGTACAGAGGAGGGATAGTGAGTATATTGGTAGTAGGATGCTGAGGTTGGAACTACCAGGCAGAAGGCCCAGAGGAAGACCAAAGAGAAGATTTATGGATGTGGTGAAGGCGAACATGAAGGTTGTTGGAGTAAGAGTAGAAGATGCAGAGGATAGGGAGAGATGGAGGCAGATCATTTGCTGTGGCGACCCCTGAAGGGAACAGCCGAAAGGGAAAGAAGAAGAAGAAGATGTCCGTATACGTCAGTTGGCAGGGGAGGGTTGGGGTGTGCTCTTACTTCACGGATTTTGATGGTAGCGTGGGGATCTCGGTCCCAATTAACCGCGGAAAGTGAGGGATCCCTGTATTTTTCAGATGAAAGAAGGAAAGTAATAAAAGTAATATTATCTACATGAGCTTCAAATTAAATTTTGTTCTAACTTGTAGGTGTTCTGTTTTAGTGTGCGTGTTTCATCATTATACCAGAAGGCTAATTTCTTTTCTCTCTGATTGGTTGTCTTTTAAGAGGAGCTACATTATTTAGCGTATGGCATAGGTTTCACTCAAAACACTTGGTGAAGTTGAATCAACTAAAGAAAAGGTATTCCTTGCTTTTGGGATATGGCTATGGTAAGAATGGGTATCGAGCCTTCTCTAACCAATGTCTTTATTCCTCATGGACCATTTTAACAGTCAACATCTCCAGGGCTCCAGTATCATATTCAGCCTCAACAAGAGTCAAGTGTCAAGAAAGGTAAGAATATGAAAATGATATTTATAAATTATTTTGGAGATGATCCATAGTGTCACGCATCCCATAGGTGCTGTTATTCATGTCCAGCAGTTATATATAATATATAGCCCGAGAAATATTAAAATAACATTGTTGTGCTCTGGTTGAATTCTGTCATTTTTTTCCCTCATGGAAGAGTCTTCAGAACAGAGGCGTTTGAGGTTTGTGGTTTCTCAGGCCCCTTCAGCACCTGCTATTAATGTGTACTTGGTGATCACAACATCTACAAGTACATCACTTAACACCTTTGACTTCACAAACATGTCAAGTAAAAACTTATGATCACATCTCACTGCTCAGTACATAAATAAACACGTACAGACATATTTTATCCTTATATCCTTGTTGCCCCCTGTCTCGGTGCCCACACATTGGCATTCTCTGCAGTCGACAAAAGGGTATCTTCCCTCTGCCTTCGAGTGGGGGGGTCCGGTCCTGACTGTTGTTTGTCCTTAAGCACCAATGACAGTTCAGAGTACCCACCCTTCTTAGAGTCTTTAAGTGTGTTGGGGAACGCTCCCCCGGGAAACTCACTCATTGTTCTGGGAGACTTCAACACCCATGTGGGCAACGATAGTGTGACCTAGAAGGGTGTAATCGGTAGGTACGACGTCTCCATCTGAACTCGAATGGTGTTTCGTTGTTGCACTTCTGTGTGCATCACAGTCTGTCCATCATGAACACCATGTTTGAACAGAAGGGTGTCCATCAGTGCAGTTGGAATCAAGACACCCTAGGTTGCAGTTCGATGATCGACTTTGTAGTGGTGTCGCCGAACTTGGGGCGCATGTTCTGGACACTCGGCTGAAGAAGGGAGTTGAGCTGTCAACCAATCACCACCTGGTGGTGAGCTGGCTCTGATAGTGTGGAAGGCCACCCTCCAGACCTGGCAGGCCCAAGCATGTAGGTAGGGCTTCTGGGAACGTTTGGCAGAGTCTTGTGTCTTTAACTCCCCCATCTGGCAGAGCTAAAACCATGTTCTGAAGGAGGCTGGTGACATGGAATCTGAATGGGCCATGTTTCGTGCCTCCATTGCTGAGGCAGCAGCCCATAGCTGTGGTCGGAAGGTCATTGGTGCCTGTCGTGGTGGTAACCCCCGAACCCGTTGGTGGACACCTGCAATGAAGGAGGCTGTCCAGTTGAAAATGGATGTCTGTCGAGTCTTATTGGCCTGTGGGACTCTCGAGGCAGCAGACAAGTACTGGCAAGCGAAAGGTGCTGCAGCCCGAGCTGTCGCCAATGCAAAATATTGAGCATTGGAGGAGTTCAGTGAGGGCCTGAAGAGCGATTGTCGTTTGGTCTCAAAAAGGTTCTGGACCACCATCCAATGCCTCAGGATGTGGAAGCAGTTCTCCACAAATACTGTTTACAGTGGAAGTGGGGAGCTGCTCACCTCAACTGGGGATGCTGTCGGGTGATGGAAGAAATACTTCGAAGACCTCCTCAAGCCCACCAACATGCCCTCCGTGGAGGAGGAAAACCCTGGGGGTTTGGGTGGATGTCCGGCCATCACTGGAGCTGAGGCCGCACAGGTAGTCAAAAAGCTCCTCGGTGGTTGGACTCTGGGGGTTGATGAGATTTGCCCTGAATATTTCAGGGCTCTGGGTGTTGTAGGACTGTCTTGGTTGATATGTCTCTGCAACATATCGTAGTCATTGTGGGCTGTATTTCTGGATTGGCAAACCAGGGTGGCAGTCCCGCTTTTTAAAAAGGGGGACCAGAGGGTGTATTCCAGTTATCATGGAATCACACTCCTCAACCTACTTGGGAAAGTCTAGACAGGGGTACTGGAGAGGAGGATCCGACCGATAGTAGAACCTTGGATTCAGGAGGAACAATGTGTTTTTTGTCCTGGCCGCACCACTCTTGAGAAACTCTATATGCTCTACAGGATCCTGGAGGAGCATGGGAGTTTGCCTAATCTGTCCATATGTGTTTTTGTGGATCTGGAGAAGGTCTTCAACTGTTTCCCTCTGGTTATCTCATGGGACATGCTAGAGGCATGACATTCCGGACCCGTTTCTGCGGGCCATTCGATCGCTGCATCACCGGAGCCAGAGCTTGGTCCATATTGGGCACAACAGGTTAAATTAATTTCCGGTAAGGGTTGGAGTCCACCAAGACTGTCCTTTGTCACCAATTCTATTCATAATTTTTATGGACAGAAATTCTGGGTGCAGCCAAGGTGTTGAGAGGTTCTCTTTTGGAGGCCATTGGATGTCGTCTCTGCTTTTTTACGATTGATATTCTTTTAGCTTCATCAAGCCAGAACCTTCAGCTCTCATTCGAGCAATTCACAGTCGAGTGCGAAGTAGCCAGAATGAGAATCAGTACCTCCAAGTCCAAGCCCATGGTTCCCAGTCCGAAAAGGGTGGAAGAATGCACCTCCTAAGTCAGGAATGAGGATCCAGCCCCAAGTGGAGGAGCTTAAGTATCTCAGGGTCTTCTTCATGAGTGAGGTAAGGAGATCAACAGGCGGATCGCTGCAGCATCTGCTGTATAGCGGAGCCTGTACCGGTCCGTTGTGGTGAAGAGGGAGCTGAGCCATAAGGCAAAGCTCTGTTTACCAGTCGATCTACATTCCAACCCTCACCTATGGTTACGAGCATTGAATACTGACTGAAAAAACAAGATCATGGATATAAGCGGCTAAAATGAGCTTCTTTCGCTGGGTGGCAATGCTCTTCCTTAGAGATAAGGTGAGAAGTTCAGCCATCCAGGGAGAGCTCAGAGTAGAACCGCTGCTTCTCTGCGTTGAGAGGAGCCAGTTGAGGGGGCTCGGGCATCTGGTTAGAATGCCTCCCGAACATCTGTCTGGTGTGGTGTGTCGGGCATGTCCAACCGAAAAGAGACCCCGCGGTCGACCCAGAACACGCTGGAGGGATTATGTCTCAGCTGGTGTGGGAACGCTTCGGTGTCCTCCTGGAAGAGCTGGAGGAAGTGGTTGGGGTGAGGAACGTCTGGATCTCATTGCTTAGGCTGCTGCCCTTGCGAACTGACCCCAGATTAATCAGGAAAAGATTAAAATAAAGGTTCTTATTATTAAGGTCGAAAAAAATCCAAACCTACAGTACATGGCCCTGTATGAAAAAGTGTTTGCCCCTAAACCTAATAAATGGTTGGGCCAACCTTAAGCAGCAATAACTGCAAGCAAGCATTTGTGATGATCTATAATGAGTCTTTCACAGTGCTTTGAAAGAATTCTGTCCCACTCATTGCAAAATTGTTGTAATTTAGCCACATTGGAGGGTTGTCGAGCTTTAACCACCTTTTTAAGGTCAGGATTCGGGTTAGGACTTTGACTAGGCCACGACAATGTTTTCATTCTGTTTTCTTTAGCCATTCAGAGGTGGACTTGCTGTTGTGTTTTGGATCATTGACCTGTTATAGAACCCAAGTTCGTTTCAGCTTGAGGTCGCAAACAGATGGATAGACATTTTCCTTCAGGGTTGTTTAAAAAACAGTGGAATCCATGGTTCTATTTAACACAAAGTCTTCCTTGTCTTGAAGTAGAAAAATAGCTCCAGACCATCACACTACCACCACCATATTATGCTGTATGTATGTTCTTTTTCTGAAATGCTGTGTTACTTTCATGCCAGATATAATAGGACTTTATTAAAATTATGTTTTAATGAGGGGGTGGTAAACACTTTTTTACATGGGGTCGTGTAGTTTTGATTTTTTTTTTTTCTCCCTTAATAATTTTTTTAACTGTATTTTGTGTTTACTTGTGTTGTCTTTGTCTTATATTTAAATTCATTTGTTCTGAAATATTTAGGTGTGACACATGCAAAAACTTAATAAATATGGAAGCAAGCAAATACTATACTTTTCGTACCACTGTATAATAGTAATAATGTGCATCACTTTGCTTGTGTTTTTCATGTAGCATGTGCCTTAAATCCATTTAAAATCATGTCAGTAGGAAGCACATTTTAATTATATTTCTGTTCAGTATTCAAATGATTCGCTGTGGCGACCCCTGAAAAAGGGAAAAACCGAAAAGGAAAAAAAGAAGATAAAGTGAAATTTTATATGGCATTAAAATAACATATTTATCAAAACAGCGCTCAGAGCATGCAGTGCTCACCTGATCTGCCTCTTTAATCATTCATTCTTTTTCAAAGACACTTCATCCTAATTGGGGTTGCGGGGAAGCTGGTGCCCATCTCAGCTCACTCTGGGTGAGGGCAGGGTACACTCTGGACAGTTCACCAGGAAATCTCACACACACACACATACATTACTGTTCACACTGACATTTAGGGGTGATTTGGAACTGCAAATTAGCCTACTGTGCATGTTTTTGGACTGTGGGAGAAAACCAGAGTACATGGAGGAAACCCATGAAAGCACGGGAGGACAGACTCTGCAGATTCCAGACAAAGACACCCCAGGCACTGGAATCGAACACAGGCCACCTTGCTGTGAGGCAAATGTGCCATCCTTACACCACCATGCCACCCGAGTTGCCTCCATAATGGGTAAAATATGTGAAATAAAAACTGTAAACTGATTAATTTGCTTTTTATGCTCCCATGAAGTATACACAAAAACATTTATTCATCCCAGGCTTAGTAGATGCTGCTGAATTAAGTAATTCTGTCTTGGGAATTATTTAGCAGCATCCATCTCATCTTTAGTGAATAATTGTTATTAAAACACTTGAGGATGTGCTATTTTGGAAAATACCATAATACTCTCCATCACTGATAATTTTCTTTATAAAATCACTGTTTATTATTTAACTTAAAATTGCTCTAATGCCACAAAGTC
This sequence comes from Plotosus lineatus, assembly GCA_024760905.1. Lineage (NCBI taxonomy): Eukaryota > Metazoa > Chordata > Actinopteri > Siluriformes > Plotosidae > Plotosus > Plotosus lineatus. Next base: position 10,524,725 of record CM045746.1, read on the forward strand.
TCTCTACAGATTTATTGAAATTATGTTTTTTTACATGAAGAGTGTTCACAACAAACTAGAACAGAAACATCATCAGAATCCTAGTTTTATATCAGATTTGCATCAATTTGTAAATGAGTACAAACTTTTCTCACAGATCCAATTTTGTTCTTTCGTGCAGTCCTTGTCATTCCAGATGTTCTCATTTGAGCCTGTTGTGTACATTTCAGCACAGTAACCATCACCACTTTGTTCCCACTTATTCCAGGACCTGAAACCCAGAGAATCAGAATTAGATCAGTGCTCAGTTTCCTTCTATTCCACACTTGGAATCCTCTCAGCCTCAGTTTACTGAAATATACAGTATGTTAGAACCATAGGAATGATAACAATAATCAATAATATCCATCCAGCCATTTTCTAAACCGCTTAATCCTAATTAGGGTCATGGGGAGGCTGGAGTCCATCTCAGCCAACTCTGGGTGAGGGTGGGGTACACCCTGGACAGCTTCCCAGGCCATCGCAAGACCAACACTCACACAACCATTCACACCCACAGCTAGAGGTGATTGGGAACAGCCAACATACTGTGCATCTTTTTGGACTGTGGGAGGAAACTGAAGTATATGGAGGAAACCCACACAAGCACAGGGAGAACATGCAAACTCAACACAGAAACGCCCAAGCTGGAAATTGAACCCAGGACCTTCTTGTTGTGCCAAGGATATGCTAACCGCTGCGCCACCATGCTACCCCATCAATAATATCAATAATAATAATAATAATCTCGGTATAATAAAGAATCATCTTTGTAGTTGTTTTTAAGCAGAAACAAACTTATATTAAGATTTAAATATATTAATTTCTTACTTGGTGGTCAACGGTGAACGGTCCACCCATTTCCACTGCCCTTCTTTATCTTCATCACTCAGTCCAATCCAAGTTAGAGAATCTCCCAGGTGATTACCGATGAACTCCTGTAAATGGCATCACAATAAAATATCTCTATTTTTTTGCCGTTCTCTCTCTCTTAAATGCACTCTTCCTCCCTCCCTCCCTCTCTCTCTCTCTCACCTGTTTTTCTCTGCTGTCTATGATCACCAGATCTCCTCCGGTTTCCCTGCAGTACTGTCTGCTCTTCTTCCAGCTCTTCTTCTGTGTAGACATGCAGTACAAACTGGAGTTTAAATGCAAACACTGGCATTTACCTACAAATAAAAAATGTTATTATTATCATTATTATCATCATCATTATCATCATCATCATCATCATCATCATCAACCATAAGAAAGCACTTTTTCACGTTGTCTGTTTGTAAAGTTCAATTAGAATCAAATTCAATTTTCAGTTCAGCTCTGTAGTTTGATTAAAAATTGCATAGATTGAAAACTGTTATTTTTACATCAAATTATTCAATGGGGACAGAGGGGGCCCAGTAGTAAGGTGCTGGATTGTTGATCCGAACGTTTGGGGTTCAAGCTCCACGGTCAACAGTTGTCACTGCTGTCCCCCCAATGTAGCTAGTTGGGTTGTCAAAGGCCAGCCATGTCTGTCACTGTCTATGGAGTGAGGTTCATGTAAAAGAACCATTGCTGACTTTCGACAAGAGTCGCTGTATAGCCGTCAGCATGTTTAAGCCCTGCGATGGCCTGGTGAGCTGTCCAGGGTGTACTCTACACTCACCCAGAGTCGGCTAAGATGGGCACCAGCCTCTCCACAACCCTAATTAGGATTAAGCGGTTCAGAAAATGAATTTCTGTAGAACTAGAGCTTGCAGTTTTGTAAAACTTGATTATAGATGTGTAAATGGACGTGGTGTGAATGTATTATCTGCAGCAGGAAAGTACATTTAAATAACTGTAAAAGAATGTTGTAGTGGTGGCCCAGTGGGAGGATGCTGGATTACTGATCCTGAGGTCGGCGACTGAAGCCCCAAAATCACAGGGTTGTCACTGATGTCCTTCCAGTGCAGCTAACCAGGTTCTCAAAAATCAGCCATGTCTCTCACTGTCTGTAGTGAGAGGTTCATGTAAAAAAAACAACTACTGTATTGCTGATTTTCCTTAAAAATAGCTGCATGGTCGTCAGCATGTTTCTGCTCTGCGAAGGCCTGGCAAGCAGTCCAGAGTATACTCTGCCCTCACCCAGAGTTGGCTGAGTTGAGGACCAACCTTCCTGCAATTCCAATACTAAATTCGAAAATGAATGAAGGAATGTTGAAGTAATAAGATTTTAGCAGCTAATGTAAGTACAGTGGAGCCTCGGTACTCAAACTTAATCCATTCCAGATGGCTGTACGGATTCCGATTTGTTTGAAGTCCGAATTCGCTTTTCCCATTAGATATAATGTTGGTCTTAATCCGTTCCATCGTCTTTTGAACAGAAGTTAACAGTACCGTAACTCATACCATAGGTATGCAAATTAAGTGAAAAAATGATTGAATACAGTACACTATGTTATGATCTGTGTTGTGAAAGACTCTAGTTTTGGCCACTCTCTCTCTCTCTCTCTCTCTCTCTTTCTTTTTCTCTCTTTCTTTTTCTCTCTCTGATTCTGTGCGAGTTGAAGTCACACGCAGGTGGAGCACTAAACACACATACACCTGATTCCACTTAATCTCAGTGTATAAAGACTAGCAGAGTGCTCATCCCAGTGCTAGATGGTTCTCCCTCTTCCCCGTGATCTCTCTGGCTCTCAGCTCCGTGCTCCACCAGTTCCCACTTTAGTTTGATCTCCATGTTTCTCCACATCTCTAACAGTGACTACGATTTCCCAAGGGTGTGTTTTATTGTTCACAGGGAAAGCACTATAGCATGGGGAAATCGTAGTCACGGTTAGAGATGTGGAGAAACTCGGAAATCAAACTAAAGCGGAAACTGTGGAGCACAGAACTGAGAGCCAGAGAGATTATGGGGAAAAGGGCCAATCTTCTAGCACCGGGAAGAAAGAGCACTGCTAGTCTTTATAGCCTGTGGTTAAATGGAATCAGGTGTGTGTGTTTAACACTCCACCTGCGTGTGACAGCCATGCCCCTCTCCAAAGTGCATTTCAACGCGCAACTGTTTTGTGAGAGACCATAACAAACTAAAATAAAAACCACAGTGCAGTTAAAGCATAAGAACAATAAAGATAAGAATTTTAACCTTTGTGGTGGTGAGCAGTTGGCATACATAAATATTGGAGAGGAAGAGAAGAAGTGTATCCCCTTCCATAACAGAGAGGGAGAGAGGAAGCGGATTCCCTTCCATAACAGCTTCAGGTAAATCAGCCGAAGGTGTTTTTATCTCTTGCTACTGCTTTGCATGGATGACTCTTCTTCGGGATGTTACTTTCTTTTCTTGAAGAACATTTCTAATCTGGCTTGTTTCTGCCTTCTTTTCAAAACCTTACGGAGGTGGCTCATGACCTTATCATTCAGGTTTTCACAGTGCTGCTAGTGCTTTAGCTTAGCTTTAGTTCGAGTGGTGGGGTGGAAAAATCCTCCACCAACAGGAGAAGTAAGGCGCCTCCTTCCCTCTGCTAGCCTGTGGGAGATCCTTGGGCAAGATCGAGCACCCACTTAGCCCCCCATGCCAGGGTTTCTGTGAAGTCACGGAGATTGCATGGCACGAATTTTTCCTGTTGCCTTGCGGGTTGGCCTTGAATGGCTAAGGCTAAGGGAGTAAACCCCAACAGAAAATCCGGAGTGGATCCCCGTAGGCGGTTAGAAGTCGTATCTCATCCCTTTCCGGCAACTCCTGCACCCTCGATGAGTCTCCAACTGTCTTGACTCTGTCTTGCCGTGGGATCAGGCTCATCAGGACGAGAGAGAGTGAGGCTGGTGCTGCGCAAGCCTCCTTCACTTTAATCCAAGTTCTGCGCAAGTCATGGCAACACCACCATGGACAACCCTTTACCCTCAAAGTCCTGTGGCGATGGGGGAATGGCGAAGCAGCAGGTGCGGAATCACTGGAAGCTGTAGCTGCAATCTTGCACACAGGCGGCTCAGGCCATATGGTCGTTCTTCTCTGATCGGGACAGCAGGGAAGTTCAGCAGCCCCCTGAGCGACCAGGCAGCCTCCACCACCTCCGTAGTCTGAGGACAGAGCTAGAAAAGGTGCTCTAAACATAGCCTGTTCCACAACCACCTGGCCAGCATACCGCGGCTAGCGGGTTCCCATCTTGCGGCCGAAATCACAAGAAAATATCCAAGAAAATATTCAAGCTCATCCTTGCGTCATGGAACGTTAGAACTCTTCTCGACTCAACCACCTGTAAGTCAGGGAGACCAGAAGGACGTACGGCCCTCGTAGCCAGAGAACTCGCCCGCTACAATGTCGACATCACAGCCCTCAGCGAAACACGCTTTCCCGACAATGCTCAGCTCAGTGAGATTGGAGGCGGCTACACCTTCGCAACAATGAAGAGCGACGTGAGGCTGGTGTCGGATTTGCGATTAAAGACCATCTCGTACGAAAACTTGATTGTATACCAGAAGGCATCAACGATCACCTCATGAAACTCAAGTTCCCCGTGGACAGGAGGAGATCCGCAACCTTCATTAGCACCTATGCTCCCACCATGACAAACTCTGAAGACACTAAGGAGGAGTTCTATGAAGAACTGGATGCCCTCATCTCCACTGTTCAGCAGGCAGACAAGCTTCTACTCCTTGGCGACTTTAATGCTCGTGTAGGTCACCAGGCATGGGAAGGAGTCCTCGGACCCCATGGAGTAGAGAAATGTAACAGTAATAGTCTCCTCCTGCTCAGAACATGTGCCACCCATGGCTTAGCCATCACCAACACCATGTTCTACCTTCCAACTCGTAATAAAATGTCGTGGATGCACCCTCGATCTAAGCATTGGCATCTTATTGACTTCGTCATTGTCAGAGCAAAGGACAGGCAGAATGTGCATGTGACTAAGGCAATGTGTGGTGCTGACTGTTGGACAGACCATCGTCTCATCATTTCTAAGACCAATTTGCACATTCAGCCCAAGAGAAGACCACAAGGCCAGACAGTTGTGAAGAAGCTCAACATCAACAAGCTCAAGCTTCCTTCCGTTCAAGAAGAACTAGTAGCAAGTTTAGAAAGCCAGCTGAGTGAGGCTACCGGAAACGACTGGGACTCTTTGAAGACATCTGTTCATTCTTTTGCCCTACAGGTGCTCGGACAAGCTACCAGGAACCACCAGGACTGGTTTGATGAAAATTACGTCAAAATCAGAGCCCTGCTGGAAGAAAAACGTCAACTCTTCAGAGCTCATCAGAGTGATCCCAACTCGGTCTCAAAGAAAGACGCCTACGTCAGTAAGCGTAGACAGGTGCAGATAAATCTCTGCGCTATGCAAGACACATGGCTAAGTAACAAAACCGACAAGATTCAAGGCTTTGCAGATAGACACAACATGAAATGCTTCTATAATTCACTCAGGTGTGTATTCGGACTACCAACATCAGGCAGTTCCCCTTTACTCAGCGCGGCGGAGCAACATCATCACCAACAAAAACAAGATCATAGAGAGATGGGCAGAACACTTCAACGGCGTTCTAAATCATCCGTCGTCCATCAATGACGAAGCTGTTCAACGCCTTCCCCAGGTGGACATAAACCCAGACTTGGACATAACTCCATAGGAGGACGAGGTTGCCAAGGCAATCAAGCAGATGTCGACTGGGAAAGCCCCTGGCTCTGATGCCACCCCTGCTGAAGTGTTCAAGACAGGCAGCCCTTTGCTCCTACACAAACTTACAGCACTATTTCAATCGTTTTGGGAAAGTGAGACCCTCCCTCAAGATTTTAAAGATGCCACAATCGTTCACATCTACAAAAGAAAGGGAAACATGCGATTGTGTGACAACCACAGAGGGATATCACTTCTCTCTATCGCCGGCAAGATCTTTGCCCGAGTGCTCCTCAATCGTCTCCTGAAATATCTCGAGCAAGGTCATCTCCCCGAAAGCTAATGCGGATTCCATGCAGGTCGAGGGACTATTAGTATGATCTTTGCTGCCCGTCAGATTCAGGAGAAAAGTGTGGAACAAAGTCAAGATCTCTATATCACTTTCGTAGATCTAACAAAAGCCTTCGACACTGTGAGCAGAGAGGGACTGTGGAAGATCATGTCGAAGTTTGGCTGCCCGGACAGGTTCTTGAAGATTGTCAGATAATTTCATGATGGAATGATGGCCCATGTTCTTAACGATGGAAACGCCTCCGATCCGTTTCAGGTGTCAAATGGAGTTAAACAAGGCTGTGTCCTTGCCCCTACACTGTTCAGTTTGATGTTTTCGGCAATGCTGACCAATGCCTTTAGGGAGACTCCCCTAGGCATCCCCATCAAGTACAGGTGTGACAGAAAGTTGTTCAACCTCCGACATCTGCAGGCCGTCACTAAAGTCAAAGAGACTGTGATTTGTGATCTGCTCTTTGCTGATGACTGTGCAGTCAGTGCCATCAATGCGCAAGAAATGCAACAGGAAATGGACGCATTCTCGTCTGCCTGTGACAACTTCGGCCTCACCATCAGCATCAAGAAGACTGAAGTGATGTATCAGCCCGCCCCAGGAAAACCATATCAGGAACCAAACATCACAGTGAAGGGACAGCGACTTCAAGATGTGGAAAACTTCACCTACCTCGGCAGCACTCTCTCTCGCTACGCCAACATCGATGCTGAAGTCAGCAACCGCATTGCGAAGGCAAGCAGCGCTTTTGGGAGATTGAAGAAGTTAGTCTGGGAACGAAGAGGTATCTCACAATACACCAAGATCAAAGTGTACAGAGCAGTCGTCTTAACTATACTTCTTTATGGCTGTGAATCTTGGACCATCTACAGAAGACATGAGAAACTTCTCCAGCAGTCCCATCTACGTTGTCTCCGAAACATCTTTAATAGCCGCTGGCAAGATAGGATCACAAACACCGAGGTTCTGGAGAGAGCAGACCTCCCCAGCGTTACTACCATCATGCGCAAAGCTCAGACACAATGGGCAGGACACGTCTGCCGTATGTCAGACTCCAGGATACCCAAGCAGTTACTGTACGGTGAACTCAGTCGTGGCAGCAGGAAAGTAGGAGACCAGCGCAAACACTATAAAGACTCCATGAAAGCATCCCTGAAGGACTTCAACATCGACGTTGCAACGTGGGAAACCGCAGCATTTGACAGACCGGCTTGGCGCAACCTGATTCACAAAGGTGCCATCCACTCAGAGAATAAATATTCGAACGCAGCCAAAGATAAATGTCAAACATCAAGGGTCGAGCTGACCAATCTACCAACACGACCCCCTCTCACTGGTGTCCAACTTGTGGGAGGGGTTTTCACACCCGTATTGGCCTTACAAGCCACCTGCGGACACATCACCCCGCCTCTTAGACACTGTGTTGTTTGTGTTGCTATGGTCATACTCGATATCGAGTCGACAAACATCATCATCATCATCATCATCAACGCTTTAGCTTAGCTTTAGTGCTTTAGCTTTATGAGGGTGATACGTACATAGTACTGTATCAACCACTTCCGGACTTCCCCAGGACAACTTTTTCAGAGTGATACATAGTATCAACAACTTTCAGACTTCCGGAAGTTGTGCACTTTTCCTGCCTCTCAGTGTCGTTTGTTTCTTGCGCATTTCTCGAGTTCAACTTCTGGTTTTTGTTCGGATTCCAGGACAAAAAAAAAATCACGGAATTTTGTTTGGATTCCGATTTGTTCGAACTCTAGAGTGTTCGGATTCCGAGGCTCCACTGTAATCTAAGAGTAATATTTGTATAATACTGAAATAAAAAAGTTACCATTTTTAATGAGAGCCACAAGAATAAAGGTCAGAGGATGTGAATCAAAAGTTTTATTTCCAGTTTCAACATAGCAAGCAGATTCCAATGAACCCTGGGTTTACACTAAGGACACGATGTTCGCGATCCCCATGATTTGAGAGAATTATGATGAGAGTGGAGTTTATGTGATGGAATCGTGATGATTGTTGCAAAATGTTTGACTGTTACTAGGACATTGGAATCGCAGTACAGCGACTTGAACAGACTTTTACAGACCTTGATGCACCAACACAGGGGATCTTCATGAGTCTGGAAACAATTCCTTCATGTTTCATCTATTGAATGCACTCTGCTTCCTTTTTATTCCCCAATTGTCCTCAAAGAGGGATCATGAATCGTGAAGCTTCAAGCTTTTATTGAACTGTACAGATGTGGACATGTGGACATAGTGGTCCCCAGAGTAAGCCCAGTGTAAGAGCTATTAGCTCTTAGAAATAAAACTGAATGCTAAGATTTCTACTTACTCGGATTACAATGTGCCCTCAGGTGTTCATCTCGTTCCCTTTTTAGCTGGTTTGATTCAGTACTCAGCAAGTTGAATTTAATGCCCAGGACTATGATGACGATCAGTAGAATAACACACAGCACCATCAAACAAACCGCAGGTCGTCTGTAATATCTGCTCCATGTCTTGTTTCCTTATGGAGAATAATGAACATGTAGGTTTTAGTTTCCACAGTTTTTCTGTAATTTTTTTATAGTTTACTCTGAACAACTGCACCAAGTTCAAATATCTTCAACAGTAGCTCTATACAGCCTGCAAAAATTTCACCCAGGGCACAGAATCTGATACTTTAGGAGTGAACTTACTAGACTGGGGTGCAGAAACTACAGGTTAGACAAATATTATACCGATTTTCAGTTCGGACAGCAGTGACACCAAAATACATGTGCTAATCCAAAATACTCCACAATTTTTTAGGAAACTGCTTCTCCATGTACTTCCCCCTGAAACACTGATCTTTGAGTGTGTGCCCTTAATCATCTGTTTCGATTCCTCCTCCCAATGTTGCTGTTTCTGCTCTGTGCTTACTGTGCTCTGATTGGTCATTTTTCTAAAGTGGGTTGCCTTCCTTTCAGTGCGCTGGAAGACAGACCAGGATGGGTGGTAATACCTCTGTGGCAGGAGAAAGTGGGGAAAGGCCAGCACATTGTGATGCACTGGTGAGTCGTCCTTCCCAGAAAAACGTGTTTACAGCCAACTTAAACAACCCAGAGGGAAAAATTAAGCATGTACTGACCTTGTAATCTGACAGTCTGGCGTGAACTAACAATATTCAACACTGTAACAATATTTATGGGTTGATGAATTCAAATACACACACACACACACACACACACACACACACACACACGTGTCGCTAAATGGGTTGTGAAATGCCGGTCATGTCTCTCACTGTCTATGTTGGGAGGCATGTAAAAGAACCATTGCTGACTTTTGTCAAGAGTAGCTGCATAGCCATCAGTGTATTTCTGCACTGCGATGGCCTAGCGAGCTGTCCAGGGTGTACTCCCGATGGGTGCCAGCCTACTCATGACCCTAATTAGGATTAAGTAATTCAGAAAATGAATGAATTAATTAATTCAAACCTTGAAAATGAGGTGCTTTCGTAAACTACTGGGCATCTCCACCAGATACCATACTACAAACAAGAAAGTTAGCAGAAAAATAAGACAATCCATTGGACCATACGAGGATTTACTCACAATAGTTCAAAAAAAGAAAACTCAAATGGTATGGACATGTAACTAGATCATATGGACTTGCAAAGACAGTAATGCAAGGCACCGTAAAAGGAGGAAGAAGACAAGGCAGGCAGAAGAGGAGAAGGAAAGACAATATAAAGGATTGGAATGGATTAAAATGAGCAAAACAATAGGAAAAGTGGAGAGCAGAGGGGAGGGAACTGGTTGCAAGGAGGTGCCCCTAACAGTCACTTCAGCCACAGGATAAGAAGAGGTTACTGCTCACATTCTTCCAGATAACTACCATCATTTCTGTTTACTGTGCGCTATAAAATCATGAATTACTGCATCCCTGCACTCGTGAACAAGTTGCACCTTAGAAACAATTTTTTATTTACCAGTGAGTTCTGTTTTTCTTAGACGTCCCACCATGCCAGTGCTCCTCAACTCTGTGTTGCGATCGTTACCTCTGATGGCATCTACAGTCTCATAGATATGCACTGTCATCATCTCCATTACCCCTTTAATCTTAAACACCTTTAATCTAAAAACAACTCACTAACAGTTGAAATTACTGCATCTCTGTGTGGACGTGAAGGACAGACTGCCCCTCTGTACTCTGTGTGTGCATTAAACATCAGGAAATGTTAGATGAAGTTAAATAACAGAGGAGGGGCATCAGTGGGTTCTTGTGTACAAAGTGAGAAGATATTTTAGCTGGAAATGTCACACATACCATAGGTATTCTTAGTCATATCCTGCAGTTATATAAATATAGACCAAGAAGCGTGACGCATGTCTTGTGCCTTTTGGTTGGTATCATATGTAATTGTATATCAGATAAACAGACCACTGGTCAAAATTTCAGTGCGACGCGTTGCCAGGCAGGTTGCTGTTGTAAACAAACCGGGGGTGTGTGTCATGGGCCATGGATCCCAAAGGAAAAAAGAAAAAGATAGCCTATGAGAACAGAGGATTCAAGGAAGAATGGACCGAATCTTTTGCTTTCATTGGCAATGTGAAAGGATTGGCTGTAAGTTGTCAAATAACAAAAAAAAAGTCATTTGGAAAGACATTTCCATGGAAGGCATGCAAATTTGCAACTGACCACCCAGTTGGGACTGAGATAAAAAGTGCGATTGCAGAATTACTGGAGAAATTAGAGAAGTGCAAAGATAGATTTAAGAAGTGAATTGCATTTCCAAACTCCACTACTGCGGCTAGTTTTGTTGCAACCCGAGAGATAATAACGCGTGGAGATGGTGCACAGATGGTGATCATATGAAGGATTCATTCATTCAATTATCAGAGCACCTATTTTCAGACTTCAAAAACAAAACAGAGATAATACAGAAAATTAAAGACATGCCTCTCCACAAAGATAGTGAAGGAAAGGGCCATTAAAATGCAGGCAACATCACCAATCAGCAAATCAACATTAATTCAGCTCCAGCATACAGTAGGCCCCTGTTTTTCATGATGGTTCGGTTCCAGCCCTCCCCATGGATCAAGAAAGTCCATGAGTTATTGGTGCATTTTTAAAACTCTATGTATGATATTACATGCTCTAAAATATGCGTATTAAACACATTCTATAAACAGTCTTACTCATTAATACAAGTAATAATGTAGTAATGATTAAGTACAAACTTTTTAAATTTTGTACAGTGATAATATTTATGAATAAATAAAGGGCTTAGGCTCCTTACCAGAAGCTAGAGAATATGCAGGGCATTTGAGTGACATCATATGGCTTAAATAATAATTAAAAACACACGAAAAAAAATTACTTCGCAATTCAAGCAGTCACGTTTATAGGGGTGTACATATCATCTGAAACCAATAAGCAGGAGGGAGAAGCAATCTTTGTACTCAATCACCTGTGATGAGTCATGTGATGTGATTGACATTAAACAGACAGCCCTGTGCAGGTATGTAAAATCTGATGGGCCGCTGATTTCTTTATTGAATTTATATAATTTCATCAGTGCAACAAAAGATAATACATTAATATAGTAATGGAAGTAAAACTTAAAGCACAAAATTTCATACAACAGAGTAGTCACGTGGTGTCGTTCTCTCCAGGATGCACTGCAGGGAAAATAAACATTTAATCATGAATGCTCATTATGAATTTGTAGCCTACTTAGTCATTTTGATAGTAGGCTAATAGACACTTACAGCCTGGGTTGTCTATAAAGCTTATATGAGGGTTTTAAATTTTGTGGTTCCAGACAGCTTTGTTTTTAGTTTAGTTTGGGTGGGTGGGGGGGAGTTGGTCCAATATGGCTCATTGAAAATTTTGGGTTCCCGACCCCTGTACTATGGTCACCGGGAGGCTGGTACCTATCTCAGCCGACACGGAAAAAGTGGGGAACACCCTGAACAGTTCGCAGACCATCACAGGGCAACACACACAACCATTCACACATACTTTGGGGAAATTTGAAAAATTCGTGTCTTTGGACTGTAATCATACATACAAACACGAGAAGAACATGTAAACTTCACATAGAAACGTAGACGGCTGGGACCTCTTCCTGTGAGGTCACCACTACGTCACGATGCCGTTCATTGCCAAATACAGTACAACCTGCCGACTGTTAAGAAATCCATGCGAGTTATGGTGAAGTCCTTTGTTACAATCTGGCAACCTTGTGCCTGCTTTCTGTTTGTGGAATTTCCTCTAGAGGGCCGCGCGAGGGCGCGTAAACGCTAACGTGTCTGTATGCGCGAGCGTGTCACGTGAGACTCGGACGGTTGTTCGTTCGGTTCTTTCTTTCGTTGAAGCAGTAGCAGCGACGGTGACTCCCCGGGATTCCTCATTGCACGTGCTGCCACACCGTCACGTGATTCAGAACGCTTGTTTTTATAAAGAAATATACACCGTCGGAGTGTTTGAGGTCCGCGCGAGCTGTTGGGCGGTTATGGAGGAGCCGCCTGGTTTCCGGTAGTCTACGTGCGCGAGCCGCATGAGTTGGACGGTGCGCGCTAGCCAGACGAGACCAGTCTAGGATGGCCCCGATGCTCCTGCAGAAACTGCTTAACAAGAAAGCGGCGACCACCACTGGGGGCGCAAGTGAGAGCGCGACCGACGCGGAGAATCGGTAAGATAAACACCGGAATGTAAACATCTCCGGGATGCGACGGTGTTTTTGTTGAAATCGTGTGACTCCGCTCCAGTGCAGTACTACCAGCACGCGCTCTAACGTGTTTACAGTCCGTCTGCGTTCTGTATTATGCGTCTAACGCGCTGAGCATGATGGAAGGAGTTTATATAAGTTTTATTTAAACTCGTTGAGGTTTGGTCACGTGCTGTTTTCCAACGCATGATGCTTTCGTGCACTCTGACCTCAGCTGTGTGGAGCATTATTTTAACATTAGACCCTTTTATTCGCGGTTTTCACTCATATTGATATCTTCATGTGCTTTCCCCGGACACGAAATTACAACATGAACGACGCCAACACGAATGCTTCATTACTTCCGGTATAATGTTGATACGTTTACTACAGCGTCATACTCGCCATGTTTGTCGAATTACACAATATTAAAACCTTATAATGACTATAAATGTGATATATATGTGTTAAATGTGAGGAATATTTTATAGTTTGTCGTCACAGAACACTCATAGAACATAAAATGTCACGCATGCGCATTAGAAGCAGGGCAGCTCCTGTAGGCTGTGATGTGGTATGATGTGCGCAAGCGCAGGGAAGCCAAGCTACGAAACCAGTCCAGTGAGTCATATGATTCAGAAGGAATTTGACACAGAAGATAGCTTTCACTCAGTTCTTACTTTGACCATATCCTTACTTTTGAACCACAAAGGCAACTGAGTTTACGTAAATGTTGTGTCCTTTATTTCATTAAGTCGATGTGTGTTCATCTAACAATCATAATAAACACCTGTCTGTTGTCCAAGTGACAAGGACTGCACTGTATGTCACGTGTTCATGGTTGGCTTTCTGAAATTACTGACATTTTACAACACCAAGCCTTAATCTTTTGTGGGAATCCTTTTCATCTATTATCTATGAATAGCTCAGCAAACAGTGTTGCGCAATGCAATGTATCACATGCCCTCATTCATAGCATAATAAAAGCATGAACACAGTATACAAAATATAATTTCGACAAACTTCTGTCATCTTTAGTGTATTGTGTACTTTAAGTGAATAATATTTAATATTATTAGTTTTAGTTTCTACTCCTAACAGCATTTTCAGGAGAATAAGAACAATAATGCACATATTCATCTTATCTCATTAGTGATCCTGTGATTATTTCATTTTAATATTATTGCAGATGTGGCAGAAAAATATCAACCCAAATAGAGATTAAATCTCCAGACCATTTTCACTCCATGTAATCACCTGACTCAGTGACTGGCTGCTGATGGGCTTCATGAACCTTCAGGTTTTGATAAAATGAATTCAGAACCCCAGATTTACTTCTTTAGACTTTCTCTCTGGGGCAGCACATCACCATAGTGGTTAACACATCTGCTTCACGTCAAGAAGGTCCTGCATTCAAGCCCTGGGCTCGGCTCGGGCGTTTCTCTGTGGAGTTTACATGTTCTCCCTGTACATAGTCCAAAGGCTTTGCTCATAGGCCATTAGGGTAATTTACTGTTCCAAATTGCTCCTAGGTGTGAATATGAGTCTGAATAATTGCGTGTGTTGGCCCCGTGATGGTCTGGCGAGCTGTTCAGGGTGTACGCTGTCTTCACCACGTTTTGGCTGAGATAGGCTCAACTCTCCCCATGATCTTAGGATTAATCACATTTGGCAATGAACGAATGGATAAGTGAGTGAAGCTTTATGTTTTATTACAGTTATTGCACCAAAATTCGAAAATAATCTCTTTTAAGCCATTTGAGGATAACTATATAATTTTTATTTTTGAAGGATGAAGCAACAATTTTTATATAATTAAGAGAAAAAAAAAATCATAATTACAGTAAAATTTGCATTAAACAGACCCCGAATTAAGTACGTCATATAAAATATATAGCATTGTAATTGTTATACCTCCTCTCCTTATGTTATGGTTAATATCCTAAATGAAGCGTCGGAGTTAGAGGTACAATCAGTAATATTTTTTAATGAGTCTTGAAGAGCCTTGTTTGTACTTGGTCCAGATTTTAGACACCGCTGACTGTGAACAACCAACATCTTTTGCAACATTCCGTTATGATTTACCTTCTTTAAGAAGTTCGATAATCATTTCCTTTGTTTCAATTGGTATCTCTTGTGCTGGAGCCATGATTCATGTCAGTCCACTTTGTGCAACAGCTCTCCAAGGTCTGATCACGCCAGTGTAACTGCAGACTAATGAGCAGATCTTTAGTTTTGTGTCATGTCTGTGATCTGCTTTTTTCTGAAAAATTAAACAACTGAATGAACATCTTCCAAGACTGGTGATTCCATATTTTTTTGCCAAGGGTTAAAGAATGAAAATGGTGACCAAAATATGCAAACATTTATAAACATTCAATTACAGCATATTTTAAAACTCATTTTTTAATTAATAAATGTGAATGCATAGCTTAAAGCTTTTCTACTTTTTTGTGTGTGTGAAAGTATTTTGTTCAGTTGTGAGATTTTCAGAATCAGTGATTGTGGCAAACCATGAAGTTTTTCCTGCTGCTTTGATTCAGGCACTACATAGAGTTTGGGAGGTGGATAATGTCCAGTCCCCAAAATAGAAATGAGTTTTCTAGGTATTGTGCTATATTCTAATGCTTCTTTCTATACGTGCAGGCAATGATGAGGATTGAATTTCAACTGTAGAAATTGAATCAACAAGTTCTCACCAATCACAATGCAAAATATAGGAGCAGCATGATGTGTGATTTGAACTGCACGCTGCTGCTGTTGCTCATTGCAGCGTTTGCTTGTGCTGAGGTGTGCGGCTTTTACTGCAGGGAATGTCGTGTGACAGTTGAATCACATGCTCTGTGTGTGTGTGTGTGTGTGTGTGTGTGAACCAGAGAGACAAAATGAAAGAACCAGTCATGTGATGTTTGACTTGTGTCCAGTCTATCATCAGATAGAAAAGAAAGCACTTCCTTACACGCTGAAACAACCCGTCAGACTTAGTGAGTGTGTGTGTGTGTGTGTGTGTTTCTTTTACCAGTGTAAGTTTAGAAGACATTAAAAAAGCACACAAGTTGAAGTATGTGTTAGTATAGGTGTCTGGTTTTATGCCAATTCTACTGCAAGATGAAGATTAAAAGTCAGAAGAAATGCACCACAATGTGTTGGGCTAACACGGACAATTTATTTGACAGGTACTTGTGTGTGTGTGGGTGTGTGTGTGTGTGTGTGTGGGTGTGTGTTGGGGGGATTTATGCTGTAGACTCGCTGATAAGTAAGCTTATTTAACCATGTACATTCCACGATGTACATAACAATAAATATTTACATGGTGTGATTTGCGTTCACTCTCTCTCTCTCTCTCCCTCTCTCTCTCTCTCTCTCTCTCTCTCTCTATCTGGTAGTCATACCATAGCTGTTTTCCAATGATGATATTTATGGTTTATAAACTATTTATAACTTATTTATTTATTAATTATCAAGCCAGTTAAGTGTTTTTTTTTCATCCATTCACTCTAGTATACATTAATTGTTGTGGAATTTCGGTTTACATGACGTAGCATTAGGCAGTATTATTGTGAGATATTAAAAATAAATATATTTTGGGATATTTTCACAATTACAGTTTATATTCCATTAATTAAATTTCTGAACTGCTTACACCTAATTAGGGTTGTGGGGAGACTGGTGCCCATCTCAGCCAGCTCTGGTCAGTGACAAAGCACACCCTGGACAGCTCGCCAGGCCATTGCAAGCCAGAAACATGCTGACAGCTATGCAGCCTACACTTTAGTCAGCAGTGGTTCTTTTACACCCCTCAGTACAGACAGTGAGAGACATGGCCAGCCTTTGATAATCCAGTTAGGTGCATTGGGGGGACAACAGTGACAACCGTTGATAGTGGGGCTGAAACTCCCAGCCTTGGGCTCAGTAATCCAACATCATACCACAGAGCCACCACTGCCCTTTTTATATTACACTATAAAATGTTTTTCAGAAAGAAAAGGATACGATAATACATGCGGATTGTTATATAGATTTGTATAGAGGTGCCAGGAGAGGGGGCGCTCACACACACTCGCACACCTAGTTCCAACTTGTGCTCATTTTAGACATTTTTATGCACCACTCCCAAAACTGGGCGTTTGCTCATTCATGAGCTTCAGGGTTATGTTTGTGTGATGTGTTTTTAGCTTTTTTGCAATAGTCCCTGTATTTGTTTGGCTTTTGTTCCACCTTTGGGTTAATAATGTCTTTTTTTTTTTTTTTCTCGCACTCATAGACAAGGGTCTGTCTCCCCATCTACCTCCCATGCTAGTTCTACATATCACGTGATGTTGCACAGCGTGTTCATTATCCGATGTGTTTATAGAATAATATCATTGTTATAAGACCTGTTCATTGCTAAAGAAAAGTGGCTGTTTCCTTAAGTCACATTCGGACAGGAAGCAAGAATCGACATACTAAGGTTTGAGGAGGAGAACAGGAGAAGGTTTTAAGGAATTCAGTATTCGGCAGCATCTGTCAATCAATGGTATCTTTAAGCTTTGATCAGTTATCGCTCATGTGAAAGCTCAGCTCAGTTTATTTTGCATTGCATGAAAACATTTTTTTTTGAATTTGCATGTTAGCTTGTCCCCCGTGGCTTTCTAGATGAATCTGGCTTTATTATTTCCCCTATCTATTTTTATTTAATTCCTTTTCCTAAAGACGTGCATGGTCAATCCACCTCCTACATTCATTCAATCATTTTCTAAGCCGCTTAAAACTAATTGGTGTCCCATATCAGCTGACTCTGTGTGAAGGCGCCGTACACCTGGGACAGGTAGGCCATTGCAGGGCGGACACTCACACAGCCTTTCACACTCACACCTATGGGTGATTTGGAATAGCCAATTAGCCTACTGTGAATGTTTTTGGACTGTGGGAGGAAACCGGAGTATCCGGAGGAAGCCCACACAAGCACAGGAAGAACATGCAAACTCCACACAGAAACACCCGAGCTGGGAATGGAACCCAGACCTTCTTGCTGTGAGGCGCACGTGCTAACCTTCATGCTACGCTATCTTATACAAAGATGATGTTTTCTGTGAAGAGACTCTTTTAACAAGTTTTTGAAGGGAGTGTTCGGTGTTAGTGTAGTGACAAAACTTTATTGAGTTGTATATTGAGCTTCTTCTTTTCCTTTCGGCTGTTCCCTTCAGGGGTCGCCACAGCGAATCATCTGCCTCCATCTCACCCTATCCTCTGCATCTTCTTCTCTTACACAAACTACCTTTATTGAGCTATTAAAACAAAATACGCCGAGTCATTTGAGCTCTTGGGCTTCTCTTTTAACTTCACAAACTGCATGTTTTATATATTTTTTATTCATGAAAAATGTTAGCATGGATAAAATGCTCTCACAGATGAGAAATAATGTTGAACATGGTACAAAAAACCGACGGAGGTAAAAAATAATGTAAACGAAAGCGAATGATTTTCTAGAACAGAGAAACACAAAATTTTCTTGAGGTGCCACAGAGTGAGCAAAAATAAATGCAGAATCTTCTGTAGCTTCACAGAATTACAGCAGCTAAGCTAACCATCTCTTCCTGAGCTATGACTAGCTTTCAAACATCTGTCTGTCTTTAGGAAGTGTAGTAGTGCACTGACCGGTTTGACCGGCACGCTGAAATAATCATGAATCTTCTGAGTGGGTATTTCACACCTGACTAAAAAAATCTTGCCTATTTTTTGTTACTCACTAGCAAGCTGTAATGCTAACTAGCAGACGTTTGTTCCACAATAGTCTTGCTAGGCACTCATAAGAAATCACAGTTTTAGTATAGTAATACAGTCGGCCCCCAACTTTGAAGACCCCTGTGTACGAAATCCTCGAGTTACGAAAAACATTTTCTTGAGATTCCATCCCCGAGATATGAAACAACCCCCTCTTACAAAAAGAAATTAAAACGCGCCAATCAACGTGCGAGTTGCTCTCTCATTGGCTGTCTCTCAACATCCTGCCCCGCTGGCCTCCAGATAGAGACAGAAGGAAACGTTACTCTTTAGTTTTTAATTCAGTAAATGTTAAATAAATGTGGGTGCATTTGAGCTCATCTGGAATTCCGATCCCTCAAGGAATCAAATTAAAGTTGAGTTTGTCAAGCAGGGAATGCGCTTTGAATTCACGTCTTGTGGGCGTGGCCCACAGTGCATGCGCGCGAGAGAGAGAGAGAGAGAGAGAGAGAGAGAAGGAATAACACTAGTTTTTAGTTTAGTTTTTTAAGTTGTTTTAATTCAGTAAATGGTCAAGTAGGGAATGCGCTTTGAATTCACGTCTTGTGGGCGTGGCCCGCAGCGTGTGCGCGCGTGAGAGAGAGAGAGAGACAGAATAACGCTTTAGTTTTTAGTTTTTTAATTTGTTTAATTCAGTAAATGTTTAATAAATGTGGGTGCATTTGAGCTTATCTGGAATTCTGATCACTCAAGGAATCAAATTAAAGTTGAGTTTGTCAAGCAAGGAATGCGCTTTGAACTCCACGTCTTGTGGGCGTGGTCCACAGTGCGTGCGCGAGAGAGAGAGAGAGAGAGAGAGAGAAAAAGAGAGAGAGAGAGGTGTGTGTGTGTGTGTGTTAATAAAAATGTTTAATAATGGTTTAATTAATACATATATTAATAAAATAGTTTAATATGTTAATAAAATGTTTAAATGGTTTAATAAATCATTTTCTTTTACTTTTAACACATATTTCATACAACATTGGTGTACTTTTATAGTTTTTAAAGGGTTTATGGGGTTTATCCAGTCCAAAGACTGGAGCCTTGGAACGAATTAGGCGTTTAACATGTGACATGCGATCCCTACTTACGAAATCCCCGCTATACGAAAAGGGCTCTGGAACGGATTAATTTTGTAAGTTGGGGGCCGACTTTACATTCGAAACTAAAAAGCTGAACTTATTGGTTGACTATGATTTTGGCAGAGAGCACTGGTGTGCTTTCTAAAGAAAAGTTAGCATTAGTTTGCACCAGAGCGCTAGTTACAGAGACCAGCTTAATAGTCTCCTCACATTTACAAAATAAGTGAATTTCTTTATAATGTACAAAATATGGGACGTGGTGGCTTGGTGGTATGGTACTGGATCACTGATCTCAAGGTCGGGGGTTCAAGCCCCAATCTCAACAGGTTGTCTACCCCAACCCCCCTGGGGAAGCTAAATGGGATATCAAAGGCCAGCCATGTCTCTCCACATTGCTCATTGCTGACATTTTTCAAGAGTAGCTGCATAGTTATCAGCGTGTTTCCTCCCTGCGATGGCCTGGCGATCTGTCCTATGTGTATTCTGCCCTCGCCCCAAGGCAGCTGAGATGGGCACCAGCCTCTCCGCAACCCTAATTAGGATTAAGTGGTTAAGAAAATGAATGAATGAATGAATGGATAATGTACAAAGTACTGTGGTTTTATGTTTAAACAGGTTGTTATAGTATTTTGTAGGGTTTTTTTCATATTTATATTTCTACAACATTAGAGATGGTTCCCTTCTTTATTCTGGCTTAATTTTGTGTGTCTGTGTGTGTGTGTGTGTGTGTGTGTGTGTGTGTGTGTGTGGGTGTGTGTGGGTGTGTGTGTGTGAGAGAGGGGGGGGGCAGAGAGGAGAAAGAGAGAGAGAGACTGACTCTCTGGTCATGTGCAATTTCCTCACAGTTTATCGACAAGCGGGCGTGTCTGTCTTAGGAAAGAGCCTGATGCCTTTTGTATGACATGCTCGAGACCATGAGTGTGTGTTCCTGTGATTGTGATCATGTGACTCACTGCTGCACATGTGACCTAAAGAGGATGTCAAAGCGAAAACCACTGCTTTGTGGTTTTTGAGAAAGTCTATTCCAGAGCTGTGTGTGTGTGTGTGTGTGTGTGTGTGTGTGTGTGTGTGTGTGTGTGTACGCAGTATGAGGTCCTTCTGAGTGTGTAGTGGCAGTACCAGCCCAAGCAAGTGTTCCACACAAGCACACTTTTAATATGTGAGGATAAAGAGACCTTGTGCTGTGTGTGTGTGTGTGTGTGTGTGTGTGTGTGTGTGTGTGTGTGTGTGTGGGCGCGCGTGTGTGTGTGTGTGTGTGTGTGTATAAACATTGCCTGTGCGAAGTGGCGTATTGTTCTGCAGCTGGCTGAGTATGTTTCCAGCGCATATTCTGTGAACCTAAAAAGTTAGAAATGTAATAACACACACTTTTTAGAAATCAGTGATCTTGCTCTCGCTTTCTCTATTTGTGCAAAGAAGAAGGGTTGTGTTTAAGAAATAGAATTGTTTGTGTGTGTGTGTGTGTGTGTTCTGCTGCTGATGCAGCACCATCTAATAGAAACATGTGGGAAAGAGGGAGAGGTCCAACAAACCTTCCTCCAGCCTCTTTTTGGCAGCAGTGATCAGAAGTGTGTGTGTGTGCGTGCGTGTGTGTGTGAGTGTGTGTGCACGCGTGCATGGGTGGGTGAAAGACCAAAATGGGTGTTTGGTGACCGGACAGGATGGAGAGCAGGTAATGTGTGTGTGTGTGTGTGTGTGTGTGTGTGTGTGTGTGTGTGTGTGTGTGTGTGTGTGTGTGTGAGAGAGAGAGAGAGAGAGAGAGAGAGAGAGAGCGAGCAATAAAACTGAGTGTGTCCATTTGAAAACCTGAGACTTTTTTTGCAGTCTGTATTATACTTGTGTTGTGTATTTGTGGATTATTATTCATTGTGTATGTTTGTTAGCAGATAGAACAATAGAAATTTCTGCTCACATTTTAGCTGCATTCCATTTTTTTCTTTCCAATAAGTAACTGTTATTCTCTCTCTCTCTCTCTCTCTCTCTCTCTCTCTCTCTCTCTCTCCCTCTCTCCCACTCACTATACCAGTTGGGCTTCTTCTGAGTTTGATCTCGCTCAAATCCGATTGATTGTGTATCAGGATTGTGAAAGAAGGGGTCGCCAAGTCCTCTTCGACTCCAAGGCAATACGGAAGCTGGACCCATCTGAACTGGTAATGTGTGTGTGTGTGTGTGTGTGTGTGTGTGTGTGTGTGTGTGTGTGTGAGAGAGAGAGAGAAAGAGATTTGTATGCTGTTTCAAGAAGAGTCACATGCTCTGCTGTTGCACCCTTGCTTGGATCTTATGACAGGTGTGACTACTCTGTAAACTGGGTCAACGTGTGTGTGTGTGTGTGTGTGTGTGTGTGTGTGTGTGTTTTCTTTCATTATATAATAACACACACACACACACACACACACACAGATATATATAGAATATTTCAACATTTTTTTTTTACTTTTTTATGACAAAATCTTTCTCTAAAAACAAAAACTATCAAGTATATTAGAGTGCAGTTTTCCTGGCCGATTGCGATTTTACACACACTCGCACCCCATGTGGCCCGCTCATACAGAATTATTTTTGAACAGCTATTATTGGCAGATAATAATATGCAAACAAAGACTTACCTTTAATCTTACTTTATGATTTTGTTCCAATAATATGAATGATCACATTTTATCAGTAATTATAATTATAAATACTGTATTATATATTTATTTATTTATTTATTAGTAGTAGTCAGAGCAGCAATAGAAATGTTGCTGTTATTTTTATTATTATTATTATTATTATTATTATTATTATTATTAGTTAGTAAGACCAGGTTATGTAGCACACCTGTGATCTGAACTAATCCCAAGTTTTAGTGGCGTGAACGCACTAGCTCTGTGGTTTTCCCTTCTTAATTTCTATTAACTCGTAATGTTCCCCTGGTTGATGGTGTTTAAAGTGTGTAAATGCTTGTTGTTCCAGAGGTTTTTGCAGTGGCTCCGGCAACTTAACATGCATTACAAATTGCGCACATTGTGTCCTTACTCATATCCATGCTAATGCTATGAGGCTTTAAGCATGTGCGTGACACTGCTATCATACATGTGCACTTGGTTGTGAGTATATACTTATTTTAACTAGGTTACTTAAATAAAACTGTAGCATATAGTTATAATACTATATCATGACAGACCTGAATTTTTTATTTTAATATTCAATATTTTATTGAAATTACATTGTTTTTGTTGATGGATTGTGAAATAAACAATTTGTAATGTACAAAGGTGTAAATATGAAACATGTCATTAAAAAATTTGGTTTTGAAGCTTAGATTCTTTGGCAAATTGATTTAAAGGCTTTTATTATTTACTCAGGAAAATTGTATTCATTTTCTGATTGGTGGAAAGCAGCATGTAATTCTTGGTATTCTACCTGCTGAATTATTGCATCATTGATATTGAATAAGTTGAATGATTATTGCATGATTGGCGGTTTCGGTGCATTTATATTGATAACAGCCCTTCGATGGAATAATTCTGCATGTCATACTTCACCTCTTTCAATAATTTATTATTATTTTATAGTCCATGTCTCGTTGTTTGTGACTTCAGTACAAAGCCAGAAATAGGTACTCAAGTATGCTGTCTTCTTCTTATCCTTTCGGCTTTTCCCTTCAGGGGTCGCCACAGCGAATCATCTGCCTCCATCTCACCCTATCCTCGGCATCTTTTTCTCTTACACCAACTGCCTTCATGTCCTCCTTCACCACATCCATGAATTGTCTCTTTGGTCTTCTGCCTGGTAGTTCCAACCTCAACATCCTACTACCAATATACTCACTATCCCTCCTCTGTACATGTACAAACCATCTCAATCTAGCCTCTCTGACTTTGTCTCCAAAACGTCTTACATGTGCTGTCCCTCTGATGTGCTCATTCCTGATCCTATCCACCCTTGTTACGCCAAAAGAGAACCACAACATTTTCATCTCTGCTACCTCCAGCTCTGCCTCCTGTCTTTTCCCCAGGGCCACTGTTTCTAAACCATACAACATTGCTGGCCTCAACACACTTTGTCTTTCATTTTTTCCGATTCCTTCCTATCACACATCACACCGGACACTTTTCTCCAACCATTCCAACCAGTCTGCACACTCTTCTTCACTTCTTTTCCACACTCTCCATTGCTCTGGATTGTTGAGCCTAAGTACTTAAAATCCTCCACCTTCCGTATCTCTGCTCCTTGTAACCTCACCGTTCCTGTTGGGTCCTTGGAATTCATACACATGTATTCTGTCTTACTGAGGCTAACCTTCATTCCCCTCCTTTCCAGGGCATACCTCCACCTCTCTAATTTTCCTGCACTTGTTCTCTGCTCTCACTGCAGATCTCAATGTCATCTTCAAACATCATAGTCCATGGAGATTCTTGTCTAACCTCGTCTGTCAGCCTTTCCATCACCATAGCAAACAAGAAGGGGCTCAGAGCTGACCCTTTATGCAGTCCCACCTCCACCTTGAACTCTTCTGTCACACTGACAGCACACCTCACCACTATCTTACATCTCTCATACATGTCCTGCACCACTCTAACATACTTCTCTGCCACTCCAGACATTCTCATGCAATACCACAGTTCCTCTCTCGGCACCCTGTCATATGCTTTCTTCAGATTCACAATGGCACAATGCAGCTCCCTCTGACCTTCTCTGTACTTCTCTATTAACATCCTCAAGGCAAACACTGCATCTGTGGTGCTCTTTCTTGGCATGAAACCAAACTGTTGTTCACAAATGCTGACCTCTGCCCTTAGGCTTGCTTCCACTATTCTTTCCCATAACTTCATCGTATGGCTCATCAACTTTATCCCTCTGTAGTTGCCACAACTGTGCACATCTCCCTTGTTCTTACAAATGGGCACCAGCACACTTCTCCTCCATTTCTCTGGCATCCTCTCACTCTCTAAGACCTTGTTGAATGTCCTTGTCAGGAAATCTACTGCTTCCTTTCCTAGACACTTCCATACCTCCATCG
Source organism: Plotosus lineatus (assembly GCA_024760905.1). Taxonomy (NCBI): domain Eukaryota; kingdom Metazoa; phylum Chordata; class Actinopteri; order Siluriformes; family Plotosidae; genus Plotosus; species Plotosus lineatus. The sequence continues at coordinate 10,549,169 of CM045746.1, forward strand.
TTATGTCATCAGGGCCAACTGCCTTTCCATTCTTCATCCTCTTCAATGCCCTCCTCACTTCACCCTTACTAATCTTTGCTACTTCCTGGTCCTCAACAGTCACCTCTTCTACTCTTTTTTTCTCTCTCATTTTCCTCATTCATCAGCTCTTCAAAGTACTCTTTCCAGCTTCCCAGCACACTTCTGTCATCAGTCAATACATTTCCCTCTCTGTCCTTAATCACTCTAACTTGCTGCACGTTGTTTCCATCTCTATTTCTCTGCTGTGCCAACCTGTATAAATCATTTTCTCCCTCTTTACTTTCCAAGTGAGCATACAAGTCATACGCCCTCTGTTTGGCCTTTGACACCGCTACCTTCACCTTACGCTGTGTCTCCCTGTACTCCTGTTTACTCTCTTCGGTCCTCTCCATGTCCCACTTTGTCTTAGCTAAACTCTTCTTTTGTACACACTCCTGCACTTCTCCTTATCTCCTCTCCTTCCAGATGACACATCTCCTACCTGTCTCCCTGATCACATTAGCTGTAGTTGTCCAGTCATCTGGAAGCACTTCCTGACCATGCCTGTTTCAACTCCTCCTTGAAGACAACACAACACTCCTCCTTTTTCAGCTTCCACCACTTTTTCTTCTGCTCTTCCTTTGCCTTTTTCACCTTCCTCACCATCAGCATCATCCTGCACATCACCATCCTATGCTGTTTGGCAACACTCTCACCCGCTACTACTTTGCAGTCACTTACTTCCTTCAAATTACATCGCCTGCACAAGATGTAGTCTACCTGTGTGCTGCTGCCTCCACTTTTATAAGTCACTCTATGCTCCTCTCTCTTCTGGAAGAAAGTATTTACCACAGCCATTTCCATCCTTTTTGCAAAATCGACCAACATCTGTCCTTCTGCGTTCCTGTCCTGGATACCAAACCTGCCCATCACTTCCTCGTCCTCTCTGTTGCCTGCACCAACATGTCCATTGAAGTCTTCCCCAATGACTACTCTTTTATCTTTGGGGGTATTCTGCGTCACTTCATCTAACTCACTCCAGAATCTCTCCTTCTCTTCTAGCTCTCATCCTGCCTGTGGGGCATAAGCACTAACAACATTGAACATCATACCTTCAATTTATAACTTGAGACTCATCACTCTGTCTGACACTCTTTTGACTTCTGGAACATTCCTGACAAACTCCTCCTTCAAGATGACTCCTACTCCATTTCTCTTCCCATCCACACCATGAAAACACAGCTTAAACCCTGCTCCTAAGCTTCTAGCCTTGCTACCTTTCCACCTGGTCTCCTGAACACACAGTATGTCCACCTTCCTCCTCTGCATCATGTCAGCCAGCTCTCTCCCTTTTCCTGTCATAGTTCCAACATTCAAAGTCCCTACTTTCAGTTCTAGACGCCTGCCTTTCCTCTTCTCTCTCTGCCTACGGACACGCCTCCCGCCTCGCCTTCTTCGACGTCTTCGACCAACAGTAGTCCAATTTCCACCAGCACCCTGTTGGTTAACAGCACTGATGGCGGTCGTTGTTAACCCGGGCCTCGACCGATCCGGTATGAATTTTCTTGATATGACTCACGTGTTTTATTTGGCATTTGTTTTACGCCGGATGCCCTTCCTGACGCAACCCTCTGCATTTATCCGGGCTTGGGACCGGCGTGAGGGAGTCTTCTGTGTGTTTTTAAAATCCTTTTTCAGGCATCTCTGATTGTTGTTCAGTGTTACTTGTTCAGTCACTGAATTGTGGGTTAAAAGTGAATGTGATTTAATGATCATTTGCATTTTACATTCATTACATCTCAAATATTATTCTGGATGCAGTTTATGTTTAGTTCTCTGATCATAAGCCATCACTGTACTGCTTTTTGCCTGGAACATGGTGTATGACTAATTTGAAATTATAAGAATGTCAAGTAAATCTGCTGATGTCTCTGAGATGGTGAAAGGTACTGTTAAGTAGGTGTGTCTTAAAGGGACAGTGCGTAACAGGTTTTTAGAAAATTCATCCTTAAGGTAAAGTCCTTTTGGGATTTTTACACACAAGCCATAGTGGCTTATCAGGCCTGTACTTATCCCCGGTCTCCATGGCGTGAAGCGACAAGGAGTACAACTCCTCCTGGATGGGACGCTAGTCCCTTGCAGGTTACCGTCCCAGTACATTTGTATTGGTACCCATTTATACTGCTGGGTGAACAGAGGCACACTTGTGGTTGAGACCTTGCCCAGGGGTCTTAGCACAGTGAGGGGTCTAACTGGGATTTGAACACACAACCTCCTGATCATAAGCGCAGCACCCGAACCACTACTCCACTGGCCCCTTGAGGATTTATGAGCAGAAATTAAATACATCCTCAATAAATACCTCTTCATTCATCTCTAATCATTAAAAGATGGATTGTACAGGTGTTTTAATGCTTTGAAAAGTACGTAAAAAAAAAAAATATATATATATATATATATATATATATATATTCTCAAATTTTTCGAAAATTTGCACAACCTATTTTTTGTTCACGGGTAAATGGTTCTGGTAACCTATAGTTCGTTCACCTATAATAATTTGCGTAACCCATCGGTGCAAAATGGTTGCCTGAAATTTCAAGTTCTAAAATTATCGAACATTTGGATTTTTTACAGAGAAAGACCACTATTACATGTAACTGGAAATGAGGAACAAAATCGTGATAAGTTAGCAACTATGAAAAATCTTTAATGAAGTTAAAAATTACAAATTCAATGTCATACATAAAATAAAACAATTTTATTGAATTTGACTTATTTAAAGAACTTTAAATTTAATAATATTGAAAGCAAAAAAACGCAAATATTAGTACAATCCAAGTCAGTCTATTCCTATCTGCATATCGACTACTCACTAGATATAAAATATAATACTGCTAATACAAAATATAATATCGCAATGTCTAATTCAACTTGCTATTGCAAACAATGCAGATCAAATAGATCTGAGAAAAAACTCAAGGACAACAAAAATAGAAATAGCACCTTAATCTAATACAATAAAAATGCAAAAGCATTTTAATAACTATAGCACCAATCTGTGATGACTGTGTAACCAATTTAAAATTTAGGTATTTTTGGACACTGGCATAATGGATGGAGTATTATAAAAATACTACTATGGAGAGAGATTAAAAGTAACTAAACTATAATGACTTATCTGTTCTGCTTGTATGAACATTCAAGAGTCCTCCATGGTGACATCACCGTCATCATCAGTTACTAGGAAAACTTGCTAGGTTAGTAGAGTCAGAGACGATTTACGGCAATCCGGCCATTTGCGGCATTACCAGTTTACGACATGCTAGGACTCTTTTAAACACGACTTGAAAATGAAAATTTGTTCCTTGAAAAGTGCTTGAATGACATTTGGCCCAATGTGTGGGAACCGTGTTAAAAAAGTTATTGAATTTTCTGAACTTAAGAATAACCTGTTTACATCTTACAGGGATCGGGTTCTTTTTCATCAAGGTACTATCTTGTACCGCCATGTTTCTATCGCATACCAGAACCATACAGACTTCAAGGGGGGGTTTGGTCAGGAATGAAATTTGTTTAAGTTGCATTCTGCAATTTAACCGGATTCCTCAAAGTGTGACATACTGTACCTTTAATCGGCCCTGAATCAGTTATTAAACTTAAGCTGATTATTATGACTTGAAACACTGTTTACTGTTAGAGGAATATACCAAGTAAACATGAATTCTTGTCACCACCGTAAAATATATCCTGAAATATTTTGATAATCTTATACCATAATTTTTTACGATCCTACATTATATTTCCTCAAGTTCCACCCATGTATGTGTTCTGATTTGGCTTACTCGTCATATTTTATTTTGTTGAATGAGTCATTTGATGATTTGTTGAATACATTTTGCAAGGGAAATCCCTCTCAATAGTTGAGCCAGGACTTGGGTTGAGATGGGCATTTTAAGTGAAGCCTCACTTTACAGGACTAAGCAGTGAATGGAAAGGCATCCTAAATTTGTTTTTGCTTGCAGAATGCTGAGGAAACAGCCCCGCCAACCCGCAGTGGTTCCTGTCAAATCGGCTGCAAGGCAAAGCAAAAAGAAATCTCGCCTTCTTATCAGGTTTGTTCATAACTAATGCACATATAAATAGTCATTTATTCTGAGAAATAGAGGGGTAATGTGTGTGTTTTCACTCAGCACACAAGACCATCTTCCGATGTTAATATGCTCGGGGAGATGATGTTTGGCTCTGTTGCCATGAGTTACAAAGGGTCAACACTGAAAATTCACCACATCCGGTAAGTTTCAGAATAAATCTACATCACTAAGACTACTGGTATAAGCACTTGTCATTTTTACCTCTTAAATTCAATATCTGGATATTGCTAAATCTGGTTTTACAGTAGTGATCGCAGCTGAATTCTCCACAAGATATTGACAGATTCCTCAAAAAACAGCATATGGAAAAATTATATAATAACTTTAATTCAAATACATACAATACATAAACTTTAACCAAATACATAAACTATATTGGTTGAAACACCCAATCCCAGGACTCGTACCCAGGACCTTCCTGCTGTGAGGCGGGTCTGCTAACTACTACACCACCATACCACTCACTAATCTTACAATAGATACTAAATCTTACAAACCATACATTTTTAAAGCAGCATTTTATAGTTGTGTGTATTGCACAGGTCCCCTTCGCAGCTGATGGTCAGTAAGGTGTTCTCGGCACGATGTGGTAGCAGCAGTAACGCAGGCAGCACCAACACGTAAGTCTCTCCAATCAGTTCCTTTTCAGTAGAAAATGTTGAAAACATGAGGTGTAAGTCTCCTTTTTCAGCATGAAAGATGTTAAAGTTTATATTATTATGGATCTGTTTGTTATAGATTGACTCTAAAGTTGAATGAGACCTAAAATATTGTACTATGATTTTACAAATATACAATAGGTAGCATAAATAAAATATGCATATATATATATATATATATATATATATATATATATATATATATATATATATATATATATATATATATATTTATATATTTATATAATATATATGTGTGTGTGTGTGTGTGTGTGTGTGTGTGTGTGTGTGTGTACACACATACATACACTGCCCTCCATAATTATTGTCACCCCTGGTCAAGATGTGTTTTTTAACTTGTAATAAATTCAATTTTTGTTCTAAATAATGTAGGTCAGTAATGGGGAGGAAAATGCAACTGTTAATTAAAGTGCATTTATTCAGTGAGGGGGAAAGATCCCACGTTAAGAAATAAATATTTTACATCAAATCATGTGTGCCACAATTATTAGCACCCCTCAGCTGCCTCTTACCAACAAAATAGCACCTAATCTTCTCCTATAATATTTTACGAGATGGGAGAATACAGAAAGATGGATCTTTCGCCATTTCTCTCTGCACAATTTCTCTAAAACATCCAGCCTCTCTGCACTCTCCTCTTCAGCTCACTCCACAGGGTTTCAATGCGGTTGAAGTCTGGGGATTGAGATGGCCAAGAGAGGAGCTTGACTTTGTTTCTGGTGAACCATTTTCTTCTAGATTTGGCCACATTTTGGCAGCATTGTCTAGCAGAAAGACCTAGAAACGATCCATCTTCAGCTTTTGGGCATAGGCCACCAGATTTTGGTTTAAAATGTCCTGGTATTTTAAAGCATTCATGATGCCATGCACCCTAACAAGATTCTCATGACCTCTGGAAGAGTTACAGGCCCACAGCATCACCGATTCTCCAACATACTTCACAGTGGGAATGAAGTGCTTTTCTGCATACTCCTCTTTTGTGTTCTGCCAGACCCACTTAGTGTTTGTTGTCAAAAACCTCTATCTTCGTCTCATCTGACCATCCCAGTTGAAGTCCAAGCTTAGTGAATTCCAGACGTATGTGTTGATTATTGTGATTGAGAAAAGTTTTTTTTCCGTGCATGCCTTCCAAACAGTTTGTTAGCATGTAGATGGCGCCTGATGGTTTTTTTGGAGACTTTGTGACACAAAAATGCTGCCATTCATTGCAATTCTTTAACAGTGAACTCTTGAGTGCTTTTTATTTCTCTTGCCATCCTCCTCATTGTGTGTGTGGAAAAATACCCTTGTGTCCTTGTCCAGTTTAATCTTCTTAATGATTCCTCTGATAGTAGATATGCGTAGGTGCAGGCGAGGGGCAATTTTCTTGTAGCCATTGCCTGACTTTTGAAGGTCGACACACACATCTGCCTTACTTGAATGGGGTGTTCCTTTGCCGTTCTGTTGAAGAATGGATAAGAGAAATGGCTTCTGTGTCGCATCATATTTATACCTCAGGGAAACAGGAATTAAATGTTCCTAGATGCTCTGAACGATGTAAACCCCGTCTTCTCTTTGCTTCAAGTCTTTATCCTCTTCCAGGTGTTTCTTGTGTGCACGCAGACTTGTGTGTGTAACAAAATACACATCCTGTCTCCTCATCGAAGAGCTATACCTTACACCTTATGACCTTATTGTAGTTTAACAGACTTTTATGGTAGGTTTATGACTTAAAAAAACAATGGTGACTCCTTATCTTTACTTACAAAAGTGGGGAAGACCAAATACATGGCAGCTGGAAATTTAATGTGTTAACTATACAATGTCCGAGATACAAACATTGTAATACTCCCAGATTATGAATAACTGAAGACAATTTTTATTAATTCTAACATTATTCCAAAACTAGCTACATATTTTAGAAATGTGGTATCATGCTAAAGCTTAGTATAACAGTAGCAAAATGTTACCAGTAACTCAAAAGGAATAATTTCTTACTTACTACCCACTTTGCTGTGGTGGCTCACACACATGATCAAAAACTCATCTAACTTTGACCCTTGGTTCTGCTTCTCCAGCCTCCAGGACAGCCTTGACTCTATAAGCCAAACATGCCCTAGTCATAGCAGCAGCAGCAGCACTATAGGTAACACATACACACCTCAGAGTGATATTTGCTAACACTCTTTAAATTTAGCCACATTTACATTACTAATACTTGTCCTTTCACCGTCAGTAAATATATTATTATTATTATTGTTATTATTATTATTATTAAATAGTATTTTAAGAGATAGTGTAATATTTTTGGAGGATCTGTTACCAGAAATGTATTTAGTATGTCATCAGTGAATAGTTCATTTTCTGTAACCGCTTAATCCTAGTTAGGGTCGCAGGGAGGCTGGCACCCATCCCAGCCAACTCCAGGCAAGGGCAGAGTACACCCTGGACAGCTCGCCAAGCCATCTCAGGGCAGAAACACGCTGACGGCTTTGCAGCTACTCTTTACGAAAGTCAGCAATGGTGCTTTTACCATCGACATTGAGAGACATGGCCAGCCTTTGATAACCCATTTAAATGCATGGGGGCGGGAGGGGGGGGGGGGGCAGTGACCACCTTGTGGAGAGTGTGAACCCCTAACCTTAGGATCAGCGATCCAGCATTCTATATACCACTAGGCCACCACTGTCCCATCAGTGAATAGATTTTCATTAATCTATAATCATTAAAAGTTGTCAAAACCCTTAGAATAAGCTGTTTACATGGGGAGAGGGTTCTATTTTCACGGAGGATGGCATCATGCAAGACCATGTTAATACAGTAACAAAGAACCAGGCATGTTTTACTTACTTTAATTTGGATGGACAATAGATCAAGTAGAATTGATGATCTCTCCCCAGAGTGTGTGATCTTATCATTAACGATTTGATCATCAGTGGCCATTTATCTTGATGAGGCTTGTGTGCCTCAATGACACACCAAGCAATGCTAGCACGAACTAGTTCTCCCACCAGGTCCTAAACTAGCTAGACAAATACATAAGGAACTATGAGGAATATAAGAAGCCATGCCCTGTCTGTAAATTTACTGACAGACAAGTTGAGCATGTGACAGAATCATACAGGCTTAGAAGGATGGAGGCCAGGAATAAAATTTCAGGAGTCTCTCCACAACATACTGCAAGAAACCCTAAATCTTACACACTGACCCTTTACCTGTGCACTGTTTTTACTCTCTGTTAGGATGTTGTAATAAATGGACCTAATTGTATTAGTGAATAATGTCTTTCATTTGTATCTCTTTTTCTAGCTCATAGTAACCCTGTAGACATGCCAGGTCGTGGACACAGTGAAGACAGTGACAGCGGCATTGCTCGTTCAGGTACAGCCATCTAAACACCTAATGACATGATTGAAAAGCAGCAGTATTTGTCTTTAGGAGTTATAACTTTTACAAAAAAAATCTACATTATACATTCACTCTGTATTTTGTGCGTTACCTCTCTTTAAACTCCATACAGCATCTCTGAGCAGCCTCCTGGCCACACCCCTCCCTTCCCCGGGTTCATCCTATAGCAGTGGGTGTGCCAGTAGTTACCAACGGCGATGGCTTCGTAGCCAAGTGACCAGCCTGCAGCATGGCCTGATCCCACGCTGGTGTGTGTGTGTGTGTGTGTGTGTGTGTGTGTGTGTGTGTGTGTGTGTGTGTGTGTGTAAGATATCACTGGTGTTTGTCACTATTCTCTCATTTATGAAATTATATTGGCACGTCTGGTTTATGCTTGTGTGTGTTGGTGTGTGTGTGTGTGTGCACACGACAGGAGCACCGACGAAATGTTTAGTCTGTCAGATGAGAGCTGTAACTCAAACCCCGGACTGGGGCGTAGGAAGAAGATTGCCGTGAGCATCATCATCAGCCTGCCGGAAAAAGAGGAGGAGAACCAGAGCTTCCAGGAGTTTTTCTTCTCCCACTTCCCCCTGTTTGAGTCACACATGAACAAACTGAAGACCGCCATCGAGAGGGTGAGTGCAGTGCTACGAGGTCGCATCAGGCCGCCTCAGTGACCTTTAATGGCTGCAGGACATTGAGCCCTTTGTGTTCATGAGGCGCTGGAAAATGTTGATAGGACAATGACGGTTTTACATGGTTGGTTTTGTGGGACAGAAATAAGTGTGTGTGTGTGTGTGTGTGTGTGTGTGTGTGTGTGTGTGTGTGTGTGTTTCAGGCAATGATTGTGTGTCGGAGAGTAGCCGAGCCGAGTCAGCGTGTGCAGGTGTATCTGTGCCGGGTTATGGAGGCGCTGGGAGAGTTCAGGTGAGGAGATACCATGCATGAGGCATTCGTAGCTCTTGCCCTGTGATCTTTGGTTAATGGTCAGTTCTGTTATAACATTGTTCAGGATGACCGTGTGGAACCTTTACATGGCACCGAGGATCACCGAACCCATCTGGCTGACCCTGGTATCTCAGAGTACCGAGCGAAACCAGTTGTGCCAGCGCTTCCTGAAGGAGATGAGCCTGCTGATGGAGCATGGAGCCAAGCACCAGTTCGTACACAACCATTTAATATGAGTTAAATATACACATCGAGGACATGAATGGTAATACAATGTGTTCTGTGTGCTAGGTTTTTGTCTTCACTCCTTACTGCGGTTCTCATGTACCACCTTGCCTGGGTTCCCACAGTGATGCCTAGCAACCACCCACCAATCAAATCTTTTTACCAGAAACATTCTTCCCACTCGGTGGACCTGCTCGCCAAGTGTCACCCATACAATCCACTGTGGGCTCAGCTAGGTACAGACACACACACACACACACTCACACACACTATGTTTTTAGGGAAAAACTCTTAACTTCATAAAGTGTGTGTATTGTGCAGGCGATCTGTACGGTGCTTTGGGTTCACCTGTTCGAGTGTGTCGCACCGTGGTTGTTGGACGCCGACGTGAGCTGGTGCAGCGTGTCCTTTATGTCCTCTCCTACTTTATTCGCTGCTCTGACCTCCAAGAACACACAGCTCCTCAAGCACAAACAGACATCCCTGCCAATCCATGTCCTTCTCACACCAATAACCCCACCCCTTGCTCTGAGTGGACCAATGAGAAGACACCCATCTGTGAATCAGAGGCTGGGACATCCACCTTTAACCCTGAAAGGACCAATGAGAATACTCTAAAAGGTGACACAATTTCTACAGACCCAGCATTCAGTTCGGAAGGGACCAGCAGAGAAGCAGATGATTCTGAATCAGTGAACTCCTCCCCCTTTTCTGAAACAACTAATTACAGACTGGGATGTGCGCACGAATGTTCAGGGGAGACAGGTCTAGAGCACATCTTGGCCAATCCAAGCCCTCCGGTGCACAGGGTGCGCTTCGTGATTGGCAGCCCAAAGGAGGCAGAGCTCGACAGCCAGTTTCATGATAGGACTCAACCTGGGTGTGGGCGGGGCTTACACAGGAAAATACCCAGTAGGCGTTCAATTGACAGTATGGACAGCTCGGACGAGGAGGAACCGTCACACAGGCAGACGTGCACAGGAAATGAAATGCAGCCAGAGGAAATACCATTTCCAAGGTAACAATAAGCACACAGTTAATATATTTCCAGGATGCTATGACACACCACAAAAAGAATGCTTTTAAATTAATTCATTTTCTGAACCACTTAATCCTAATTAGGGTTGCTGGAAGGCTGACACCCATCTCAGGCAACTTTAGGACAAGGCCATGGTACACACTTTACAGCTTGTCAGGCCATTGCAAGGCTAAATATTTCACTGCATATCTATTACAGGGATGCGGCTTCAGTGCATCACAATTTTTTACATTTTTTTAAATATTCATCGAATTAAAAAAATAAGGAAATTAAGGAAGAATAGGGGGGAAAGTTAAGGAAAATACCACAAAACAAGGCCAGTTATGCAGAAAACACCCCAAACAAACCCAAAACAAAAAACAACCCAACACCCCCCCACACACACACACACACAAAACTAACTATATTTTTCTGAGGTGCGCATCGGAGTGTGTGTGCGTGTGTCTGTCTGTCTTCCTTTCGCCTTTTTCCCTTTTACTCGGGAGTCGCCACAGCGAATCATCTGATTCGCACGTTTGATTTGGCAGAGATTTTTACGTCGGATGCCCTTCCTGTCACAACCCTTTTTGAGCAAGGGACAGAAACACGCTGACGACTTTGCAGCTACTCTTTACAAAAGTCAGCAATGGTTCTTTTACATGCCTCTCACCATAGACAGTGAGAGACATGGCCCGCCTTTGATAACCCAGTTAGCTGCACTGGGGGGGACAGTGACAACCTTGTGGAGAGTGGGACTTGAACCCCCAACCTTTGGATCAGCGATCCAGCGCCCTATACCACTAGACCACCACTGCCCCCATGTGCGTCTGTATGTGTGTGTATTTATATTTTATTTACATCGTATGCATAATTTTTTAATGTTACTTGTTGTTATAAGCATTTATAGCATCGAATATGTATTTATTGATATTATATACACATATACATGTACATATACATCTGTCGGGGATGGGGGTCATCCTACTTTGTGGAATTCGGTGGTCACTAGGGGATCTCGGTCCCAATTAACCGCGGAAAGTGAATGATCCCTTTACAGTATTTCAATGTGTTTGTGTTAAAAGTACAGTGTCTAAGATTTTACGACATCTAGTGGTGGCATTCCAGATTGCAACCAACTGAAATTCCTTTGTACAATTTGCATGTTTTCCCCATGTTTGTTTGGGATTCTTTCCAAAGTCCTAAAGGATATGAGTGTGAGAGTTAGTGTGTGGGGGGTGGGGGGGCAATGGTCTAGCATGCTATACAGGGTGTACACCACCTTTACCCATTTTTGTCTACTTTATGCCCCCCACCCCCCTTCCCCGTGGCTTATTCCATACAATATCAGTATAAACAGACAATCCTACAGTGTTATTTCAAAGCACGACAGATAAACATGTTGGCACTGTAAATGTAGCATTTATCAGGTAAATATATTTTGGCCAATTGAGAATAACACCTTTGTCATCAAGAAACTCAAAGCAGACATCCAGCTTGCCAATGGTACACTTCCTCATATCTTGTGTTATCTCTGGCATTGTGACATAAGTGCACCTTTTGGGGTGACCATGTATTGGCCCTGGTACAAGGATTGCCTGTGAATCGGTTATATTCACTGAACAACTCCATGTTGTGCATTGTACCTCTCATGGGTGGAAGAACTCAGTGATGCATAATCCCACCAGGATGTGGTATAAGTGTGTAACCAGAATTGAACAGGATAAATTATTCAGTCCACCAATAAACACTCTATTAGCAAATTGCATTATAGCTCAGTTTAACTCAACATTTTGTGGTTCATGCATTTACATTTTTGTTCATGATGTTGTTGCAGTCCTCCATTTCTTCTATCATGTAGTAACAAGTGGCTGGAACATTTCTTTTATGAAGGTTCCTTTTCACTAAAGTTGCTGAATGTATCCCGAATATACCTGACTGAAATGTATTGGTGATTGATTGATTAATTAGTGCTTGCCATGTATAAAATAATTTTAAATGTTCCCTTTTGTATCCAGCTGTGACATGGAGACCCGACCCGATGTGAATCATTTTGGACGCTCCTTACTCGGAGGTTATAGTCCTCAGTACATGCCTGACTTTGTCCTGCATGGAGTCACATCTGATCAGCGGCTCAAGCAGTGCCTAATGGCTGACCTGGACCACACAGTACTGGTGAGTACTGACACCGTGTCCCAGTATCATCATTCCTATCATTAATGCACCAAATATTACATCCTGCAGTAGAATTCCTAATTTTAAATTTATGTGGAGAAAAACACAGCTTTAAATTATGTTTGTGTTGCAGGTTTAAGGGACAGTGTGCTACAGAAATGAAATATCTCATCAATAAATAACTATAACTATTATAATTTAAAAAGTAGTGTTTCAACAGCTTAGCTCAACCTACTTATACCTACATGTAGGTTGGTCTCTCATGGAGGGTGCCATCTTACACTGCCATGTTTCTATAAAAGCCCAGAACCATACAGATTTCGAAGGGGAGAGGTGATGGACAATTTTCAGTTGGTTGCAATCTGGAACATCGCCACTAGATGGCGGTAAATCTTGCACACTCTTCTTCCTCTTCTTCTTCTTCTTCTTCTTCTTTTCCTTTTGGCTGTTCCCTTCAGGGGTCGCCACAGCCAATCATCTGCCTCCATCTCACCTTATCCTCTGCATCTTCTTCACTTATGCCAACTACCTTCATGTTCTCCTTTACCACATCCATAAATCTTTGTTTTGGTCTTCCTCTAGGCCTGCTGCCTGGTAGTTCCAACCTCAGCATCCTACTACCAATATACTCACTATCCCTCCTCTGTACATGTCCAAACCATCTTAATCTAACCTCTCTGACTTTGTCTCCAAAACCTCTTACATGTACTGTACTTCTGATGTACTCATTCCTGATCCTATCTATCCTCGTTACTCCCAAAGAGAACCTCAACATTTTCATCTCTACTACCTCCAGCTCTGCCTCCTGTCGTTTCCCCAGTGCCACTGTTTCTAAACCATACAACATTGTTGGCCTCAACACCATCTTGTACACTTTTCCTTTCATTCTTGACGATACCTTCCTATCACATATCACACCGGACACTTTTCTCCAACTATTCCAACCTGCCTGCACACGCTTCTTCACCTCTTTTCCACACTCTCCATTGCTCTGGATTGATGAGCCGAAGTACTTAAAATCCTCCACCTTTCTTATCTCTGCTCCCTGTAACCTCACCGTTCCTCTTGGGTCCTTGTCGTTCACACACATGTATTATATCGTACTGAGGCTAACCTTCATCCCCCTCCTTTCCAGGGCATACCTCCACCTCTCTAGATTTTCCTGCACTTGTTCTCTGCTTTCACACAAAGATCACAATGTCATCTGCAAACATCATAGTCCATGGGAAATCTTGTCTAACTTCGTCTGTCAGCCTGTCCATCACCATAACAATCAAGAAGGGGCTCAGAGCTGACCCTTGATGCAGTCCTACCTCCACCTTGAACTCTTCTGTCATGCCGACAGCACATCTCACCACTGTCTTACAGCTTTCATACATGTCCTGCACTACTCTAACATACTTTTCTGCCTCTCCAGATTTCCTCATGCAATACCACAGTTCCTCTCTCAGCACCCTGCCATATGCTTTCTCGAGATCCACAAAGGCACAATGCAGCTCCTTCTGACCTTCTCTGTACTTCTCTATTAACAGCCTTAAAGCAAACACTGCATCTGTGGTGCTCTCTCTTGGCACGAAACCAACCTGTTGTTCACAAATGCTGACCTCTGCCCTTAGTCTAGCTTCCACTATTCTTTGCCATAACTTCATCATATGGCTCATCAACTTTATCCCTCTGTAGTTGCCACAATTCTGCACATCTCCCTTGTTCTTAAAAATGGGCACTAGCACACTCCTCCTCCATTCTTCCGGCATCTGATCACTTTCTAACACCTTGTTGAATGTTCTTGTCAGAAAATCGACTGCGACCTCTCCTAGACATGTCCATACCTCAACCAGTATGTCACCATAACCAACTGCCTTTCCACTCTTCATTCTCTTCAATGCCCTCCTCACTTCACCCTTACTAATCTCGGGCATGTGGTTTTTCCGCGAATTCACGGAATTCCGATTTTTTTTCATTGGCCCAATTTAAAAAAAAAATAATAATTTTTTTTCACGCCAAATATGTCAAAATAACCTTTCCCACTTTTATTCCGTTCCGAGTTTTGCATAAAATGAACTCTCTTGAAACGTTACTGCTGATTGGTTGATGGCTTTCTAATAGCCAATTGCTGGTGTTGAAACATGTACGTAGACATTCGCGCCACGTCCGATCTGTTCAGCTATTGAAAGCTTGTCGGTGCTCCAGAGAAAAGATTCTGCTCGAATCAAAGAAATAGACAAAGTTGTTAAAAACAAGTTTAGGTGGGAATGGATGGAAAAGGGAACTGTAGCATTCAATTGCAGGAACATTTAGTGTTCAAGCAAAGATTCCAGAACCCTACGGACTTAACCCTTTGTTTGCCTTCGACCAGAAACTTCTATGCAAAGAAAAGAGCCAGTGAAACAACCAGTTTCTGTCATCGATTGAGTAGTTAATTTTGAGGTATGTTTGAGAGTTATGTTGTCTAGTTTCCGATTATATTTTTCAAATTCTTGTAAATGCATGCATGTTTTAAGCGTAGGACGTTCACGTGTTTATTCCGTGACCTGAATCAAATGAGCCAACTCTATGGTCACTGAACCAATTTTTCTGCTGTTAGAATAAATAAATTATTGCCGCAATAACTCACCAGTTTTTCGTAATTAACTTATGTAAATAGGCATTTACAGCAGCAGGAGTGTGTGCTCGTGTAATTAGCTCATTAATATTGGAAATGTAAAACTATGAATCAACCTCAACCGAAACGCCTCAGCATCCAGAAGGACAACAAACTTTCTAAGGCAGCCTCCAGACGGACAGTTCAGGCTGCACAAAAGGAAGCAAGAAAGTGCCATGCACTAAAGACAAAGAAACATCAATTCAAAAAAACTTATGTCATGTATAGCATGTCATGTGTATAGTTTGTTTCCAGATTGTGTTTAAAGACAATGACTGTTGATAATAGTGTTGTGAGGCATGACATATCTATCAGCGTGACTATTTGATTTGTGACTGTGACACTTTTATTAGTGTTGGAATCCCACATGATAAACCCACAAGTTGAGGTACAGTATGCACCTGGAGATTAGAAATTAAACTTTCTAGAGCTCTTTCAGTGTCATGAAATAGCCTTTTTCACCTCCTGAAATGCTTAAAACCTAGGGGGGAGGAGCTTCAAGGGGAGGCGCTTCGGGGGTGGGGGCTTCGCCCCCAGACCCTGGCTGATTTTCAGATATTTTGGTGATGGTCAAATCACATGCCTGTAATCTTTGCTACTTCCTGGTCCTCAACGGTCACTTCTACTCTTTTTTCTTTCTCATTTTCCTCATTCATCAGCTCTTCAAAGTACTCTTTCCATCTTCCCAGTCCACTTCTGTCATCAGTCAATACATTTCTCTCTCTACCCATATTTCACTCTTAGTTGCTGCACCTTCTTCCCATCTCTATTTTTCTGCTGTGCCAATCTATATAAATCATTTTCTCCCTTCTTACTGTCCAGCCTAGCATACAAGCCCTCTGTTTGGCCTTTGACACTGCTACTTTCGCCTCACGCTGTGTCTCCCTGTACTCCAGTTTATTCTCTTTGGTCCTCTCAATGTCCCACTTCTTCTTGGCTCATCTCTTCCTTTGTACACACTCCTGCACTGCCTCATGCCACCACCAAGTCTCCTTATCTACTTTCCTTCCAGAGGACACACCAAGTACTCTCCTACCTGTCTCCCTGATCACATTAGCTGTAGTTGTCCAGTCATCTGGAGGCACCGCCTGACCACCCAAAGACTGTTTCAACTCCTCCTTGAAGACAACACGACACTCTTCCTTTTTCAGCTTCCACCACTTTGTCTTTTGTTCTGCCTTTGCCTTCTTACCTTCCTCACCATCAGCATCATCCTGCACACCACCATCCTATGCTGTTTGGCAACACTCTCACCCACTACTACTTTGCAGTCACTGACTTCTTTCAAATTACATCGTCTACACAAGATGTAGTCTACCTGTGTGCTCTTACCTCCACTTTTATAAGTCACCCTATTCTCCTGTCTCTTCTGGGAGAAAGTATTATTCACCACAGCCATTTCCATCCTTTTTGCAAAATCTATTACCATCTGTCCCTCTTTATTCCTGTCCTGGATACCAAACTTGCCCATCACTTCCTCGTTCCCTCTGTTTCCTGCACCAACATGTCCACTGAAGTCTGCTCCAATGACCACTCTTTCACCTCTGGGGGTATTCTGCATCACTTCATCTAACTCCCTCCAGAATCTCTCGTTCTCTTCTAGCTCACATCTTGCCTGTGGGGCATAAGCACTAACAACATTGAACATCACACCTTCTTACTTGAGACTCATCACTCTGTCTGACACTCTTTTCACTTCCAGAACATTCCTGACAAACCCCTCCGTCAAGATGACTCCTACTCCATTTCGTTTCCCATCCACACCGTGATAAAACAGCTTAAACCCTGCTCCTAAGCTTCTAGCCTTGCTACCTTTACACCTGGTCACCTGGTCAGTATGTCCACCTTCCTCCTCTGCATCATGTCAGCCAGCTCTCTACCTTTCCTTAAATAGTTTCAACATACAAAGACCCTACTGTCAGTCCTAGACTCATGCCTTTCCTCTTCTCTCTCTGCCTACGGACACGTCTCTCGCCTGTCCTTCTTTGACCAACAGTAGTCCAATTTCCACCAGCAGCTTGTTGGTTAACAGCACTGATGGCAGTCGTTGTTAACTCAGGCTTCGACCAATCTGGTATAAAATTCCTTTTTACGATTCGCATTTTGAATTTTTGGCTCAGTTTTTACGCTGGATGACCTTTCTGACACAACCCTCTGCATTTATCTGGGTTTGGGACCGTCGTGAGAATGAACACTGGCTTGTGCCCCTCTTCACGGCTGCATTAAAACCTTTTTAATATTAATGGTTATTAAAAGCACCAGATCTCATTAAATTGATTCAGGTGTCTAAATATTTTGTGTGTGTGTGTGTGATTGCAGCATCCTGCGCTGGACGAGCCAGTTGCTGAGGCCTTGTGCATCGTTGCGGACACAGACCGCCTCTGTGTTCAGGTGGCTACAACTCAGCGGCGTGTGTGTGAGCCAGGCCAGATAGGAAGAGATGTGCTGGTCTCCAACCTCGTTCACACACTTCTCACATCTGTGCTGCAGCTGCATGCACTCAACATGGCCGCAGACTTTGTAAGCATCATTCATATTTTATAGAGGTTTTTTGGAAGATACTGTATTGTTTAAACCTGTGTTGTGTGTGTGTGTGTGTGTGTGTGTGTTTCACAGTGTGTCATGCACTTGGAGGACCGCTTACAGGAGGTGTACTTTAAGAGCTGCTCTTTGGCAGAATATCTGCAAGGACAGCAACGAGTCCGTGTGAAGGAACTGGGACTAGCACTGGGGTACTTTTTATGCACACAGATACATGTGTATACTCCAGCACACACACACACACACACACACACACACACACACACACACACACACACACACGTACATACACGTACATGCAGGCATATAAATACACATATGCGTACACATGCATGCACACAAATATATACACACGATTGCACAAGTGTACACACACATGCATATATTTATTTGTTAATTTTATCTTGTAGGATTGAGTCCAGCGATCTTCCACTCCTCACAGCTGTCGCCAGCACACACTCGCCCTACGTCGCCCAGATCCTTCTATGAACAGAGCTGCAATCAGTATGCTCCTAGCTACAGCAGGCCAATAAGGAGTTGATCAATGATCAGAACAACCCGGATCATGCTATTTGTTTTAAAAGGGAGATCAGATTGTAAGGTTTACATCCTCTCTGGATTCAGCGGGTGGGGTGCGTGCCTGGGGAGTGGGTCATCTTGGTTTTCTTAAATGCACTATTCCCACAGTGTTGAGTTTTTTTTTGTTTTGTTTTTTTTCTCTTTTTGTCTTATTAAAGTAACGCGAGCAGATGATGCTACTTTTTAAAAGTTGTGTAATACGGTATGACAGGCGACAAATTAAAGGAAACCCCATCATGAGGACAGCCTGATAGTTGGAGAAGCAACTTTGGGACTGAAAGGTCGCTGGTTTGGTTCCCAAGTGTGGAGGCGGTGGGGAAGTGAGAAGCACCTTGCCGTCCTCCACATAAATGGCTGATGTGCCCTTGAGCAAGGCACCTAACCCCCAACTGCTCTTCGGGCACCTCCAATGTGTGTGTGGCAGCCCACTGCTCCGTGTGTGTGTGTGTGTGTGTGTGTGTGTGTGTGTGTGTGTTCACTTTGAATGGGTTAAATGCAGAGGAAATCATTTCCCTTATATCTAAATTTGTTTAAAAAATCATAAGAGTTAGCATCCAGGTTGTATTTTGAAAGTGGTCTGCTTTGACAAGGTTCGAAAGCCAACTTCAAATCTGCAAAGGCAATCCCATAAGAGTTTAAAAAGCATCACAGATTAAAATGCTAATCCTGCCTCTGTCGCTTCATGCCCTTGATAAATATTTTTGCACTGCATTTTATTTAATTTATCGCAGCGATGTTGATGCTCTGGGTTAAATTGTACACGCTGCCTAAGATTAACTCAAAGCAAACAAGACTGGACATCACTAAAATGGAAAATGGTTGGCTGTTTGTTTACACCCAGTTTCTGGAGATCTGCTTTCTTAGAGAATTGCATAATTTGGTAGTTCTGATGCAGTGAATTGAGTAGGATTAATATTAAGATTCAAATGAGTGTATGATTCGTTTTGGATTTGGAAGATCTCTAGAAAGAGGACCAGTTTACATATACTGAAGACTCATAAGAATTTAGTCTTTATTACAGGAAACAACTCATACACATCAATTATTAAGTCACTTTAATTTCCTGCCGCAGTTGATTTGGGGATGGATTTTGGCTCTGCCTTGTGGTGGCATTTATGTTTACAGTTCATTCAAAAAGACCAAGAGAGAATTGTTGAAGCTTGTATTAGAGCTGTGCGGAGATTAAATTTGATTAATATGTATATATGAACATAATGAGAGATTTCCTTTTGGCCTTTTCTCTTTACCAGGGGTCGCTACAGCGAATGATTCACAAAATTTGGTTTGGCATAGGTTTTTACGTCGGATGCCCTTCCTGACAACCCTTTTTAGCAAGGGAGAGAAACATGATGACGGCTTTGCAGCTACTCTTTACGAAAGTCAACAATGGTTCTTTTACATGCCTCTCACCATAGACAGTGACAACCTTAGTTAGCTGCACTAGGGGGACAGTGACAACCTTGTGGGGAGTGGGACTCGAACCCCCAACCTTAGGATCAGCGATCTGGCGCCCTATACCACCAGGCCACCACTAATATGAACATAATCTCAACCTCAAATTTAATCTCCGCGCAGCTCTAATAGAAGCTTCAACTATATATAATATACACACACACATACACACACACAGTATATATAATGACAACTTATATACAGAATATGAACTTAATGCAGAGATAAATAAGACAATAATGCTCTCTCTTTATATTATATATGTATATATGTATGTATGTTCAGACGCTCCCCGACTTACGTTTTTACTTGGTTCCGGACAGCCGAACGTAAGTAGAAACTGAACATAGGTTGTTCCAGTGACGTATGACGCTCATACTGCACTATACATCCATAAATACCATTGCCGTATCTCATAAAACACCCTTAAATCAATTATTATAAACATAACAATGTAAAATAATATCAACATTAATTTCAAATAAATTAAATTCAAGCAAAATAATTTCAAATTGATTAAAATTTATCTATTTGAAATTATTTTGCTTGAATTTAATTGCATTATAATATAACAAATATGTTATATTTGATACTGTATTTTATATAACCTTTAACATTCTCTATGATGCGATCTTTCTGCTTGTAAATAGTTCCAATGGTCGACAGATGGACACTTTACATGAAGCTGAGCCGAGTCACTTTACATGAAGCTTAAAACAGCCAGTCAACGCTTACAATATGTGAGGCATTCAACACCGAAAGTAGTTTACTTATTTTGTGCTTGAGACAAAGCGCGGGTTATACGGACTTCTGGTCTTTCAAGTGAGCAAGGGCGCTGTTGAATGCTGGTTTAGTAATCAGCCTGCACTGATGTGAATCACCAGCAGAGCGGACAGTTCTTTCTTTTTTGGATTTGGGTTTTCATTCATTTTACAACGCTCTTTGCTTAACTGAGTATGCATGGTAGATTGCGCCGATCCGAGCAGATAGTTAATTCATCTCTGTGTATGAGACTTGCACCCATGCTAGTAGGCTTACGTTTCTGACCAACCATATTTGCTTAGGGTTACAAAAGTCCGCAAAACAGTGTAAACACAAAGATCACACAGACTACGTCTTAACACAAGGGTAGCATGCTATATAACACATATATATATATATATATATATATATATATATATATATATATATATATATATGTGTGTGTGTGTGTGTGTGTGTGTGTGTGTATTATATATGTGTATATAGAACTGAACTGGGAAGAAGGAGGGGCACGTTCAGTCTGTCGTTTGTAAACAATGGACGCAGTGTCATTACGTCAGCGTACTACATAGGTACGTCTAAACTCAAAATTTGACAATTTTTATTTTTTGAAAAAAGAAAAAAAAACGTAAAATCGAAAAACCATAAAACGGATGAACGTAAGTTGGGGAGCGTCTGTATTTGCAAGTTCATCCCCAACTCATCTTTGCCTAGTAAGCCACCATTCATAGTACCCTATATACTTCTATATATTTAATAGGCCACTGTTAAATGTACCTCACATAAGAAGGTGTGTGTGTGTGTGTGTGTGTGTGTGTGTGTGTGTGTGTGTGTGTGTGTGTGTGTGTGGCTGGGCGAGTCAATAACCAATATCAGGTGCTACGATGTTGGACACTGTGTAAAGGTATGTTAAATACGTACTATTTTATATTCAATCTACTTTACTAATACCTTTCTGCAAGAGTATGCCACCTACAGCTCTATTCAGGCTACTACTCGATTCTCAATTGTACTCAGTCTTACCTTTTCTTATTTCTTTAATATTCAAGAGATTTTTGTTATTATTTTTATACACTAAATTCTACCTCATGGTTGCTTTTAAACGCAGTCCTGATCGCAGACATGAACGACAAGCCAGTAGGGTTCGACCAGGTCTTGTTTAGGTGTCGAGCAGCGCTGAAGTAACTGACGTTTCAGGTATTAGGTGTCTGTGTTTGTGCGTCAAGTGTATTTGGTATGTTTTAAGTTTGATCCTTGGGTATGGAATAAAGTTGAATAAATTTCTCATGATTGAAAAACTTGTCACTGTTGTGTTTTATTTTCATTTAAATTCACAGTCTCTGAAAACAAGGCTCATTCCATAGTACACATTGAGTACATGGGTTGAGTTTAGTGTGTTTGTCACTGATTTTTAGATCCCAAAAATTCAACAATGAATATAAAGAAAGCTTCACACTCTGGGTCTTGCATTATGCTTTAAAAAACGAACCATAAAAAAAAAAAAAAAAAAAAGTTTTAACTTCTTTGATTTCCATTATTGACTGAATTATCACCTTCAGGTGTAGAAAGCACAACAAAATCTCTACATCATGATCATATATGTTGGGCCATTTGTTTTTGCTTTGCTTGGACTTTTGTTTGTTTAAAAACAAAACTACAAAACTGTACAAAAAAGTTACAAAACTGGTACATTTTCCAGCTCCCCAACGTTATCATTCATTCATGCATTTTCTGAACCGCTTAATCCTAATTAGAGTCATGGGAAGAATGGTGCCTGTCTCAGTCAACTCCGATCAAGGGCAGGATACACCCTGGACAGCTCACCAGGCCATTGCAGGGCCTTCCCAACTTCAAACTTGAATAAATATTTTCATGTCCAAGTCTTTTTGTGAATCAGTGAAAATCCTTAGGGCATGTCTGGGTGATGTATCAAAATATGTACATAGGGTGAACACAGTTTTTGAAATCATTCAAATACTTCCAAGTTTACACCTTTTTTATGCTCACTTTTGTTACAACAGAAAGACCTCGTTATTCTCCAGTCCCGCTGAGCTTGTGCTAAGGTCTCGACAGTTCCAATGAGCACATGATTCGAAACACAAATGCACACACAGTGAACCACGGAATTTAAATGTGTGTGGCAAAATTGGTAAATAAGCACCAGACTTAAAACAGGATCTATATACTGTACGTAACTTTCCTGTCCACATTTTGTATTTTGTACTTTGTGTATCTTGTGCTCCCACCGATCACTGATGTATTGGCATTTATTAACTATAGAAAATAAAGAAAAGTTAAACATGTCAAATTATCAATTGGCAAATTGTAACTAATTACATAGTCATTATCTAGAGCTATTATTAGTGAATGAATAGTTCTATTCTTTCCATTCGTTCTTACTATTTGTTCTGTTCATGTTACTTATTGACTTTGAGTCGTTGTACTGATAATTTGATGCTCCTGCTTCTCCAAGCAATATTATTACGCATCTACCAGCCTTTACTGCATATTGGGCTCATACATTAAAAATGAGGGAAATTATATATTTATTAAAAAGTATTAAAATTATTATTAAAAAGTATTAAAAAAAATTTTTTTTCAAGTTTTTATTTTTTTTATTGAAATACAAAAAATGTAAAAGGTCAGTGTCACACATTTTAGTACCAGTATCAGAGTGGGGCTGGTGGCGTAGTGGTTAGGGTGCTGTGCTCATGATCGGGAGGTTGTGAGTTCAAATCCCACTGAGAACCTCACTGTGCTGAGACCCCTGGGCAAGGTCTCAACCACAAATGTGCCTCTGGTCTCCAAGAAGTATAAATGGGTACCAGTAAAAATATACTGGGAAGGTAACCTGTGATGGACTAGTGTCCCATCCAGGGGGAGTTGAACTCCTGGTTGCTTCATGCTATGGAAACCGGGGATAAGCACCGGCCTGATGAGCCACTAGGCTCAGGTGTAAAAACCCAATAGACTGACCCCTTCATCATCAGACCCATATACTTTGTTTACTTTCATTCTTGTTTAATGTTTCCTTATAGCAGGTTTTTTTCTTTGTTTTTGTATTTGGCTTTTAGTTTTCTTTGTGAAATTCCTGGATGGCGTCGTTGTTAGTACGTCCATGTCACAGCAGGAAGGTGCTGGGTTTGGGTCCCTGGCTCAATGAGTTTGTATGCTGTTCCTGTGCATGGTTTTCCTCCATGTACCCCACCTTCGCCCATTGTCAGTGTCTTACACTCATTGAGCTCAAATTGTTTCCTGCTGACACCCTGACCAAACAAAACAAAATAGTGTGTGTGTGTGTGTGTGTGTGTGTGTGAGTGTGGGTGGTATCAGTCAGAGCCCCACCCACTCTCAATTTGTTCTTTTTGTTGCCATAAATATGAAAGATTTAATCCACTGTTCTGGGCTGCTACAGAAGCTGAAAAACCTAATCTGAGAACCTGCATGTGAATCATGAATCGTTCACGTACGATTGACTCTTAATTGTCTGAAAGAGAGAGGTGGGGGGTTTTCGATGAGAGTGTGTTTTGGCTCAGTGTCGTGGTCTTCTCTTAGACCTGTGCTTTGAATAAACTCTGTGGGGTCATGTCACTCAGGAGATGATGATGGTGATCCAAAATCCTTCCAGTTTCTCGATTTAAAATTGTTGCTGGTTATGTGTTATATGATATGCTATGCTACAGTACTGTTGAACTTTTTATGCTGGTAGTGTGTATTATTGTTCAACAGACTTGTCTCTCAGTTTCCTGATCTGAAGCTCATGAGGATTTATGGGAGGAAAGTTGTGTGAGAAATGTAGATTGTGGACTCATTCCTGTACACTGCAGGATTGCTGATGAAATATTTAAAAGTCACCAGATACGTTTCAACAAAGCCTTATTTAAAAATGCAGAACTTGCAGAAAATGCAGCAGTTCCCCAGCGCAGAGCTTTAAAAACAATCTGACAGTGCAGGACACCTGAGAAAGATGCACACTTGAGTTCCTTTTAATTATACAGCCAGCTTTAATGTCCACTGATGAAGCCAAGACAAGAGCGACAGAAACAATAAGAAGAGGCCTCAAGAGAAACTTCAATTCAAGAGAGGTAACCATGAGCCATGTATCAGATAATCAGATTCACAGAATGCGGTGAGTCGTGGCGAGTGAATGAAGGCAGAAAATGGGTTCATGGGTTTATTTAGTATTGGTGGTCTGGTTACCTCTGCCAGGAGGTTATGTTTTCGTCTCTGTTTATTTATTAGTCTTACTGTTTGTTTCTGGGCAGTGGTGGTCTAGTGATATAGGGCGCTGGATCGCTGATCCAAAGGTTTGGCGTTCGAGTCCCACTCTCCACAAGGTTGTCACTGTCCCCCCCCAGTGCAGCTAACTGGGTTATCAAAGGCCATCCATGTCTCTCACTGTCTATGGTGTGAGGCATGTAAAAGAACCATTGCTGACTTTCGTAAAGAGTAGCTGCAAAGTCGTCAGCGTGTTTCTGTCCCTTGCTAAAAAGGGTTGTGACAGGAAGGGCATACGACGTAAAAACCTCTGCCAAAATCAAAACGTGCGAATCAGATGATTCGCTGTGACGACTCCTGAGTAAAAGGGAAAAAGCCGAAAGGAAGACTGACAGACTGTTTGTTTCAGGGCAGTGGTGGTCTAGTGGTATAAGGTGCCGGATCGCTGATCCAAAGGTTTGGCGTTCGAGTCCCACTCTCCACAAGGTTGTCACTGTCCCCCCACAGTGCAGCTAACTGGGTTATCAAAGGCCAGCCATGTCTCTCGCAGTCTATGGTGTGAGGCATGTAAAAGAACCATTGCTGACTTTCGACAAGAGTAGCTGCAAACCCGTCAGCGTGTTTCCGCCTGGCGAGCTGTCCAGGGTGTACTCTGCCCTCACCCTGAGTTGGCTGGGATGGGCACCAGCCTCCCCGTGACCCTAATTAGGATGAAGCGGTTACAGAAAAGGAACTGAACTGTTTGTTTCTGTGCAGTATTTTAAAAAGTAAAAATTTTTAGGACAGATTTTATTTATTTAATTATTTATTTTAAATCTCGGGTAGAGTGTGGTGCAAGTAACAAACCATTACAACATGAAGGTGAGCCGTACATGGGCTCATGGTGGGAAAAAAATCTATTAAGGTCAATAAGTGCAAGTAATTCCTGCTCATCGGACGCTTGGTTGAAACAGACATTTCATTATAGCTATGCCAAATTATAATTAGACATTTTTCAAGTTATGCAATGCACTTGTCATTGTAGTCCATGTGGCTGACATAGGTACCTTGCACTCTAAGTTCCTCTCTAGGTTAGGTTCTTTATTTATTTTTGATATGTTAAGTTTTTTGTTTTTTTGTTTTTTTACGTTGCATTGTTTTCTTTTTGGTTTGTTTTTCCCACTCAATTTGTTTAGTGTCCAGGTTTTGGGGTGGAGGGGGGGGGTGTCTTCCAAAATGTTTTCTCGCAATTTTTAGTCATTGCAGATTCCCACAAACTATTCAAACAGGGCTAAGCATGGCTAGACACAGCATCTCATTTGTGGTTTGCAATATTTAGCTTTAAATAAAAAGCACAACATTCATTCATTTTCTGAATTGCTTAATTCTTGTTAGGGTTTCAAGGAGGCTGGTGCCCAGCTCAGCCGACTCCGGGTGAGGGCAGGGTACACTCTGGACAGCTCGCCAGGCCATCACAGGGCAAACACTCACACAACCATTCACTCTCACACCTCGAGGTGATTTGGAACAGCCAATTGACTGATTGTGCATGTTTTTGGACTGTGGGAGGAAACTGGATCACCCAGAGGAAACCCACGCAAACACGGGGAGAACAGGCAAACCCCACATAGAAACACCCAGGCTGGGGATCAAACACAGAACCCTCTTGCTGTGATGTGGACGTGCGAACCACTACGTCACTGTGCCACCTGAGCACAACATTATATTTTAAAAAATAATGTATTTTGAATGCCATGAAAGATCACTTTGGTTCTAAGGAGGCTTCATTTCATTTCTAATTTAATTTGTTTTAATTTATTTTTTAAATCAATCATCCCTTTACCTTTCATGAGATTATTATCTCGGCATGCTGAAAGATGATGCATTGTGTTTGTGAAGATGTGCATGAGAAATAAGTGAAAGGATTCGTCATGCATCACGAGAGTGCTGAGTGATGTGTTTTATCCTCAGAGTGACACCTGACCTGTGTGTGTGTGTGTGTGTGTGTGTGTGTGTCTGAGCATAAAAGGCAGAAGAGTTTCATCTTGAGAATCTCATTCTTCAAAATATAACATTGTATAAGGTTTGTTTTTAATGGAATAATATCATAACTTGTGTGTGTGTGTGTGTGTGTGTGTGTGTGTGTGTGTGTGTGTGTGTGCGCATTAGAAGTTCTTGTGTTAAAAATAGAAGAATAGAGTTATTTGTATTAATGTCTGTGTATATATATATATATATATATATATATATATATATATATATATATATATGTGTGTGTGTGTGTGTGTGTGTGTGTGTGTGTTGCATTTAAACCAGGGCTTGTGCCCTTCTTCTCGGTACAGAGTAATTGTGTACCAGTTCCACTACTCTTGGTAGCGACACTCAGGCCATGAGTAAGCAGGGATTTCCCGATTGTGTGTATGCACAAGCAGCCAATGCTTTCCGAACATCCTGTACGGAGAAGATCCTGGATTACACGGCTACCTGCTATGTCCCTCTCCCACAACATGCTGCTGGAGACTCCAGAAATGAATGCAACACAAAGCAAAGGGAGCTCTGGGCTTTTGAGCTTGCATTCAACACTCTGAAATGTAAGTCATGCATTTAACAGCTTGCAGGTTCATTTGTTTATGTTGTGATGTCATTAACCGGATATTTTTTAATGGATTAATTTCCAGAATGTCAGGAAAATAGCCTCCAGGACTCTAACAATTGCTAAGAATGGTCCAGAATAGATAGAATTGCATAGAAGTACAGCAGATTTATACAGACGACCTGCTGCTGTAATAATAAAGACCACTCTGGGATCAAAACTGAATATTGGCCAAATCACCAACATACTATAATCTGTATATCTGACCTCACTCCGAACAAATAATATACAGAGCAATAGATTATTGTTTCAGGACTTCATTCAGGATGAACAGTACACCCTAAACAGCTCCCCAGACCACTGCAGAGCTAACACACACAACCATTCACACTCAGACTCACACCTAGGGGCAATCGAGACTATCCAGTTAGCCTGATGTCTTTAGACTGTGGGAGGAAACCGGAGTACCTGAGGAAAACATGCAAATTCTACACAGAAACACCCTCGCCGAGACTGGGACACAAACCCGGGACCTTCCTACTGTGTGGCGTCTGTATCGATATTTCATAGATGAGTATAAGTACTAATGATTATTGATATTATAAATATTATTACAGCTATTTCATATCAGTCGGTTTTAGATTTAAATTGGAACTGAGCGCTGCTGCTCTATTTTTGTTCCACGGAAACCCACAGGGAGAGTGAATGAAAGGCCATGAGCTGAATAATGGATGGGTCTATTCTGTACATTAATGTGAAATCCTGCTCCAGTGTGTGCATACGCTACTCGATCCTCTCTGACCACTTACAATTAACTGCTATTCTCTGAAATCTTATTATTACACAATCTACATATGCTCTGTGGTTTAATTTAATATATTTTAGATATACTAGTAATATATTTTTTATTTATTATTTAATCAGATAATGCTAATGAATTTAATAGAAAAACTTATAATTCGGACTTAGTGTACAGCAAGAAGCTTTCTGACTGGTCCACTGTCATGGGATTTGAAACTATTATTCTGAGTGGATAATGCCTGAATCGAAATGATGGGCACTCACGGTTTGTCACAGTCACTTGGAGCAGGTAAAACCATAATCACACTTTAAACTGGAAAAAAAAATTTAGTTTATTCATATTTTCCTGTATAGTACAGGTTCTTCTTCATCTTCATCTTCTTTTCCTTTCGGCTGTTCCCTTCAGGGGTTGCCACAGCGAATCATATGCCTCCATCTCACCCTATCCTCTGCATCTTCTTCCCTTACGCCAACGACCTTCATGTCTTCCTTCACCACATCCATAAATCTCTTCTTTGGTCTTCCTCTAGGCCTTCTGCCTGGTAGTTCCAACCTCAGCATCCTACTACCGATATACTCACTATCCCTCCTCTGTACATGTCCAAACCATCTCAATCTAGCCTCTCTGACTTTGTCTACAAAACATCATACATATGCTGTCCCTCTGATGGACTCATTCCTGATCCTACCCATCCTCATTAGTCCCAAAGAGAACCTCAACATTTTCATCTCTGCTACCTCCAGCTCTGCCTCATGTCTTTTCCCCAGGGCCACTGTCTCTAAACCATACACAATATTTAAAAAATATATTTTGATATTCAGTATGTTGATTTCAAATATAATGTTTGCATTTTGTATTCTGGCAAAAGTTTTACACCGGATGCCCTTCCTGACGCATCCCTCTGCATTTATCCGGCTTGGGACCGACGTGAGGGCGGGCACTTCTTTGTGCCCCCCCCCATCCCACCCACCCCACCCACCCACAGCTGTATTCCTGTATAGTACAGTATATACTGAAATCATTTTACGAAGCATTTCAATGTAGTATGTACTAAGTAGGCACGTTCTTTCTGAGGGATTATTCAGTGATGTTCACCTCACTTTGGGCAGATAATTATTAATTTTACTCATCAAGCTGTCATATATATGATTCCTTTCTCTTTTCACAATTTTTCTAGCCACTGTCGAATAAGGAACTCTGATGGGTTCGGGTTTTGTGTTAGATCAGAGTGCCTGATTCCCATAGCTATTTCTCCTATCCATATTTCATCCTCCTCTTCCTCCATCCTTTTATCTTGTTCTCCTCCAGCTTCTCCTTATGCATTATTGAAGCAAACGGCACTTCAGGAACCAAATATTCCGTGTCTTTTACATCTTTATATTTAATCTGTTCGGCCTCATAAATTAATTTTATGGTCACTTTTACACAAAGTGTATGACCGTACTGATTCTGCGCTCGCCAGAGTTCAAACACGGCCTTCAGATATTAAAGAGAATGATCAGCAAACACCAAACCGTAATCAAAGAAAGGATGGTGTGATAATATAAAATAAATTATTCTGATATAACATTCTCACATATCATTCCCGGAGCTGTACATGTTACCGCAATGTTGTATAAAAGTTGAAAAGCAGATGTTCTCAGGACACCAAGAACGCTTGACTGACTAGTTTTTAGAGAAGGGAAGAACTGCAGGGCTTAGAAAATACTCTGTTAACTTGCACTTTGTTAGCTGTGAGAGCTGTTGAACCAAAAATCTCCTGCAAACACAATACAAAATCCCCAGAGAAGAATTAACGAGTAACGAGGATGGATAGGATCAGAAATGAGCACATCAGAGGGACAGCCCATGTAAGATGTTTTGGAGACAAAGTCAGAGAGGCTAGATTGAGATGGTTTGGACATGTACAGAGGAGGGATAGTGAGTATATTGGCAGTAGGATGCTGAGGTTGGAACTACCAGGCAGAAGGCCTCGAGGAAGACCAAAGAAGAGATTTATGGATGTGGTGAAGGAAGATATGAAGGTCGTTGGATTCAGAAAAGAAGATGCAGAGGACACGGTGAGATGGAGGCGGATGATTTGCTGTGGCGACCCCTGAAGGGAGCAGCCGAAAGTAAAAGAAGAAGTCCAGTCGAAAAGTGTAGTGTGTTAATTCAACTCTGGGGATTTTACTGTGTACTAACACAGATCCGTAAAAATTAAAGTACCGCTGAGAGACAGACATTTTATATACCCAGACATACAGTACATTGACTGATAGACAGACACTTTATATAGACAGATATAAATTTATTGACAGTTAGATCAATAAAAAGACAGACAGATAGATAAGCAGACACTTAATATACCATAATTTCTGGACTTTTGAGCACACCTGAATATAAACCGCGCCAACTAAATAAAATTAAAAAAAAAGAAGTTGTACACATATAGGCCACACTGCTTTATAAGCCGCAGCTGTCAGTCTCGCTCTTGCGCTTCCTGCTAGAGCACCCCCTGAAAGCTGTTAGCCCATAAAAGAATCTATAGATTAGCCACATCATTGTTTAAGCCACAAGGTTCAAAGCATGCCAAAAAAGTAGCGGCTTATAGCTCGGAAATAGCGGTAGATGGATTGCTAGAAAAACATACAGGTGGCCAGACAGACAGACGGATACATTGGTAGATAGACAGGCACACACACTTTAAACAGATAAATTGCTTGACATATAGATAAATAAATAGGCAGACCAATAAGCAGACACTTTATATAACTAAACATACAGTACTGACAAAAAGATGGGCAGACAGGGAAAGAAATAAATTGACAGACACTTTATTTGAAGACAGATAAATAAATAAACAAACTGAGAGACAGATAGACAAGCAGATACTCTATAGACAGATAGATGGACATACAGATGGCCAGACAGACAGATGAACTGGTGGACAAATAGTCAGGCACTGCATAGATAAATTAACAGACAGACAAATGGTCAGACTGGCAGACAGACACTTTACATTCATTTACAGACAGACAGACAGCTAGATAGATAGATAGATAGATAGATAGATATTCAGTCAGTCAAAGATATTTCATCACATTTTTTCTTATCTGATTTGATGTAATCCTAGTCCAGTTACTATTGGAGGATGTCCTGATTGACAGCTGTACTCAGGCGGCTCAAAATTTGGTGAGTTTGTATTAAAAATACGATACATAAGCATTAAGTAAGAAATTAACCTTTTTAATTGGTTTAGCCAGATGATCTCATGGCCCTGGCAATGGTCATGCTGTATGACCTGCAGGACAGGAAGTTCCAGCCCAGAGAGCCAATGATAGTACAAGGGGAGGGGCCTGTAGAGGAAGTGAGGATGGTGGAGGAAAGCCTTTTCAGGTTTATGTAAAGTGATTCAGAAACATTTTTTTTCTGTGTTTATTATTTATTAGTCACTTTTGCCACCATATCTTGCTCTGTGTTTGTACACACATTAGGTCTAAGACTAAGCTTGCGGCCTCATTGGCCCGGTTTAGAATCAAGCAGAATCTGGCGTGTATTGATGATTTTCTGCCTAAAAGTGTGAAGGAAAAGCACCAGAGAAAATACAAACTACCCACTTGTGCCTGGGTGAACACACTCAAGAGCAGGTATACTCACCCGAGCACACACACACACACACACACACTTCTAAATTGCTTTATACTGCATGTATGTGACAATGTGTACAAACACTTTATAGCGTGGATGAAGTGTGTGTGACACTGAAGACACAAGGCTTTATCCAGGTGGAGCCACACACACATCTGGAAGGCAGTGTGTTCTATAAGGACACACACTCTCCTGATGTCCTGATTTTTCCTCAGGGAACACGACAACTTCTCGAGAACTCGGCACTGCTAACGGATCGCACACTTATAATACAGGTGACAGACATTCATGTCCTGTTCCTAATTGTTGTATATGTACAATATACTAGTATATAATTCATTCTCTGTGTATGTGTTTCTTAAAGGAGAGGTCTCGTAGTCTGGCTGTGTGTGCACTGCACCCCCTGTTGGCCAAAAAGACAGATATTATGCTAGCTGGGTCATTCTCTGCACACACTGTGGCTCACGTTGGGGTCCATGCTTCTGTCTTTTCTAACTATGTCTATGTCTGTGGGGTTTCTGCTGACTCCACCCACAGAGAGGAGCTGCAGTCAACATTGACTGACATTGGCTGCAAAAGTGAGAGTTTCCTGAAATAGTCAAGAAATAGTCTAGGCTATATTTTAAATTCAATAAATATGAGGGGTGGGGATCTGTCTCACGATGTGTAATGCATTTCTGTGTGAAGATGTACGCCTGCTGTCAGAACAATTTGATGAGCTGCGAGAAGGGGATTCCCGGCTCCGGAATGTTCGAGTTGTTCTTGTGCTGCCCCGGTGTACAGCTTCAGCACTCAGTGACCCCATAGTGCACATTATTAATGAGGACGGGGGTATGACAACACTGGAAGGTCAAACGCCAATCAATTGACTAGTTTAAAATCTGCCTTAAATTGAAATGTGATAATTTTCTCATCAGACAGGAAGTTGTTGCAGGACCTGTCTCAGGGAACTGTGTCCAACACGAAACTGGAGTCCCTTATGAGAAAACAGATACAAGACCTGAGCCACGCCCTGAACTGTAAGAAGCTTGTACTGTAGTACCAATTAGGTGCTAGTGAAGGTTCAAAGCTCAAATCTAATCAATGAGATAAACTCACTCACTCATTTGCTGAACTGTTTAATCCTACTAGGGTTGCGAGGAGGCTAGAGCCTGTCTGAGCCGACATGGGTGAAGATGGGGTACACCCTGAATAGCTCATCAAACCATCACAGGGGCAACACAGACCATTCATGCACACACTCACAACTAGGGGTATTTGGAACATCCATTAATTTAATGTACATGTCTGTGGGAGTAAACCAGAGTAACCAGAGGGAACCCATGCAAGCACGGGTTTTCCTTTCAATGGGAGCTGCTAAAGATCATAGTGCACAGGGCAACCAGCTAAAGGCAGGGCAAAACACATTGGTCCATACATGGTCCATGCATCTACCAATCAGATTTTGTGTACAGTTGTTGCACATATTACTTATTCATAATGCCAAATGGTGCAATTTTTTTCGAGCTCTGTGCTTGAGTTAAATTTTGTCCTGCTTGTAATCTCCTCAAATGAAAGATCATAAGAACAGTCAATAATTAAAAGAATAGTCAATTTCCATAAAGTGGGTTTAAGGTCACCAGGATAAAATGTCTGTATCAGCACTTTTTGCTTTGCTCTTTCTTTATACATACAGATTATAACTAAGCTATGAGTATTACATTTTCACACTGTAATGCAAGAGTGATTTTTCATTAAAAGGAGGTGGGGAAGAGGTGAGGGTGGGGGTGTGCATGAGGATATGTTTAATTACCCCAGAGAAATGTTTCCAGTTTTTACTTGTATAGTTCTTCACTGGGCAAAAAAATAGCTGTATATTCAGAAAGAGCTTTACATTCACTGTTTTCATTCATTTTCTGAACTGCTTAATCCTAATTAGGGTCGCAGAGAGGTTGGTGCCCATCCCAGCCATTCCCATCTGTGCGAGGAAAGAGTACACCCCGGACAGTTCGCCAGGCCATTGCCTGGCAGAAACATGCTGATGGCTATGTAGCCTACTCTTGACAAAAGTCAGCACTGATTCTTTAACATAGCTCTCACCATAGACAGTGAGAGACATGGCCGGTCTTTGATAACCCAGTTAGCTGCACTGAGGGGACAGCAGAGACAATCTATTGACAGTGAGGCTTTAACCCACTACCTTGGGATCAGTAATCCAACACCCTACCACCACTGACCACTGACCGTTCATTCACGGTTCTAAACGTTCTTATTTTATATCAAGTGGGAATTAACTGTAGCATTTATGCTTCTGTGATTCTGTTTTGTGATAAATTAACTACAGTTCCCAAGGTGCACAGTGTAGTCTATTGCACATGCTCAGAGTATGCAGAGGAGAACGAGCTGGTGGTGAAGAGAGCACTCAAGAATGCTGCTGTCAGAACCAAGCAATGGCCATTTAGGTATACACACACACACACACACACACACACACACACACACACACACACACACACACACACACACACAAAATAAATAGTATTAATGTTTTCTGAGTAAAGGCCACACCCACAACTGAATGACCAGCAAAATGGACTGTTGGGGAAGAAATTTGAGAATAAATTTGAGAACCCCCCCCCTCCCTGAATCGCCACCTTATCATGGTGGAGGGGTTTGCGTGACCTAATGATCCTAGGAGCTATGTTGTCGGGGACATAATGCCCCTGGTAGGGTCACCCACGGCAAACAGGTCCTGGGTGAAGGTCCAGACAAAGTGCGATTCAGAAGACCCCTATGCCATCTCAGAGGAAACAATGGAAGCAGTCTCCCTTGCCCGAACGCGGGTCACCGGGGTTCCCTCCTGGACCCAGGCCCGGGAGAGGGGCTCAAAGGCGAGCACCTGGTGGTCGGGCTTATGCCCATGGAGTCTAGCCATGCCTAGCACGAAAAGGACACATGGGTCTGCCCTCCCATGGACCCACCACCCGTGGGAGGAGTTTTAGGGGTCGGGTGCAATGTGAGTTGGGTGGCAGCCAAAGGCATGGGTTCTGTCGAACCGATCCTCGGCTACTTACTCTGACCCTCGGGACATGGAATGTCACCTCTCTGGCGGGGAAGGAGCCTGATTTGGTGCACGAGGTGGAGAGATACCGACTAGATATAGTCGGGCTCACCCAAACGCATAGCTTGGGCTCTGGAACCATCCATCTCGAGAGAGGCTGGACCTTCTTCTATTCTGGAGTTGCTCATGGGGAGAGGCAGTGAGCCAGTGTGGGTATTCTTGTTACCCCCCGTCTTGGTGCCTAAATTTTGGGGTTCTCCCCGGTTGACGAAAGGGTAGCTTCCCTCCGTCTTCGGGTGGGGAGACGGGTCCTGACTGTTATTTGTGCTTATGCACCAAATGACAGTTCAGAGTACCCACCCTTTTTGGAGTCTTTGGGAACGTTTGGCGGAGTACCCTGTCCGAGAGGCCTTTAACTCCCACCTCCGGCAGAGCTACAACCACATCCTGGAGGAGGTGGGGGACATAGAATCCGAATGGGCCATGTTTCGTGCCTCCATTGCTGAGGCGGCAGCCCAGAGCTGTGGCCGTAAGGTCGTCGGTGCTTGTCGTGGCGGTAATCCCCGAACCCGGTGGTGGACACCTGCGGTGAAGGGGGCCGTCCAGCTGAAGAAGGAGGCCTATCGGGTTTTATTAGCCTGTGGGACTCCCGAGCAAACAGGTACCAGCAGGCCAAACGTGCTGCAGCCGATGCTGTCACAGATGCAAAATCTCGGGCGTGGGAGGAGTTCGGTGAGGGCCTAGAGAGTGATTATCGGTTGGCCTCAAAAAGGTTCTAGAACACCATCCAACGCCTCAGGAGGGGGAAGCAGTTCTTCACAAACACTGTTTACAGTGGAGGTGGGGAGCTGCTTACCTTGACTGGGGATGTCGTCGAGAGGTGGAGGGAATACTTTGAGGGCCTCCTCAATCCCACCAACACACCCTCCGTGGAAGAGGAAAACCCTGGGGATTCGGATGGGGGTCCGCCCATCACTGGAGTGGAGGTCACTGAGGTTGTCAAAAAGCTCCTCAGTGGTCGAGCTCCGGGGTTGGACGAGATCCACCCGGAAAATCTCAGGGCTCTGGATGTTGTAGGACTGTCTTGGTTGACACGTCTCTGCAACATCGTGTGGTCATCGGGGGCTGTACCTCTGGATTGGCAAACTGGGGTGGTGGTCCCAATTTTTTAGAAGGGGGACCGGAGGGTGTGTTCCAATTATCGGGGAATTACACTCCTCAGCCTACCTGGAAAAGTCTATGCAGAGGTACTAGAGAGGAGGATCCAACCGATAGTCAAACCTCGGATTCAGGAGGAACAATATGGTTTTCGTCCTGGCTGTAGCACTATTGACCAACTCTATACGCTCCACAGGATTCTGGAGGGGGCATGGGAGTTTGCCCAATCTGTCCACAAGTGCTTTGTGATGATGATGATGATGATTTGAGAACCCGTGTTTCTGCTCTGTAGTAACACTCACTAAAGACTCTTGGAAATGTGAAACTGTAACCGAGAATGGAGAGAGATAAAAGCGAACCGCAGCACAAGGAGCAGATCCAGCTAGCTTTCATCAATTTTTTTTTCAACAGTAAATTATAAATAATCCTGAACCGTAAGAAAATAACTTTGCACATTGCCACTGCTGTAGTTTAAGGTTTGACAGCACCTTATGGGCTCTTCACTAGCCTGGGGCCACAAACAGTTGCCTGCCTCACCTTGTAAAGCTACACCGCTTTCTACATATAAATATAAACACAACTCATTCATTAAAAAAAGGAAGTAGAAGTGGGGCATAGGAGCAAATACCCTTCACAGCAGAATATTAAGTTCATGAGGTGAAGTTGGACTTGTCCTGCCTGGGTTTTGTTGTACAGTTTAGTGTGGATTAAAGATTAGCGCTTGCTGGAGGGGTTCAGTAATAAGTTCTTCTCTTAAAAATTTGGTTCTTCAGTGAGACCAAATTGAAAAAGGAGAAAAAGAATTGGAGTATGCGGCAGCCGTCAGCGTGTTTCTTCCCTGGAATGGCCTGGTGAGCTGTCTAGGGTGTACTCTGTCCTCACCCCAAGTCAACTGAGATGGGTGCCAGACTCCTTACAACATTAATTAAGATTAAGTGGTTCAGCAAATAAAGAATGAATGACAATTGTATTATTAAATTTAAAAGAATGACTTATTTACAAGGGACAATTCACTGGTATGCACTAGGGTGTGTGTGTGTGTGTGTGTGTGTGTGTGTGTGTGTGTGTGTGTGTGTGTGTGTGTGTGTGTGGTAAATCAATTTGGCATCTAAAAATGTGTATAAATACACACACACACACACACACACATAAAGAAAATTAATTACCTCCTGATACACACCACTAAGTCCAATGATTGACCTGTCCATGGAAACATTTCAAAATCTTTTTCTTAACCAGGTCATTACAGTAACACCTCGTACTGCAACTATATACACTCATGAATACACGCCGCCGTGGTAATGCAAGTCTAATTCCAAAGGCAATAAAATGTGGCGACATAGTAGTGTAGGTTTTAGCATTTCTACCGTACAATCAGACGATCCTGGGTTTAAGTCCTTGTGCTTGGCTTTGCATTTCTGAGTAGATTCTGCATGTCCTCCCTGTGCTTGCATTGGTTTCCTCACACACTTCATTCACTGTAGGCTCCAAGTTGGCTGAGATAGGTGCCAGCCTCACTGTGACTCTGATAGGATTAAGTCTGGTACTGTATTAATCATTTCTGGTGGAAATTCTAAAAATTGTTATTATATTCATTCGTTCGTTCATTTCCTGAACTGCTTAATCCTAATTAGGGTGGCGGGGAGCCTGGTGCCCGTCTCAGCCAACTCTGGGTAAGGGCAGAGTACACCCTGAATAGCGCAACAGACCATTGCAGGCCAGAAACATACTGATGGCTATGCAGCCTACTCTTGTAAAAAATCAGAAGTAGTTCTTTTACATGAACCTCACTATAGAGCAGTGAGAGACATGGCCCAAACCTTAGGATCGGCAATCCAGCACCTTACCACCAGGACACTGTTGCCCAGTTATTATATCACAGCTTTATTAAATTCTGAAATCTTATCAGAAATGAGTTTATAACACATTATTGTATTTAAAATAACAGCCAGCGTGAAGATTTTGTACAAAGTATAATCCCTAGTAATCAAAATCTGAAATAAAGAAATGACACATAATTACAACCCCTGGCAAAAATTATGGAATCACTAGTCTCGGAATGTTCATTCAGTTGTTTAATTTTGCAGAAAAAAGCAGATCACAGACAACACAAAACGAAAGTCATTTCAAATGGCAACTTTCTGGTTTTAAGAAACACTAGTGGTAGTCAGTAAGTTATTTTTTAAGACCAAGCAGGGGGAATAAAGTATGGAATCACTCAATTTTGAAGAAAAAAATATAAAATAACCCTGTAAATTTCCATTCCCAAAACTAACACCTGCATCAGATTAGATCTGTTCGTTAGTCTGCAGTTACTCAGGAGTGATCACAGCTTGGAGAGCTTTTGCACCAAATGGACTGACATGAATCATGGCTCCAACATGAGAGATGGCAATTGAAACAAAGGAGAGGATTATCAAACTTCTTAAAGAAGGTAAATCATCATGGAATGTTGCAAAAGATATTAATGCAGGCCATGACATTGACCTTATGTGTCTTTCTTCAAGGAATGTTTTAAGTTTTTGCTCTATGGCAAGATGCATTATCATCTTGAAAAATGATTTCATCATTCCCAAGCATCCTTTCAATTGATGGAATAAGAAAAGTGTCCAAAAATTTCCAAAATTTCAACGTAAACTTGTGTATTTATTGAAGATGTAATGACAGCCATCTCCCCAGTGCCTTTACCTGACATGCAGCCCCATATCATCACTGACTGTGGAAATTTTCATGTTTTTTTTCAGGCAGTCGTCTTTATAAATGTCATTGGAACAGCACCAAACAAAAGTTCCAGCATCATCACCTTGCCCAATGCAGATTCACAATTCATCACTGAATATGACTTTCATCCATTCATCCACAGTCCACAATTGCTTTTCCATAGCCCATTGTAACCTTGTTTTTTCTGTTTAGGTGTTAATGGTGGCTTTCATTTAGCTTTTCTGTATGTAAAGCCCATTTCCTTTAGGCGGTATCTTATAGTTCAGTCACAGACGTTGACTCCAGGTCCCTCCCATTTGTTTCTCATTTGGTTTGCTGTAAATTTTCTGTTTTCAAGAGATATTGCTTTAAGTTTTCTGTCTTCATGCTTTGATGTCTTCCTTGGTCTACCAGTATGCTTTCCTTTAACAACCTTCCCATGTTGTTTGTATTTGATCCAGATTTTAGACCCTGCTGACTGTGAACAATCAACATCTTTTGCAACATTCCATGATGATTTACCTTCTTTTAGAAGTTTGACAATCCTCTCTTTTGTTTCAATTGATATCTCTTGTGTTGGAGCCATGATTCATGTCAGTCCACTTGGTGCAACAACTCTCCCAAGGTGTGATCATTCCTGTTTAACTGCAGACTAACGAGCAGATCTATTCTGATGCAGGTGTTAGTTTTGTGAATGGAAATTTACAGGGTGATTCCATATTTTTTCCTCAAAATTGACCGATTCCATAATTTATTCCTCCTGCTTGGCCTAAAAAAAGTAACTATTACTGACTACCACATTTTTTTTTCTTGATTTGTTTTAGTGTTTCTTAAAGCCAGAAAATTTGTGTTATGTCTGTGATCTCCTTTTTTCTGTAAAATTAAACAATTGAATGAACATCCTCCAAGATTAGTGTCAGGGGCTGTATTAAACTGGGATAAGGAGAGGTGATTTTTTTTTTTTTTTTTTAATTTAAGGAATGAAGCTCAAGTGTCAGAGCTCACAGTCTGAGATAAATGGATCCCACAATTAACCTTAAATGTATTATAAAACATGAGCAAACTTGAGTTGCTTAAGCCTGATTGTAAAACTACATTGTTTTAATGGTTTATCTCTTTAATGCTTGATCTCTTTCTTTCATCTCATCATTAACCTTCTCACACAGGATAGCATCTACAGGATGGACGGGTATGGAGAATTTCTTAAGACAGCAGGCATTTGACACCAATGAGGGTTACTTTCTCTGCGTGTTAAAGAGAGAGGTTTGTATGCTGTGTGCATTTGAGGAAGAAAAATAATGGATGTGGACGTTGAGGGGAAGAAAACACAAAAACACACTCCAGTTTTGGCTTCCAGTTTCTCTGCTGGCCTAAATTCTATCAGCACAGCACTGCCTTTCTGTAAATAATACATTCCGGTGTCTATCTGAATTAACACACACACACACACACACACACACACACACACACACACACACGAAAGAAGCTTACAGCAACCAGCCATGTGTACATTCTTTTAGCCCCAAATATTTTTGGAAAAAAGCTTATTAATTAATAAGTACACAAGAATTTCTATTTCATAGTGGTTAGCACATCCACATCACAGTATTGCATGGATTTTCCCTGGGTATTCCAGTTTCCTCCCACAGTCCAAAGACATGTACATTAGGTTATTTGGCTTTTCCAAATTGCCCCTAGGAGGGAGGGAGTGAGTGACTGTGAATGCCTGTATGTGTGTTGCCTTATGATGGACTGGAAAATTCTTCAGGATGTATGCCTATTTCACCCAGAATTGGTTGATTATAGGCTTCAACCTCCTTGTGACCTTAATAGGATGAAGCCATTTGTCAAGATAAATGAGAATATGAATAAATATATAATAAATACATATTTGTATAATTTGTGTGTTTCTGTTAGGAAAAAGGAAATGTACAGGACATACTGGTACGCGCAGCAGCCAAAGGTCTCCTAAGTGGACTGGCACTTCCTGAAAAAGTCAAGAAAGCCAGAATGAAAGGAAAACAAAGAGGAGCTCCTGCAACTATTCCTTCTCCTCCTCAACCTGACCCCTCTCTCACCGGTGACCCACATAATTCTGAACAGCTCAACACTGATACCACTGTCACAGAAGCTACTCTAGAACACATACAGGAACTCACAGTCTGTCCTTCTCCCACCCCAAGCAACAGTTCTGTAGAACTGAATCACGATTCAGCTCCTGAACATGAGAATCATGTTTCTGAGGCTAAGACTAAGAGGAAAAAAGGTTGCAAAGCAATGAAACAGAAGCGGAGACTGAAAACCAAGGCTCGTATGATGCCCAAGTGCAAAACAAGCAAGAATAAAGCACGTTAGGTTCAACCTTTAGTGGTCTGAAGAACCTAATACGATCTTTATTAGCTTTTAATAGTCATGAGATAAGCACTTGAATGTGTTCACTGCACAATATAACAAAGACTTTTCATAAATCTGTACAGTAATCAGAAAAGTTTCTGCATAACTCTCAATCACTCATGACAAGCTACATTACCTTAAGTAATTGAATCCTTCCAAATGTTTCCTGTTACACATGAACATGTGCATTTTCATCATTGGATGTTTTTACTTAAATTAATGAAATGGTAGTCTGCTAAAATCTGTTTGATAGTTTTAATTAGCCACCCTTTGGAGTCGGTTTCACTCTGATGAGTGCTTGAAAAAGAGGTAAGTTCATCAGTTGATAAAAGGCAAGACAATGGCAAAAAAAGTACATAAATCAAAATAACAATAAATAAAGAATGAACTTTCCAATAAAATAAAACTAGGCACATCACCACATAATATAGGCTTCTGTATACATCAATGGAATCTAACTTAAGGCCCATGGTCCAAATACAGCCCCCCAACTAATTTTATGTGGCCTGCAAGAACTTCTAAAGAATGGGATTGCCATACATTCGCATAGTTTATTTGGCATTTGTTTTACGCCGGATGCCCTTCCTGACGCAACCCTCTGCATTTATCCGGGCTTGGGACCGGCGTGAGGGAGAGACACTGGTTTGTGCCCCAGGATGTGAGCGAGAAGAGAAGGAGAGATTCTGGAGGAAGTTAGATGAAGTGATGCAGAGTACCCCCAGAGGTGAAAGAGTGGTCATTGGGGCAGACTTCAATGGACATGTTGGTGCAGGAAACAGAGGGGACGAGGAAGTGATGGGTAGGTTTGGTATCCAGGACAGGAACGAAAGAAGGACAGATGTTGGTAGATTTTGCAAAAAGGATGGAAATGGCTGTGGTGAATACTTTTTTCCAGAAGAGACAGGAGCATAGGGTGACTTATAAAAGTGGAGGCAGGAGCACAAAGGTAGACTACATCTTGTGCAGGCGATGTAATTTAAAGGAAGTCAGTGACTGCAAAGTAGTAGCGGGTGAGAGTGTTGCCAAACAGCATAGGATGGTGGTGTGCAGGATGATGCTGATGGTGAGGAAGGTGAAGAAGGCAAAGGCAGAGCAGAAGACAAAGTGGTGGAAGCTGAAAAAGGAAGCGTGTCGTGTTGTCTTCAAGGAGGAGTTGAAACAGGCTTTGGGTGGTCAGGAAGTGCTTCCAGATGACTGGACAACTACAGCTAATGTGATCAGGGAGACAGGTAGGAGAATACTTGGTGTGTCATCTGGAAGGAAAGTAGATAAGGAGACTTGGTGGTGGAATGAGGAAATGCAGGAGTGTGTACAAAGGAAGAGGTTAGCTAAGAAGAAGTGGGACATTGAGAAAACCGAAGAGAGTAAACAGGAGTACAGGGAGACACAGCGTAAGGCGAAGGTAGCGGTGTCAAAGGCCAAACAGAGGGCGTATGATGACTTGTATGCTCGGTTGGAAAGTAAAGAGGGAGAAAATGATTTATACAGGTTGGCACAGCAGAGAAATAGAGATGGGAAGGACGTGCAGCAAGTTAGATTGATAAAGGACAGAGAGGGAAATGTATTGACTGATGAAAGAAGTGTGCTGGGAAGATGGAAAGAGTACTTTGAAGAGCTGATGAATGAGGAAAATGAGAGAGAAAAAAGAGTAGAAGAGGTGGCTGTTGAGGACCAGGAAATAGCAAAGATTAGTAAGGAGGGCATTGAAGAGGATGAAGAATGGAAAGGCAGTTGGTCCTGATGACATACCGGTGGAGGTATGGAAGTGTCTAGGAGAGGTAGCAGTAGATTTTCTGACAAGAACATTTAACAAGGTCTTAGAGAGTGAGAGGATGCCAGAGGAATGGAGGAGAAGTGTGCTGGTGCCCATTTTTAAGAACAAGGGAGACGTGCAGAGTTGTGGCAACTACAGAGGGATAAAGTTGATGAGTCATACGATGAAGTTATGGGAAAGAATAGTGGAATCTAGACTAAGGGCAGAGGTCAGCATTTGTGAACAACAGTTTGGTTTCATGCCAAGAAAGAGCACCACAGGTGCTGTGTTTGCCTTGAGGATGTTAATGGAGAAGTACAGAGAAGGTCAGACGGAGCTGCATTATGCCTTTGTGGATCTGGAGAAAGCATATGACAGGGTGCCGAGAGAAGACCTGTGGTATTGCATGAGGAAGTCTGGAGTGGCAGAGAAGTATGTTAGAGTGGTGCAGGACATGTATGAGAGATGTAAGACAGTGGTGAGGTGTGCTGTCGGTGTGACAGAAGAGTTCAAGGTGGAGGTGGGACTGCATCAAGGGTCAGCTCTCAGCCCCTTCTTGTTTGCTATGGTGATGGACAGGCTGACAGACGAGGTTAGACAAGATTCCCCATGGACTATGATGTTTTCAGATGACATTGTGATCTGTAGTGAGAGCAGAGAACAAGTGCAGGAAAATCTAGAGAGGTGGAGGTATGCCCTGGAAAGGAGGGGGATGAAGATTAGCCTCAGTAAGACAGAATACATGTGCATGAATGACAAGGACCCAAGAGGAACGGTGAGATTACAGGGAGCAGAGATAAGAAAGGTGGAGGATTTTAAGTACTTAGGCTCAACAATCCAGAGCAATGGAGAGTGTGGAAAAGAGGTCAAGAAGCGTGTGCAGGCAGGTTGGAATGGTTGGCGAAAAGTGTCCGGTGTGATGTGTGATAGGAGGGTATCGGCAAGAATGAAAGGAAAAGTGTACAAGACGGTGTTGAGGCCAACGATGTTGTATGGTTTAGAAACAGTGGCCCTGGGGAAAAGACAGGAGGCAGAGCTGGAGGTAGCAGAGATGAAAATGATGAGGTTCTCTTTGGGAGTAACGAGGATGGATAGGATTAGGAATGAGCACATCAGAGGGACAGCACATGTAAGACGTTTTGGAGACAAAGTCAGAGAGGCTAGAGTGAGATGGTTTGGACATGTACAGAGGAGGGATAATGAGTATATTGGTAGTAGGATGTTGAGGCTGGAACTACCAGGCAGAAG
This sequence comes from Plotosus lineatus, assembly GCA_024760905.1. Taxonomy (NCBI): domain Eukaryota; kingdom Metazoa; phylum Chordata; class Actinopteri; order Siluriformes; family Plotosidae; genus Plotosus; species Plotosus lineatus. Next base: position 10,593,222 of record CM045746.1, read on the forward strand.
GCCTAGAGGAAGACCAAAGAGACGATTCATGGATGTGGTGAAGGAGGACATGAAGGTCGTTGGTGTAAGAGAAGAAGATGCAAAGGATAGGGAGGGATGGGGGCAGATGATTCGCTGTGGCGACCCCTGAAGGGAAAAGCCGAAAGGAAAAGAAGAAGGATTGCCATACATTCTTTACATCAACTATTCCCATGAAATCTAATTCATCATCCTTCCACTAGATGGTAGCAACCTTCCTTCATTTATTACCTGTCTGTCTTCCTTTCGGCTTGTTCCCTTTTGTCATCTGATTCGCACGTTTGATTTGGCAGAGGTTTTTACGTCGGATGCCCTTCTTGTCACAACCCTTTTAGCAAGGGATAGAAACATGCTGACGACTTTGCAGTTACTCTTTACGAAAGTCAGAAATGGTTCTTTTACATTCCTCTCACCATAGACAGTGAGAGAAATGGCCTGCCTTTGATAACCCAGTTAGCTGCACACTTGGGGGGGTGACACCCTTGTGGAGAGTGGGACTCAAACCCCCAACCTTTGGATCATCGATCCAGCGCCCTATGCTACTAGACCACCACTGCCCCTCCTTCATTTATTACCTAAGCCGCTTAATACTAATTAGGGTTGCAAGCAGGCTCGTGCCCATCACAGCTGATTCCGTGTGAGGGCGGGGTATACCCTGGACTGCTGAACAGACCGTCGCAGAGCCAGCACTGACACTAATAAAACAATCTAATAAAAGATTATTTCAGAGAAAGAAAGCAAAAGAAGAAAAGAGAATAAATACCTGAATAAATAATTTTACCATGCCGATTTCATTTCATTTCAAAAAGTGAATGTTCACTCATTAATAGGAACAAATATGTCCTGGTGTTATTTCATATGCAAATTACTTCCATGTTTGGTTTCAGGCCAAGAAAGAGCACCACAGATGCAGTGTTTGCTTTGAGGATGTTAATAGAGAAGTACAGAGAAGGTCAGAGGGAGTAGCATTGTGCCTTTGTGGATCTGGAAAAAGCATATGACAGGGTGCCGAGAGAGGAACTGTGCATGAGGAGGTCTGGAGTGGCAGAGAAGTATGGTAGAGTGGTGCAGAAAATGTATGAGAGATGTAGGACAATGGTGAGGTGTGCTGATTTTTGTAGTACACTGATTACCCCTGTTTGCAGATTTATTACTTGTTCTTTGTTTGGTATTATATTAAGAAGCTTGTAATAACGATAGTATGTTTTGATGTACAAAATCATATACGGGAAAGGCAATTGGAGTCATTATTCCCCTCCTTCAATTGCCACCTTATCGTGGTGGAGGGGTTTGTGTGTCCTCATGATACTAGGGGCTATGTTGTCGGGGACATTATGATCCTGGTAGGGTAACCCAGGACAAACAGGTCCTAGGTGAAGGTCCAGACAAAGTATGGTTCAAATTAACCTCTATGAAAAAAGAAAATACAAGGATACAGTTTCGCTTGCCCAGACGCATTTCACCAAGGTTGTCCCCCCCAACCCAGAGCCAGGCCTGGGTACAGGGCTCGAAAGGTGAGCACCTGGTGGTTGGGCTTCTGCAAATGGAACCCGGCTGGGCCCAGCCCGAAAAGCAGACATGGGTCCACCCTCCCATAGACTCACCACCTGTGGGAAGGGCTATAGGGATCGGGTGCAGTGTGAGTGGCAGCTGAAGGCATGCGTTCTGTTGGACCGATCCTCGGCTAGTGACTCTGACTCTTTTGACATGGAACGTCGTCACCTCTCTGGTGGGCAAAGAGAATGAGCTGGAGAAATACCAACTAGATATAGATGGACTCACCTCAACACAGAGCTTCAGCTCTGGAACCACTCATCTCACAGAGCTTCGGCTCTGGAACCACTCATCTCGAGAGGTAGGTAAGTCTGTTGGGTTTTTACACCCAAGCCTCGTGGTTTCGCCTCGTGGCTCATCAGGCCAGTGCTTATCCCCGGTTTCCATAGCATGAAGCGAAGTTCAACTCCCCCTGGATGGGACACTAGTCCATCACAGGTTTACCTTCCCAGTATATTTTACTGGTACCGATTTATACTGCTGGGTGAACAGAGGCACACTTGTGGTTGAGACCTTGCCCAGGGGTCTTAGCACAGTGAGGGTCTCGGTGGGATTTGAACTCACAACCTCCTGATCATGAGTGCAGCACCCTAACCACTACGCCACTGGCCCCATCTCGAGAGGGGCTGGACCTTATTCCATTGTGAATTGGTCATGGGGAGCGGCGGAGCGCCAGTATTGCCCCGTGTCCCAGTGCCCAAACATTGGAGTTCTCTTCTGTCGATGAAAGGGTATCTTTCCTCTGCCTTTGGGTGGGGAGGATGGATCCTAACTGTTGTTTATGCTTCTGCACCAAATGACAGTTCAGAGTACCCACCCTTCTTGGATTCTTTAGGGGTTGTGTTGGAGATCGTCACCCCGGGAGACTCACTCATTGTCCTGGGAGACTTCAACACCCATGTGGGCAATGATAGTGTGACGTGGAAGGGTGTGATTAGTAGCGATGGCCTCTTCAGTCTGAACCTGAATGGTGTTTCGTTATTGGACTTCGGTGCTCTCAGTTTGTCCATCATAGACACCATGTTCAAACATAAGGGTATCCATCAGTGCACTTGGCACCAGGACACCCTAAGCCGCAGTTTGATGATCAATTTTGTAGTCATGACACTGGACTTCTCGCTGCATATTCTGGACACTCAGGTGAAGAGAGAAGCTGAGCTGTCAACCTATCACTATCTGGTGGTACATTGGCTCTGATGGCAGAAGATTCTGTCTTCCTGACCCAGCAGGCTCAAGCGCGTAGTTTGGATCTCCTGAGAACTTTTGGCAGAGTCTCCTGTCAGAGGGGCCTTTAACGCTAACAGAGGTACAACCACGTCCTGAAGGAGATCTGGTCACTGAGGTAGTCAAAAAGCTCCTCAGTGGTCAAGCTTCGGGGGTGGATGAGATCCATTCTGAATATCTCAAGGCTCTGGATGGTGTAGGACTGTCATGGTTGACATGTCTCCGCAACATTGCATGGTTATCAGGGCCGTACCTCTAGTTTGGTAAAGTGGGGTGGTCGTCCCCCTTTTTAAAAATTGGGACCAGAGGGTGTATTCCAATTATCGTGGAATCACACTCCTCGTCCTACCTAGGAAAGTCTAGACAAAGGTACTGGAGAGAAGGATCCGACTGGTAGTTGAATCTCGGATTCAAGAGGAACAATGTGGTTTCATCCTGGACACGGCACTCTCCACCAACTCTGTAACACTCCACAGGATAATGGTGGGAATATGGGAGTTTGCCCAATCTGTCCACATGTGTTTTGTGTTTGGAGAAGGCTTGTCCCTTCTAAGCTTGTCTCATGTCCCTCAAGCTATCCTGTGGGGTGTGTTCCAGGAGTACAACGTTCTGGACTCGATGCATGCGGTTGCTCTATCACCAGAGCCAGAGCTTAGTCTGCATTGGGAACAACAGGTTAAATTAGTTTCCAATCAGGAATCCACCCAGGCTATGCTTTGTCACCAATTCTGTTCATAATTTTTATGGACAGAATTTCTAAGTGCAGTCAAGGGGTTCTGGTTTGCTGCCCATCAGATGTCGTCTCTGCTTTTTGCAGAGAAGTTGCCCTTTTGGTTTCATCAATCCGGGACCTCCAGCTCTCATTAGAGCAATTTGCAGTTGAGTGTGAAGCATCCGGGATAAGAATCAGCACCCCAAAGTCCAAGGCCATGGTTCTCAGTCAGAAAAGTGTGGGATGCACCATCCGGGTTGTAAATAAGGTCCTGCCCCAAGTGGCGAAGTTCAAATATCTTGGAGTCTTGCCCACGAGTGAGGGAAAGATGGAGCGGGAGATTGACAGGCAGCTCCCTGCAGCCTCTGCTGTAAAGGGGAGCCAGTACCAATCCGTTGTGGTGAAGAATGAGCTGAGCCGCAAGGCAAAGCTCTCAATTTACCTATTGATCTATGTTCCAACCCTCATCTATGGTCACAAGCTTTAGGTAGTGACCAAAAGAAAAGAGCAGCTGAAATGAGCTTCCTTCGCCAGGTGTAGAGGTTCTTCCTTTGAGATAATTTGAGAAGCTCAGCCATCCAGTGAGAGTGTGGAGTAAAACCACTGCTCCTCCGCCTTCAGAGCAGCCAGTTGAGGTGGCTCGAGCATCCAGTTAGAATGTCTTCTGAATGCCTCCCTGGTGTGATGTTTCAGGCATGTTTGATCGGGAAGAAACCCCTGGTTGACCTAGAGCACGCTGGGATGTCTGGACCTCATTGCTTAGGCTGCCTCCAGGACCTGACCCCGGATTAAGCGGAATAGATGTTATTATAATGATGATGACGATTCATTCTTCAAATTTATATTTCTATATATATATATATATATATATATATATATATATTAGGTATTTTATATAATGTAATATAATTATATATAGGCATTTTACTTCAATAAAATAACAGTGTGAACTAGATTTTGCATTTCCTGAAGCAAACACTCTCATTGTCATAGATAGATAGATAGATAGATAGATAGATATTAATGTCAAACTGGTACTGATGGGAAGAAATGAAAAAAGGAAATAAATAAATAAATATTATCGCAAGAAGACCCTGAAAAATGAATGAACTAAAGCCAGTAGAAGCAAAATTGGGGAAAAAAAGAAAAAATGTGGAGACATGTTTGAGAAGAGGTGTGGTATTTTGAAGTACAATCATACCTCACATTACGAAATTAATCCATTCCAAGCCTTTTTCTTAACCTGGATTTTTAGTGAATTGAACTGCATTTTACATGTAAAACGTGTGACTCGTTCCAAGGCCCCAAATACTACCCCCTAAATCCTTTAAAAATTATAAAAGCATACTTTTTAAGACCTCCTTCTGCTTCAATATTGTACCGATGGTAGACGGGTTTGGCCATATTCCTTTGCGATATTACTCGAGCCCGTTTCTTCTTCTCAATCGCACTGGAAATTACATGCGCGCATATGTGTGTGTGTGTGCACGCGCGTGCGTGTGTGCGCGTGTGTTGACCATGTCTCCTTAGCAGATTTATAATCATACAAATGTCTATGGAAGGTTAAAAGCCTGAGTCAAGAAATAAAGCATGAAACACCAGTAACTCTGTCCTTTACACGAAAAGCATTATTGGAAGATGCAGCTCCATAATAGCCAATGGCAGGGAGCTGCGTTACCCTCCTGGCCAATGGGAGGCCAGGGGGGTGGGATGTTTGAACGTCATTGATGGGAGAGCAGCTCGTGCATTGTTTGAATGTTTGAATGGCGCATTTGAATGTTTGAATGGCGCGTTTGAATATTTGAATGGTGTGTTTCGTAAGAAGAATTTGTTTCGTCTACAGAGACAAGAAATTTGGGAAAATGTTTTTCGTAACCTAGATTTTTTTCTTTGCTGAGACTATCGTAAGGTGAGGTACCACTGTATCTCTCAGTAAATATCTAATGCTGACATTGGGAAAAGCCAAGGTACACTGTTACTGATTAGAAGGCACACATACACACACACACCTAGGGTCAATCTTGAACAGCCTAATGTGCATGTTTGTGGACTGTGTAACTGTGTAACCTGCTGGAAGCCCTCACAAACATGGGGTGAACGGCACACAAAAAGGCTCTGAGCTTACAGTACCTTATTGCTTTGAGGGTAAAGTTCTAACTACTACATCATTTTGTTTAGAAAGCTACTATACAATAACATAATTATAGCGAAGTTATTATTTAATTTCAATTGACTCTATGGCAGCTCTTTGAACTAAAACTTCCACCTGATAGTTTATGGCTTCACATAGTATATAATGGGGATGACGGAGGCATCAGTGGAAGTACAGTATAATTAAAAGAGGTCCGTTTTTGTAAAGTTTGAGAGCGTGTTTTGCATTCAGTCCTGCATTCCAGATCAAGTAAGTGTTGTTGCAAACAATAAAGCATTCTTAATATATTAAATTCATGAGAATGGCTCATGTGAGGCTGCAGTGAACAAGAATTTAATTAATTCATTCATTTAATTTCTAAGATGCTTAATCCCAATTAGGGTTGCGGAGAGGCTGGTGCCCATCTCAGCCAACTCAGGGCCTGGGTGTAGTATACACTGAACAGCTTATCAAGCCATTGCAGGGCCAACTCACATACTAGTCCTTCTCAAAAAATTAGCATATTGTGATAAAGTTCATTATTTTCTGTAATGTACTGATAAAAATTAAACTTTCATATATTTTAGATTCATTGCACACCAACTGAAATATTTCAGGTCTTTTATTGCTTTAATACTGATGATTTTGGCATACAGCTCATGAAAACCCAAAATTCCTATCTCAAAAAATTAGCATATGATGAAAAGGTACTCTAAACGAGCTATTAATCTAATCATCTGAATCAACCAATTAACTCTAAACACCTGCAAAAGATTCCTGAGGCTTTTCAAAACTCCCAGCCTGTTTCATTACTCAAAGCCGCAATCATGGGTAAGACTGCCGACCTGACTGCTGTCCAGAAGGCCATCATTGACACCCTCAAGCAAGAGGGTAAGACACAGAAAGAAATCTCTGAGCGAATAGGCTGTTCCCAGAGTGCTCTATCAAGGCACCTCAGTGGGATGTCTGTGGGAAGGAAAAAGTGAAAGAAGGGCCGATTCCAGACCTTGGGGGACCTGTGAAAGCAGTGGACTGAGTCTGGAGTAGGAGCATCCAGAGCCACCGTGCACAGGCATGTGCAGGAAATGGGCTACTGGTGCCACAGTCCCCAGGTTAAGCCACTTTTGAACCAGAAACAGCGGCAGAAGCGCCTGACCTGGGCTACAGACAAGCAGCACTGGACTGTTGCTCAGTGGTCCAAAGTACTTTTTTCGGATGAAAGCAAATTTTGCATGTCATTCGGAAATCAAGGTGCCAGAGTCTGGAGGAAGACTGGGGAGAAGGAAATGCCAAAATGCCTGAAGTCCAGTGTCAAGTACCCACAGTCAGTGATGGTCTGGGGTGCCATGTCAGCTGCTGGCGTTGGTCCACTGTGTTTTATCAAGGGCAGGGTCAATGCAGCTAGCTATCAGGAGATTTTGGAGCACTTCATGCTTCCATCTGCTGAAAAGCTTTATGGAGATGAAGATTTCATTTTTCAGCACGACCTGGCGCCTGCTCACAGTGCCAAAACCACTGGTAAATGGTTTACGGACCATGGTATTACTGTGCTCAATTGGCCTGCCAACTCTCCTGACCTGAAGCCCATAGAGAATCTGTGGGATATTGTGAAGAGAAAGTTGAAAGACACCAGACCCAACACTGTGGATGAGCTTAAGGCCGCTATCGAAGCATCCTGGGCCTCCATAACACCTCAGCAGTGCCACAGAACTTGATATTGATGTGAATTGACATTGCCATTTTCAAGATTTTTCATAAATTGCATCAAAGGCATGACAAAAACACAAACATGGCCATTGCGCAGTAGCATTATTAGCACCACACAAAAACAAATGAGCCAACATGCCACAGAATGCATATTATGAATGCTTTTTGCCTGTGGCCGAGGAAAAAATGTAAGCTTGGATCTGATCGAGGCCAAGATTTTGTTGGATTTTGCATCTTAGCAACCCCACATCATTCAAGGGAATTTCAGAAGATTTCAAAATTGCTTAAAATGTGGGTGGAAACACAATGCAAACTGCTTCTCTCCACAGTAGGTTATGATTTGATTCAGCAAAGTGCTCTGGAAACTTGGGCGGAGTTTTCGGTTAGCCAGTACAGGGACACACAACGTGGGTGTTATAAGCATCACACTCTCACCAACTGAGCTAATTGGCCAGCTGCTTGGCAGCCTGAAACCATCACTGACATTGAGTAGTGACAAATGCGAGTTTGGGAGAACTTTAAATTCTCATTACTTGACATTGCTGATTCCAAGGTTTTTCCACAAATCATCCAGAAGGCATGACAGAAAAACACATTTGGCCAATGCAGGGATTTAACCAAGACCGTCACATCATGAGCACAAAAGGCAATCAAAAGAGCCAAAGTGTCAGATAATGCACATTAAGAATTCTTCATGCCTGTGGCCAAGATGAAATGTCAGGTGGATTGAAGGAAGGTCAAGATTTCAGTGGATTTTGCATGCCATTTGGAAATCAAGGCGCCAGAGTCTGGAGGAAGACTGGGGAGAAGGACATGCCAAAATGCCTGAAGTCCAGTGTCAAGTACCCACAGTCAGTGATGGTCTGGGCTACCATGTCAGCTGCTGGTGTTGGTCCACTGTGTTTTATCAAGGGCAGGGTCAATGCAGCTAGCTATCAGGGGATTTTGCAGCACTTCATGCTTCCATCTGCTGAAAAGCTTTTTGGAGATGAAGATTTCATTTTCCAGCACGACCTGGCACCTGCTCATAGTGCCAAAACCACTGGTAAATGGTTTACGGACCATGGTATTACTGTGCTCAATTGGCCTGCCAACTCTCCTGACCTGAAGCCCATAGAGAATCTGTGGGATATTGTGAAGAGAAAGTTGAGAGACACCAGACCCAACACTGTGGATGAGCTTAAGGCCGCTATCGAAGCATCCTGGGCCTCCATAACACCTCAGCAGTGCCACAGGCTGATTGTCTCCATGCCACGCCGCATTGAAGCAGTCATTTCTGCAAAAGGATTTCCAACCAAGTATTCAGTGCATAACTGAACATAATTATTTGAAGGTTGACTTTTTTGTATTAATAACACTTTTTTTTATTATTATTTTTTTATTGGTCGGATTAAATATGCAAATTTTTTTTGACATGGGGATTTTTGGGTTTCATGAGCTGTATGCCAAAATCGTCAGTTTTAAAACAATAAAAGACCTGAAATATTTCAGTTAGTGTGCAATGAATCTAAAATATATGAAAGTTTAATTTTTATCAGTACTTTACAGAAAATACTGAACTTTATCACAATATGCTAATTTTTCGAGAAGGACTAGTAGACATGGCTATTATTGCCCCGTCGCATCATGAGCACCACATGAAAAGAAATGAGCGACATGATGCACATTACGAATGGAAGCTTGGATTGAAGTGAGGGTGAGACTTTTGTGGATTTTGCATCTTGACAGCCCCACATCAGTCAAGGGAATTTCAGAAGTTTTCAAATTTGTTTAAAATGTAGGTGGAACTGCAATGCCAACTGCTTCTCTCCACTGCAGGTTTAAATTTGGTCATGCAACATGCTCTGGAAACTTGGGCTGAGGTCCTGGTTGGCCAGTTTGGGGATCAGACTCACAAACCCAGTGTTATTAGCATCGTGCTATAACCAACTGAGCTAACTGGCCAGATGCTAGCTAACCTGAACCCATGATTTCAAATTTGTTTAACATGTAGGTGGAAACCCATTGCAAATTGCTTCTCGAAACTGCACATTTCAATTTGATTGTGCAACATACTCTAGAAACCAGGGCAGAGTTTCTGGTTGGCCAGTACAGAGATCACACCCACAACCTTGGAGTTATTCCAACCCCACTCAAACCGCTTGGAATCCTGAACCCATGACTGACATTGATCAGTGACAAAAGGAGTTTGGTAGAACTTGACATTCACATTTTCAAGGTTTTTCCACAAATTGTACATAAGGAATTTGGACAATGTAAGGATTTAACCAAGACCGTCACATCATGAGCTCAAAAAGGAAACAAATCAGCCAATGTGCCAGACAATACACATGAAGATTGCTTCATGCCTCAGGCCAAGAAGAAGTATCAGGTGGATCAAAGTGAGGGTGGGATTTTTTGTATCTTGACAACCCCACAGCAGTCAAGGGAATTTTAGAAGTTTTCAAATGTAGGTGGGAACACAAAGCAAACTGCTTCTCTCAATTACACATTTCAATTTGATTGTGCAATGTACTCTATAGTGTTAGACAGAATTGCTGGTTGGCCAATACCAGTATCAGACACACGACCTTGGCATTATGAGCACCACACTCTAACCAACTGAGCAAACCAGCCATCTGCTTTGCATCCTGAAACCATGACTGACTTTGATCAATGAGAAATACGAGGTAGTAAGAACATGACATTGACATGAATTGACATTGCCGTTTTCAAGGTTTTTGCACAAGTCGTCCAGAAGGCATGACATTAAGAATGTGTCATGCCTGAGGCTGAGAAGAAATGTCAGGTGGACAAGATAAGTTAAGATTGAAGTGAGACAAGGAATTCAGTGGAATTTGCATCTTGACAACCCACATCAGTCAAGGGATTTTCAGAACTTTTCATATTTGTTTAAAATGTATGTGAAAAGGCAACACAAACTGCTTCTCTGAACATTCCAATTTGATTGTGTAACCTACTATATGACCAGGGCCAAGTTTGTGGCTGGTCAATATGCAGATCACACCTGGGCATTATTCGCACCACGAGCTAACCAACTGAGCTATCTGGCCATCCATGTTGCAGCCTGAAACCATGACTGACATTGATCAATGAAAAATATGAGTTTGGGAGAACGTGACATTGACATTAATTGACTTTGCCGTTTTCAAGGTTTTTCCACAATGTGTCCAGAAGGCATAACAGAAAAGCACGTTTGGCCAATGTAGGGATTTCACCGAGCCCATCACATCATGAGCACGAAGCATGACCAAATGAGCCAACGTACCATATAACGCACATGAAGAATGCTTCATGCCTGAGTCCAAGAAGAAATGTCAGGTGGATCTAAGCAAGTTCAAGGTTCATGTGTATTTTGTGTCTGGACAACCCAACATCAGTCAAGGGAATTTCAGAAGTTTTCAAATTTGTTTAAAAAGTAGGTGGAAACACAAGGCAAACTGCATCTCTCGACTGCTGGTTTCAATTTAATTGTGCAACATGCTGCAGAAAATGGTGTAGAGCTTCTGGGTGACCAGTACGGGATCAGATCCATGAACGTGGCGTGTTGAAGCTTGAAACAACTGAGCGAACAAGCCATCTGCTTTGCATCCTGACATATTTGATCAATGACAAATATGAGTTTGGGAGAACTTGACATTGACATGAATTGACATTGCCGTTTTCAAGGTTTTTCTACAATGCATCCATCTTGATAACCCCACATCAGTCAAGGGACTTTCAGAAGTTTTCGAATTTGTTTAAAATGTAGGTGGAAATAGAAAGCAAACTGCTTCTCTGAACTGCACATTTCAGTTTGATTCTGCAACCCTCTCTACTAAAAGAGCCGAGTGTATAGTTGGGCAGTACGGGGATCAGACCCATGACCTTGGCGTTATGAGTACCACGCTCTAACCAACTGAGTTAACAGGCCAGCTGCCTGGCATTCTGAAACCATCACTGACATTGATCAGTGACAAACAGTACTTTGAGAGAATGCGACATTGCCATTTTCAAGGTTTTTCCACAAGTCGTTCAGAAGGCATGACAGAAAAACACATTTGGCCAATGAAGGGATTTCACCGAGCCCAGCACTTCATGAGCACAAAATCAAACCAAATGACCCACAACCTTGGTGTTATTGGCACCACACTGTAACCAACTGAGCGAACTGACCAGCTGCTTGGTGTTTTGAAACCATCACTGACATTGATCAGTGACAAGGAGGAGTTTGGGAGAACTTGGCATTGCTGTTTTCAAGGTTCTTCTGCAAGTCTTCCAGAAGGCATGACATAAAAACACATTTAGCCAATGCAGGGATTTCACCGAGACCGTCACATCATGAGCACAAAATGCGACCACAAGAGCCAATGTGCCACAGAACACACAGTGAGAATGTGTCATGCCTGAGGCTGAGAAGAAATGTCAGGTGGATTGAAGCGAGGCAGAGATTTTGGTGGATTTTGCATCTTGACAAACCCACATCAGTCAAGGGATTTTCAGAAGTTTTCTAATTTGTTGAAAATGTAGCTGGAAAAAGGAAGCAAACAGCTTCTCGAAACTGCACATTTCAATTTGATTCTGCAAAACAGAGCCAAGTTTCTGGTTGGCCAATATGGGGATTGAAAACACAACCTATTAGCACCACACTCTAACCAACTGAGCTAACTGGCCAGCTGTTGGGGACCCTGAAAACATCACTGACATTGATCAATCACAAACAAGAGTTTAGGAAAACTTGACATTGCCGTTTTCAAGGTTTTCCACATTGCGTCCAGAAAACATGACACAAAAACAGGTTTGGCCAATGCATAGGTTTATCCAAGACAATTATGAGCACAAAATGCAGCTTCAGAAGACTACTTGCCACATCATTCACAGGAAGAATTCTTCATGCCTGAGGCTGAGAAGAAATATCAGGTGGATCTGAGCGAGGGCAAGATTTTTGTGGATATTGTATCATGACAATCCCACATAAGTCAAGGGAATTTCAGTGGTTTTCATATTTGTTTAAAATGTCAGTGGAAAGCAAGCATAAACTGCACATTCAAATTTGATCGTGCAACCAACAACAGCTCCATGCCTGAGACTCTGGTTGGAGAGGACAGGGATCAGACCCCCGTGATTAGCACTACCCTCTAACAAACTGAGCTAACTGGCCATCTCCTTTGCATCCTGAAACCATGACTGACTTTGATCAATGACAAATACGAATTTGGGAGAACGTGACATTTTCAAGATTTTTCAACAATGCTTCCAGAAGGCATGACATGAAAACAGATTTGGCGAATGCAGGGATTTCACCAAGACCATCACATGATGAGCACGAAACGCGACCAAATGAGCCAATGTGCCATAGAATGTGTCATGCCTGAGGCCGAGAAGAAATGTCAGGTTGATTTCAGCGAGGGAGGCATTTCGGTGGATTTTGCATCTTGACAACGCCACATCAGTCAAGGGAATTTCAGAAATTTTAATTTTTTTTAAAATGGAGGTGGAAACCCAAAACAAATGGTTTGTCAAAACTGCATATTTCAATTTGATTCAGCAACCTCCCCCAGGAACAGGTTTCTTGTTGGCCAGTACAGGGATCGGACCCGCGACCTTGGCGTTATTAGCACCACACTCTAACCACCTGAGCTAACTGGCCATCTGCTTTGCATCCTGAAACCATGACTGACTTTCATCAATGACAAATACTTGTTTGGGAGAACTTGACATTGACGTTTTCAAGGTTTTTCGAAATGAAAACATGAAACAATATTTGACGAATGCAGGGATTTCACCAAGACCATCACATCATGAGCACGAAACGCGACCAAATGAGCCAACGTGCCACAGAACGCACATGAAGAATGCGTTATGCCTGAGGCCGAGAAGAAATGCCAGGTTGATTTCAGCGAGGGAGGCATTTTGGTGGATTTTTCATCTTGACAACCCCACATTAATCCAGGTAATTTCACAAGTTTTCATTTTTTTAAAAATGGAGGTGGAAACCCAAAACAAATGGTTTGTCCAAACTGCATATTTCAATTTGATTCAGCAACCTCCCCCAAGAACAGGTTTCTTGTTGGCCAGTACGGGGATCAGACCCGCGACCTTGGCGTTATTAGCACCACGCTCTAACCACCTGAGCTAACTGGCCATCTGCTTTGCATCCTGAAACCAAGGCTGACTTTCATCAATGACAAAGACATGTTTGGGAGAACTTGACATTGACGTTTTCAAGGTTTTTCGAAATGAAGACATGAAACATGAAAACATATTTGGCGAATGCAGGGATTTCACCAAGACCATCACATCATGAGCACGAAACGCGACCAAATGAGCCAACGTGCCACAGAACGCACATGAAGAATGCGTTATGCCTGAGGCCGAGAAGAAATGCCAGGTTGATTTCAGCGAGGGAGGCATTTTGGTGGATTTTGCATCTTGACAACCCCACATCAATCCAGGTAATTTCACAAGTTTTCATTTTTTTTAAAATGGAGGTGGAAACCCAAAACAAATGGTTTGTCCAAACTGCATATTTCAATTTGATTCAGCAACCTCCCCCAGGAAAAGGTTTGCTTGTTGGCCAGTATGGGGATCTGACCCGCGACCTTGGCGTTATTAGCACCACGCTCTAACCAACTGAGCTAACTGGCCATCTGCTTTGCATCCTGAAACCATGACTGACTTTCATCAATGACAAATACATGTTTGGGAGAACTTGACATTGACGTTTTCAAGGTTTTTCGAAATGAAAACATGAAACATGAAAACATATTTGACGAATGCAGGGATTTCACCAAGACCATCACATCATGAGCACGAAACGCGACCAAATGAGCCAACGTGCCACAGAACGCACATGAAGAATGCGTTATGCCTGAGGCCGAGAAGAAATGCCAGGTTGATTTCAGCAAGGGAGGCATTTTGGTGGATTTTGCATCTTGACAACCCCACATCAATCCAGGTAATTTCACAAGTTTTCATTTTTTTTAAAATGGAGGTGGAAACCCAAAACAAATGGTTTGTCCAAAGTGCATATTTCAATTTGATTCAGCAACCTCCCCCAAAAACAGGTTTCTTGTTGGCCAGTACGGGGATCGGACCCGCGACCTTGGCGTTATTAGCACCACGCTCTAACCAACTGAGCTAACTGGCCATCTGCTTTGCATCCTGACACCATGACTGACTTTCATCAATGACAAATACATGTTTGGGAGATCTTGACATTGACGTTTTCAAGGTTTTTCGAAATGAAAACATGAAACATGAAACCATATTTGACGAATGCAGGGATTTCACCAAGACCATCACATCATGAGCACGAAACGCGACCAAATGAGCCAACGTGCCACAGAACGCACTTGTAGAATGCGTTATGCCTGAGGCCGAGAAGAAATGTCTGGTTGATTTCAGCGAGGGAGGCATTTCGGTGGATTTTGCATCTTGACAACCTCACATCAATCCAGGTAATTTCACAAGTTTTCATTTTTTTTAAAATGGAGGTGGAAACGCAAAACAAATGGTTTGTCCAAACTGCATGTTTCAATTTGATTCAGCAACCTCCCCCAAGAACAGGTTCCTTGTTGGCCAGTACGGGGATCGGACCCACGACCTTGGCGTTATTAGCACCACGCTCTAACCAACTGAGCTAACTGGCCATCTGCTTTGCATCCTGAAACCATGACTGACTTTCATCAATGACAAATACATGTTTGGGAGATCTTGACATTGACGTTTTCAAGGTTGTTCGAAATGAAAACATGAAACATGAAACCATATTTGACGAATGCAGGGATTTCACCAAGACCATCACATCATGAGCACGAAACGCGACCAAATGAGCCAACGTGCCACAGAACGCACATGAAGAATGCGTTATGCCTGAGGCCGAGAAGAAATGCCAGGTTTATTTCAGCGAGGGAGGCATTTTGGTGGATTTTGCATCTTGACAACCTCACATCAATCCAGGTAATTTCACAAGTTTTCATTTTTTTTAAAATGGAGGTGGAAACGCAAAACAAATGGTTTGTCCAAACTGCATGTTTCAATTTGATTCAGCAACCTCCCCCAAGAACAGGTTTCTTGTTGGCCAGTACGGGGATCGGACCCACGACCTTGGCGTTATTAGCACCACGCTCTAACCAACTGAGCTAACTGGCCATCTGCTTTGCATCCTGAAACCATGACTGACTTTCATCAATGACAAATACATGTTTGGGAGATATTGACATTGACGTTTTCAAGGTTTTTCGAAATGAAAACATGAAACATGAAAACATATTTGATGAATGCAGGGATTTCACCAAGACCATCACATCATGAGCACGAAACGCGACCAAATGAGCCAACGTGCCACAGAACGCACATGAAGAATGCGTTATGCCTGAGGCCGAGAAGAAATGCCAGGTTGATTTCAGCGAGGGAGGCATTTCGGTGGATTTTGCATCTTGACAACCCCACATCAATCCAGGTAATTTCACAAGTTTTCATTTTTTTTAAAATGGAGGTGGAAACGCAAAACAAATGGTTTGTCCAAACTGCATGTTTCAATTTGATTCAGCAACCTCCCCCAAGAACAGGTTTCTTGTTGGCCAGTACGGGGATCAGACCCACGACCTTGGCGTTATTAGCACCACGCTCTAACCAACTGAGCTAACTGGCCATCTGCTTTGCATCCTGAAACCATGACTGACTTTCATCAATGACAAATACATGTTTGGGAGATCTTGACATTGACGTTTTCAAGGTTTTTCGAAATGAAAACATGAAACATGAAAACATATTTGACGAATGCAGGGATTTCACCAAGACCATCACATCATGAGCACGAAACGCGACCAAATGAGCCAACGTGCCACAGAACGCACATGAAGAATGCGTTATGCCTGAGGCCGAGAAGAAATGCCAGGTTGATTTCAGCGAGGGAGGCATTTTGGTGGATTTTGCATCTTGACAACCCCACATCAATCCAGGTAATTTCACAAGTTTTCATTTTTTTTAAAATGGAGGTGGAAACCCAAAAGAAATGGTTTGTCCAAACTGCATATTTCAATTTGATTCAGCAACCTCCCCCAAGAACAGGTTTCTTGTTGGCCAGTACGGGGATCAGACCCGCGACCTTGGCGTTATTAGCACCACTCTCTAACCACCTGAGCTAACTGGCCATCTGCTTTGCATCCTGACACCATGACTGACTTTCATCAATGACAAATACATGTTTGGGAGACTTGACATTGACTTTTTCAAGGTTTTTCGAAATGAAAACATGAAACCATATTTGACGAATGCAGGGATTTCACCAAGACCATCACATCATGAGCACGAAACGCGACCAAATGAGCCAACGTGCCACAGAACGCACATGAAGAATGCGTTATGCCTGAGGCCGAGAAGAAATGCCAGGTTGATTTCAGCGAGGGAGGCATTTCGGTGGATTTTGCATCTTGACAATCCCACATCAATCCAGGTAATTTCACAAGTTTTCATTTTTTTTAAAATGGAGGTGGAAACCCAAAACAAATGGTTTGTCCAAACTGCATATTTCAATTTGATTCAGCAACCTCCCCCAAGAACAGGTTTCTTGTTGGCCAGTATGGGGATCGGACCCGCGACCTTGGCGTTATTAGCACCACGCTCTAACCAACTGAGCTAACTGGCCATCTGCTTTGCATCCTGAAACCATGACTGACTTTCATCAATGACAAATACTTGTTTGGGAGAACTTGACATTGACGTTTTCAAGGTTTTTCGAAATGAAAACATGAAACCAAATTTGACGAATGCAGGGATTTCACCAAGACCATCACATCATGAGCACGAAACGCGACCAAATGAGCCAACGTGCCACAGAACGCACATGAAGAATGCGTTATGCCTGAGGCCGAGAAGAAATGCCAGGTTGATTTCAGCAAGGGAGGCATTTTGGTGGATTTTGCATCTTGACAACCCCACATCAATCCAGGTAATTTCACAAGTTTTCATTTTTTTAAAAATGGAGGTGGAAACCCAAAACAAATGGTTTGTCCAAACTGCATATTTCAATTTGATTCAGCAACCTCCCCCAAAAACAGGTTTCTTGTTGGCCAGTACAGGGATCGGACCCGCGACCTTGGCGTTATTAGCACCACGCTCTAACCAACTGAGCTAACTGGCCATCTGCTTTGCATCCTGACACCATGACTGACTTTCATCAATGACAAATACATGTTTGGGAGACTTGACATTGACGTTTTCAAGGTTTTTCGAAATGAAAACATGAAACCATATTTGACGAATGCAGGGATTTCACCAAGACCATCACATCATGAGCACGAAACGCGACCAAATGAGCCAACGTGCCACAGAACGCACATGAAGAATGCGTTATGCCTGAGGCCGAGAAGAAATGCCAGGTTGATTTCAGCGAGGGAGGCATTTTGGTGGATTTTGCATCTTGACAACCCCACATCAATCCAGGTAATTTCACAAGTTTTCATTTTTTTTTAAATGGAGGTGGAAACCCAAAACAAATGGTTTGTCCAAACTGCATATTTCAATTTGATTCAGCAACCTCCCCCAGGAAAAGGTTTCTTGTTGGCCAGTATGGGGATCGGACCCGTGACCTTGGCGTTATTAGCACCACGCTCTAACCAACTGAGCTAACTGGCCATCTGCTTTGCATCCTGAAACCATGACTGACTTTCATCAATGACAAATACATGTTTGGGAGAACTTGACATTGATGTTTTCAAGGTTTTTCGAAATGAAAACATGAAACATGAAAACATATTTGGCAAATGCAGGGATTTCACCAAGACCATCACATCATGAGCACGAAACGCGACCAAATGAGCCAACGTGCCACAGAACGCACATGAAGAATGCGTTATGCCTGAGGCCGAGAAGAAATGTCTGGTTGATTTCAGCGAGGGAGGCATTTTGGTGGATTTTGCATCTTGACTACCCCACATCAATCCAGGTAATTTCACAAGTTTTCATTTTTTTTAAAATGGAGGTGGAAACCCAAAACAAATGGTTTGTCGAAACTGCATATTTCAATTTGATTCAGCAACCGCCCCCAAGAACAGGTTTCTTGTTGGCCAGTATGGGGATCGGATCCGCTACCTTGGCGTTATTAGCACCACGCTCTAACCAACTGAGCTAACTGGCCATCTGCTTTGCATCCTGAAACCATGACTGACTTTCATCAATGACAAATACATGTTTGGGAGAACTTGACATTGACGTTTTCAAGGTTTTTCGAAATGAAAACATGAAACATGAAAACATATTTGACGAATGCAGGGATTTCACCAAGACCATCACATCATGAGCACGAAACGCGACCAAATGAGCCAACGTGCCACAGAACGCACATGAAGCATGCGTTATGCCTGAGGCCGGGATGAAATGCCAGGTTGATTTCAGCGAGGGAGGCATTTTGATGGATTTTGCATCTTGACAATCCCACATCAATCCAGGTAATTTCACAAGTTTTCATTTTTTTTAAAATGGAGGTGGAAACCCAAAACAAATGGTTTGCCCAAACTGCATATTTCAATTTGATTCAGCAACCTCCCCCAGGAAAAGGTTTCTTGTTGGCCAGTACGGGGATCGGACCCGCGACCTTGGCATTATTAGCACCACGCTCTAACCAACTGAGCTAACTGGCCATCTGCTTTGCATCCTGACACCATGAGTGACTTTCATCAATGACAAATACATGTTTGGGAGAACTTGACATTGACGTTTTCAAGGTTTTTCGAAATGAAAACATGAAACATGAACACCTATTTGGCACATGGAGGGGTTCCACGAAGACCATGACATCATGAGCCCGAACCGCGACCAAGTGAGCCACCGTGCCGCAGACCCCACTTGTAGAATGCGTTATGCCTGAGGCCGAGAAGAAATGTCAGGTTGATTTCAGCGAGGAGGCATTTTGGTGGATTTTGCATCTTGACAACCCCACATCAGTTAAGGTAATTTCAGAAATTTTCATATTTTTTAAAATGGAGGTGGAAACCCAAAACAAATGGTTTGTCGAAACTGCACATTTCAATTTGATTCAGCAACCTCCCCCAGGAAAAGGTTTCTTGTTGGCCAGTATGGGGATCGGACCCACGACCTTGGCGTTATTAGCACCACGCTCTAACCAACTGAGCTAACTGACCATCTGATTTGCATCCTGAAACCATGACTGACTTTCATCAATGACAAATACATGTTTGGGAGAACTTGACATTGACGTTTTCAAGGTTTTTCGAAATGAAAACATGAAACATGAAAACATATTTGGCAAATGCAGGGATTTCACCAAGACCATCACATCATGAGCACGAAACGCGACCAAATGAGCCAACGTGCCACAGAACGCACTTGCAGAATGCGTTATGCCTGAGGCCGAGAAGAAATGTCTGGTTGATTTCAGCGAGGGAGGCATTTCGGTGGATTTTGCATCTTGACAACCCCACATCAATCCAGGTAATTTCACAAGTTTTCATTTTTTTTAAAATGGAGGTGGAAACCCAAAATGAATGGTTTGTCCAAACTGCATGTTTCAATTTGATTCAGCAACCTCCCCCAAGAACAGGTTTCTTGTTGGCCAGTACAGGGATCGAACCCACGACCTTGGCGTTATTAGCACCACGCTCTAACCAACTGAGCTAACTGGCCATCTGCTTTGCATCCTGAAACCATGACTGACTTTCATCAATGACAAATACATGTTTGGGAGATCTTGACATTGACGTTTTCAAGGTTTTTCGAAATGAAAACATGAAACATGAAAACATATTTGACGAATGCAGGGATTTCACCAAGACCATCACATCATGAGCACGAAACGCGACCAAATGAGCCAACGTGCCACAGAACGCACATGAAGAATGCGTTATGCCTGAGGCCGAGAAGAAATGCCAGGTTGATTTCAGCGAGGGAGGCATTTTGGTGGATTTTGCATCTTGACAACCCCACATCAATCCAGGTAATTTCACAAGTTTTCATTTTTTTTAAAATGGAGGTGGAAACCCAAAAGAAATGGTTTGTCCAAACTGCATATTTCAATTTGATTCAGCAACCTCCCCCAAGAACAGGTTTCTTGTTGGCCAGTACGGGGATCAGACCCGTGACCTTGGCGTTATTAGCACCACTCTCTAACCACCTGAGCTAACTGGCCATCTGCTTTCCATCCTGAAACCAAGGCTGACTTTCATCAATGACAAATACATGTTTGGGAGAACTTGACATTGACGTTTTCAAGGTTTTTCGAAATGAAAACATGAAACCATATTTGACGAATGCAGGGATTTCACCAAGACCATCACATCATGAGCACGAAACGCGACCAAATGAGCCAACGTGCCACAGAACGCACATGAAGCATGCGTTATGCCTGAGGCCGGGAAGAAATGCCAGGTTGATTTCAGCGAGGGAGGCATTTTGGTGGATTTTGCATCTTGACAACCCCACATCAATCCAGGTAATTTCACAAGTTTTCATTTTTTTTAAAATGGAGGTGGAAACCCAAAACAAATGGTTTGTCTAAACTGCATATTTCAATTTGATTCAGCAACCTCCCCCAGGAACAGGTTTCTTGTTGGCCAGTACGGGGATCAGACCCACGACCTTTGCGTTATTAGCACCACGCTCTAACCAACTGAGCTAACTGGCCATCTGCTTTGCATCCTGAAACCATGACTGACTTTCATCAATGACAAATACATGTTTGGGAGAACTTGACATTGACGTTTTCAAGGTTTTTCGAAATGAAGACATGAAACATGAAAACATATTTGGCGAATGCAGGGATTTCACCAAGACCATCATATCATGAGCACGAAACGCGACCAAATGAGCCAACGTGCCACAGAACGCACATGAAGAATGCGTTATGCCTGAGGCCGAGAAGAAATGCCAGGTTGATTTCAGCGAGGGAGGCATTTTGGTGGATTTTGCATCTTGACAACCCCACATCAATCCAGGTAATTTCACAAGTTTTCATTTTTTTTAAAATGGAGGTGGAAACCCAAAACAAATGGTTTGCCCAAACTGCATATTTCAATTTGATTCAGCAACCTCCCCCAAGAACAGGTTTCTTGTTGGCCAGTACGGGGATCAGACCCGCGACCTTGGTGTTATTAGCACCACGCTCTAACCAACTGAGCTAACTGGCCATCTGCTTTGCATCCTGAAACCATGACTGACTTTCATCAATGACAAATACATGTTTGGGAGAACTTGACATTGACGTTTTCAAGGTTTTTCGAAATGAAAACATGAAACATGAAAACATATTTGGCAAATGCAGGGATTTCACCAAGACCATCACATCATGAGCACGAAACGCGACCAAATGAGCCAACGTGCCACAGAACGCACATGAAGAATGCGTTATGCCTGAGGCCGAGAAGAAATGGCAGGTTGATTTCAGCGAGGGAGGCATTTTGGTGGATTTTGCATCTTGACAACCGCACATCAATCCAGGTAATTTCACAAGTTTTCATTTTTTTAAAAATGGAGGTGGAAACCCAAAACAAATGGTTTGCCCAAACTGCATATTTCAATTTGATTCAGCAACCTCCCCCAAGAACAGGTTTCTTGTTGGACAGTATGGGGATCGGACCCGCGACCTTGGCGTTATTAGCACCACGCTCTAACCAACTGAGCTAACTGGCCATCTGCTTTGCATCCTGAAACCATGACTGACTTTCATCAATGACAAATACATGTTTGGGAGAACTTGACATTGACGTTTTCAAGGTTTTTCGAAATGAAAACATGAAACATGAAAACATATTTGGCAAATGCAGGGATTTCACCAAGACCATCACATCATGAGCACGAAACGCGACCAAATGAGCCAACGTGCCACAGAACGCACTTGTAGAATGCGTTATGCCTGAGGCCGAGAAGAAATGCCAGGTTGATTTCAGCGAGGGAGGCATTTTGGTGGATTTTGCATCTTGACAACCCCACATCAATCCAGGTAATTTCACAAGTTTTCATTTTTTTTAAAATGGAGGTGGAAACCCAAAAGAAATGGTTTGCCCAAACTGCATATTTCAATTTAATTCAGCAACCTCCCCAAAGAACAGGTTTCTTGTTGGCCAGTACGGGGATCAGACCCGCGACCTTGGCTTTATTAGCACCACGCTCTAACCAACTGAGCTAACTGGCCATCTGCTTTGCATCCTGAAACCATGACTGACTTTCATCAATGACAAATACATGTTTGGGAGAACTTGACATTGACGTTTTCAAGGTTTTTCGAAATGAAAACATGAAACCATATTTGACGAATGCAGGGATTTCACCAAGACCATCACATCATGAGCACGAAACGCGACCAAATGAGCCAACGTGCCACAGAACGCACATGAAGCATGCGTTATGCCTGAGGCCGGGATGAAATGCCAGGTTGATTTCAGCGAGGGAGGCATTTTGATGGATTTTGCATCTTGACAATCCCACATCAATCCAGGTAATTTCACAAGTTTTCATTTTTTTTAAAATGGAGGTGGAAACCCAAAACAAATGGTTTGCCCAAACTGCATATTTCAATTTGATTCAGCAACCTCCCCCAGGAAAAGGTTTCTTGTTGGCCAGTACGGGGATCGGACCCGCGACCTTGGCGTTATTAGCACCACGCTCTAACCAACTGAGCTAACTGGCCATCTGCTTTGCATCCTGACACCATGAGTGACTTTCATCAATGACAAATACATGTTTGGGAGAACTTGACATTGACGTTTTCAAGGTTTTTCGAAATGAAAACATGAAACATGAAAACATATTTGGCAAATGCAGGGATTTCACCAAGACCATCACATCATGAGCACGAAACGCGACCAAATGAGCCAACGTGCCACAGAACGCACTTGTAGAATGCGTTATGCCTGAGGCCGAGAAGAAATGTCAGGTTGATTTCAGCGAGGGAGGCATTTCGGTGGATTTTGCATCTTGACAACCCCACATCAGTTAAGGGAATTTCAGAAATTTTCATATTTTTTAAAATGGAGGTGGAAACCCAAAACAAATGGTTTGTCGAAACTGCATATTTCAATTTGATTCAGCAACCTCCCCCAGGAAAAGGTTTCTTGTTGGCCAGTATGGGGATCGGACCCACGACCTTGGCGTTATTAGCACCACGCTCTAACCAACTGAGCTAACTGACCATCTGATTTGCATCCTGAAACCATGACTGACTTTCATCAATGACAAATACATGTTTGGGAGAACTTGACATTGACGTTTTCAAGGTTTTTCGAAATGAAAACATGAAACATGAAAACATATTTGGCAAATGCAGGGATTTCACCAAGACCATCACATCATGAGCACGAAACGCGACCAAATGAGCCAACGTGCCACAGAACGCACTTGCAGAATGCGTTATGCCTGAGGCCGAGAAGAAATGTCTGGTTGATTTCAGCGAGGGAGGCATTTCGGTGGATTTTGCATCTTGACAACCCCACATCAATCCAGGTAATTTCACAAGTTTTCATTTTTTTTAAAATGGAGGTGGAAACCCAAAACAAATGGTTTGCCCAAACTGCATATTTCAATTTGATTCAGCAACCTCCCCCAGGAAAAGGTTTCTTGTTGGCCAGTACGGGGATCGGACCCGCGACCTTGGCGTTATTAGCACCACGCTCTAACCAACTGAGCTAACTGGCCATCTGCTTTGCATCCTGACACCATGACTGACTTTCATCAATGACAAATACATGTTTGGGAGAACTTGACATTGACGTTTTCAAGGTTTTTCGAAATGAAAACATGAAACATGAAAACATATTTGGCAAATGCAGGGATTTCACCAAGACCATCACATCATGAGCACGAAACGCGACCAAATGAGCCAACGTGCCACAGAACGCACTTGTAGAATGCGTTATGCCTGAGGCCGAGAAGAAATGTCAGGTTGATTTCAGCGAGGGAGGCATTTCGGTGGATTTTGCATCTTGACAACCCCACATCAGTTAAGGGAATTTCAGAAATTTTCATATTTTTTAAAATGGAGGTGGAAACCCAAAACAAATGGTTTGTCCAAACTGCATATTTCAATTTGATTCAGCAACCTCCCCCAGGAACAGGTTTCTTGTTGGCAAGTACGGGGATCTGACCCGCGACCTTGGCGTTATTAGCACCACGCTCTAACCAACTGAGCTAACTGGCCATCTGCTTTGCATCCTGAAACCATGACTGACTTTCATCAATGACAAATACATGTTTGGGAGAACTTGACATTGACGTTTTCAAGGTTTTTCGAAATGAAAACATGAAACCATATTTGACGAATGCAGGGATTTCACCAAGACCATCACATCATGAGCACGAAACGCGACCAAATGAGCCAACGTGCCACAGAACGCACATGAAGAATGCGTTATGCCTGAGGCCGAGAAGAAATGCCAGGTTGATTTCAGCGAGGGAGGCATTTTGGTGGATTTTGCATCTTGACAACCCCACATCAATCCAGGTAATTTCACAAGTTTTCATTTTTTTTAAAATGGAGGTGGAAACCCAAAACAAATGGTTTGTCCAAACTGCTCATTTCAATTTGATTCAGCAACCTCCCCCAAGAACAGGTTTCTTGTTGGCCAGGTCGGGGGTTCGGACCCTCGACCTTGGCGTTATTAGCACCACACTCTAACCACCTGAGCTAACTGGCCATCTGCTTTGCATCCTGAAAGCAAGGCTGACTTTCATCAATGACAAATACATGTTTGGGAGAACTTGACATTGACGTTTTCAAGGTTTTTCGAAATGAAGACATGAAACATGAAAACATATTTGGCGAATGCAGGGATTTCACCAAGACCATCACATCATGAGCACGAAACGCGACCAAATGAGCCAACGTGCCACAGAACGCACATGAAGAATGCGTTATGCCTGAGGCCGAGAAGAAATGCCAGGTTGATTTCAGCGAGGGAGGCATTTTGGTGGATTTTGCATCTTGACTACCCCACATCAATCCAGGTAATTTCACAAGTTTTCATTTTTTTTAAAATGGAGGTGGAAACCCAAAACAAATGGTTTGTCCAAACTGCATATTTCAATTTGATTCAGCAACCTCCCCCAAGAACAGGTTTCTTGTTGGCCAGTACGGGGATCGGACCCGCGACCTTGGCGTTATTAGCACCACGCTCTAACCAACTGAGCTAACTGGCCATCTGCTTTGCAACCTGAAACCATGACTGACTTTCATCAATGACAAATACATGTTTGGGAGAACTTGACATTGACGTTTTCAAGGTTTTTCGAAATGAAAACATGAAACCATATTTGACGAATGCAGGGATTTCACCAAGACCATCACATCATGAGCACGAAACGCGACCAAATGAGCCAACGTGCCACAGAACGCACATGAAGAATGCGTTATGCCTGAGGCCGAGAAGAAATGCCAGGTTGATTTCAGCGAGGGAGGCATTTTGGTGGATTTTGCATCTTGACAACCCCACATCAATCCAGGTAATTTCACAAGTTTTCATTTTTTTTAAAATGGAGGTGGAAACCCAAAACAAATGGTTTGTCGAAACTGCATATTTCAATTTGATTCAGCAACCTCCCCCAGGAACAGGTTTCTTGTTGGCCAGTACGGGGATCGGACCCGCGACCTTGGCGTTATTAGCACCACGCTCTAACCAACTGAGCTAACTGGCCATCTGCTTTGCATCCTGAAACCATGACTGACTTTCATCAATGACAAATACATGTTTGGGAGAACTTGACATTGACGCGTTTTCAAGGTTTTTCGAAATGAAAACATGAAACATGAAAACATATTTGGCAAATGCAGGGATTTCACCAAGACCATCACATCATGAGCACGAAACGCGACCAAATGAGCCAACGTGCCACAGAACGCACATGAAGAATGCGTTATGCCTGAGGCCGAGAAGAAATGCCAGGTTGATTTCAGCGAGGGAGGCATTTCGGTGGATTTTGCATCTTGACAACCCCACATCAATCCAGGTAATTTCACAAGTTTTCATTTTTTTTAAAATGGAGGTGGAAACCCAAAACAAATGGTTTGTCTAAACTGCATATTTCAATTTGATTCAGCAACCTCCCCCAGGAACAGGTTTCTTGTTGGCCAGTACGGGGATCGGACCCGCGACCTTGGCGTTATTAGCACCACGCTCTAACCAACTGAGCTAACTGGCCATCTGCTTTGCATCCTGAAACCATGACTGACTTTCATCAATGACAAATACATGTTTGGGAGAACTTGACATTGACGTTTTCAAGGTTTTTCGAAATGAAAACATGAAACATGAAAACATATTTGACGAATGCAGGGATTTCACCAAGACCATCACATCATGAGCACGAAACGCGACCAAATGAGCCAACGTGCCACAGAACGCACTTGAAGAATGCGTTATGCCTGAGGCCGAGAAGAAATGTATGGTTGATTTCAGCGAGGGAGGCATTTTGGTGGATTTTGCATGTTGACAACCCCACATCAATCCAGGTAATTTCACAAGTTTTCATTTTTTTTTAAATGGAGGTGGAAACCCAAAACAAATGGTTTGTCGAAACTGCATATTTCAATTTGATTCAGCAACCTCCCCCAGGAAAAGGTTTCTTGTTGGCCAGTATGGGGATCGGACCCGCGACCTTGGCGTTATTAGCACCACGCTCTAACCAACTGAGCTAACTGGCCATCTGCTTTGCATCCTGAAACCATGACTGACTTTCATCAATGACAAATACATGTTTGGGAGAACTTGACATTGACGTTTTCAAGGTTTTTCGAAATGAAAACATGAAACCATATTTGACGAATGCAGGGATTTCACCAAGACCATCACATCATGAGCACGAAACGCGACCAAATGAGCCAACGTGCCACAGAACGCACATGAAGAATGCGTTATGCCTGAGGCCGAGAAGAAATGCCAGGTTGATTTCAGCGAGGGCGGCATTTAGGTGGATTTTGCATCTTGACAACCCCACATCAATCCAGGTAATTTCACAAGTTTTCATTTTTTTTAAAATGGAGGTGGAAACCCAAAACAAATGGTTTGTCCAAACTGCATGTTTCAATTTGATTCAGCAACCTCCCCCAAGAACAGGTTTCTTGTTGGCCAGTACGGGGATCGGACCCACGACCTTGGCGTTATTAGCACCACGCTCTAACCAACTGAGCTAACTGGCCATCTGCTTTGCATCCTGAAACCATGACTGACTTTCATCAATGACAAATACATGTTTGGGAGAACTTGACATTGACGTTTTCAAGGTTTTTCGAAATGAAAACATGAAACATGAAAACATATTTGACGAATGCAGGGATTTCACCAAGACCATCACATCATGAGCACGAAACGCGACCAAATGAGCCAACGTGCCACAGAACGCACATGAAGAATGCGTTATGCCTGAGGCCGAGAAGAAATGTCTGGTTGATTTCAGCGAGGGAGGCATTTCGGTGGATTTTGCATCTTGACAACCCCACATCAGTTAAGGGAATTTCAGAAATTTTCATATTTTTTAAATGGAGGTGGAAACCCAAATCAAATGGTTTGTCGAAACTGCATATTTCAATTTGATTCAGCAACCTCCACCAGGAACAGGTTTCTTGTTGGCCAGTACGGGGATCAGACCCGCGACCTTGGCGTTATTAGCACCACGCTCTAACCAACTGAGCTAACTGGCCATCTGCTTTGCATCCTGAAACCATGACTGACTTTCATCAATGACAAATACATGTTTGGGAGAACTTGACATTGACGTTTTCAAGGTTTTTCGAAATGAAAACATGAAACCATATTTGACGAATGCAGGGATTTCACCAAGACCATCACATCATGAGCACGAAACGCGACCAAATGAGCCAACGTGCCACAGAACGCACATGAAGAATGCGTTATGCCTGAGGCCGAGAAGAAATGCCAGGTTGATTTCAGCGAGGGAGGCATTTTGGTGGATTTTGCATCTTGACAACCCCACATCAATCCAGGTAATTTCACAAGTTTTCATTTTTTTTAAAATGGAGGTGGAAACCCAAAACAAATGGTTTGTCAAAACTGCATATTTCAATTTGATTCAGCAACCTCCCCCAGGAACAGGTTTCTTGTTGGCCAGTATGGGGATCGGACCCGCGACCTTTGCGTTATTAGCACCACGCTCTAACCAACTGAGCTAACTGGCCATCTGCTTTGCATCCTGAAACCATGACTGACTTTCATCAATGACAAATACATGTTTGGGAGAACTTGACATTGACGTTTTCAAGGTTTTTCGAAATGAAAACATGAAACATGAAAACATATTTGGCAAATGCAGGGATTTCACCAAGACCATCACATCATGAGCACGAAACGCGACCAAATGAGCCAACGTGCCACAGAACGCACTTGTAGAATGCGTTATGCCTGAGGCCGAGAAGAAATGCCAGGTTGATTTCAGCGAGGGAGGCATTTTGGTGGATTTTGCATCTTGACAACCCCACATCAATCCAGGTAATTTCACAAGTTTTCATTTTTTTTTAAATGGAGGTGGAAACCCAAAAGAAATGGTTTGCCCAAACTGCATATTTCAATTTAATTCAGCAACCTCCCCAAAGAACAGGTTTCTTGTTGGCCAGTACGGGGATCAGACCCGCGACCTTGGCTTTATTAGCACCACGCTCTAACCAACTGAGCTAACTGGCCATCTGCTTTGCATCCTGAAACCATGACTGACTTTCATCAATGACAAATACATGTTTGGGAGAACTTGACATTGATGTTTTCAAGGTTTTTCGAAATGAAAACATGAAACATGAAAACATATTTGACGAATGCAGGGATTTCACCAAGACCATCACATCATGAGCACGAAACGCGACCAAATGAGCCAACGTGCCACAGAACGCACATGAAGAATGCGTTATGCCTGAGGCCGAGAAGAAATGCCAGGTTGATTTCAGCGAGGGAGGCATTTTGGTGGATTTTGCATCTTGACAACCCCACATCAATCCAGGTAATTTCACAAGTTTTCATTTTTTTTAAAATGGAGGTGGAAACCCAAAACAAATGGTTTGTCGAAACTGCACATTTCAATTTGATTCAGCAACCTCCCCCAGGAAAAGGTTTCTTGTTGGCCAGTATGGGGATCGGACCCACGATCTTGGCGTTATTAGCACCACGCTCTAACCAACTGAGCTAACTGACCATCTGATTTGCATCCTGAAACCATGACTGACTTTCATCAATGACAAATACATGTTTGGGAGAACTTGACATTGACGTTTTCAAGGTTTTTCGAAATGAAAACATGAAACATGAAAACATATTTGGCAAATGCAGGGATTTCACCAAGACCATCACATCATGAGCACGAAACGCGACCAAATGAGCCAACGTGCCACAGAACGCACTTGTAGAATGCGTTATGCCTGAGGCCGAGAAGAAATGTCTGGTTGATTTCAGCGAGGGAGGCATTTCGGTGGATTTTGCATCTTGACAACCCCACATCAATCCAGGTAATTTCACAAGTTTTCATTTTTTTTAAAATGGAGGTGGAAACCCAAAACAAATGGTTTGTCGAAACTGCATATTTCAATTTGATTCAGCAACCTCCCCCAGGAACAGGTTTCTTGTTGGCCAGTACGGGGATCGGACCCGCGACCTTTGCATTATTAGCACCACGCTCTAACCAACTGAGCTAACTGGCCATCTGCTTTGCATCCTGAAACCATGACTGACTTTCATCAATGACAAATACATGTTTGGGAGAACTTGACATTGACGTTTTCAAGGTTTTTCGAAATGAAGACATGAAACATGAAAACATATTTGGCGAATGCAGGGATTTCACCAAGACCATCACATCATGAGCACGAAACGCGACCAAATGAGCCAACGTGCCACAGAACGCACTTGAAGAATGCGTTATGCCTGAGGCCGAGAAGAAATGTCAGGTTGATTTCAGCGAGGGAGGCATTTCGGTGGATTTTGCATCTTGACAACCCCACATCAGTTAAGGGAATTTCATAAATTTTCATTTTTTTTTAAATGGAGGTGGAAACCCAAAAGAAATGGTTTGTCCAAACTGCATATTTCAATTTGATTCAGCAACCTCCCCCAAGAACAGGTTTCTTGTTGGCCAGTACGGGGATCGGACCCACGACCTTGGCGTTATTAGCACCACGCTCTAACCAACTGAGCTAACTGGCCATCTGCTTTGCATCCTGAAACCATGACTGACTTTCATCAATGACAAATACATGTTTGGGAGAACTTGACATTGACGTTTTCAAGGTTTTTCGAAATGAAAACATGAAACATGAAAACATATTTGGCAAATGCAGGGATTTCACCAAGACCATCACATCATGAGCACGAAACGCGACCAAATGAGCCAACGTGCCACAGAACGCACATGAAGAATGCGTTATGCCTGAGGCCGAGAAGAAATGCCAGGTTGATTTCAGCGAGGGAGGCATTTTGGTGGATTTTGCATCTTGACAACCCCACATCAATCCAGGTAATTTCACAAGTTTTCATTTTTTTTAAAATGGAGGTGGAAACCCAAAACAAATGGTTTGCCCAAACTGCATATTTCAATTTGATTCAGCAACCTCCCCCAGGAAAAGGTTTCTTGTTGGCCAGTATGGGGATCGGACCCGCGACCTTGGCATTATTAGCACCACACTCTAACCAACTGAGCTAACTGGCCATCTGCTTTGCATCCTGAAACCATGACTGACTTTCATCAATGACAAATACATGTTTGGGAGGACTTGACATTGACGTTTTCAAGGTTTTTCGAAATGAAAACATGAAACATGAAAACATATTTGGCAAATGCAGGGATTTCACCAAGACCATCACATCATGAGCACGAAACGCGACCAAATGAGCCAACGTGCCACAGAACGCACTTGTAGAATGCGTTATGCCTGAGGCCGAGAAGAAATGTCAGGTTGATTTCAGCGAGGGAGGCATTTGGTGGATTTTGCATCTTGACAACCCCACATCAATCCAGGTAATTTCACAAGTTTTCATTTTTTTTAAAATGGAGGTGGAAACCCAAAACAAATGGTTTGCCCAAACTGCATATTTCAATTTGATTCAGCAACCTCCCCCAAGAACAGGTTTCTTGTTGGCCAGTATGGGGATCGGACCCGCGACCTTGGCGTTATTAGCACCACGCTCTAACCAACTGAGCTAACTGGCCATCTGCTTTGCATCCTGAAACCATGACTGACTTTCATCAATGACAAATACATGTTTGGGAGAACTTGACATTGACGTTTTCAAGGTTTTTCGAAATGAAAACATGAAACATGAAAACATATTTGGCAAATGCAGGGATTTCACCAAGACCATCACATCATGAGCACGAAACGCGACCAAATGAGCCAACGTGCCACAGAATGCACATCAAGAATGCGTTATGCCTGAGGCCGAGAAGAAATGCCAGGTTGATTTCAGCGAGGGAGGCATTTTGGTGGATTTTGCATCTTGACAACCCCACATCAATCCAGGTAATTTCACAAGTTTTCATTTTTTTTAAAATGGAGGTGGAAACCCAAAACAAATGGTTTGTCCAAACTGCATATTTCAATTTGATTCAGCAACCTCCCCCAAGAACAGGTTTCTTGTTGGCCAGTACGGGATCTGACCCGCGACCTTGGCGTTATTAGCACCACGCTCTAACCAACTGAGCTAACTGGCCATCTGCTTTGCATCCTGAAACCATGACTGACTTTCATCAATGACAAATACATGTTTGGGAGAACTTGACATTGACGTTTTCAAGGTTTTTCGAAATGAAAACATGAAACATGAAAACATATTTGACGAATGCAGGGATTTCACCAAGACCATCACATCATGAGCACGAAACGCGACCAAATGAGCCAACGTGCCACAGAACGCACATGAAGAATGCGTTATGCCTGAGGCCGAGAAGAAATGCCAGGTTTATTTCAGCGAGGAGGCATTTTGGTGGATTTTGCATCTTGACTACCCCACATCAATCCAGGTAATTTCACAAGTTTTCATTTTTTTTAAAATGGAGGTGGAAACCCAAAACAAATGGATTGTCCAAACTGCATATTTCAATTTGATTCAGCAACCTCCCCCAAGAACAGGTTTCTTGTTGGCCAGTACGGGGATCGGACCCGCGACCTTGGCGTTATTAGCACCACGCTCTAACCAACTGAGCTAACTGGCCATCTGCTTTGCATCCTGAAACCATGACTGACTTTCATCAATGACAAATACATGTTTGGGAGAACTTGACATTGACGTTTTCAAGGTTTTTCGAAATGAAAACATGAAACATGAAAACATATTTGGCAAATGCAGGGATTTCACCAAGACCATCACATCATGAGCACGAAACGCGACCAAATGAGCCAACGTGCCACAGAACGCACATGAAGAATGCGTTATGCCTGAGGCCGAGAAGAAATGCCAGGTTGATTTCAGCGAGGGAGGCATTTTGGTGGATTTTGCATCTTGACAACCCCACATCAATCCAGGTAATTTCACAAGTTTTCATTTTTTTTAAAATGGAGGTGGAAACCCAAAACAAATGGTTTGTCCAAACTGCATATTTCAATTTGATTCAGCAACCTCCCCCAAGAACAGGTTTCTTGTTGGCCAGTACGGGGATCGGACCCGCGACCTTGGCGTTATTAGCACCACGCTCTAACCAACTGAGCTAACTGGCCATCTGCTTTGCATCCTGAAACCATGACTGACTTTCATCAATGACAAATACATGTTTGGGAGAACTTGACATTGACGTTTTCAAGGTTTTTCGAAATGAAAACATGAAACATGAAAACATATTTGACGAATGCAGGGATTTCACCAAGACCATCACATCATGAGCACGAAACGCGACCAAATGAGCCAACGTGCCACAGAACGCACATGAAGAATGCGTTATGCCTGAGGCCGAGAAGAAATGCCAGGGTGATTTCAGCGAGGAGGCATTTTGGTGGATTTTGCATCTTGACAACCCCACATCAATCCAGGTAATTTCACAAGTTTTCATTTTTTTTAAAATGGAGGTGGAAACCCAAAACAAATGGTTTGTCGAAACTGCATATTTCAATTTGATTCAGCCACCTCCCCCAGGAAAAGGTTTCTTTTTGGCCAGTATGGGGATCGGACCCGCGACCTTGGCGTTATTAGCACCACGCTCTAACCAACTGAGCTAACTGGCCATCTGCTTTGCATCCTGAAACCATGACTGACTTTCATCAATGACAAATACATGTTTGGGAGAACTTGACATTGACGTTTTCAAGGTTTTTCGAAATGAAAACATGAAACATGAAAACATATTTGGCAAATGCAGGGATTTCACCAAGACCATCACATCATGAGCACAGAACGCGACCAAATGAGCCAACGTGCCACAGAACGCACTTGTAGAATGCGTTATGCCTGAGGCCGAGAAGAAATGTCTGGTTGATTTCAGCGAGGGAGGCATTTCGGTGGATTTTGCATCTTGACAACCCCACATCAATCCAGGTAATTTCACAAGTTTTCATTTTTTTAAAATGGAGGTGGAAACCCAAAACAAATGGTTTGTCCAAACTGCATATTTCAATTTGATTCAGCAACCTCCCCAGGAACAGGTTTCTTGTTGGCCAGTACGGGATCGGACCCGCGACCTTGGCGTTATTAGCACCACGCTCTAACCAACTGAGCTAACTGGCCATCTGCTTTGCATCCTGGAACCATGACTGACTTTCATCAATGACAAATACATGTTTGGGAGAACTTGGCATTGACGTTTTCAAGCTTTTCGGAAATGAAACCATGAAACCATATTTGACGAATGCAGGGATTTCACCAAGACCATCACATCATGAGCACGAAACGCGACCAAATGAGCCAACGTGCCACAGAACGCACATGAAGAATGCGTTATGCCTGAGGCCGAGAAGAAATGCCAGGTTGATTTCAGCGAGGAGGCATTTTGGTGGATTTTGCATCTTGACAACCCCACATCAATCCAGGTAATTTCACAAGTTTTCATTTTTTTTAAAATGGAGGTGGAAACCCAAAACAAATGGTTTGTCCAAACTGCATATTTCAATTTGATTCAGCAACCTCCCCCAGGAAAAGGTTTCTTGTTGGCCAGTATGGGGATCGGACCTGCGACCTTGGCGTTATTAGCACCACGCTCTAACCAACTGAGCTAACTGGCCATCTGCTTTGCATCCTGAAACCATGACTGACTTTCATCAATGACAAATACATGTTTGGGAGAACTTGACATTGACGTTTCCAAGGTTTTGAAATGAAAACATGAAACATGAAAACATATTTGACGAATGCAGGGATTTCACCAAGACCATCACATCATGAGCACGAAACGCGACCAAATGAGCCAACGTGCCACAGAACGCACATGAAGAATGCGTTATGCCTGAGGCCGAGAAGAAATGCCAGGTTGATTTCAGCGAGCGAGGCATTTTGGTGGATTTTGCATCTTGACAACCCCACATCAATCCAGGTAATTTCACAAGTTTTCATTTTTTTTAAAATGGAGGTGGAAACCCAAAACAAATGGTTTGTCCAAACTGCATATTTCAATTTGATTCAGCAACCTCCCCCAAGAACAGGTTTCTTGTTGGCCAGTACGGGGATCGGACCCGCGACCTTGGCGTTATTAGCACCACGCTCTAACCAACTGAGCTAACTGGCCATCTGCTTTGCATCCTGAAACCATGACTGACTTTCATCAATGACAAATACATGTTTGGGAGAACTTGACATTGACGTTTTCAAGGTTTTTCGAAATGAAAACATGAAACCATATTTGACGAATGCAGGGATTTCACCAAGACCATCACATCATGAGCACGAAACGCGACCAAATGAGCCAACGTGCCACAGAACGCACATGAAGAATGCGTTATGCCTGAGGCCGAGAAGAAATGCCAGGGTGATTTCAGCGAGCGAGGCATTTTGGTGGATTTTGCATCTTGACAACCCCACATCAATCCAGGTAATTTCACAAGTTTTCATTTTTTTTAAAATGGAGGTGGAAACCCAAAACAAATGGTTTGTCGAAACTGCATATTTCAATTTGATTCAGCAACCTCCCCCAGGAAAAGGTTTCTTGTTGGCCAGTATGGGGATCGGACCCGCGACCTTGGCGTTATTAGCACCACGCTCTAACCAACTGAGCTAACTGGCCATCTGCTTTGCATCCTGAAACCATGACTGACTTTCATCAATGACAAATACATGTTTGGGAGAACTTGACATTGACGTTTTCAAGGTTTTTCGAAATGAAAACATGAAACATGAAAACATATTTGGCAAATGCAGGGATTTCACCAAGACCATCACATCATGAGCACGAAACGCGACCAAATGAGCCAACGTGCCACAGAACGCACATGAAGAATGCGTTATGCCTGAGGCCGAGAATAAATGCCAGGTTGATTTCAGTGAGGGAGGCATTTTGGTGGATTTTGCATATTGACAACCCCACATCAATCCAGGTAATTTCACAAGTTTTCATTTTTTTTAAAATGGAGGTGGAAACCCAAAACAAATGGTTTGTCGAAACTGCATATTTCAATTTGATTCAGCAACCTCCCCCAGGAAAAGGTTTCTTGTTGGCCAGTATGGGGATCGGACCCGCGACCTTGGCGTTATTAGCACCACGCTCTAACCAACTGAGCTAACTGGCCATCTGCTTTGCATCCTGAAACCATGACTGACTTTCATCAATGACAAATACATGTTTGGGAGAACTTGACATTGACGTTTTCAAGGTTTTTCGAAATGAAAACATGAAACATGAAAACATATTTGGCAAATGCAGGGATTTCACCAAGACCATCACATCATGAGCACGAAACGCGACCAAATGAGCCAACGTGCCACAGAACGCACATGAAGAATGCGTTATGCCTGAGGCCGAGAAGAAATGCCAGGTTGATTTCAGCGAGGGAGGCATTTTGGTGGATTTTGCATCTTGACAACCCCACATCAATCCAGGTAATTTCACAAGTTTTCATTTTTTTTAAAATGGAGGTGGAAACCCAAAACAAATGGTTTGTCCAAACTGCATATTTCAATTTGATTCAGCAACCGCCCCCAAGAACAGGTTTCTTGTTGGCCAGTATGGGGATCGGACCCGCGACCTTGGCGTTATTAGCACCACGCTCTAACCAACTGAGCTAACTGGCCATCTGCTTTGCATCCTGAAACCATGACTGACTTTCATCAATGACAAATACATGTTTGGGAGAACTTGACATTGACGTTTTCAAGGTTTTTCGAAATGAAAACATGAAACATGAAAACATATTTGGCAAATGCAGGGATTTCACCAAGACCTTCACATCATGAGCACGAAACGCGACCAAATGAGCCAACGTGCCACAGAACGCACATGAAGAATGCGTTATGCCTGAGGCCGAGAAGAAATGCCAGGTTGATTTCAGCGAGGAGGCATTTTGGTGGATTTTGCATCTTGACAACCCCACATCAATCCAGGTAATTTCACAAGTTTTCATTTTTTGTAAAATGGAGGTGGAAACCCAAAACAAATGGTTTGTCGAAACTGCATATTTCAATTTGATTCAGCAACCTCCCCCAGGAACAGGTTTCTTGTTGGCCAGTATGGGGATCGGACCCACGACCTTGGCGTTATTAGCACCACGCTCTAACCAACTGAGCTAACTGGCCATCTGCTTTGCATCCTGAAACCATGACTGACTTTCATCAATGACAAATACATGTTTGGGAGAACTTGACATTGACGTTTTCAAGGCTTTTCAAATGAAAACATGAAACATGAAAACATATTTGGCAAATGCAGGGATTTCACCAAGACCATCACATCATGAGCACGAAACGCGACCAAATGAGCCAACGTGCCACAGAACGCACATGAAGAATGCGTTATGCCTGAGGCCGAGAAAAAATGCCAGGTTGATTTCAGCGAGGGAGGCATTTTGGTGGATTTTGCATCTTGACAACCCCACATCAATCCAGGTAATTTCACAAGTTTTCATTTTTTTTAAAATGGAGGTGGAAACCCAAAACAAATGGTTTGTCCAAACTGCATATTTCAATTTGATTCAGCAACCTCCCCCAAGAACAGGTTTCTTGTTGGCCAGTACGGGGATCAGACCCGCGACCTTGGCGTTATTAGCACCACGCTCTAACCAACTGAGCTAACTGGCCATCTGCTTTGCACCCTGAAACCATGACTGACTTTCATCAATGACAAATACATGTTTGAGAGAACTTGACATTGACGTTTTCAAGGTTTGTCGAAATGAAAACATGAAACATGAAAACATATTTGACGA
Organism: Plotosus lineatus; assembly: GCA_024760905.1. Lineage (NCBI taxonomy): Eukaryota > Metazoa > Chordata > Actinopteri > Siluriformes > Plotosidae > Plotosus > Plotosus lineatus. Next base: position 10,630,827 of record CM045746.1, read on the forward strand.
ATGCAGGGATTTCACCAAGACCATCACATCATGAGCACGAAACGCGACCAAATGAGCCAACGTGCCACAGAACGCACTTGAAGAATGCGTTATGCCTGAGGCCGAGAAGAAATGTATGGTTGATTTCAGCGAGGGAGGCATTTTGGTGGATTTTGCATGTTGACAACCCCACATCAATCCAGGTAATTTCACAAGTTTTCATTTTTTTAAAATGGAGGTGGAAACCCAAAACAAATGGTTTGTCCAAACTGCATATTTCAATTTGATTCAGCAACCTGCCCCAAGAACAGGTTTCTTGTTGGCCAGTACGGGGATTGGACCCGCGACCTTGGCGTTATTAGCACCACGCTCTAACCAACTGAGCTAACTGGCCATCTGCTTTGCATCCTGAAACCATGACTGACTTTCATCAATGACAAATACATGTTTGGGAGAACTTGACATTGACGTTTTCAAGGTTTTTCGAAATGAAAACATGAAACATGAAAACATATTTGACGAATGCAGGGATTTCACCAAGACCATCACATCATGAGCACGAAACGCGACCAAATGAGCCAACGTGCCACAGAACGCACATGAAGAATGCGTTATGCCTGAGGCCGAGAAGAAATGCCAGGTTGATTTCAGCGAGGAGGCATTTTGGTGGATTTTGCATCTTGACAACCCCACATCAATCCAGGTAATTTCACAAGTTTTCATTTTTTTAAAATGGAGGTGGAAACCCAAAACAAATGGTTTGTCCAAACTGCATATTTCAATTTGATTCAGCAACCTCCCCAGGAACAGGTTTCTTGTTGGCCAGTACGGGATCGGACCCGCGACCTTGGCGTTATTAGCACCACGCTCTAACCAACTGAGCTAACTGGCCATCTGCTTTGCATCCTGAAACCATGACTGACTTTCATCAATGACAAATACATGTTTGGGAGAACTTGACATTGACGTTTTCAAGGTTTTTCGAAATGAAAACATGAAACCATATTTGACGAATGCAGGGATTTCACCAAGACCATCACATCATGAGCACGAAACGCGACCAAATGAGCCAACGTGCCACAGAACGCACATGAAGAATGCGTTATGCCTGAGGCCGAGAAGAAATGCCAGGTTGATTTCAGCGAGGGAGGCATTTTGGTGGATTTTGCATCTTGACAACCCCACATCAATCCAGGTAATTTCACAAGTTTTCATTTTTTTAAAAATGGAGGTGGAAACCCAAAACAAATGGTTTGCCCAAACTGCATATTTCAATTTGATTCAGCAACCTCCCCCAAGAACAGGTTTCTTGTTGGCCAGTATGGGGATCGGACCCTCGACCTTGGCATTATTAGCACCACGCTCTAACCAACTGAGCTAACTGGCCATCTGCTTTGCATCCTGAAACCATGACTAACTTTCATCAATGACAAATACATTTTTGGGAGAACTTGACATTGACGTTTTCAAGATTTTTCGAAATGAAGACATGAAACATGAAAACATATTTGGCGAATGCAGGGATTTCACCAAGACCATCACATCATGAGCACGAAACGCGACCAAATGAGCCAACGTGCCACAGAACGCACATGAAGAATGCGTTATGCCTGAGGCCGAGAAGAAATGCCAGGTTGATTTCAGCGAGGGAGGCATTTCGGTGGATTTTGCATCTTGACAACCCCACATCAATCCAGGTAATTTCACAAGTTTTCATTTTTTTTTAAATGGAGGTGGAAACCCAAAACAAATGGTTTGTCGAAACTGCATATTTCAATTTGATTCAGCAACCTCCCCCAGGAAAAGGTTTCTTGTTGGCCAGTATGGGGATCGGACCCGCGACATTGGCGTTATTAGCACCACGCTCTAACCAACTGAGCTAACTGGCCATCTGCTTTGCATCCTGAAACCATGACTGACTTTCATCAATGACAAATACATGTTTGGGAGAACTTGACATTGACGTTTTCAAGGTTTTTCGAAATGAAAACATGAAACATGAAAACATATTTGGCAAATGCAGGGATTTCACCAAGACCATCACATCATGAGCACGAAACGCGACCAAATGAGCCAACGTGCCACAGAACGCACTTGTAGAATGCGTTATGCCTGAGGCCGAGAAGAAATGCCAGGTTGATTTCAGCGAGGGAGGCATTTTGGTGGATTTTGCATCTTGACAACCCCACATCAATCCAGGTAATTTCACAAGTTTTCATTTTTTTTAAAATGGAGGTGGAAACCCAAAACAAATGGTTTGCCCAAACTGCATATTTCAATTTGATTCAGCAACCTCCCCCAAGAACAGGTTTCTTGTTGGCCAGTACGGGGATCAAATCCGCGACCTTGGCGTTATTAGCACCACGCTCTAACCAACTGAGCTAACTGGCCATCTGCTTTGCATCCTGAAACCATGACTGACTTTCATCAATGACAAATACATGTTTGGGAGAACTTGACATTGACGTTTTCAAGGTTTTTCGAAATGAAAACATGAAACATGAAAACATATTTGGCAAATGCAGGGATTTCACCAAGACCATCACATCATGAGCACGAAACGCGACCAAATGAGCCAACGTGCCACAGAACGCACATGAAGAATGCGTTATGCCTGAGGCCGAGAAGAAATGCCAGGTTGATTTCAGCGAGGGAGGCATTTCGGTGGATTTTGCATCTTGACAACCCCACATCAATCCAGGTAATTTCACAAGTTTTCATTTTTTTTAAAATGGAGGTGGAAACCCAAAACAAATGGTTTGTCCAAACTGCATATTTCAGTTTGATTCAGCAACCTCCCCAGGAACAGGTTTCTTGTTGGCCAGTATGGGGATCGGACCCACGACCTTGGCGTTATTAGCACCACGCTCTAACCAACTGAGCTAACTGGCCATCTGCTTTGCATCCTGAAACCATGACTGACTTTCATCAATGACAAATACATGTTTGGGAGAACTTGACATTGACGCGTTTTCAAGGTTTTTCGAAATGAAAACATGAAACATGAAAACATATTTGGCAAATGCAGGGATTTCACCAAGACCATCACATCATGAGCACGAAACGCGACCAAATGAGCCAACGTGCCACAGAACGCACATGAAGCATGCGTTAAGCCTGAGGCCGGGAAGAAATGCCAGGGTGAGTTCAGCGAGGAGGCATTTTGGTGGATTTTGCATCTTGACAACCCCACATCAATCCAGGTAATTTCACAAGTTTTCATTTTTTTTAAAATGGAGGTGGAAACCCAAAACAAATGGTTTGTCGAAACTGCACATTTCAATTTGATTCAGCAACCTCCCCCAGGAAAAGGTTTCTTGTTGGCCAGTATGGGGATCGGACCCACGACCTTGGCGTTATTAGCACCACGCTCTAACCAACTGAGCTAACTGGCCATCTCCTTTGCATCCTGAAACCATGACTGACTTTCATCAATGACAAATACATGTTTGGGAGAACTTGACATTGACGTTTTCAAGGTTTTTCGAAATGAAAACATGAAACATGAAAACATATTTGGCAAATGCAGGGATTTCACCAAGACCATCACATCATGAGCACGAAACGCGACCAAATGAGCCAACGTGCCACAGAACGCACATGAAGAATGCGTTATGCCTGAGGCCGAGAAGAAATGCCAGGTTGATTTCAGCGAGGGAGGCATTTCGGTGGATTTTGCATCTTGACAACCCCACATCAGTTAAGGGAATTTCAGAAATTTTCATATTTTTTAAAATGGAGGTGGAAACCCAAAACAAATGGTTTGCCCAAACTGCATATTTCAATTTGATTCAGCAACCTCCCCAGGAACAGGTTTCTTGTTGGCCAGTACGGGATCGGACCCGCGACCTTGGCGTTATTAGCACCACGCTCTAACCAACTGAGCTAACTGGCCATCTGCTTTGCATCCTGAAACCATGACTGACTTTCATCAATGACAAATACATGTTTGGGAGAACTTGACATTGACGTTTTCAAGGTTTTTCAAATGAAAACATGAAACCATATTTGACGAATGCAGGGATTTCACCAAGACCATCACATCATGAGCACGAAACGCGACCAAATGAGCCAACGTGCCACAGAACGCACATGAAGAATGCGTTATGCCTGAGGCCGAGAAGAAATGCCAGGTTGATTTCAGCGAGGGAGGCATTTTGGTGGATTTTGCATCTTGACAACCCCACATCAATCCAGGTAATTTCACAAGTTTTCATTTTTTTTAAAATGGAGGTGGAAACCCAAAACAAATGGTTTGTCCAAACTGCATATTTCAATTTGATTCAGCAACCTCCCCCAGGAACAGGTTTCTTGTTGGCCAGTACGGGGATCGGACCCGCGACCTTGGCGTTATTAGCACCACGCTCTAACCAACTGAGCTAACTGGCCATCTGCTTTGCATCCTGAAACCATGACTGACTTTCATCAATGACAAATACATGTTTGGGAGAACTTGACATTGACGTTTTCAAGGTTTTTCGAAATGAAAACATGAAACATGAAAACATATTTGGCGAATGCAGGGATTTCACCAAGACCATCACATCATGAGCACGAAACGCGACCAAATGAGCCAACGTGCCACAGAACGCACTTGAAGAATGCGTTATGCCTGAGGCCGAGAAGAAATGTCAGGTTGATTTCAGCGAGGGAGGCATTTCGGTGGATTTTGCATCTTGACAACCCCACATCAATCCAGGTAATTTCACAAGTTTTCATATTTTTTAAAATGGAGGTGGAAACCCAAAACAAATAGTTTGTCGAAACTGCATATTTCAATTTGATTCAGCAACCTCCCCCAGGAACAGGTTTCTTGTTGGCCAGTACGGGGATCGGACCCGCGACCTTGGCGTTATTAGCACCACGCTCTAACCAACTGAGCTAACTGGCCATCTGCTTTGCATCCTGAAACCATGACTGACTTTCATCAATGACAAATACTTGTTTGGGAGAACTTGACATTGACGTTTTCAAGGTTTTTCGAAATGAAAACATGAAACCATATTTGACGAATGCAGGGATTTCACCAAGACCATCACATCATGAGCACGAAACGCGACCAAATGAGCCAACGTGCCACAGAACGCACATGAAGAATGCGTTATGCCTGAGGCCGAGAAGAAATGCCAGGTTGATTTCAGCGAGGGAGGCATTTTGGTGGATTTTGCATCTTGACAACCCCACATCAATCCAGGTAATTTCACAAGTTTTCATTTTTTTTAAAATGGAGGTGGAAACCCAAAACAAATGGTTTGTCCAAACTGCATATTTCAATTTGATTCAGCAACCTCCCCCAAGAACAGGTTTCTTGTTGGCCAGTACGGGGATCGGACCCGCGACCTTGGCGTTATTAGCACCACTCTCTAACCAACTGAGCTAACTGGCCATCTGCTTTGCATCCTGAAACCATGACTGACTTTCATCAATGACAAATACATGTTTGGGAGAACTTGACATTGACGTTTTCAAGGTTTTTCGAAATGAAAACATGAAACATGAAAACATATTTGACGAATGCAGGGATTTCACCAAGACCATCACATCATGAGCACGAAACGCGACCAAATGAGCCAACGTGCCACAGAACGCACATGAAGAATGCGTTATGCCTGAGGCCGAGAAGAAATGCCAGGGTGATTTCAGCGAGCGAGGCATTTTGGTGGATTTTGCATCTTGACAACCCCACATCAATCCAGGTAATTTCACAAGTTTTCATTTTTTTTAAAATGGAGGTGGAAACCCAAAACAAATGGTTTGTCCAAACTGCATATTTCAATTTGATTCAGCAACCTCCCCCAGGAAAAGGTTTCTTGTTGGCCAGTATGGGGATCGGACCCGCGACCTTGGCGTTATTAGCACCACGCTCTAACCAACTGAGCTAACTGGCCATCTGCTTTGCATCCTGAAACCATGACTGACTTTCATCAATGACAAATACATGTTTGGGAGAACTTGACATTGACGTTTTCAAGGTTTTTCGAAATGAAAACATGAAACATGAAAACATATTTGTCAAATGCAGGGATTTCACCAAGACCATCACATCATGAGCACGAAACGCGACCAAATGAGCCAACGTGCCACAGAACGCACTTGTAGAATGCGTTATGCCTGAGGCCGAGAAGAAATGTCTGGTTGATTTCAGCGAGGAGGCATTTAGGTGGATTTTGCATCTTGACAACCCCACATCAATCCAGGTAATTTCACAAGTTTTCATTTTTTTTAAAATGGAGGTGGAAACCCAAAACAAATGGTTTGTCTAAACTGCATATTTCAATTTGATTCAGCAACCTCCCCCAGGAACAGGTTTCTTGTTGGCCAGTACGGGGATCGGACCCGCGACCTTGGCGTTATTAGCACCACGCTCTAACCAACTGAGCTAACTGGCCATCTGCTTTGCATCCTGAAACCATGACTGACTTTCATCAATGACAAATACATGTTTGGGAGAACTTGACATTGACGTTTTCAAGGTTTTTCGAAATGAAAACATGAAACATGAAAACATATTTGACGAATGCAGGGATTTCACCAAGACCATCACATCATGAGCACGAAACGCGACCAAATGAGCCAACGTGCCACAGAACGCACATGAAGAATGCGTTATGCCTGAGGCCGAGAAGAAATGCCAGGTTGATTTCAGCGAGGGAGGCATTTTGGTGGATTTTGCATCTTGACAACCCCACATCAATCCAGGTAATTTCACAAGTTTTCATTTTTTTTAAAATGGAGGTGGAAACCCAAAACAAATGGTTTGTCCAAACTGCATATTTCAATTTGATTCAGCAACCTCCCCAGGAACAGGTTTCTTGTTGGCCAGTACGGGATCGGACCCGCGACCTTGGCGTTATTAGCACCACGCTCTAACCAACTGAGCTAACTGGCCATCTGCTTTGCATCCTGAAACCATGACTGACTTTCATCAATGACAAATACATGTTTGGGAGAACTTGACATTGACGTTTTCAAGGTTTTTCAAATGAAAACATGAAACCATATTTGACGAATGCAGGGATTTCACCAAGACCATCACATCATGAGCACGAAACGCGACCAAATGAGCCAACGTGCCACAGAACGCACATGAAGAATGCGTTATGCCTGAGGCCGAGAAGAAATGCCAGGTTGATTTCAGCGAGGGAGGCATTTTGGTGGATTTTGCATCTTGACAACCCCACATCAATCCAGGTAATTTCACAAGTTTTCATTTTTTTTAAAATGGAGGTGGAAACCCAAAACAAATGGTTTGTCCAAACTGCATGTTTCAATTTGATTCAGCAACCTCCCCCAAGAACAGGTTTCTTGTTGGCCAGTACGGGGATCGGACCCACGACCTTGGCGTTATTAGCACCACGCTCTAACCAACTGAGCTAACTGGCCATCTGCTTTGCATCCTGAAACCATGACTGACTTTCATCAATGACAAATACATGTTTGGGAGATCTTGACATTGACGTTTTCAAGGTTTTTCGAAATGAAAACATGAAACATGAAAACATATGTGACAAATGCAGGGATTTCACCAAGACCATCACATCATGAGCACGAAACGCGACCAAATGAGCCAACGTGCCACAGAACGCACATGAAGAATGCGTTATGCCTGAGGCCGAGAAGAAATGCCAGGTTGATTTCAGCGAGGGAGGCATTTCGGTGGATTTTGCATCTTGACAACCCCACATCAGTTAAGGGAATTTCAGAAATTTTCATATTTTTTAAAATGGAGGTGGAAACCCAAAACAAATGGTTTGTCGAAACTGCATATTTCAGTTTGATTCAGCAACCTCCCCCAGGAACAGGTTTCTTGTTGGCCAGTACGGGGATCGGACCCGCGACCTTGGCGTTATTAGCACCACGCTCTAACCAACTGAGCTAACTGGCCATCTGCTTTGCATGCTGAAACCATGACTGACTTTCATCAATGACAAATACATGTTTGGGAGAACTTGACATTGACGTTTTCAAGGTTTTTCGAAATGAAAACATGAAACATGAAAACATATGTGACGAATGCAGGGATTTCACCAAGACCATCACATCATGAGCACGAAACGCGACCAAATGAGCCAACGTGCCACAGAACGCACATGAAGAATGCGTTATGCCTGAGGCCGAGAAGAAATGCCAGGGTGATTTCAGCGAGCGAGGCATTTTGGTGGATTTTGCATCTTGACAACCCCACATCAATCCAGGTAATTTCACAAGTTTTCATTTTTTTTAAAATGGAGGTGGAAACCCAAAACAAATGGTTTGTCGAAACTGCATATTTCAATTTGATTCAGCCACCTCCCCCAGGAAAAGGTTTCTTTTTGGCCAGTATGGGGATCGGACCCGCGACCTTGGCGTTATTAGCACCACGCTCTAACCAACTGAGCTAACTGGCCATCTGCTTTGCATCCTGAAACCATGACTGACTTTCATCAATGACAAATACATGTTTGGGAGAACTTGACATTGACGTTTTCAAGGTTTTTCGAAATGAAAACATGAAACATGAAAACATATTTGGCAAATGCAGGGATTTCACCAAGACCATCACATCATGAGCACGAAACGCGACCAAATGAGCCAACGTGCCACAGAACGCACTTGTAGAATGCGTTATACCTGAGGCCGAGAAGAAATGTCTGGTTGATTTCAGCGAGGGAGGCATTTCGGTGGATTTTGCATCTTGACAACCCCACATCAATCCAGGTAATTTCACAAGTTTTCATTTTTTTTAAAATGGAGGTGGAAACCCAAAACAAATGGTTTGTCAAAACTGCATATTTCAATTTGATTCAGCAACCTCCCCCAGGAACAGGTTTCTTGTTGGCCAGTATGGGGATCGGACCCGCGACCTTTGCGTTATTAGCACCACGCTCTAACCAACTGAGCTAACTGGCCATCTGCTTTGCATCCTGAAACCATGACTGACTTTCATCAATGACAAATACATGTTTGGGAGAACTTGACATTGACGTTTCCAAGGTTTTTCGAAATGAAAACATGAAACCATATTTGACGAATGCAGGGATTTCACCAAGACCATCACATCATGAGCACGAAACGCGACCAAATGAGCCAACGTGCCACAGAATGCACATCAAGAATGCGTTATGCCTGAGGCCGAGAAGAAATGCCAGGTTGATTTCAGCGAGGGAGGCATTTTGGTGGATTTTGCATCTTGACAACCCCACATCAATCCAGGTAATTTCACAAGTTTTCATTTTTTTTTAAATGGAGGTGGAAACGCAAAACAAATGGTTTGTCCAAACTGCATGTTTCAATTTGATTCAGCAACCTCCCCCAAGAACAGGTTTCTTGTTGGCCAGTACGGGGATCGGACCCACGACCTTGGCGTTATTAGCACCACGCTCTCACCAACTGAGCTAACTGGCCATCTGCTTTGCATCCTGAAACCATGACTGACTTTCATCAATGACAAATACATGTTTGGGAGATCTTGACATTGACGTTTTCAAGGTTTTTCGAAATGAAAACATGAAACATGAAAACATATTTGACGAATGCAGGGATTTCACCAAGACCATCACATCATGAGCACGAAACGCGACCAAATGAGCCAACGTGCCACAGAACGCACATGAAGAATGCGTTATGCCTGAGGCCGAGAAGAAATGCCAGGGTGATTTCAGCGAGCGAGGCATTTTGGTGGATTTTGCATCTTGACAACCCCACATCAATCCAGGTAATTTCACAAGTTTTCATTTTTTTTAAAATGGAGGTGGAAACCCAAAACAAATGGTTTGTCGAAACTGCATATTTCAATTTGATTCAGCCACCTCCCCCAGGAAAAGGTTTCTTTTTGGCCAGTATGGGGATCGGACCCGCGACCTTGGCATTATTAGCACCACGCTCTAACCAACTGAGCTAACTGGCCATCTGCTTTGCATCCTGAAACCATGACTGACTTTCATCAATGACAAATACATGTTTGGGAGAACTTGACATTGACGTTTTCAAGGTTTTTCGAAATGAAAACATGAAACCATATTTGACGAATGCAGGGATTTCACCAAGACCATCACATCATGAGCACGAAACGCGACCAAATGAGCCAACGTGCCACAGAACGCACATGAAGAATGAGTTATGCCTGAGGCCGAGAAGAAATGCCAGGTTGATTTCAGCGAGGGCGGCATTTAGGTGGATTTTGCATCTTGACAACCCCACATCAATCCAGGTAATTTCACAAGTTTTCATTTTTTTTAAAATGGAGGTGGAAACCCAAAACAAATGGTTTGTCCAAACTGCATGTTTCAATTTGATTCAGCAACCTCCCCAAGAACAGGTTTCTTGTTGGCCAGTACGGGATCGGACCCACGACCTTGGCGTTATTAGCACCACGCCTAACCAACTGAGCTAACTGGCCATCTGCTTTGCATCCTGAAACCATGACTGACTTTCATCAATGACAAATACATGTTTGGGAGATCTTGACATTGACGTTTTCAAGGTTTTTCGAAATGAAAACATGAAACATGAAAACATATGTGACGAATGCAGGGATTTCACCAAGACCATCACATCATGAGCACGAAACGCGACCAAATGAGCCAACGTGCCACAGAACGCACATGAAGAATGCGTTATGCCTGAGGCCGAGAAGAAATGCCAGGTTGATTTCAGCGAGGGAGGCATTTCGGTGGATTTTGCATCTTGACAACCCCACATCAGTTAAGGGAATTTCAGAAATTTTCATATTTTTTAAAATGGAGGTGGAAACCCAAAACAAATGGTTTGTCGAAACTGCATATTTCAATTTGATTCAGCCACCTCCACCAGGAACAGGTTTCTTGTTGGCCAGTACGGGGATCGGACCCGCGACCTTGGCGTTATTAGCACCACGCTCTAACCAACTGAGCTAACTGGCCATCTGCTTTGCATCCTGAAACCATGACTGACTTTCATCAATGACAAATACATGTTTGGGAGAACTTGACATTGACGTTTTCAAGGTTTTTCGAACTGAAAACATGAAACCATATTTGACGAATGCAGGGATTTCACCAAGACCATCACATCATGAGCACGAAACGTGACCAAATGAGCCAACGTGCCACAGAACGCACATGAAGAATGCGTTATGCCTGAGGCCGAGAAGAAATGCCAGGGTGATTTCAGCGAGCGAGGCATTTTGGTGGATTTTGCATCTTGACAACCCCACATCAATCCAGGTAATTTCACAAGTTTTCATTTTTTTTTAAATGGAGGTGGAAACCCAAAACAAATGGTTTGTCGAAACTGCATATTTCAATTTGATTCAGCCACCTCCCCCAGGAAAAGGTTTTTTTTTGGCCAGTATGGGGATCGGACCCGCGACCTTGGCGTTATTAGCACCACGCTCTAACCAACTGAGCTAACTGGCCATCTGCTTTGCATCCTGAAACCATGACTGACTTTCATCAATGACAAATACATGTTTGGGAGAACTTGACATTGACGTTTTCAAGGTTTTTCGAAATGAAAACATGAAACATGAAAACATATTTGGCAAATGCAGGGATTTCACCAAGACCATCACATCATGAGCACGAAACGCGACCAAATGAGCCAACGTGCCACAGAACGCACTTGTAGAATGCGTTATACCTGAGGCCGAGAAGAAATGTCTGGTTGATTTCAGCGAGGGAGGCATTTCGGTGGATTTTGCATCTTGACAACCCCACATCAATCCAGGTAATTTCACAAGTTTTCATTTTTTGTAAAATGGAGGTGGAAACCCAAAACAAATGGTTTGTCGAAACTGCATATTTCAATTTGATTCAGCAACCTCCCCCAGGAACAGGTTTCTTGTTGGCCAGTACGGGGATCGGACCCGCGACCTTGGCGTTATTAGCACCACGCTCTAACCAACTGAGCTAACTGGCCATCTGCTTTGCATCCTGAAACCATGACTGACTTTCATCAATGACAAATACATGTTTGGGAGATCTTGACATTGACGTTTTCAAGGTTTTTCGAAATGAAAACATGAAACATGAAAACATATGTGACGAATGCAGGGATTTCACCAAGACCATCACATCATGAGCACGAAACGCGACCAAATGAGCCAACGTACCACAGAACGCACATGAAGAATGCGTTATGCCTGAGGCCGAGAAGAAATGGCAGGTTGATTTCAGCGAGGGAGGCATTTTGGTGGATTTTGCATCTTGACAACCGCACATCAATCCAGGTAATTTCACAAGTTTTCATTTTTTTAAAAATGGAGGTGGAAACCCAAAACAAATGGTTTGCCCAAACTGCATATTTCAATTTGATTCAGCCACCTCCCCCAGGAACAGGTTTCTTGTTGGCCAGTACGGGGATCGGACCCGCGACCTTGGCGTTATTAGCACCACGCTCTAACCAACTGAGCTAACTGGCCATCTGCTTTGCATCCTGAAACCATGACTGACTTTCATCAATGACAAATACATGTTTGGGAGAACTTGACATTGACGTTTTCAAGGTTTTTCGAAATGAAAACATGAAACCATATTTGACGAATGCAGGGATTTCACCAAGACCATCACATCATGAGCATGAAACGCGACCAAATGAGCCAACGTGCCACAGAACGCACATGAAGAATGCGTTATGCCTGAGGCCGAGAAGAAATGCCAGGGTGATTTCAGCGAGCGAGGCATTTTGGTGGATTTTGCATCTTGACAACCCCACATCAATCCAGGTAATTTCACAAGTTTTCATTTTTTTTAAAATGGAGGTGGAAACCCAAAACAAATGGTTTGTCGAAACTGCATATTTCAATTTGATTCAGCCACCTCCCCCAGGAAAAGGTTTCTTTTTGGCCAGTATGGGGATCGGACCCGCGACCTTGGCGTTATTAGCACCACGCTCTAACCAACTGAGCTAACTGGCCATCTGCTTTGCATCCTGAAACCATGACTGACTTTCATCAATGACAAATACATGTTTGGGAGAACTTGACATTGACGTTTTCAAGGTTTTTCGAAATGAAAACATGAAACATGAAAACATATTTGGCAAATGCAGGGATTTCACCAAGACCATCACATCATGAGCACGAAACGCGACCAAATGAGCCAACGTGCCACAGAACGCACTTATAGAATGCGTTATACCTGAGGCCGAGAAGAAATGTCTGGTTGATTTCAGCGAGGGAGGCATTTCGGTGGATTTTGCATCTTGACAACCCCACATCAATCCAGGTAATTTCACAAGTTTTCATTTTTTGTAAAATGGAGGTGGAAACCCAAAACAAATGGTTTGTCGAAACTGCATATTTCAATTTGATTCAGCAACCTCCCCCAGGAACAGGTTTCTTGTTGGCCAGTACGGGGATCGGACCCACGACCTTGGCGTTATTAGCACCACGCTCTAACCAACTGAGCTAACTGGCCATCTGCTTTGCATCCTGAAACCATGACTGACTTTCATCAATGACAAATACATGTTTGGGAGAACTTGACATTGACGTTTTCAAGGTTTTTCGAAATGAAAACATGAAACCATATTTGACGAATGCAGGGATTTCACCAAGACCATCACATCATGAGCACGAAACGTGACCAAATGAGCCAACGTGCCACAGAACGCACATGAAGAATGCGTTATGCCTGAGGCCGAGAAGAAATGCCAGGTTGATTTCAGCGAGGGAGGCATTTCGGTGGATTTTGCATCTTGACAACCCCACATCAATCCAGGTAATTTCACAAGTTTTCATTTTTTTTAAAATGGAGGTGGAAACCCAAAACAAATGGTTTGTCCAAACTGCATATTTCAATTTGATTCAGCAACCTCCCCCAAGAACAAGTTTCTTGTTGGCCAGTACGGGGATCAGACCCGCGACCTTGGCGTTATTAGCACCACGCTCTAACCAACTGAGCTAACTGGCCATCTGCTTTGCATCCTGAAACCATGACTGACTTTCATCAATGACAAATACATGTTTGAGGAACTTGACATTGACGTTTTCAAGGTTTTTCGAAATGAAAACATGAAACATGAAAACATATTTGACGAATGCAGGGATTTCACCAAGACCATCACATCATGAGCACGAAACGCGACCAAATGAGCCAACGTGCCACAGAACGCACATGAAGAATGCGTTATGCCTGAGGCCGAGAAGAAATGCCAGGTTGATTTCAGCGAGGGAGGCATTTTGGTGGATTTTGCATCTTGACAACCCCACATCAATCCAGGGAATTTCACAAGTTTTCATTTTTTTTAAAATGGAGGTGGAAACCCAAAACAAATGGTTTGCCCAAACTGCATATTTCAATTTGATTCAGCAACCTCCCCCAAGAACAGGTTTCTTGTTGGCCAGTACGGGGATCGGACCCGCGACCTTGGCGTTATTAGCACCACGCTCTAACCAACTGAGCTAACTGGCCATCTGCTTTGCATCCTGAAACCATGACTGACTTTCATCAATGACAAATACATGTTTGGGAGAACTTGACATTGACGTTTTCAAGGTTTTTCGAAATGAAAACATGAAACCATATTTGACGAATGCAGGGATTTCACCAAGACCATCACATCATGAGCACGAAACGTGACCAAATGAGCCAACGTGCCACAGAACGCACATGAAGAATGCGTTATGCCTGAGGCCGAGAAGAAATGCCAGGTTGATTTCAGCGAGGGAGGCATTTTGGTGGATTTTGCATCTTGACAACCCCACATCAATCCAGGTAATTTCACAAGTTTTCATTTTTTTTAAAATGGAGGTGGAAACCCAAAACAAATGGTTTGTCCAAACTGCATATTTCAATTTGATTCAGCAACCTCCCCCAAGAACAAGTTTCTTGTTGGCCAGTACGGGGATCAGACCCGCGACCTTGGCGTTATTAGCACCACGCTCTAACCAACTGAGCTAACTGGCCATCTGCTTTGCATCCTGAAACCATGACTGACTTTCATCAATGACAAATACATGTTTGGGAGGACTTGACATTGACGTTTTCAAGGTTTTTCGAAATGAAAACATGAAACCATATTTGACGAATGCAGGGATTTCACCAAGACCATCACATCATGAGCACGAAACGCGACCAAATGAGCCAACGTGCCACAGAACGCACATGAAGAATGCGTTATGCCTGAGGCCGAGAAGAAATGCCAGGTTGATTTCAGCGAGGGAGGCATTTTGGTGGATTTTGCATCTTGACAACCCCACATCAACCCAGGGAATTTCACAAGTTTTCATTTTTTTTAAAATGGAGGTGGAAACCCAAAACAAATGGTTTGTCCAAACTGCTCATTTCAATTTGATTCAGCAACCTCCCCCAAGAACAGGTTTCTTGTTGGCCAGTACGGGGATCAGACCCTCGACCTTGGCGTTATTAGCACCACACTCTAACCACCTGAGCTAACTGGCCATCTGCTTTGCATCCTGAAAGCAAGGCTGACTTTCATCAATGACAAATACATGTTTGGGAGAACTTGACATTGACGTTTTCAAGGTTTTTCGAAATGAAGACATGAAACATGAAAACATATTTGGCGAATGCAGGGATTTCACCAAGACCATCACATCATGAGCACGAAACGCGACCAAATGAGCCAACGTGCCACAGAACGCACTTGAAGAATGCGTTATGCCTGAGGCCGAGAAGAAATTTCAGGTTGATTTCAGCGAGGAAGGCATTTCGGTGGATTTTGCATCTTGACAACCCCACATCAGTTAAGGGAATTTCAGAAATTTTCATATTTTTTAAAATGGAGGTGGAAACCCAAAACAAATGGTTTGTCGAAACTGCATATTTCAATTTGATTCAGCAACCTCCCCCAGGAACAGGTTTCTTGTTGGCCAGTACAGGGATCGGACCCGCGACCTTGGCGTTATTAGCACCACACTCTAACCAACTGAGCTAACTGGCCATCTGCTTTGCATCCTGAAACCATGACTGACTTTCATCAATGACAAATACATGTTTGGAAGAACTTGACATTGACGTTTTCAAGGTTTTTCGAAATGAAAACATGAAACCATATTTGACGAATGCAGGGATTTCACCAAGACCATCACATCATGAGCACGAAACGCGACCAAATGAGCCAACGTGCCACAGAACGCACATGAAGAATGCGTTATGCCTGAGGCCGAGAAGAAATGCCAGGTTGATTTCAGCGAGGGAGGCATTTTGGTGGATTTTGCATCTTGACAACCCCACATCAATCCAGGTAATTTCACAAGTTTTCATTTTTTTTAAAATGGAGGTGGAAACCCAAAACAAATGGTTTGTCCAAACTGCATATTTCAATTTGATTCAGCAACCTCCCCCAAGAACAGGTTTCTTGTTGGCCAGTACGGGGATCGGACCCACGACCTTGGCGTTATTAGCACCACTCTCTAACCAACTGAGCTAACTGGCCATCTGCTTTGCATCCTGAAACCATGACTGACTTTCATCAATGACAAATACATGTTTGGGAGAACTTGACATTGACGTTTTCAAGGTTTTTCGAAATGAAAACATGAAACCATATTTGACGAATGCAGGGATTTCACCAAGACCATCACATCATGAGCACGAAACGCGACCAAATGAGCCAACGTGCCACAGAACGCACATGAAGAATGCGTTATGCCTGAGGCCGAGAAGAAATGCCAGGTTGATTTCAGCGAGGGCGGCATTTAGGTGGATTTTGCATCTTGACAACCCCACATCAATCCAGGTAATTTCACAAGTTTTCATTTTTTTTAAAATGGAGGTGGAAACCCAAAACAAATGGTTTGTCCAAACTGCATGTTTCAATTTGATTCAGCAACCTCCCCCAAGAACAGGTTTCTTGTTGGCCAGTACGGGGATCGGACCCACGACCTTGGCGTTATTAGCACCACGCTCTAACCAACTGAGCTAACTGGCCATCTGCTTTGCATCCTGAAACCATGACTGACTTTCATCAATGACAAATACATGTTTGGGAGATCTTGACATTGACGTTTTCAAGGTTTTTCGAAATGAAAACATGAAACATGAAAACATATGTGACAAATGCAGGGATTTCACCAAGACCATCACATCATGAGCACGAAACGCGACCAAATGAGCCAACGTGCCACAGAACGCACATGAAGAATGCGTTATGCCTGAGGCCGAGAAGAAATGCCAGGTTGATTTCAGCGAGGGAGGCATTTCGGTGGATTTTGCATCTTGACAACCCCACATCAGTTAAGGGAATTTCAGAAATTTTCATATTTTTTAAAATGGAGGTGGAAACCCAAAACAAATGGTTTGTCGAAACTGCATATTTCAGTTTGATTCAGCAACCTCCCCCAGGAACAGGTTTCTTGTTGGCCAGTACGGGGATCGGACCCGCGACCTTGGCGTTATTAGCACCACGCTCTAACCAACTGAGCTAACTGGCCATCTGCTTTGCATGCTGAAACCATGACTGACTTTCATCAATGACAAATACATGTTTGGGAGAACTTGACATTGACGTTTTCAAGGTTTTTCGAAATGAAAACATGAAACCATATTTGACGAATGCAGGGATTTCACCAAGACCATCACATCATGAGCACGAAACGCGACCAAATGAGCCAACGTGCCACAGAACGCACATGAAGAATGCGTTATGCCTGAGGCCGAGAAGAAATGCCAGGTTGATTTCAGCGAGGGAGGCATTTTGGTGGATTTTGCATCTTGACAACCCCACATCAATCCAGGTAATTTCACAAGTTTTCATTTTTTTTAAAATGGAGGTGGAAACCCAAAACAAATGGTTTGTCCAAACTGGATATTTCAATTTGATTCAGCAATCTCCCCCAAGAACAGATTTCTTGTTGGCCAGTACGGGGATCGGACCCGCGACCTTGGCGTTATTAGCACCACGCTCTAACCAACTGAGCTAACTGGCCATCTGCTTTGCATCCTGAAACCATGACTGACTTTCATCAATGACAAATACATGTTTGGGAGAACTTGACATTGACGTTTTCAAGGTTTTTCGAAATGAAAACATGAAACCATATTTGACGAATGCAGGGATTTCACCAAGACCATCACATCATGAGCACGAAACGCGACCAAATGAGCCAACGTGCCACAGAACGCACATGAAGAATGCGTTATGCCTGAGGCCGAGAAGAAATGCCAGGTTGATTTCAGCGAGGGAGGCATTTTGGTGGATTTTGCATCTTGACAACCCCACATCAATCCAGGTAATTTCACAAGTTTTCATTTTTTTTAAAATGGAGGTGGAAACCCAAAACAAATGGTTTGTCCAAACTGGATATTTCAATTTGATTCAGCAATCTCCCCCAAGAACAGATTTCTTGTTGGCCAGTACGGGGATCGGACCCGCGACCTTGGCGTTATTAGCACCACGCTCTAACCAACTGAGCTAACTGGCCATCTGCTTTGCATCCTGAAACCATGACTGACTTTCATCAATGACAAATACATGTTTGGGAGAACTTGACATTGACGTTTTCAAGGTTTTTCGAAATGAAAACATGAAACCATATTTGACGAATGCAGGGATTTCACCAAGACCATCACATCATGAGCACGAAACGCGACCAAATGAGCCAACGTGCCACAGAACGCACATGAAGAATGCGTTATGCCTGAGGCCGAGAAGAAATGCCAGGTTGATTTCAGCGAGGGAGGCATTTTGGTGGATTTTGCATCTTGACAACCCCACATCAATCCAGGTAATTTCACAAGTTTTCATTTTTTTTTAAATGGAGGTGGAAACCCAAAACAAATGGTTTGTCCAAACTGCATATTTCAATTTGATTCAGCAACCTCCCCCAGGAAAAGGTTTCTTGTTGGCCAGTATGGGGATCGGACCCACGACCTTGGCGTTATTAGCACCACGCTCTAACCAACTGAGCTAACTGACCATCTGATTTGCATCCTGAAACCATGACTGACTTTCATCAATGACAAATACATGTTTGGGAGAACTTGACATTGACGTTTTCAAGGTTTTTCGAAATGAAAACATGAAACATGAAAACATATTTGGCAAATGCAGGGATTTCACCAAGACCATCACATCATGAGCACGAAACGCGACCAAATGAGCCAACGTGCCACAGAACGCACTTGTAGAATGCGTTATGCCTGAGGCCGAGAAGAAATGTCAGGTTGATTTCAGCGAGGGAGGCATTTCGATGGATTTTGCATCTTGACAACCCCACATCAGTTAAGGGAATTTCAGAAATTTTCATATTTTTTAAAATGGAGGTGGAAACCCAAAACAAATGGTTTGTCGAAACTGCATATTTCAATTTGATTCAGCAACCTCCCCCAGGAACAGGTTTCTTGTTGGCAAGTACGGGGATCAGACCCACGACCTTGGCGTTATAGGCACCACGCTCTAACCAACTGAGCTAGCTGGCCATCTGCTTTGCATCCTGAAACCATGACTGACTTTCATCAATGACAAATACATGTTTGGGAGATCTTGACATTGACGTTTTCAAGGTTTTTCGAAATGAAAACATGAAACATGAAAACATATTTGACGAATGCAGGGATTTCACCAAGACCATCACATCATGAGCACGAAACGCAACCAAATGAGCCAACGTGCCACAGAACGCACTTGAAGAATGCGTTATGCCTGAGGCCGAGAAGAAATGCCAGGTTGATTTCAGCGAGGGAGGCATTTTGGTGGATTTTGCATCTTGACAACCCCACATCAATCCAGGTAATTTCACAAGTTTTCATTTTTTTTTAAATGGAGGTGGAAACCCAAAACAAATGGTTTGTCCAAACTGCATATTTCAATTTGATTCAGCAACCTCCCCCAGGAAAAGGTTTCTTGTTGGCCAGTACAGGGATCAGACCCACGAACTTGGCGTGATTAGCACCACACTCTAACCAACTGAGCTAACTGGCCATCTGCTTTGCATCCTGAAACCATGACTGACTTTCATCTATGACAAATACATGTTTGGGAGAACTTGACATTGATGTTTTCAAGGTTTTTCGGAATGAAAACATGAAACATGAAAACACATTTGGCGAATGCAGGGATTTAACCAAGACCATCACATCATGAGCACAAAACGCGACCAAATGAGCCAACGTGCCACCGAACACACTTGAAGAATGCGTTATGCCTGAGGCCGAGAAGAAATTCCAGGTTGATTTCAGCGAGGGAGGCATTTCGGTGGATTTTGCATCTTGACAACCCCACATCAATCCAGGGAATTTCACAAGTTTTCATTTTTTTTTTTAAATGGAGGTGGAAACCCAAAACAAATGGTTTGTTGAAACTGCATATTTCAATTTGATTCAGCAACCCCCCCCCCAGGAACAGGTTTCGTGTTGGCCAGTGCGGGGATCGGACCCGTGAGCTTGGCGTTATTAGCACCACGCTCTAACCAACTGAGCTAACTGGCCATCTGCTTTGCATCCTGAAACCATGACTGACTTTCATCAATGACAAATACATGTTTGGGAGAACTTGACATTTTCAAGGTTTTTCGAAATGAAAACATGAAACATGAATACATATTTGACGAATGCAGGGATTTCACCAAGACCATCACATCATGAGCACGAAACGCGACCAAATGAGCCAACGTGCCACAGAACGCACATGAAGAATGTGTTATGCCTGAGGCCAAGAAGAAATGCCAGGTTGATTTCAGCGAGGGAGGCATTTCCGTGGATTTTGCATCTTGACAACCCCACATCAATCCAGGGAATATCACAAGTTTTCATTTTTTTTAAAATGGAGGTGGAAACCCAAAACAAATGGTTTGTCGAAACTGCATATTTCAATTTGATTCAGCAACCTTCCCCAGGAAAAGGTTTCTAATTGGCCAGTACAGGGTTCAGTCCCGGAAACTTGGCGTTATGAGCACCACACTCTAACCAACTGAGCTTACTGCCAATCTGCATTGCAGCCTGAAACCATGACTGACTTTGATAAATGACAAATACATGTTTGGGAGAACTTGACATTGACGTTTTCAAGGTTTTTTGACAATGCTTCCAGAAAGCATGACATGAAAACACATTTGGCGAATGCAGGGATTTAACCAAGACCATCACATCATGAGCACGAAACGTGACCAAATGAGCCAACGTGCCACAGAACGCACATGAAGAATGCGTTATGCCTGAGGCCGAGAAGAAATGCCAGGTTGATTTCAGCGAGGGAGGCATTTCGGTGGATTTTGCATCTTGACAACCCCACATCAATCCAGGGAATTTCACAAGTTTTCATTTTTTTTAAAATGGAGGTGGAAACCCAAAACAAATGGTTTGTCGAAACTGCATATTTCAATTTGATTCAGCAACCTTCCCCAGGAAAAGGTTTCTAATTGGCCAGTACGGGGTTCGGACCCGGAAACTTGGGGTTATGAGCACCACACTCTAAACAACTGAGCTTACTGCCAATCTGCTTTGCAGTGTGAAACCATGACTGACTTTGATAAATGACAAATACATGTTTGAGGAACTTGACATTGACGTTTTCAAGGTTTTTCGAAATGAAAACATGAAACATGAAAACATATTTGGCGAATGCAGGGATTTCACCAAGACCATCACATCATGAGCACGAAACGCGACCAAATGAGCCAACGTGCCACAGAACGCACTTGAAGAATGCGTTCTGCCTGAGGCCGAGAAGAAATGTCAGGTTGATTTCAGCGAGGGAGGCATTTCGGTGGATTTTGCATCTTGACAACCCCACATCAATCCAGGGAATTTCACAAGTTTTCAATTTTTTTAAAATGGAGGTGGAAACCCAAAACAAATGGTTTGTCGAAACTGCATATTTCAATTTGATTCAGCAACCTTCCCCAGGAAAAGGGACAGGTTTCTAATTGGCCAGTACGGGGTTCGGACCCACAACCTTGGCGTTATTAGCACCACACTCTAACCAACTGAGATTACTGGCAATCTGCTTTGCATCCTGAAACTATGACTGACTTTGATAAATGATAAATACATGTTTGGGAGAACTTGACATTGACGTTTTCAAGCTTTTTTGACAATGCTTCCAGAAGGCATGACATGAAAACACATTTGGTGAATGCAGGGATTTAACCAAGACCATCACATCATGAGCACGAAACGCGACCAAATGAGACAACATGCCACAGAACGCACATGAAGAATGCGTTATGCCTGAAGCCGAGAAGAAATGTCAGGTTGATTTCAGCAAGGAAGGGATTTCGGTGGATTTTGCCTCTTGACAACCCCACATCAGTCAAGGGAATTTCAGAAATTTTCATATTTTTTAAAATGTTGGTGGAAACCCAAAATAATTGGCTTGTCTTAACTGCATATTTCAATTTGATTCAGCAACCTCCCCCAGGAACAGGATTCTAGTTGGCCAGTACGGGGATCAGAACCGCGACCTTGGCGTTATTCGCACCACACTCTAACCAACTGAGCTAACTGGCCATGTGCTTTGCATCCTGAAACCATGACTGACTTTGATCAATGACCAATACATGTTCGGGAGAACTTGACATTGACGTTTTCAAGGTTTTTTCGACAATGCTTCCAGATTGTCCCAGCCACCTGCGCGACAGCCCAAACCCACCATTGACTGGTGAGAAATACAAGTCCGTTTTATTTGACATCGATTGTTATTGCCCGTTTTCAAAGTTTTTCACAAATTGTCCATAATGCACACCAAAAACACATACTTGGCCATTCTGAAGATTGTTCTTACTTTGGATAAAAGTTCCAGCAAGTTTTCTCCCTCCAAGGCTTCTTTGCTCACACATGACATGCCAGGATTCATGATTTGGACTTGCTCTAGCAAATGACAAATAGTGTGATTTGATCGTCGTATTTTAAAAAGAGTAGAATATAAAGAAACACATTGCACATTTCAACTGGTGACTAAAATGTATTGTATTACTGATTGATTCACAGTTCCCAATGCATACCATGGTCATCAGAATAATAAACAGATTACAAATCTGTAAACATAAACTGGAGTTGCCACTTAAATTTTGAGATAGCCTTTATGGAAACACAGAATGGAGCACCTCAGTAAATGCAGATTGCTCTGTGGTTTCCATATTTTGTGGGAATTGGCTCATCAAAATGAACGAGCACGGATGTCTGCTTACATGTGTTATCACACAAAGTACAAACCAGCTCTAGCCCTCAATTAACTTATTTCACTTGCGAGTTTTCCATACAAAATGTACTAAATGTTTTGACAACCATTTCGAAGACTGCTGGTCCTTTTTTATCCAACTTTGCCCTGTTTGTTTTAGAGTATTCTTGACACTATGGGAAATGTAACTTCAAAACCACAAACTTTCTCATAGGATCTCATGCTTTTGGTAGCAGACAACAGGTGATTAGAAAGCAATAAAATTCTTGTTTATTTTCATAGTAAAAATAAACAATTGCATTTCAATGCAATCTTTAATTACTTATGTTTATATAAATATGAATATTCAGTGAACAATGCATTCCACTCCAAGTTATTGTTCCTGGGATAATTATAAAAATAAGCAGCAGCCTCAGGTGACAATAATAACAATGGGAATTTCACTACAGTATACTCGGATGCTTTCTGATGCCAAACATCAAAAACACTTGCGCATAAATAAAGAGAAGGGACAGCATGTATACTTTTAATATGCCGTTTATTCTCACAACAGATTACATTTAGTATGGGTACAAAGTAGTGTAGAGAAGAAACCATTATATCCACAAGAACGCACCAGACCTGTGTCTCTGTCTGTCTGTCTCTCTGTCTGTGTGTGTGTGTGTGTGTGTGTGTGTGTGTGTGTGTGTGTGTGTGTGTTCACTTGGGTTCCAGTCTCTCACGAAGTGGACTCCATCAGAGAATCTAGAACATGGCTCATTGAGCACACTGAAACAGCTTACAATGAAAACAACAGATATTTTGTGCTGCTCATTCATTCACTTTCTGACCGCTTAATCCTAATTCAGGTCGCAGGGAGGCTGGTATCCATCTCAGCCAATTCTGGATCAGGGTAGAGTACACCCTGGACAGCTCGCAAGGCCATCGCAGGGCAAAAACATGCTGACAGCTATGCGTCCTACTCTTGACGAGTCAGCAATGATTCTTTTACATGCCTCTCATCATAGACAATGGGAGACATGGTTGGCCTTTGATAACCCGATTAGCTGCACTGGGAGGACAGTGACAAGCCATTGAGAGTGGGGCTTGAATCCCCAACCATCGGATTGATCCAGTGATCCAGGACCTTACAACCAGGCCACCATTTTGTGCTGCTTTGTTTGTTTGTTTGCTTTTTAAAGGAAGGGTGTACTCAAACAAAGAGATAATTGTGCAAAACAGCTTAATTAAAGTCTTCAAGAAAGATGTGTGAATGAATGAATTTAAATAATAGGATTTAAATTCAGGGTTGGTAATTTGAAAAGCTAGTAAAATCTAAAAGTAGCATCTCTTCCTCTGCAGCCCTCAAAGCCACCACCACCCCTTCACAGGCAAGTTCTTGTCTGTCCATTGGATTGTTCCAGGAGAAGGGAAACACAAGAGGATAAAAGAAGTACACCCTAAGGCGCTCATCACAGGGCAACACATACAAGTATTTACACACACACACACACACACACACACCTAGGGGCAATTTGGAACAGACAATAAGCCTAATAGGGCTTTCTTTCAACAAGGGTCAGCTCTGCCTAATGGGCTAGTGTCCTGTGTACTCCGTCATCTGAGATGGGCCCCAGCCTTCCTGTGATCCTAATTAGGCTCAAACAGTTCAGAAAAATGGATGAATTAGCCTAATGTGCATATCTTTGGTCTGTGGGATGAAACCAGTGTACCCAGATGAAACTCAAACAAGCACGGGGAGAACATGATAACTCCAAACAGAAATGCCCAAACCAGACTCGAGCCCAGGAAATGAAACGGGGGGATAGGGAATAATAACACTACAGCAACTGTGCAAGATTGTGGATTTCATGGTTTCCTCTTGTCTGTTTTCTTTCCTATTGTGAAGAGATTGGTTTTAGTGCAAGCCACGGTGAAGAGAATGTCCGAGCATAGATTACAACAAAACCATTACTTACAATATAAAATAGAATAAATAAAATAAAAAATATCTTTTCTGTTTAATTCCAACATCCACTCCTTCTTTTATTTCTTCTCTTTCTCCTAAAATTGTCCCAGGCCATGCAAGTCAAGGCAAGGTGTCTTTTTATTTTGATTTGTTTTTCTCCTCCGAGCTAAAATAATGCATAGATTAGACCCTCATGTCTCTTGACCCCGTCTCATACAGCTAGTGTCTCAAAAAGACCATAAAATAAATTCTTTTTCACTCTTTCTGTCTGTTGATTTATCTACAACACATATAATGAGGTTGTTGTTTTTTTTGGCCAGAATGTGGAGGCAAATAAGACACACACACACACACACACACACACATACATACACACACTAAAAGAAATACAAATGTGAAAATAATATTTAAAATAATAATAATAATAGTAATAATAATAACATAGCTTTATGAAGTGATATGCATTTGCAAAAGTGTTATATAGATATTGTACATACAAGTGATCTCTTGAACCCTGACAAGGTGATGAGACTACAGCTGACTACAAGCTCCAGGGTGCAGTAAGGTCACAAGCTAATGCCTGACATTTAAAAAAATCCACCCTGAAGCATGATTATAGTGAAATATTTGTGAGCACAGGGCACATTATAGAGCGCTTCCGCATCACTGTATACAGAGGCAGGGCTAAAGCTTACCGCACCGCTATCCACAGGTAGTCAAATGGTACTGTCGGCCTTTTTTTTCTCCTCACCCAGACATGTAGAGAAACGAAGTGAAAGAGGTTTATGGTCACATAGGTTGTTGTATTACTTCTAAATATTGTCATGCAGCTCATTGAGGGTGGAGGTTTTTTCTTCAGAACACTAAAAATGGCTTTCCATGAAGGTACCAAGGAACTAGCGCTAATGTTCAGTGCCTCTTCTGCCTAGAAAAGTCTTTTCACCCCGAAGCACTGCTCAAACAATGTTCTTTGTGCATGTGTACAGTCACGTGTGTTTCTCCAGCAATGACGTCACTGGTGTTGGCGTCCATTCACATGTTACGATATTCATGCCATGAACAAGCTTGATGAGGAAAAAGAAGAAAAAAAAAAGGCATCTTCACTGAGGCAATATAAAACGACTCTGCCATTCAATTCCACAGGACATCACCTTTTGATTCAATTCACCTATTTATACATTTATTTACTTTAGATGCCGAGTTACAAAACCAGTCTCATTCTCTTTCACAGCCAGTCTTTTTGGTGAAAAGCTTTGATCTGTTATTTAACTGCAACACTCAACATCTCCATGTCACAGCCTTGTCTTCCTCATTCATTCATTTTGTTCTTGTTCAGTTTTTATTCTGTAAGCAACTTTAACATGTTTTCTCAGCTGTCCATCTCGGCATCTGAAGATGGACATCCTGTGTGACAGGAAGAAGGAAATAAACTGCATGCTTGGTGAATGGGAGCATCGTAAGATGCTAAAGTCGTGACGATGCAGCAGCAAGGTACACACATACAGCTCTCTCTCTCTCTCTCTCTCTCTCTCTCTCCCACACACACACACACACACACACCTTACAGTCAGCTGGAAGTGTACAAGGAAGCTCTAGTGAGGTTAAGTTTTTGATCTGTCTGGCTTCATGCATGCGCGAGTGCGCACGCGCGCTCACACATACACACACACACACACACACACACACACACACACACACACACACATCTTTATCAACTTCCCACCCAAGGATAACGCAGCCTTCTTCGATAATGAACATGGCATCTTGTATAATGTGAGGTGTCCTCGCCCCATGCAGATAAACCATGAACATATGACTGACACTGAGAAGGCGGAGCCAAGTTATGCCCGAAGTGTAGCATGTACCATGGCATGTTTTTCCATGCTGCAATAATGAGAATGTGTATGTGCATGCTGAGTCACCGTGTGTGTGTGTGTGTGTGTGTGTGTTTGTGTGCGGGTGTATGTGTGCGTGCCTGTGTGTGCATGTGCGTGTATGGGAAGTGTGAGTGATTATTGGGGCAGCTCCATGACGGGTCTCTTCTGTTTAAGGGTGTCTATAAGGGACAGGACGCCACGCTTGACACTGGTGGAGACACGGCGTGTCATTGAGTCGGAAGACGGGGCCTGTGAGCAAGACTTCTGCGACGGGGGCCGTGCCACCAAACACTTTTGGTATCGTAACTGGAAAAAAAGAAAGGACAGTTGTTCTGATTTGGGACCAAATGACTAAACTAATAAAGCTGCCATGAAAAAAAATATATTTGTATGGGGTCAAGATCATGATAATGACATCTATTGCTGCATCTTCTTCTTCTTCTTCTTCTTCTTATTATTATTATTATTATTATTATTATTATTATGCTTATTTTACCATACAGTTGTTTCTATAGTAACAGCACATTCAAAAGATTGGAAATTTAAAAAAAAAAAAAAGAAAAGGCTAGTAATAACAATCCAATTAATAGTTCAGGTTTGTGTACTGACCATGCAAGCCGCCTGCACTGCCTCAGAGACACTGCCTGCGTTGGGCTCGCACCAGAACACGTGGCACTCAAAGTGCTGGTTGCCAGTGTCCATAATAAAGGCGAATGTGTGCACGTCTTTCCCCACCCCCATGAATGACAGGAAGCGGACACGACACTCCACTAGGACTTCTTCTTCCTCCTGAAACAAGAAGTGAAATCATTACAATCAGTGGTCTGCTGCTCTAAAAAGTGATTTTAAATAATACTTCATGGATCTTAAATTATATGATCGATAAATCATGAGTGTATTATTGCCTTTTCTTTTATGACCGTGACAGTCGCGTCTGCAACATTCAGTAACACTGGGATCCAGTTGTCTTGGCCTGATGATGTCATTAGGCTGTCGACTGCGCCATTGAGGACCTCCATGCCTGAGAAAACACCTCGTTTTATTAAACTAAAACGCAAGTTATAGTTCATCTAGAACAGGGTTTGGCAACCAAAAATGTTCAAAGAGTCAGCGGCCCATCAGTCTACATACCTGCACAACAGTGCTGTCTGTTCAATGTCAATCACATCACTTTACTCATCACAGGTGTTTGAGTACAAAGATTGTTTCTCTCTCCTGCTGATTGGTTGCAGATGAAGTGTACACCTCTTTTTTTCTCCTTCACGCATGTTATCAACATGATTGCTTCAATTGTGAATTCACAATTTTTTTTATTTTTTTTTTATTATTATTTAGGCCCTATGATGCCACTCAAGCGCCATGCACCTTCTTTATCTTCTGGTAAGGAGCAAGCAATTTATTTATTCATAAAGATTATCACAGTACAAAATGAAAAAGTTTGTACTTAATCATTACTACATTTTACTATATTATTTTTATACTTCCGGATTAGCGGATCGGTCGACTGCTATCAGTGCTGTTAACCAACAGGGTGCTGGTGGAAATTGGACTACTATTGGTTGAAGAAGGAGAGGCAGGAGGTGTGTCCGTAGGCGGAGAGAAAAGAGGAAAGGCATGAGTCTAGGATTGAGAGTAGGGACTTTGAATGTTGGAACTATGACAGGAAAAGGTAAAGAGCTGGCTGACATGATGCAGAGGAGGAAGGTGGACATACTGTGTGTCCAGGAGGCCAGGTGGAAAGGTAGCAAGGCTAGCAGCTTAGGAGCAGAGTTTAAGTTGTTTTTTTTCATGGTGTGGATGGGAAGAGAAATTGTGCAGGAGTCATCTTGAAGGAGGGGTTTGTCTGGAATGTTCTAGAAGTCAAAAGAGTGTCAGACACAATGATGAGTCTCAAAATAAAAATTGAAGGTGTGATGTTCAATGTTGTTAGTACTTATGCCCCACAGGCAGGATGTGAGCTAAAAGAGAAGGAGAGGTTCTGGAGTGAGTTAGATGAGATGCAGAGTACCCCCAGAGGTGAAAGAGTGGTCAGTGGTGCAGACTTCAATGGACATGTTGGTGCAGGCAACAAAGGGAATGAGGAAGTGATGGGCAAGTTTGGTATCCAGGACAGGAACACAGAAGGACAGACGTTGATAGATTTTGCAAAAAGGATGGAAATGGCTGTGGTGAATACTTTTTTCCCAGAAGAGACAGGAGCATAGGGTGACTTATAAAAGCGGAGGTAGGAGCACACAGGTAGACTACATCTTGTGTAGGCGATGTAATTTGAAGGAAGTCAGTGACTGCAAAGTAGTAGTGGGTGAGAGTGTTGCCAAACAGCATAGGATGGTGGTGTACATGATGACACTGACAGTGAGGAAGGTGAAAAAGGCAAAGGCAGAGCAGAAGACAAAGTGGTGGAAGCTGAAAAAGGAAGAGTGTCGTGTTGTCTTCAAGGAGGAGTTGAAACAGGCTTTGGGTGGTCAGGAAGTGCTTCCAGATGACTGAACAACTACAGCTAATGTGATCAGGGACA
Organism: Plotosus lineatus; assembly: GCA_024760905.1. Classification (NCBI taxonomy): domain Eukaryota; kingdom Metazoa; phylum Chordata; class Actinopteri; order Siluriformes; family Plotosidae; genus Plotosus; species Plotosus lineatus. Next base: position 10,660,189 of record CM045746.1, read on the forward strand.
CAGATAGAAGAGTACTTGGTGTGTCCTCTGGAAGGAAAGTAGATAAGGAGACTTGGTGGTTGAATCAAGAAGTGCAGGAGTGAGTACAAAGGAAGAGGTTAGCTAAGAAGAAAAAGTGGGACATAGAGATGACCGAAGAGAATAACCAGGAGTACAGGGAGACACAGCGTAAGGCGAAGGTAGTGGTGTCAAAGGCCAAACAGAGGGCGTATGATGACTTGTATGACAGGTTGGACAGTAAGCGGGGAGAAAATGATTTATACAGGTTGGCACAGCAGAGAAAAAGAGATGGGAACGACTTGTAACAAGTTAGAGTGATTAAGGACAGAGAGGGAAATGTATTGACTGATGACAGAAGTGTGCTGGGAAGATGGAAAGAGTACTTTGAAGAGCTGATGAATGAGGAAAGTGAGAGAGAGAAAAAAAGAGTAAAAGAGGTGACTGGTGAGGACCAGGAAGTAGGAAAGATGAGTCAGGGTGAAGTGAGGAGGGCATTGAAGAGGATGAAGAGTGGAAAGGCAGTTGGTCCTGATGACATAGTGGTGAAGGTATGGAAGTGTCTAGAAGAGGTAGCAGTAGATTTTCTGACAAGAACATTCAACAAGGTCTTGAGAGTGAGCAGATGCGGGAGGAATGGGGAAGTGTGCTAGTGCCCATTTTTAAGAACAAGGGAGACATGCAGAGTTGTGGCAACTACAGAGAGATAAAGTTGATGAGCCATACGATGAAGTTATGGGAAAGAATAGTGGAAGCTAGACTAAGGGCAGAGGTCAGCATTTGTGAACAACAGTTTGGTTTCATGACAAATAAGAGCACCACAGATGCAGTGTTTGCTTTGAGGATGTTAATAGAGTAGGTCAGAGGGAGCTGCATTGTGCCTTTGTAGATCTGAAGAAATTATATGACAGGGTGCCGAGAGAGGAACTGTGGTATTGCATGAGGAAGTCTGGAGTGGCAGAGAAGTATGTTAGAGTGGTGCAGGACATGTATGAGAGATGTGAGACAGTCGTGAGGTGTGCTGTTGGTGTGACAGAAAAGTTCAAGGTGGAAATGGGACTGCATCAAGGGTCAGCTCTGAGCCCCTTCTTGTTTACTATGGTGATGGACAGGCTGACAGACAAGGTGAGAAAAGATTCCCCATGGACTATGATGTTTGCAGATGACATTGTGATCTATAGTGAGAGCAGAAAACAAGTAGAGGAAAGTAGAAGTGGAGGTATGCCCTGGAAAGGAGAGAAGGTTAGTCTCAGTAAGACAGAATACATATATGTGAACAACAAGGACCCAAGAGGAACAGTGAGGTTACAGGGAGCAAAGATAAAGAAGGTGGGGGATTTTAAGTACCTCGGCTCAACAATCCAGAGCGATGGAGAGTGTGGAAAAGAGGTGAATAAGCATATTCAGGCAGGTTGGAATTGTTGGCGAAAAGTGTCCGGTGTGATGTGTGATAGGAAGGTATCGGCAAGAATGAAAGGAAAAGTGTACAAGACGGTGTTGAGGCCAACGATGTTGTATGGTTTAGAAACAGTGGCCCTGGGGAAAAGACAGGAGACACAGCTGGAGGTAGCAAAGATGAAAATGTTGAGGTTCTCTTTGGGAGTAACGAGGATGGATAGGATCAGGAATGAGTACATCAGAGAGACAGCACATGTAGGAGGTTTTGGAGACAAAGTCAGAGAGGCTAGATTGAGATGGTTTGGACATATACAGAAGAGGGATAGTGTGTATATTGGTAATAGGATGCTGAGGTTAGAACTACCAGGCAGAAGGCCTAGAGGAAGACCAAAGAGAAGATTTATGGATGTGGAGAAGAAGGACATGAAGGTAGAGTAAGAGAAGATGCAGAGGATAGGGTGAGATGGAGGCAGATCATTCACTGTGGCGACCCCTAAAGGAAACAGTTTGCCACTCAAATGCCCTGCATCTTCACTAGCTTCTGGTAAGGAGCCTATTCATTAATAAATATTATCACAGTACAAAATTAAAAAGTTTTTACTTAATCGTTACTACATTATTACTGTATTAACAAGTAAGACTGTTTATAGAATGTGTTTAAGAAGCATATATTAGCGCATGTAATATCATACATAGGGTTTTTAAACCGCGTCAATAGCTCGCGGATTTTCTTGATCCGCGGGAAGGGCCAGAACCGAACCATCACGAAAAACTGGGGCCTACTGTATGCTGGAGCTGAATTAATGTTGTTGATTTGCTGATTGGTGATGTTGCCTCCATTTTAATGGCCCTTTCCTTCACTGTCGTTGCGGAGAGGCATGTCTTTAATTTTCTGTATGAATTAATTTTCTGTTTGAATGAATGAATCCTTCATGTGATCACCATCTGTGCACCATCTCCACGCTTTATCTCTCGGGTTGCAACAAAACTAGCAGCAGTAGTGGAGTTTGGAGATAATCCACTTCTTAAATCTATCTTTGCGCTCCCCTAATTTCTCCAGTAATACCGCTATAGCACTTTTTCTCTCAATCCCAACTCGGTGGTCGGCTGCAAGTTTAGTATGCCTTCCCTGGGAATGTCTTTCCAAATTACTCTTTTTGTTATTTGACAACTCATTCCAAAGCAAACATGCAGGCAATCCTTCCGTATTGGCAAAGAAAGCAAATGATTCGGTCCATTCTTCCTTGAATCCTCTGCTCTCTCAGTTATCTTTCTCTTTTTTTCCTTTGAGATCCATGGCCCATGACAAACACCCCGGGATTTTTACAACAGCAACCTGCCTGGCAAGGAGTCGCGCTGAAATGTGTGTTGCAGGCTATGACACAAATCTTTGTTGACAGAAATGTTGAAATGTAGGACTAATATTTTCTATACAAATTTTTAAAACCTTAGAAAACGTTAAGAATGTTTGTCAGGCTTGTCCTCCTCCAGAAACCATATTTGAAAAATAAATAAATAAATAAACCCAGATTTTTCCATTTTTTTTCATCCATTTTTGAAAAAGATCCAGGGAACCACTAAGGTGGCGCTACAGAGCCGCATGTGGCTCGCGAGCCACGGGTTGCCAACCCCTGACTAGACTCATACTTCTGTGAGAGTGTAGAGTTTATCTTACCTATTGGTCTGGCAACAGGCACCATGCCAACATATAAGACCTGAAATTTTTGGACCAGTTCAGTCTTTGGTGTTGGAAACTCTGCTAAAAAAAGAACACATGAATGTCATATTCTTTAAGAAACAAGCACAAGCACACATATATATACACACACTATGATCATACACAGAGATAGGGAGGCAAACATTAGGCGTTACCCTGCAGCGGGACGTCAAGACCTGTGTGGCTCCTGTCCTGCACAGATCCTCCAGCCATGGCTTTGGCACTCTTACGCTCAGCCATGATCTAATAAACACAATACAACACGATGAAAGTAATTATTATGACCCAACCTTCCTTTCACATACAGTGTACATATATCTTGTACAAGTGTCATAAATAATATTACTTATTTTAAAGAGGTTGTTTAAGACAAAATAAATTAAAAAATTTTTTTTTTAAAAAACCTCAGCTGTTTCTAATAATACATTAATACGGTGTAACACAGTTTGGTTTTAATTCTGTTCATCCCGAGTTTAAAGCTTTCTAACTCTCCTTATCTTAATCCCTCGTCCCGCGCAACTCACTGTTCTTCTGGGAAAGTGATTATATAACACATTCTAGAGTGAAAGTAATTTTCTGAACGCTGGCTGGTGGATGTGTGTGTGTGTGTGTGTGTGTGTGTGTGTGTGTGTGTGTGTGTGTGTGTGTGTGTGTGAGAGAGAGAGAGACAGAGAGAGAGAGAGAGAGACATACAACATTTCATCTGAGCCGCTTCTGTCCACCAAAACAATTTAATAAAACAAAATATGCTTTTACTGAAGTCAGGGGCAGTGGTGGTCTAGTGGTATAGGGTGCTGGATCGCTGATCCAAAGGTTGGGGGTTTGAGTCCCACTCTCCACAAGGTTGTCACTACCCCCCCCGTGCAGCTAACTGGGTTATCAAAGGCGGGCCATGTCTCTCACTGTCTATGGTGAGAGGCATGTAAAAGAACCATTGCTGACTTTCGTAAAGAGTAGGCTGCAAAGTCGTCAGCGTGTTTCTGTCCCTTGCTAAAAAGGGTTGTGACAGGAAGGGCATCCGACGTAAAAACCTCTGCCAAATCAAACGTGCGAATCAGATGATTCGTTGTGGCAACTCCCGAGTAAAAGGGAAAAAGCCGAAAGGAAGGAAGGAAGGAAGACAGACAGACATGCTTTTACTGACGTCATTCTAATTTTACTTTTTATTTCTCTATATCTTTAATATTTTAAAATACTAATACTAAGCAATTTAAAAACAAATAATTTCATAACCCTTTACATACTTGTGGGGCTGATGATGTGGTGGTTAGGGTGCTGTACTCATGATCGTGAGGTCGTGTGTTCAAATCCCAGTTAGACCCCCACTGTTCTAAGACCCCTGGGCAAGGTCTTATGGCTCCATTTCACTGGAGCACGGAATGTAATGATTGTGGCAGAAAGGGGCAAAACGCACTCTATGGAGGAGCTTCGGCATTTTTACACGGAAAATGGGTCAAAATACTACGGAAATGTGATGTGGCGCTTTTAATGACTGCGTCTGGCTCTTAGATTAATCAGCCTTTCTTAACAGAATAACTAATAATAATTCTGCTGTCATTTAAATAAAAATACAGAAAAAGCCATCAAATAAAACAAAAACAGATAAATCATTCTCACGGATTTTAATCTATACATCTATTTTCGACTCTACTTGTCGCTGTGGCGTGCAGCGGAGAGCCAATCCTTTCTGTACTGCAGTGTTCGGGAGGGTCTGATAGTTTGAAAACTTTAATTTTATTGGACTATATGCAACAGCCTGCACGAGTTGTTTTTGGGTCAAGAGGTAAATTTCCCTCGTTTTTGATCAGCTCATTTGTGCAGAACAAACCCTTTCAACCAAGAAGATGGTGAAAAGGAAAAAAAAAAAGATATGAGGAGTACAATCACTGAATGAATATTTGGAAAGACTTGCATGAAGCCAAGCAGAACTGGCAACCAGCTGATTGTCAAAACTTAGCATGTGTTTCCTGTCAGATACCAAACACTGCAGCATGTGAGTCTTGCCGTATTGAATATGTTTGGCTCTACATATGCATGCGCATAAGCCCTGCAATATACAATAGCTTAGTCTATTGAAAATTTTTTTTTAGAAATAAAAGAGCCCTAGTGCTTCATTCCAAGGCGTTAGCTTGAGATGTGGTGAAGATTTCTGTTCTTCTCCCTTCAGAGTGGTTCATCTCTTCGGTGTGTGGTATCATCCGGGCTTTATACCGACTCCCCAATCCCTCTGATCGAGTCCGTCCTGGATGAAAGCATGCACTTGAGCACGTGTTTAAGACACGTATTTGATCGTTTATTATAAGGCCATGCATGCGGCGCGCTCTCTACTCTGTCCGCGCGCACATGAGCATCAGCATGAGGAGGATGATCATGCAGACCCAATCGAAGTCTCAAGCAAACCACAATCAGCAGTGGATCAGTGAATCAAAAGAAGGTGAAATACTCATGGTGTGCCATAGATGAACTTGGATCATCCTCCTCATGCCGATGATCACGTATGCGCGGACGGAGTAGAGAGCGCGCCGCACGCACAGCCACAGTGAGGGGCAAAGCACCCGGCAAGCGCTCGGTCTGATGCTGCTGCTGATGGTGGTGATGGTGTGTGGTGTGTAGAGCAGCTCTCTTCACTGCTTTTGACCATACGGAAGAGGAGGGAAGACTTGCGGATAAGTTAAGCAACACTTGTGGTATAAAAGAAAAGATCATAGAACCAAAGGGAACACTCTGAAAAAATTTTCCACGTACGTGCCAGAAAATTTTGGTCTGCTCAAAGTGGAGGAACACATTCGGAATCATACGGAATGACACGGAAGCTGAGGGAATAACTGAGGAACGTTTGAGGATGACAACATTTTTGCTTCCAAAAGTCTGCCACACTCTAGTGAAATGGGGGTATTAACCACAAGTGTGCCTCTGTTCACCCAGCAGTATAAATGGGTACCAGTAAAAATATACTGGAAAGGTAACCTGCAATGGACTAGCATCCCATCCAAGAGGAGTTGTACTACTTCTCGCTTCACACTATGGAAACCGGGGATAAGGACTGGTCTGATGAGCCACTATAGCTTGGGTGTAAAAAGACCAATAGACGTTACCTTACCTTTACATATTTACTGTGACCTGTCTTATGTACAATTCAACTGAAAAAAAGGCCCCTGCCTTTGATGAGGTGGGGGGTCACAGAGGCGGAGGTAGGCCCAAAAGTAATGCATCTGCACACACTCTTATAAATTGGAGATGGGGATGCATCTCTGTTCAGAATGAACCATTCATTCATTTTCTGTAATGGCTTAATCCTAATTAGAGTCGTGCGTAGAATACACCCTGGACCGCTTACCAGGCCATCGCAGGGCGGAAACACGCTGACAGCTATCCAGCCTGCTCTTTACGAAAGTCAGCAATGTTTCTTTTACATGCCTCACACCACAGACAGTGAGAAACATGTCCGGCCTTTGATAACCCAGATAGCTGCACTGGGGGGACAATGACAACCCGTTGACAGTGGGGCTTGAACACCCAACCTTAGGATCAGTGTTCTAGCACCTTTACCACCAAGCCACCCTTGCCCAGACTTAACCAATCAGATTCAAACTCATGTTGAATTCAACTGTGTCGAATTAGTGTTATTAGCTATTTAAAAACAATCAAGTATAACAGAGGTTCCGTCTGACAACATCACTCCATGAACGATTTTAAAGTGTGTGCCAGTGCTGCGATTCTGGGCATGCTCAGAGACACGATGAAATTCTGATTGGCAGTACCAGCAAGGAAGTGTCAAGAACTCATTGGATTGGCTGAGCTACTTCACTGACCTGCATATAATAATACATTACTGGTCAGTACTGAGCTGCAGAAGCCACAAACTCAGAAATCTCAGAAAACATTTCTTTTTGCTCCTAAACCAACTGACGACAATAAAGCCGAGTTGGCAAAAAAACGTTAGTTGCCTAAATGATTTTGGATTCAACGTCACGCTCATCTCTGGCAGCATCAGAAACACTAAAATGTGATGTCTCACATCGACTTTCACATCCATTTTTCACTTCCATGGAAAAACAAATGCTATCTCCTGCAGTTCAGCCCCCGCTATTAATCTATAGGATAAAGTGACCAGTTTTGTGCATTTTATGGTCATTTATGTTAAAATAAGCAGTTGTATTTTGGCCTGGTAAGCTGTCCAGAGTGTACGCTGCCCTTGCCCAGAGTCGGCTGAGATGGTTGCTAGCCTTCCAGTGGGCCTTATTAGGATTAAGCGGTTACGATAATGAATGATGATGATGAAGCGACTGTATTGCTTAAATGCATCACATACACGCACATTAATGCTGTAAGGATGCCAAATACCACTACTCTAATTAGTAGTCAGCACACACCTACCATCAATTAAAGTGACTCTAACTGACCCCAAATAAAGTTAATCTGTTCTAAGAGGATTTTTCTGACATTTTTAGTTACATCTTAAAATAAAAGCCGTAGGGCTCCTGAGTGGCATATGCATGACTATTAACCCAGAGATCACAAGTTTGAATCCAGGTTAATGCCACAGCTAGCTATGAGAGCAGTAGACGCCCTGACAATCCAATAAAAGGTGCTTCAACAAAGCCTTAATTTAAGGTGCTTATATTAGTGAGTGATTTTTATATTTTTTTTTATACCTACATGCTTATTACATCATTATACTTTGTTCTCACATCTGTCAATCTGAAAAATAAAAAAGACAAGCCCTTCATTTCCCCTACAAATTTAATTAATGCGCGGAGAAGATTAACATCGGAAAAGCAGAAGTCCCTCAGCACATAGAGCAACTTAAATTAGTAATGTCATTCATCAACAGCCATAATTGTCACACAGGATTCTCTGAAATGATTAATGAAACATAGTGGCATTTTTTAGCATTGTGTATATCTTACACACACACACACACACACACACACACACACACGTGCATGTTGATAACTAGTCAAGTAGTATACACTGTACTAAAGAAAATAATCTTACCCGGGAGCAGATTTCATGCAGGCTGGTGGCGATTGCTTTAGCAGGTGTGTCACAGCGGAAAACATGACATTTTAAGATTCGGGTGTCTTTGTCACGTGCTACATAGGCAAAATCCCTAGAAACACAAAACCAGTATGATTCAGATGTGCAAAACCGAAATGTCTGGGACATAATATGAAATCAGAATGACACGTAAATATACAACCTTCTATGAACCATAAAACTGGTCAAAAAAAGAAAATTACATTTCTGAAAGAAAAGACCAATGGAATGACGAGAAGGATGAGAGAGGGGGGGAGAAAAGAGAATATTACCTCTCTCTGGATCCATGACAGCAGTTAAAAAAAAAAAAGAAGAACAGGAATTAAAGAGAAGAGAAACACTCATCTCTTTTTACACATACACATTCCACAAAGATTGTTTCTGCTAAATTCATGACACCTGATGGATAAACCTCAGGATGGTTGGGGGTTTGTGCGTGTGCACATGTGGGTGAGCGAGGCAAATAGATATTAATGTAATCATTCGTATTTATCCAAAGTCCTATAAACATGTAAGCTGCCTCCAGGAAGCAGATCCCCGTGTGCCTGAATATAAAACAATATGGTGATCAACGAATGAAACAGAAAGATAAGATAGAAAAAAATCAATGAATAAAAGGAGGGAGATGAGATTTCCTTTCAGCTTTTTCCCTTTATCAGGGGTCGCCACAGCGAATGTTTCGCACATTTGATTTGGCATAGGGTTTTTTTTATGTCGGATGCCCTTCCTGACACACCCCCAAGACGGTGTTGAGGCCAGCGATGTTGTATGGAACAGTGGCCCTGGGGAAAAGACAGGAGGCAGAGCTGGAGGTAGCAGAGATGAAAATGTTGAGGTTCTCTTTGGGAGTAACGAGGATGGATAAGATCAGGAATGAGCACATCAGAGGGACAGCACATGTAAGACGTTTTGGAGACAAAGTCAGAGAGGCTAGATAAGATAAGATAAGATAAGATACAGCATTATTAATCTCACAATGGAGAAATTCACTGTTACAGGCTCTTGAGGTACCATCAGTAGGGGGTGCAAAAATAGATACAAATACAAACATACACACATACTATTGTATACATATATAAGTAAATAAATAACAGTCGTCCACTGAAGGAGCTACTCAGCTTCTCTACAGTCTGGTGCAGTGGATGAGAGCTGTTGACCATGATGGATGTGAGCTTTGCCACCATCCTCCTCTCTCTCTCTGTGGAGGAGGCGAGTGAGAGGAGGATGTGAGCTTTGCTACTATCCTCCTCTCACTCACCTCCTCCACAGAGTCCAGTGGGCAGCCTAGGACAGAGCTGGCCCTCCTTACCAGCTTGTTCAGTCTCTTTCTGTCCCGCTCTGTGCTGCCCGGGGCCCAGCAGATGGCAGCGTAGAGGATTGCAGAGGCTACCACAGAGTCATAAAAAGTCCTGAGCAGAGGTCTGCATACTCCGAAGGACCTAAGTCTCCTCAGAAGGTGGAGGCGACTCTGGCCCTTCTTGTTGGTGTTGTGGGACCAGTCCAGTTTATTGTTAAGGTGAACGCCCAGGTATTTGAAACTGTCCACTATCTTAATGTCCTGTCCCTGGACGTTCACTAGTGAGTGTGTGTGTGTGTGTGTGTGTGTGTGTGTGTTAGAGTGCTTCTTCTGAAGTCGACCACCATCTCCTTCGTCTTCCTAGTGTTCAAGCACAAGTGGTTGCACTCACACCAGTCCACGAAGTCAACGATGACCGACCGGTACTCCTGCTCGTTCCCCTCTGACGCACGGCCCACGATGGCAGAGTCGTCCGAGAACTTCTGGAGGTGGCAGCTGTCTGTGCTATAGATGAAGTCCGAGGTATAAATGTAGAAAAGGAAGGGTGAAAAGACGGTGCACTGCGGTGACCCCGTGCTGCAGACTGCCACCTTTGACTTACAGCCGCACGTACTGTAAGTAAGGTAGTCGATAATCCAGGCAGCAAGATGCCCGTCCACTCCCACGTCCTCCAGCTTCCCCCGCAGAAGCGCTGGCCTGATGGTGTTGAAGGCGCTGGAGAAGTCAAAGAATATGACCCTCACAGCGCTGCCAGCGATCTCCAGGTGGGTGAGTGCCCGCTGCAGAAGGTAGATGACGCGCCTTCTACCCCGATGTTGGGCCTGTAGGCAAACTGCAGCGGGTCTAGGGTGGGGCTCACCATAGAGGGAGGTGTTCGAGGAGGAGCCTTTCCATGGTCTTCATAAGGTGGGAGGTCAGGGCGACAGGTCTGTAGTGGGCTGGTTCCTTCGCTTGAGCTGTTTTGGGAACCGGAACCACACAGGAGGTCTTCCACAGGACGGGAACCTTCTCCAAGCGGAAGCTCAGGTTGTACAGGTAGCATAGTACCTCACAGAGCTGGTCTGCGCAGGTCCTCAGCAGCCTAGGACTGATGCCATCTGGTCCTTCAGATTTCCTCTGATTTAGTCGCCTCAGCTGTCTCCTCACCTGGTCTGATGTGAGGGGAGGGGGCTGGGGTGGGCTGCAGAGGGAGGGGATGTGTCTGTCGGGCTGTAGCAGTCAAGTGAAGTTGGCCTGGGGAGGGGGGAGGTGTCTGCTGGTCTGGAGACGTGTGAAGGGGGGGGGGCGGGGAGGGAAGGGGGCAGAGGGGGAGGGGGAGAATCAAACCTGTTGAAGTAACAGTTTAATTCCTCCGCCCAGCGCTGGTCACCATCAGCTGTCCCTCTGACACTCTGCCCAAATCCAGACATGGTCTTTAGTTCTCTCCAGATGTCCCGCACGTTGTTCTGAGCCAGCTTCTCCTCCATCTTCTTCCCATAGTCCTTCTTGGCCCTCCTGATCCTCCACTGGAGCTCACGCTGGACCTTCTTCTTCTCCTCTCTATCCCCCGAGATGAAAGCCCTCTTTTTCTGGTTCAGGAGGACTTTAAACTCAGGGGTGACCCACGGGTGGTTGTTGGAGAAGCACCGTACCCTCAGTGTTGGCACAGTGCTGTCCACGCAGAAGTTCATGTAATCGGTGATACAGTGTGTGAGGCCGTCGATGTCATCACCAAAGGAGTCACAGAGCATGCTCCAGTCTGGGGTCTGGAAACAGTCCCTAAGCCTCTCATTGGTCTCCTCGGTCCACACTTTCACAGACCGCTTCTGTGCAGGTTCTTTTCGCACCCTGGGTGTGTATTGGGGGAGCAGGTAGACCAGGTTGTGGTCTGAGCGTCCCATTGGGGGGAGGGGTGGAGCTGTAAGCGTCCTTCACATTAGCATACAGCAAGTCCAGAGTTTTATTGTCTCTTGTGGTGCACTTCACGTATTGCGTGAACGTCGGGAGAGAGGTGGAGAGAAGGGCGTGGTTAAAGTCCCCGCTGATCAGAATCATGGCGTGGGGGTGACGAGTCTGTGTCTGACTGACAGCGCTGTGGAGACGCTCACACGCGGCCGCCGCATCAGCCGAGGGCGGAATGTACACGCAAAACACAATCACATGTGAAAACTCCCTCGGTAGATAAAATGGCCGCGCGCTCACCGCGAGCAGCTCCAGGTCCCACGTGCATAACTGCTCCTTCACGTGCACGTTGGCCGGGTGGCACCACCGTTCATTCACATAGACCGCCACACCCCCTCCTTTCTTCTTACCGCTCTCCGTTACACTCCGATCTGCACGCGCGAGTGTGAATCCGTTAAGAGAAACCACAGAGTCCGGTGTGAGTTCATTCAGCCACGTCTCTGAAAAACACATGAGGCTGCAGTCCCAGTACTACCTCTGCTGCCGGGTCAGCGCCGCCAGCTCCTCGGTCTTGTTGGCGATCGGTCGGACATTTCCCATGATGACAGAGGGAACACATGTCCTCCGCATCTTTCGTCCCCCTCTGCAGCCTCTCCTTTTCCTCCGTATTTCCACAGGAACAATGGGCTTTTCCGCGTGAAGGAGGGCGGGGGCGCGCAGGCCGAGGAGGGTCTCACGTGTGTAAGACCTGCGTTGCTCAGAGCCGTCGGTGAATTAATTTCCTTACGCCAATCCAAAAAGTGAAAGTAAAAGTGCACAGAAAAACAAAAGCATCATAAAAGTAGGTTTCCCAAATGCAGGATTGAAGAAAGAAAAAGAAAATTTGAAAAAAAGATCAAGAAACACGCCTATATACAATAGAAAAGAGAAAAAAAAAGAAAAACTGAAGAGCTCCTGTAATTGGCTGCAGGTCACCCGGCGCCATCTTTGAAAAAAAAAAAAGATGAGATGGTTTGGACATGGACAGAGGGGGGATAGTGAGTATATTGGTAGTAGGATGTTGAGGTTGGAACTACCAGGCAGAAGGCCTAGAGGAAGACCAAAGAGACGATTCATGGATGTGGTGAAGGAGACATGAAGGCAGTTGGTGTAAGAGAAAAAGATGCAGAGGATAGGGTGAGATGGAGGCAGATGATTCGCTGTGGCGACCCCTGAAGGGAAAAGCCGAAAGGACAAGAAGAAGAAAGACGCTGACGGCTTTGCAGCCTTCTCTTTACAAAAGTCAGCAATGGTTTTTTTACATGAACCTCTCACCATAGACAGTGAGAGACATGGCCTGCCTTTGATAATCCAGTTAACTGAACTGGAAGGACAGTGATAACTTTGTGGGGAGTGGGACTGGAACCCCCAACCTTAGGATCAGCGATCCTATACCACTATACCATATATAGCACATTATACCACTAGACAACCACTGCCCCCTCAAAATAAATAAAAGGAGGAAAGAGTCCCGAAAAATACAAAAAATTATTTACTTTATCATTTTAATGTGGTATTTAAAATTCATTGGCCTGATAAATGACTCAGGAGGAAAAAAATACTTAAAAACTAAAAATTTATGTAACCCCTTGAGACTGTACTGTCGTCATACAGGGACATCATATTTCTTCTGAGTTATATTGTATATATGTCTTTGTACAATCCTCATATGAGAAATATTGGGTGATATTATTTTTCCAAAGTTCTTCATATTTGAAAACCAAGATTAGTTTAGTAGTAATCTGGTGGTAAAAAGCAGAAGCACTGTGACAAGACATGTAACACTGGGGTTTGGGTCTTAGGTTAAATCACACCCACTACCAATCTTCCACCTATCTCACAATGGCTACCACAGTTATTTCCTAAAAGACCTCAATCCCTCATGTTACTGAACTGTTCATCATCTGACTGACAGCAGCGTCACATACTCTTCTGCATACCTGAGCACATATGTTGAAATGAAGTTTTGTCTTAGCATGTCATCAATCAGCATCAAACAACCAAAACACCTAAATAAAGATCGCTAGGTTCCACTGGATAGTCTTCAGGTTCAAAACTCCATCCACTTTTCACTTGTTGGAAAGTTGGAGAAAACATCAAAGGAACAGCTCTGTGAGTCATTTCTTTTTGAGGAGTTTTTGCGGCCCTCAGTTTAAACACATGGTTCCCACACATTGAGCCAAATGTCGTTCAAGGACTTTTCAAGGAACAAATTTTCATTTTCAAGTCCTGTTTAAAAAAGGAAAATACAACAAGAAATACTGTTTCTGACTTTCAAAGAGTGAAATACATTGATTGTAATATACTGTAAATTAATACATATCATCTGAGCCATAAGGCACACCGTGGGGCCAGTGGTGTAGTAGTTAGGGTGCTGTGCTCATGATCGGGAGGTTGTGAGTTTGAATCCCACTGAGACTCTCACTGTGTGAAGACCTCTGGGCAAGGTCTCAACCACAAGTGTGCCTCTGTTCACCCAGCAGTATAAATGGGTATCAGTAAAAACATACTGGGAAGGTAACCTGCGATGGACTAGTGTCCCATCCAGGGGGAGTTGAACTCCTGCTCACTTCACGCTACGGAAACCGGGGATAAGCACCGGCCTGATGAGCCACAAGCCTCAGGTGTAAAAACCCAACAGACTTACCATAAGGCATATCGGATAAGGCATAGCATCAGTGAATAGTCTTTGAACGGTCTCTACATTAATATACTTAACATTATACACTTGGTAATGTACGGTAATAAACTTAACAATAACTCTGTACAGTCAATACAAAACAATAAACACATTTTATTCCATTTTTATAAATCCACCAAATTCTTCATCTTCTGTGTCTGTGTTTAACAGTTGCGCGATTTCAACATCAAGCGTGCCCAGATCCCTCTCGTCATTATCCGAGTCAGTCTCGTAGCTGATACTTGGCTGATCAGTGATAATTTCTGCCTCGCTGAAAGCTCGGATGACACTTGAGACTGAAATCTTATCCCAGGCATCCACGATCCACTGGCAGATAGTGGCATAACTCGGCCTCGTTGCCTCCCGTCTTGGTGAATGTGTGTTCACCTTCCATCATCCAATGTTCCCACATAGCTCACAATTTAACTTTGAATGACCTGTTGATGCCAATATCTTGCAGTTGGAGTTCTTTTGTTAATCCACCCGGAATGATGGCAGCTCTGCATTAGTTTGCTTCATCAGGGTTTTAACAGTACCAGTGAGATGGGCGCGCATGGAATCGCAGATTAACAGAGACGGGAGATTTGTGGAAAAAAAGCCATCCAGTATCTTAACATAAACTTCTCTCAGTCACTCACCCATCTTCTCGTCCATCCAGCCCTTCACGATGACATTGGCTGGAAACCTTTCTTTTGGCAAAGACTTCCATTTAAAAATTAGGTAATCTTGCTTCCTCCAATCTCTTACCATCGATTCATTGATATTGAATTATCTGATAGCTGCTCTATTTCCATGTTTTATTGCATGACTGATAGCAGGTCAGGTCAGGTCAGGTATGAGGGCATGCGCCGGGACGGCACTTTGCTGCGTCCACCAGCCGCCTCCACTCATCCTGCCGTCTCCTGGCGATCGACCAGGCCTGCGCAGGGCCCATAACCCCCGGCAGGGCAGCCCTCAGCTGCGACAACCACGTCGCACGCGGTCGTCCCCGCGATCGGCTCCAGCCCCTAGGATCCCAAACGGACAGGATCCGGTGTGCTGGGTCCGAAGGCGGGAAACGCGCCAAGTGCCCATAGTAGTGCAGCTGACGGTCGCAGATCAAGCAGGTTACTCTTACCATCCCCGCATCCCCGAGCACCTTCTGGTTGGTAACAAAGTCCCACCACCGGTATCCGAAGATACGGCGAAGGGAAGTCATAACAAAGGAGTCCAGTCGTCATCCAAGCTCAACCGTGAGCGTGCATGTCTCACTTGAGTAGAGCAAGACAGGGAGCACAAGGGAGTGAAAGACTCTGACTTTCGTCCGCCTGCTCAGATACCTCGACCGCCACACGGTCCTGTCCAGTGAGTCCATCACCCCATAGGCTAGACCAAGTCGACGATTGATCTCGGCCCTGCAATCAGTGGAACGATGGACCACGCTGCCAAGGTAAGTGAAAGACTCCACGATCTCTACTCTTTCACGACCCACAGCGATCGAGTCAACAGCAATATCCAAGAGGTCGCCGAAAGCCTGGATCTTGGTTTTGATCCAGGAGACTCGCAAACCAAGCGGTTCCGCCTCCTCACCCAACAAAGAGTGAGTCTCTGTTAGGATATCCACCGTTTCCGTGAAGATCACTGCGTCATCGGCAAAGTCCAGATCAGTAATCCGAACCTCACCGAACGACACACCGCAGGCCGATCCACCTGATACCGCCGCCATGGTCCAGTCCATTGTGGTACTGAAGAGAGTGGGGGCCAGAACACAACCCTGCCTCACTCCAGTCTCGACCGAAAAGAAGTCAGAGGTGGAGCCCCCACACCTCACAGCACTCTCTGTCCCAGAATACAGCGACAATATCAGCCAGACCAAAGCCGACGGGATCCCACGTAGACGAAGTATGCCCCAGAGGGCCTCCCTATCCACTGAATCGAACGCCTTGCGAAAATCTATATAGGCGGCAAGGAACCCCCTATCAAACTCCCGTAAGCGCTCGGATAGGACGTGGAGCGCCAGGATGCGGTCAACGGTAGACCTCTTTGGTGTGAACCCGGACTGTTCAGGGCGCTGGTGTGCTAGAAGCTGCTGACAGATCCTGTCCAGTAGAATCCATGCGAAGACTTTGCCCAGAACTGAGAGGAGAGCAACCCCCCGGTAACTGTTGCATTCTCGGGTATCACCCTTCCCCTTCCAGATCGGGACAATGATGCCCCGTTTCCAGTCAGCTGGGATAACACCTGTGCTCCATACGGAGCACACAAGAACGAACAGCCACCTGAGGATGGCCTCACCTCCCGCCTTAAGCATTTCCACGTGGATACCACAAACTCCCGCAGATTTGCCATCCGCCAAGCGCCACACCACCCTCCGAGTTTCCTCATGAGTTGGCGGGTCGCAGCCTGGGGGAGGGTCGGCAACAAGAGTTTCAGCATCCCCAATGGCCAAGCTCCGGGCGGGAGGGTCAGCACGATACAACTCCTCAAAGTACTCGGCCCAACGAGTCCTCACTTCCGATTCTTCAGTAAGGACACTACCGTCTGCAGCTTTCACCGTCTGACATCGCGATGTGGACCGAGAGGAACGGAGACTCCGCAACGCCCTGTAAGCCGGGCGAGAGTCACTCAAATTCAAGTGGCCCTCAACCGTCTCACAGAGATCGCGGACCGCAGCCTCCTGATCTCTTCGCACCGCCTTGACGGCTTCGCGCTTCAGGTCCCTGGCCAGTCCAACTCTGCCATCAAGTTGAGCCTGTCTCGCTCTCTCGATGATGTCGATGGTCTCAGAGGAGATGGCTATTCCCGGTCGTTTGGGCGACCCCGATATGCAGCCACGGGACACCGCCAGGGTGCAGTCTCTGAAACCAGTCCAGAGAACCTCCGTGCCCGCACCCGCGTCCAGATCCTCCAGGGATTCCCCAAGCCTACTGGAGAACTCCGAAGCCACATCAGGGTCCCTGAGTCGGCTTACATCAAATCGCATTTGACGAGCCAGGGCTTTCTCAGGGCGCCTGAAGCGGATCTTCAGAGTCGCCACCAGAAGCCCGTGGTCTCCCAAGAATAGCTGGGCACTTCTGAAGACATGGCAGTTCTGGACCAGCCGCCAGCGACTACCTACGAGAACATGGTCGATCTCCTTCCTAGAGACGCCGTCGTTGGAGTACCAAGTCAAGCGTCACGGATCCGATCTCTGGAACCACGAGCCAGCAATCCTTAAGCCCCAACTTTTTGCAAAGTCAAGAAGCATTAAGGCGCTTTCATCGCGCCGTCCAGAGCCGTGGTGACCGACACATACTTCGTAGCTATCCCGGTTAGTGCCAGTGGTCGCATTGAAGTCCCCCAGTATGATCGGGGTGTCCCTTCCCAGAACCCCCGACACCACCGAGTTGAGCTGGTCGTAAGAGGTTTCCTTCATAGATCGATCACTTACCCCGGTCGGAGCGTACACTGCGACGATAGAGAGCATCCCCACTGTGTGAGTCACCCTCAGTCGCATAATACGCTCGTTGACCGGGACCACCTCCAATACCAAAGGAGCCAATCGATCAGCGACGGCGACTCCTTGAGTGTGAAGACCGTCGGCCCGGCCAGACCAGTAGTAAGTGTACCCACCGACACCTGTCTCGCTGGACCCAGGCCTCCACACCTCAAAGAGGGCCGCAATGCCAAAGCCAAGCAGACTAAGCTCCCTTGATACCAGAGGCAGGTGAGAGTCGTCCCGCAGGGAAGTCACGTTCCATGCGCCGACCTGGACCGACCACCTCAGATTCAACCGAGGCGACCGAAAGCAGCTAGTGTCCGACACCTGACTGATAGCCTTCAGTTTGAAATCCACCTCGTAAGCATGTCTCTTAACGGGTGCCAATTTGGGCTCCTCTACACACCACATGCCTTCGTCAATACATAAGGCGCACCAGATTATAAAGTGCACTATCAATTTTTGATAACGTCAAAGGATTTTAAGTGCACCTTATGGCCCGGAAAATACGGTATGTAAGAATGCAAACATTCTTAAAATGTCAACTACTACATTTCAATGTAATAACTAATTAAAAAAAAAATAATTTATTATTTTGCTGGAAAATATGCAATCATTTTAATAAACTGTAACAAGCAGACCAAATATTTTCTTAAATGTCCATGTAAACACTTTCTTCACCTTTGGCTTCGGATCAACACGTACTGGTTGCGGATCCATTAGGCGTAGTTATGGTAACGCTAACATTAGTGCTTGTGGCAGTTGTTCTGACTGTATTTCCTTTGCAATAGTCCGTTATCAGAGTACCCTCATGCTTCTCGGTTCTTAAAAGTCTTTGCATGTTTTGTCAGTGAGTGACATTTGATTTTATGTGTGACTTTAATGCTCCTCCCCGAGAGCACCAACTGTAATGTTTTTTTGCAAGCCTTGCAAAATGCATGATGCCGGCTTTTGCCGACATCTATCCAATCACTGTAGTATTTGTTCTCCTGCCATTCTGCTTTAAATATATACTGACCACCTGGCACTGTGGCTGTTGATACAATACAGTCCACTCAAGCTTTTTTATAAATATTTATTCACTCGTGATGAGCGCAAAGGTCGCCTGCGACGCCATTACCAAATTGCCAAAAATGGGATCTGTATGTCAAAAAACAGACTGAGAAACTTCTAGAATTTTGTGTCATAAAGCAGATGTGTTCGCAGACGACGCTTGACAAACATCAATTTTCTGTGACTTTATTGTAGAAAAGGTACAAAAATCAGAAGTTTCTAATAAAATGTTATGCATTTATTGCGCAGATAGGCCCAAACCTAAAAATCAAGTACTATTCAAGGATGGATTAAGAAAACCATTGGTTTTCAAGGGATGGCCTGGTAATTCCAGGGCCCCTGAAAAGAATTTATTTTTCAAGTACTTTTCAAGGCATTCAAGCACCCGTGCGAACCATGTAAACAGTTTCATATGATACTACTGGGGCACTTATAGATAGCAAGGTAACTCCATGAGGAATAAATGGATTGTGGAGTGCAGTGACTAATCTGAAAAAAACTTAGATAAGACTACAGATTTCATTATTATTACTTTACATATATCCCCTTGTTGGGTGTCTGATGAACATTTTGCCTCATGTAAAATATAGGGATTTCACAAGGTCCCATGCACAGATCACCTCCAAAACTTAATGGATTACTTATACTTTACTTTGTTACTTGATTACTTGTATGATACCCTACTTTAGGAAATATATATTTTTTAAATCCATTCATAACGTTGAGTTATACAGTAGGCCCCCGTTATTCGCAGGGATTCGGTTCCAGCCCTGTAAGGTCACTGTAACGTCACATTCTTGCTTATCCTTACCCATTGTATTACTGCCAGCATTCCTGTGCTTATAACTGTGGACTTTTTATTTGCTGTTGTGATGTTTTACAAGGCTGCATTCTTCCACTCAAGATAAGGAGACTGCTTACAGAGTAGTAAACGTTCGCCCCGAAGACACAGGAATATGCTTTATGGTTTCTTATCATGCACTGTGATTTACGGTACGACTTTTAGATTGTGAACAAAGAAACATGGGACTTTGTAACCACTTTTTCGCACACACCTCCACTGTATAAAAGCTTTATGCCCAGTGAAGCACACTGAGCAGCTGATGAATAAACCAGACTGATTTCCCTCGTGTGGTTTGTCATTGTCTGTTCCCGGAGTACTCTCAGACATTGAGACACAGAGATACAGACGAGCTAGAGACGCGGCAGTCGGGACAGAGTCTTCCTTACAGGCCCCTTCCGCGAATGAAGATAATCCGCAAGTTCTGTACCCAGAGGTAAAACCCCATGTATTATATTACATGCAGGAATGATGAACCGCAAGTAAAATACTATGTATCTATTACATGCGCTAAAATATGCTTCTTAAACACATTCTATCGACAGTTTTACTGATTAATACAGTATTAATGTATTAATGATTAAGTTAAACTTAATTTTTTACTTTTGGTATTTATTGAAAAATAAAAATATAAACATTATACAGCATATATATATATATATATATATATATATATATATATATATATATATATATATAAAATCCTCTGAGAGCCATATTTATATTTTAATACTCAATACAACTAAATGGAAAAAGAAGACCAACAAGTTTTGAGTATAATAAGACTCTGAATTTATTTTAAACAACATTGTGATAATGAAGTTATTTATGAATAAGAAAGTAATTTTTACTATTAACGTGACTTCTGGTGCTGCATGGTTTTGCTGATGGCTGTAAGTGTGGTTGATACATGCTGAGGTTCAGCTTCATGCAGGCGTTTAGGCTTCCATCTGTTAAACATGACCTCAGGTTGATCTTGATGTTTTTCACGTGTGAGAAGGACTGCTCACGTACGCATGTGGAGCCAAAATGGTCAATACGGCACGACTCAAAAGGATTGGCTCTCCGCTGCGCATCACAGCGACAAGTAGCGTTGAAAATAGATTTATAGATTAAAATGCGTGATATTTATTTATCTGTTTTTGTTTTATTTGATGGCTTTTTTCTGTATTTTTATTTAAAGGACAGCAAAACTATGTATTAGTTATTCTGTTAATAAAGGCAACCTGATTTATCTGAGAGCCAGATGCAGTCATCAAAAGAGCCACGTCTGGCTCGCAAGCCATAGGTCTCCGACGCCTGCAGAAGGTCCTCGTTATTCATGGGGGTTTGGTTCCGGCTTCTCCGGCGAATGATGATATTTAATAAATGTTTAATAAAAATGTTTAATAATGGTTTAATTAACACATATGTCATGCATATTTCATACAAAATTGGTGTACTTTTATCATTTTTAAAGGATTTATGGGGTACACTTGGGAGCCTTGGAACGAATCAGTCGTTTTACATGTAAAATGCGCCTCTATTTACGAAACCTCTGCATTACGAAAAAGGCGCTGGAATGGATTAATTTTGTAAGTATGAGGCCGACTGTATTAATATAGTAATGATTAAGAAAAACTTATTTTTTTACTGTGATATTTATTGATAATAAAACATAAACATTATTCAGCGTATATATATATATATATATATATATATATATATATATATATATATATATATATATATATATATATATCGATAGAGAGAGAGAGAGAGAGAGAGAGAGAGAGAGAGAGAGAATTTTCTGAGTAGATCCTTCTGTAAGAGAGTGCTCAATACTTTTTCATAGAGTGAATATAAGTAAAAATAAAAGGACAGGACTAAGACTTTCTATTGAAACTTCATTTTTCACTAAAGATCTGTTTCGAGGGGTGGTGAAACCATCCTCTCTCTTCAGGTGATTACAGATGAGTCTCACCACAGATGAGTCTTCACTCACTACAGAAGAGAATCACCTGAAGAGAAAGGATGGTTTCACCACCCCTCGAAACAGATCTGTAGTGAAAATGAAGTTTCAATAGAAAGTCTTTTATTTATATATATATATATATATATATATATATATATATATATATATATATATACACACACACACACACATACAGTCGGCCCCCAACTTACGAAGACCCCTGTGTACGAAATCCCCGGGTTACGAAAAACATTTTCCCAAGTTTCCGTCACCGAAATATGAAACAACCCCCTCTTACCAAACGAAATTCAAAATTCAAACGCGCCAATCAAAATTTCACACGACGTGAGAGTTGCTTTCTCATTGGCTGTCTCTCAAAGTCCCGCCCCGCTGACCCCCCCAGATAGAGACAGAAGGAAGCTTCACGCTTTAGTTTCGTTTTTTAAGTTGTTTTAATTCAGTAAATGTTTAATAAATGTGGGCGCATTTGAGCTCATCTGAAATTACGATCCCTCAAGGAATCAAATTGAAGTTGAGTTTGTCAAGCAGGGAATGAGCTTTGAATTCACGTCTTGTGGGCATGGCCCACAGTGCGCGGCCGAGAGAGAGAGAGAGAGAGAGAGAGAGACAGGGGTGTGTGTGTGTGTGTGTGTTAATAAAAAATGTTTCATAATGGTTTAATTAATAAATATGTTAATAAAATGGTTTAATATGTTCATAAATGTTTAAATTGTTTAATACATAATTTTCTTTTACTTTTAACACATATCATACAAATTTGATGTACTTTATAATTTTCAAACAGTTTATGGGGTTTATCCAGTCCAAAGACTGGAGCCTTGGAATGAATTAGGCGTTTAACATGTAAGATGCGACCCCTATTTACGAAATCCCCGCAATACAAAAAGGGCTCTGGAATGGATTAATTTCGTAAGTTGGGGGCCGACAGTTTGTGTTGATCGGTTCAATGTGCCATGTGTTAACCAGTGTCTCTCCCACTTATGCCGGTCCCAAGCCTGGAGAAATGCAGAGGGCTATGTCAGGAAGGGCATCCGACGTAAAACCAATGCCAAAATTTTATGATGCAAATCAGAATATTACCCCCATACCGGATCGGTCGAAGCCCAGGTTAACAACGACCGCCATCAATGCTGTCAATCAACAGTGTGCTGAAGGAAATTGGACTACTGCTGCGAATATGCGGGGGTGCAAGTACAAAACCACGAATAGTGAAGAACCTACTGTACTGCACACATACAAACAGGAAAAAGAATAGAGGCACTTGCCTCCTGGCGCAAAGAGATTATTATAACTCATTAGAGTTATAATGAACTGCCTTCCCACAGTGGATGTCAGATTAACATTTTGCCCGATGTTACAGATAGGGATGTTTGAGATTCCCCCCACTATGACCCCATGCACAAATCATCTCCAAAAATTAATTTATTCTTTTCAGACCCAGGTGCATCCCCTCCACCAAGTTTGATAAAAAAGCAGATCTCTAGTTTTTGTGTAATCCTGCTAACAGTCAAGCAAACAAACAGATACTGGTGAATACATAACCATAACAAACCAACACAGGTAAAAAACAATCTTCCAGCAGAGTAAATAACAGCGATAGTAACAGTTATACTAACAGTCACCTAACATCATTCTATAGTTAATTTATCATTTACTGCTTTATTAAGTAACAATCAGAGGTTCTCAGACCTGGAGAAAGTCTTCAAAGACTTCAAATAACAGTTAAACAAGCGTGAACCTAAAAACTCTCTATGTTGTAACATTTATAAATTGCTCTCTGTCTGATGGAATGAGAGAACACAAATGTGTGGTTGTATAAAAAAAAATATAGTAAATCTATAAATGTCTGCTCTCAGCACAATAACTACGTTTATGTTTCAAATAAAGCATTTTAATCACACTCTCTCTCTGTCTCTCTCACTCTCTCACACACACAAACACACACACACACACACACAGAGAGAATTGTCATTTAAAAGATCCCTAAGGGGTCCTCTGTTCCATTATTCTGTGCCATTTACTACTTAAGAAACACAAGAGAACCAACAACAGAACCCTGAGGATTCCCTTATTCCAACAAAATCTCACATTGGTGTTCTGTTTGAGTCTTGTTCCTTTTATTGTTTCAGCCCTCATGTCATCAAAATGACATTTTCTTTCTTTACAGCTCATCCCCAGATCTCTCTCCCGCTCGCTCTCGCTCTCTCTGTTTCTCTCTCTCTCTTTCTCTTTAATATTCATGCAAACAGTTTCTCAGGGAAAAAATTTCACCAATTTATAAATCTGCATTTATGCCTTGAAAGAAAAAAAGAAGTAGAGAAAAAAGGATAGCAAGAAAACAGTGTTCAAATACTCACATCTAGTACAGCCCTTGTTTGAGTGTCATGCTTAATCAGTTCCCCTGCTCTTCATCACTGATTTAAAGACTTCACCTTGCTTCTCTCTCTCCCTCTCCCTCTCTCTCTCCTTACCAGCCAATCCCTGCTTCCCCTTGCTCCCTCCCCTCAAAGCACTCACTCCAAGAACTTGCCGAAGCCCTTTTTTCATTTTAGAAATGGATCCGAATTTTCAATGTATCCATATATAAGAATTTGATGGTGTCAAAATTTAATTAATGAGGAATGTTGTCACAACAATTGATTCAGAGAAACAGACGACCATACATGCTCCCTGATTAAACTTTCATCAGGTCACTCATCTCAATGCAATCAATCTTTTATTTGTGTCCTCCTTTTTACTGGAGTGAAATCAGCACTCTAGACTCATTAGGGTGACCTTTATCTAAAAACTGTTCGAGAAATCATTCTGAGCATTTGCATGCATCAATAATCTGAGCCTGGATTAAATTAAACGGGTATAGCATGTATGTTTATGGCTTCTACATGAACAACAATGTGTGGCTGTGCGTTTTCACCAGGACAATCATATTTAATTATGCAATACCAATATAGTTCCAACACTGTGAAAATTATCAAGGATAAAATCAAAGCATAAAGTTACAATACAAGAAAAAATTCACTAAGAGAATGCAGAGCCCATCAAGGACAACAGTCAACCATTCTGTGCTACAAAATTCATCAACCGAAACAATTTGGTATGTCTGGAAACACTTCCACATCTATTGACCGACATGTGTTTCCCAGTAGACTGCTGGTACATGTGAATGTGAATTGTGACACAGTGTCCTCCAGTTTCTACAATGCATACTTTACTGCCATCTACTGGATTTTAAGATGCACTGTATTGTTTAACATAAGACAAATTTTGATAAAGTAAATAAAATTGTGGCTCTGAACTGAACTGTGAGTCAGATCTTCTCCATGTATTACTGGGGGTTTTTTGTTTGTTGTTTTTTAACTACTACACCCTTTCACAAAATTTCATAAACATCAGACTGAATGACTGAATTTTGGGAAATTTGGCTTCAAGTCAGACAGACTGCAACAAAAAAATTGTGGTGGAGCAGGTGATAATCTGGGGCCAGCAATGTAGTGGTTATGGTGCTGAGCTCATGGGTTCAAATCCCTGTTAAATCCTATCCAAGACTCTTGGGCAAGGTCTCAACCACAAGTGGCTCTCTGTCCACATAGCAAGAGCAACAGTTAAAATATTAGGAAGGTAAACTGTAATGGACTAGCATTCCATCCAGGAACTTCTAATCGCTATAGAGACCAGGAAAAGCTATTAGGCTCAACAGACTTTACCTTTACCTAGGTGATAATGCATTCAAAATTTATAGCAATACATGGGGGGGGGACTCTTGCCAAACCAACATATATAACATAAATATAACATTGTGAACCATGAAACAAAGTCAAGGTGACCCATCTACAATCCTATTTGCCCCTTAGGGGGCACTAACACAATACAGATGGAGGGACGGAACACATTTCTTTATCTCCCATTCAGCTGACCTTCACTGGTGACAGGAGCTAAAAAATAAATAAAAGTGTGGGTCTAAAAAAAATCTTTTGTTTGGAACTTGGTTTATGAAAATAAAAGAAATACATACAGGATATAAAGAATTTATACAATTTAGGACACTCTTTTTTTTCCCTGGTTGACGGATCTGCCGAAGCTCTGGCAAAAATGCTGCGAAACAATAATTTTTAACTTTTTCAATTTATTATTTTTTCCCCGCCGATCTCTGTATTATATGCCACTGTGGGAAAAAAAAATCAAATCTTAATCAGACACAAAATCGTATCTTTAAATATTATGTATAATTTTTTGTGTTTACCTTCAAGATCGCACCTACATCTTTATATCTAAATGAATTCTCGCATCAGGTATCGTGAGTTGAGACTCCCAGCATGCCTTGCGAGTGACTCTAATGAACAGATAATGCATTGTATTGAGACGTGTAATTTGCACACTATATTTGATATTTCCAGCAGTTCTAGAGTCATCAACCAGATATTATACATGAAAAAATTTTAAGTGACGAAACCTTCCTGTGCTATTAATATCAACAGTTCATCAGTTCAGTTCATTTTCTGTAACCGCTTCATCCTAATTAGGGTTGCGGGGAGGCTGGTGCCCATCCCAGCCAACTCAGGGCGAGGGCAGAGTACACCCTGGAC
Organism: Plotosus lineatus; assembly: GCA_024760905.1. NCBI lineage: Eukaryota > Metazoa > Chordata > Actinopteri > Siluriformes > Plotosidae > Plotosus > Plotosus lineatus. The sequence goes on from CM045746.1 coordinate 10,686,147, forward strand.
AGCTCGCCAGGCCATCGCAGGGCGGAAACACGCTGACGGCTTTGCAGCCTACTCTTGTCGAAAGTCAGCAATGGTTCTTTTACATGCCTCACACCATAGACAGTAAGAGTATAAATTATTAATATCAACAAAATAAAAATATTTTTTCAAAATTGTAAATAATAATATTTTAAATCTAGTGGCTTTATTTTTTTTCCTTATTTCTTCCGACATTACTAAATTTGTGCTGAAAAATCCGTCAACCAAAAAATAAAAAAATAAAAATGAGTAGCCTTATTTAAGTACTAGAATGCAGAGTTCAAGTGCAGTGTTTATTTATTTTATTTAGTATTTATTTATTTATTTTTTAGACGATTCCTTGGATTATTATTCAAAGGAAATTGGTAGGTGGGTGTTGTTACATGAGGCACAACATATACACATTGTGCAATTTCTGTAAGACCTCGGGAAGTTGCGTAGGCACTTTACTTTGGCAAGTGTGTACTATAAATACTGTTATACATTGTAAATGTACTGCAGTTCACCAAGGTTGGTTTAAAGTTTGTACAGTATATTATGAATTGAGGCATGACACACATGATGGTCATGTCTTACCTGCCGTTGTCTCGCCCCACACCCCACACACGAATGCTTGCGATTGGTTGAGAGTGAAGGACGCTCCGGTCCATCGGGTCTACCAGGTTCAGCATGTTATTCTCCAGAATCAGATACATATCTTTCCCCTATATTAACACACACACACACACACACACACACACACACACACACACACACAGTCATGTGACCAGACACAAGCAATATGAGTACATAATGAATACATTGCCCTCCTCCTCTCTCACCTCTCCCCATATGCCGACTGTGTCTCTGATGTCATTTTTGCAATAGGAAAGCTGTCGGATGCAGTTGTTAACGGCAACGCTGCTTTTACCTGGAGCCAAGTCCTTTTCGGCCATCTCGACCCAACCCAAAGAACGTACAGCAAAACACTATCACACACAAGCACACACATGCACTACTTATTATAAATAATAATAATGATGATGATGATGATGATGATGATGATGACAATAATAATAATAATAATAATAATAATAGCCCTCCAGATTGGGGGTTAGATGAAGGACTAATCCCCTCCATATAAAAAAAATATTCTAGGCAGATGGAGCTCGTTAGCCTTCACAGGCTGTCCGTCGAGAAGGCAGCAAACTCTGGTTTCAAACCATCGCTGTCTCGTGGTTCGCCCCATCGGGGGAGAGACTTCAGGGAGTAAACCCCTAAGGCAGTCTGGTCCTGATTTCAGTTCTTTGCTGGCAACTCTTGCGATGGCGTCAATGCCAAGATGCATGGGTCCTTGCCCTTCCCTTGGACAACATCGACAACATTGAGGGGGGTCCTGCTGCTTCGGCACCAGCCGGTCCATCTTACTTCTTGCCCAGGCTCTGTGCCCTGAAGAGGACACTCCAGCGCCTCCGAAAGGATGCGGCACAACAAACGAAGTGATGCAGTTACCGTGTGTCATTGCTCAAATTGGCGTAGGAGCTGACGCTTAGGGGCTCACTTCTGTCAGTGGAATGGGGCATCGTAACCCCACTGAGTAATTACCGCCCATTTCAAGCCAGGCAGCCCCTTGTCAGTAAGGGGTTATCCTGTCACAGGCCACTTACATTACTGGGTGCGTAAGTCTTAAAGCCTTTTTCCATTTATTGCTTGGTGCAGGATTTACAGACCACCTATCAGACTTTTCATCCTGCACCAAGCAATAAACGAAAAAAGAATCAAGAGGCAATTAAGAAGCCTATTTTGAAACTGGCCTCATGGAACCTGAGGACAATGACTACCTGTCTGACAACTGATGTGCGAGCAGTGGACGACACTCGCAAGACAGCAGTGATCAACAATAAGCTGCTGAGACATGGAGTGGACATCGCCACATTGCAGGAGACCCACCTTGCAGACTCGGGCTCCCTCCAAGAGAAGGGCTATACCTTCTTCTGGCACAGCACTCGCAACTGAGGAACGTTCTTTCCTCGTGCTCTTTCCACAGTGCCGACTGCGACACCAAACATGCTCTGGTGTGTTGCAGGATCCAGATCCAGCCCAAGAAGATGCACCAAGCTAGGCCGCCAGGCAAGGTGAAATCAACACAGCCAATACCAAGTACCCCAACATGGTGGGGCTGTTCAACAAGAGACTAGCTGAGCAGTTCGAGACCAACCCACCACAGGGGAACACTGAGCAGCGGTGGGAACAGCTGCGCAACAACATCCACGGCACCGCCTTCTCAGTCTTCAGCAAGAAGCAAGGTAAGACCCATTACTGGTTTGACACCAATGTAGCCGAGCTGACCCCTTTGCTGGACGCCAAGCACACGGCTCATCTAAACCACAAGAAGCAACTGACACGCTCCACACTGCAGGCCCTTCATTCAGCCCGGAGCAAGGTCCAACATGCTGTCAGGTGCTTCGTCAATCGGTACTGGACCGACCTCTGCCAAGACACAGCAAGTAATATCAGAGACATCTACAATAGCATTTAAATATCAGAGACATCTACAATAGCATCAAGAAGGTGATTGGCCGGACGCAAAGCAAGCTGGCCCCACTTAAGTCAGACACAGACAAGAGCAATCAGATGGACAGATGAGTTGGACATTACTCTGACCTCTACACCAGGGTGAGCACCATCTCAGGTGCCACGCTGGAGTCCATAGAGACCCTGCTCGTCATGGTGGAGTTGGACAAGATGCCATGCGTGGAAGAGCTCAGCAAGGCCATTGACAACCTGCCCAGCGACAAAGCTCCAGGCCTGGATGGCATCCTATCTGAAGGCCTTAAAAACAGGAAGGGTCCACTCCTTGAACACCTACATGAGCTACTCTGTCAGTGCTGGGAAGTTAGTCCCACAAGAAATTTCAACACCATCACCCTGTTACGAAACTGGGTATAATCAGGAGTATATTCCCAGTTCTGATCTGTAAAGTTTCTTGTTCATGGTGATTTTACGGCCATTTTGAATTGGCCAGTTAGAATCGGCCATTTTGAATTGCCTCGGCGATGAAGTGTAAATAATTGTGTTTGTCAGTTTAACCTTTTGCTTTCTATTGAATCAATCTTTTGTCCTGATGTGTGAAGTTGTATATCAGCAGTTAGCTTATGATCAGTACTAACTGACTTGACTTGGTCTAGCCCCAATGAATTGCTTCTGGTGTCAGAATAAATTCCCAAAGTTCAGGAAATAACAATTTTGGGCAGTCCCCCTGTGATCTAGTAATTTTCGCGCTTCGTTGCGAAGTTTTCAGTTGATGTAATTGAGATCATTGTGTTCTTTAGATCGTCAGCTTTAATTTGGTTTATAGTTTATGCTGCTCTGACCTGTAGTTTTTGAGTTAAGTTAGTTTATAGGTATTGGAGAAAACACAGATTCATCTTGTTCATGAAAATTTCAAAGCAGGTCACGTGGGGGATCCTCAATCACGTCCACTCTGACACTAAGCGTAAGCGCGCTTCAGAGCAGCGCTTGCTGGGATTACTGGACTGGACTGCAATTCATGCTGTAAGGACATGCTAGCTAAAATCTACTCTCAACCTGGCAAGACGGTAAACCAAAGACTTATGAAGTTGGGTGTTTCCTTAACCTTTCAGTGCAAAGAATACAAGACGGGAAAGTGTTACCGCCGTTCTACGCTGATGAACCGACTGTGACCTGCTGACTAATCAGTGAAAAGGACTTTGTTCTTTCTGTGGAAATATTGAAATTCCGGATGGTGTATGTCTGAGAACAAATCTCATTGACAAAATTTAGGTGGGTTGAGTACCGCTTACCGCCATTTTGAACCGGGTGTTTAGCAGTTTAGGCTATTTTTTTTTCTATATCTCATATATTGAATGCGTGAAATTCTACTTTGGAATTATAGTAATCCTTAGAGGTGAATTCATTCACGGAAGATTTAGCACGGTAGACAAGAGACATCTATTCGTGTGTTACTGTCCTTTAGAAATTACTGAGATAAGTTGGATTGTCACTTGTAAGGTCTTATGCGCCGTTCCTTGTGTCAAAAGTATTGACTCATTTCGTGTGACTCGTCTGTATAACCCCAGATACTGAATTGGCGTGATGCAGAGTCATCTTTTGAAAATCCCTGGTTAGTCCAAGTTGTTAGACATTTGATTGCACAATATATCATCAACCTTGTTAGTTTACTGTATTTGGTGACTATGTTAATGCAACATTCCTAAACAGTGAAATAGGTGAAAGTGTCTGGACTCTACTGAACTACAAAAGGGACAGCACCATAACACACCCTCTAAAAAAAATAAAGGCAATCGTGGCAACTGCAACAACAACAAGGGGATCTGTTGAGCATCGCGGGAAAGCTCTTCACCTGCGTGGTCCTGAATCAACTCCAAACGCTTGCTGACGGGTGTATCCAGAGTCGCAGTGTGAGCTCAGGGCCAGACGATCAACGGTCTACACGATCTTCTCTCTTAGACAGCTTCAGGAGAAATGCAAGAAATAGCAGCCTTTGACCTCGTGGGCAAAGATGGGCTGTTTAAGGTCCTGGTCCTTATTCGTGACATGTTGTTTGCGGATGATGCTGCCCTGGCCGTCCACCAGAACGATTACCTTCAGCTCCTCATGGTTCGGTTCTCTAGGGTGTGCAAGGGTTTCAAACTCCCGATTAGCTTGAAGAAGACCCACATCATGAACCAGGACACCGAGATCCCTTCTTCAATCATCATCAACAACTACCAGCTCAATGTCGTAAAAGAGTTTACATATCTTGGGTCAACAGTGACAGACACCATGGACATGGGACCTGAGCTCGACAGGCGCATCAGCCTCGTGACCTCTACACTCACCAGGCTCACTGCCAGGGTCTCTGAAAATAACAAGCTGACCACCAAAACTAAGTTGGCAGTCTATAGGGCTTGAGCAGGGAGGCTTGAACACTGTAAGGAGGAAAGAGAAACGTCTTCACACTTTCCACATGTGGAACCTGAGGAGGATACTGGGCATCAAGTAGTCGGACCGCATCACCAACACAGAGGTCCTGGAGCATACGGACATGCCCAGCATCTACACCCTCCTGCGCCAACGTCGCCTCCGCTGGCTTAGACATATCCGTCGGCTGGAGGATGGCAGGATCCCCAAGGATCTTCTCTACAGTGAGCTCGCAGTCACAAAGAGAGCTTGGGGCCACCCCCAGCTCCGCTTCAAAGATGTCTACTTAAAGGACATGAAGGCAATTGGCATCAACATCAGCAAGTGGGAGGATCTGGCCCAAGGCCACGATCAGTGGTGACTTGAAATGACCAGCAAGGTGACGAACTCCACCTCTCCTGGGAGGAAAAGTGGGCTTGACGCAAGTACAGCCTTATAACCCTGCCGGCAGCCTCCCCTTTCCAGTGCAGCCTGTGTGGCAAGAACTGCAACTCCAGGATCGGCCTGCACTTCCATAGAAGGCGTTGGTCTAGCACCAGTGTAGACCCGAACTCAGCACAGAACTATGATCAGCCATGATCGACGGATGCCACCAATAATAATAATAATAATAATAGTAGTAATAATAATAATAATAACAATAATTTGGGAGCAGTGGTGGACTGGTAGTAAAGGTGCCGGATCACTGATGCTAAGGTTGGGGATTCAAGCCCCACTCTTAACAGGTTGTCACTGTAGTGCACCCCCCAGTGCAGGTACCTGGGTTATCAAAGGCCAACCATGTCTCTCACTGTCTATGGCGTGAGGCATGTAAATGAATCATTGCTGACTTTCAACAAGAGTAGGCTACAAAGCCATTAGCGTGTTTCTGCCCTGTAATGGTCTGGCGAGCTGTTCAGGGTGTACTCTTCCCTTGAAGACCTAAAACCTAAGCGGTTTAGGAAAACGAATGAATGAATAAATCAATAGTTTCTTTTCCCAATCGGATCATTTTCATATAGCCAAACCCTGAAGTGTTTTATTCCTCTTATTTCACAATAGTTTTGCCAATTTCAATTTTAACACAGTAGTTAGAAGAGTAACTGTTTCTGAATGGTTTATATGAGTGGGGATTTATTAACTAAAGAACTAACAAAAGGTATCTTCATTATGAGAGGGGAAAAAACGAACTGAATAGGGTGGTATTGCTCAGTCTTGTTCCTCTATTCCTGTTGCTCCATCCCTCCCTCACTGCACCCTGAGACCTGACTCATTCATCTTTCATCCTCTCTTCGCTTGTGACATACTGCAAGATTAAAACCCTGCAGGCCTGTCTCATGCTCCCAGGTGTGTGTGTGTGTGTGTGTGTGTGTGTGTGTGTGTGTGTGTGTGTGTTTGCGCATGTGCGAGATTAATAATGCGCACAATGTTGTCCTAATTCACTTTGATTCTAAGCACCTGTGACTGAGAGAATGGTTCAAATAAAATATTTAAAGGTAGGGACAACTCAAGTGATACAGTGTGAAGAAAGTGGGACTATTTTCACCTGCACATATAAAAAAAATAAGAGAAAAGTGCAAGCATACTAATATTTAACAACTGGTTCTTTTGTTTTCAAAGGTTATATCGATTTGTGAGGACATAATTGTCGGCCACCCAGTCACATCTGAACAAACACTTAGAGAACAAACTAGAGAAGCACTAATAGAATGCAGGGTACGTCCACCAACTTTTACTAACAAATAAACCAATGAAACAATCTGCATAACACTGCATAATTACTGTGAAATGACTTCCCCTAGTGGGCATGTGATGAACATTATTATTTCATTCACACATTATTTTCATGTATTGACACAATTATGCAAATTTACGCAAATTCCCCAGGTTTCACATAGTCTGACGGAAAAAGATCTATACATATTTGAGTTAAAATTTAAAACTGAAATTAAAGTTAAAATTTGAAGAGACTGGAATCAATGTCACATCTTGGGCAATCGTGGCCAAATGGTTAACGGAGCAAATTTAAAACCAAAAGCTTAATAGTTTGATTAACGAAATCGGCAAGGGAGTGACCAGCACATTTCCCTCTCCTGTTTACCTATGTGTGTGTGCTCCCTTTGAAAGGGGTACATACAGAGCCAAATTTCCCTTGCAGGATTACTATAGATTATCACAGTCATTATTTTTGACCCGTACCTTTCAATGTCAACAAATTTCATCTTTTCCACTTCTACACTTTTGTACTCTACATGCCTGGTTTGAATTCAAACGAAATCTGATTAGATTTGGCTGAGGTATGTTTTTAATGTTACAACGTCAAGTTAAAGATAGGGTCTTTTTGCAGATTTTTTTAGCATGATTTCAAGTATGCATCACCTCCAAAATGTAATGATTTGTTACTTGTAATTCAGCCCTATGCTAGAATAAAGAATTAATATACTGTATATGCATAGCTTTTTTAGTTATAACGTACACAAACAAATAAGCAGACATTGGCAGAAGTTAAAAAAATGTATATAATAATTAAATATTACATATAAAATAAATAAAATATTGAAACTTGTGTGTGAAGCCTCACATTAACCACATCATAGGTACAGAAATACATGCAGGCCTTTTAAAATTGCCAACAATACGATGTTGAATGCATTCTCATTATCACAAAGATAACATTGAACACAAAAATCTCTATGTATAAATATGTTTAAATATGTTTGAGGGGGGGGGGGCTCTTTTTATCTCGACCCGCCATTCAAAGTTCTTTTCTCATTGTCAAGTTACTCAGTGCTTCACAATCAATAAATAATTGATTTATTCTAAGCCTCCTCCAGCACATCACGGTCCTCTGCCTCAGTCTGCCTCAGGCATTTTTTATATGAAAGGAGATACTCTGAACTTAAAGAAATAATACAGGCACTGTAATCCTGCTCTTATATCCTGAGGTTATGTCACTCGGGACACCTGTATCAATTAGATTAATTAATCAATTAATAAAAACAATTAGAGTATTTGCCAAGACCACTGGCCAAGTCCAAGTGTGCAAACACCAGGAAGTAAAATACAAATCCGAGCCAAGAGATGGGGTGGGTAGAGTTGGGCTCTGAGGCCAGACTCAAAGTATGGCAGCCAAGATTTAAGTCCCAATGACATTACTATACAGGCCTGTAGCCATGATCTTGAATGATGGGGTTCTTAAAGCAGGAGGGTATTTTTGTCCGGCTGAGGGTATGGGAGCCGCCTAGGTCCTGGGAAAAACCCTGCTGTAGGTCTCGGGCAAAAGCCTGGTGTGGGGCCTGGGGATGGGTGCGCTTTAGGTTGAGGGTGAGGAAGTCCCACTGAAGCTCCTGATTAAAGTTAAAAATGGCATTTGTTTATACTTTTTTTTTTTTGTACAATAAAGTATAAACCCGTACACCAGCTTTACTTTGAGCAGCATGTAAAGGGATATTTATTTAATAACAAAATGTTACAGCACTTGCTTTGAGGGCAGTGGTGACCTGGTGTATAGGGTGCTGGATTGCTGATACTAAGATCGGGGGTTCGAGTCCCACTCTCCACAAGGTTGTCACTGTCCTCTTCCAGTGCAGCTAACTGGGTTATCAAAGGCGGGCCATGTCTCTCACTGTCTATGGTGAGAGGCATGTAAAAGAACCATCACTGACTTTCATAAAGAGTAGCTGCAAAGCCGTCAGGTTGTTTTTGTCCCTTGCTAATGGGTTGTGTCAGGAAGGGCATCCGATGTAAAAACCTGTACCAAATGAAAAGTGCAAATCATTCGCTGTGGCGACCCCTGAAAAAGGGAAAAAGCCGAAAGGAAATCTCATCTCTTACAGCACTTGCTTTATGGTTTTCTTACCAGAGCAACTAAACAGGTACAATAACCACCAGAACTTAAACACTAAAGCCAAATTCTGCAACAACAGAGTACAACAACCTGATACAGATGTCAATCTGTCCTGTCCAGATGTTTGTTTTCAAGCACAAAGCTCACGTCTACCCATGATCCTCTTACGACATTTCAGATGTGAGCTCCTGAACTATAGGTATAAAAATAAAAAGAATGATCTGTTAGGGTACCGATTATGGCAGAAACACTGTCATGAAGAGGGGCCATAACTTCTGATAGTGTAACATACAGTATCTACAAATATCTAATAAATAGCACAACAACACTCCGAGTTGTTACAGAATATTTAACATAAGATAATGTTTAAAGCTACAAATATACAGCCATCACCCACAATTTTGGGATTTACTAGTGATGGTACGTAAAAAAAAAACACTGAAAGCTTGGAGACCACAGAGGAATGACAACGATATACACACACACACACACACACACACACACACACACAGTCTCTCTCTCTCTCACACACACACACACACACACACATACCCACACACACTCCCTCTCCTTCGCTCACACACACTCTCTCTCTCTCTCTCTCTCTCACACACACACACACACACACACACACACACACGCACAGGTGCGCGTACACTACACTACACTTCACTGCAGCCATTTTGTCTTGAATATTGATATTTTAACGATGCTATAGATGAACGTTTGTCACTGTCATTGGTCCTAAGCTAGTGTGGCAAACTCATGGAAATTGCTACTACTCATACAGACCAGAACATTAACTCAGCTCTAAATCTCTAATGGTCCATACAAATTGCAACTGGTCCGTAAATGTACATGTGTTTTTGGGGGGTAAATATTACATTAAAAAATAGCACAAATTCCCTGTCATTGTAGAATCGGGCGCCACTATTAGCTACTACTGTATAAACAAAAGTATAAAATATTTAATAGTGAAATTTTGCCAGGTCAATCAGTCGGGTTAGGGGAAACACCTATTAAATAAATTGATCACATGGCTCTGTGTGTACACTGTTCATAATCATTTTGCTTTAAGTGTTTCCTTCAGCATCGTCATTTCACATGAGTCATTGCGAAAAACACATCATTTTATAATACGAAAGGCTTTGCTCAGTGTAACAGCCCTTACGATCAACCAGTGGAGAGTCTCTACTAGGTGTATGTGTGTTTATTCAGTTAAAGTCTTTTAAACACTGGGCTCAATAAAAAATAAATACAATTTTTTTTTTTTTTGCTGCTTCTTAAACAAACGACATCAACTTACATCACAATATTTTTACTCTGTCACGCAAAAGTTTTGCATAAAGATTCAATCCTTTACACAATAGAAATCACTTTAATTTTAGCAGAAATGTTTCTAATACAATTAGCACTAAATTCCTGCATCTTTCTAACCAAGGGATGCAGCACTATAGGCTAATCGGCACGCTAGCTGTTAGCATCAGAAAACCTGTTTGGAGCTCCTGTTCACAACACAGCTAAACACAACAGAATACATCCTCTAACTGCACACAGCTACACATTCAATCTACTGTGTTTATAACTGGTGATATAATTCATTTTGTACCATGCCAAAATAATGGGCAGTGGTGGTCTGGTGGTAAGGTGCTGGATCACTGATCCCAAGGTTGGGGGTTCAAGCCCCACTCTCAATGGGTTGTCATTGTCCTCCCAGTGCAGCTAACTGGGTTATCAAAGGCCGACCATGTCACTGGGCACTCGGTCACAAGGTAGGTTACCAGGTTACCTACTGTCTATGGTGAGAGGCATATAAAAGAACCATTGCTGACTTTCGTCAAGAGCAGGCTGCATAGCTGTCAGTGTGTTTCTGCCCTGTGATGCTGTCCAGGGTGTATTCTACTGTAGCCCTGAGATGGGTGCCAGCCTTCCCATGACCCTAATTACGATTAAGCCATGCAGAAAATGAATAAGGATGAATGAATACTGTGGTGAAATGAACAAAAGAGGTGGAAAGATTGACGAAAATGTCTGAACATCTAACTTTTCCTTCTGTTTTGCTGCTTCCCTGGTGAGTGCCACAGAACATCAATAACAACCAGTCTAATGACGTCATTTGCCGGAAAACTTGCCAGACTGAACTAACCTGGTCCCCAATTCCACCGCTAGCAAGCGCCTTTATTCAGTCTCGTGAGCCTGGCTGTCTGCCAGTAAGATGTAGCCACTCACTCAGTGGTCTCCATAGGTGTTTGGTTTTAATAAACTGAACAATCGCTGAAAAAAAATTGTGGGCTCATCTGGGCAGACCTTTTGGCAGTTCATTCAAACCATCCCCCCTTGCTACAGACCCAGTCCTTGATGGCAGAAATAAAGCATGCAGTTCTTTTACTCTCCACCAGATGGTAAGCTAGATCTACCCAGTATTTCCATATGGTTTTATTCAACAGAGGGTTGGGGGCCATGAAAAATAAACACACAAAAAAAGCAGTAAACAAGCATTTATCAGATGAGGGGCAGGATGCACTGCACCCATGATTCAGAGTTCTAGTTACAACAGGCATCAGAAAGACGGCAGTGGTAATTTTGTCATGATATGACAGATATGCAGAGTGATAAGTGTGTGTGTGTGTGTGTGTGTTTGTTTGTCTCACCTTGGCTTCAGGGTCACTGTTAATGCTGCTGGAATCTTCTTCCTCCACAGGAGCAGGATTTCTATTAAAAAACAAACCTTTACTTATTAATCTCACTGTTCTTGGTTTAGCAAGCCCTATTTCAGTATATCGAATATTACTAGGTATTTAAAACCACTTGATTATTCATGAATTTGCATTATTATGTATATCCAAACTGCATAAACAAAGAAGTGAACCTTCAATGCCAAAGGAAAAAGATCATGGGAGGGCCAGACCTTATCCAGCTCCGCCTACCTACAGTCTCAAAGCTGCAGTGTGTTTAATGTAATATTTCATGAGTTAAGCCGAGGGACATGTTTACGCTAGACTGTATATAACAATTATATAACATCAAATACTACTTAAAGACTGAAATATATTCATGCAGCCCTGATACGACCATACTCGCATGCGCACACACCGAAGCTTGAGAGAGGCATAGCGCAGGGTTGCTCCTTCAAATTCCTTCAGACTCGGGTCGGGGTTCACTGTGGCAGCCTGGAGATCCTAACACAGAGTAGGGGAGAAAGAGAGAAAAAGAGGAAACTCATTTAAAGTACCTCTCAACACACCGTTTATAATCTAAGTCAAATAATAAACCCCTTTTTTTTATTCATTTTTAAATGGCTTCTGCATTTTAGGGGTACTTTCATAACATTATTTCTGCACACATATTAACAGATATGATATGAAACACTTTAAATACTAAACAAACAAAACAAAGCCATAACATATACATTACAAGCAGCAGAAGAAAATAAGGAAGGAATGCAAATCTCATGGCAGGCAGGTAGGTGCAGGCAGAAGCCGGGGGTCAGTGCATGAGGGTCACTCAGGGTCAGAGGTTATAGGGCCGAGATTCAACAACAGAAGGGCTTTTACTGTCTTCATAATAACAATCAGGAGCTGTTTATATTAAAGACCGAGTTTTATCTAAAGGCAGATGGACACCATTTTGAAGTACCAATAATGTACTTGATTTCTTGTGAAAACATTCACAGAACAATCGGCCCACAAGCCCTATCTAACAAAAGCTGTGTGCTAGACTTTAGACTAAGATTCATTTTAAAAACACCCCCAGTTCAGCTAACTGGGTTAGCAAAGGCCCGCTATGATGTGAGGACCATTGTTGACTTTCAACAAGATTAGGCTACATAACCGTCAGTGTCTTTCTGCCCTGCGATTGCCTGGCAAGCTGTCCAGGGTGTACTCTGCCCTCACCCAGGGATGGCTGGGATGGGCGCCGAAATACCCTAATTAGGATTAAGCGGTTACAGAAAATGAATGAGGATTTTAAAAACGAGTAGACTTCAGATTTTTTACGACCAGAACTCTCTACAGCATAGTTCACAGAAATTCCTAGTGACACAGATTAGTAAAGAAAGATTTTAGCATGATGAGATATCAGTGTAATCTCTTTTAAGTTTTGTAAAAGGTGTATATTTCTGTGCAGACACAGGGCCATGTCAGGACTCGCCATGAGCTGCATAGAGATAGGATCGTAAATCTGATTCCATTAGTGGTTTATTATTCTTTTACTCAGCATCGATGAGGACACTCACGTACCACCCTGGATCACATCCTTGCAGGTAGCTGAGTGTCAGAAATGTTGGACCTCAAAAAGCCATTCTGCTGCTGGAGCTCTGTACAGCTTGGACTTATACCTACCTTCCAGATCTCACTATCAATCTTTCCCACTGCAAAATCACTCCAGGGCTGTTTCTAAACACAGGTATTCACACACGCACGCGCACACATACACACACATGTTGTGAGTGCACATTTAGAACAACACAAACACAAATGCACAGTCAGTCAGGAAAAGACGAGAGGATATTAAATCGCAAGGTGGAGGTGGGTTTGTGCTTCTGTGTGATGTCAGTGTATGAAGGTGTTTTCTGTACATTAGTGTTTCTAAAATATTCCAATCAAGTTTCACAAATATTCCAGTCAGTCCACATACGTAAAGTTTTTTGACCAAACAACAGTTTTCCACTTTGCCACACTCCATTTTAAATGACCCCTCGCCAGATAAAACGCCTGCGCTTCTGGGTCCTGTTTATAATTGGCTTCTTCTTTGTACTGTAGAGTTTTATCTGGTAACGGCGATGGCATGGTGGATTGTGTTCACCAACAATGGTTTCTGGAAGTATTGCTGAGCTCATTCTGTGATTTCGCTTACAGTAGCATTCTGTTTGTGGTGCAGTGCCGTTTAAGCGCCCGAAGATCACGGGCATCCAGTGTGGTTTTTTTTCGGCCTTGACCCTTACACACAGAGATTGTTCCAGATTCTCTGAATCTTTGGATGATGTTATGCACTGTAGATGATGATAACTTCAAACTCTTTGCAATTTTTCATTGGGAAACACCTTTCTGATATTGCTCCACTATCTTTCTGCGCAACATTGGGGGAATTCGTGATCCTCTACCCATCTTCGCTTCTGGGAGACACTGGCACTCTGAGAAGCTATTCTTATACTCAGTCATCTTGCCAATGGACCGCATTAGTGGTAATTGGTCTTCCAGCTGTTCATTATAAGTGCAATTGACTTTTCCAGCCTCTTATTGCTACCTGTCCCAACTTTTTTGAGATTTGTTGACAGCATGAAATTTAAAACCAACATATTTTCCCCTTAAAATGATGAATTTTCTCAGTTTAAACTTTTGTCCCAGTTATCTATAATCTATTCAGAATAAAATATTGAAATTTGGCACTTCCACATCATTGCATTCAGTCTTTATTCACAATTTGTATAGTGTCCCTACTTTTTTGGAGTCTGGTTTGTATATAACTCCTGTTAAAACTGTTAATTTTTTCAATATATTTAAACAAGTAAACATTTCACCTGTTTTAATACACGGCTTATCGTAAAGGTTTTTAAAAATGTATATACAAAGGACATGTAATACTAATAATTTGCTGGCAGATTTCACAGAACGTGCTCCCAAAAAGTCTCAATGCATTAAATTTAGAAAAAGTAAAACCTCTGCATATCTGTGAATTAGTTAACTTAAATAGATCAATAAATATGCCCAACAGGTTTTATTTATTTAACCTGTTTTGAAGACATTCCATAGATGTACAACCGAAGGAGAAGCAACCTGACAAACCAAAATACTTGCGCATACGCAGCAATGTTCTCACGTCCTTTCCAGAAGTGTCTAAAATGCTGAACTGGACTGGCCGGCAGGGCAAATGTTATAATATGATGGACAAAAATAATGCTTACCTAAAGAAAAAATAAATCGGCTAGTGTGAAGTAAATATGTTCTTAATGTTCAAAATACTCTGAAGGAAAAGAGTTTAAACAGCTAGAATGTTTTAATTTATTGACTCATAGTTTGGTTATCCAGTGGCAGCATTCTTCTCCCAGTGCTAATGTTATGATGATGGACAGAATTCAAGTAACGTTCAAGTGCTTTGCTAATGCACTGGATATTGCTACTGGGATTATTTTCTGCCTATCTGGGGTATGCTTTGAACACCAAAAATCTCTTTTTTGAGAAAATTAACAAGAACACCCTTTCTTTTGCTAGTAGGTAAGTTTAATTTCCATTTAATACTATTTTTATGAATAAATTTCTACCGTACTTTTTTGGGGATGTGCCTCGTTAAACTTGTCTGGTGAGCACACTTTCTGTGGAATTTGCAAAGTGCATAAAATTAGACCCAGGAGTTCAAGATTGTGGGCCAGTGTTCGGAACCACCTGGAGGTGGAGCATGTCTTATTTAAACCCCAACATCTTGAATCTGGTTTTCTGTTTATCACTGAAGCATGTGATGTCATCATCCCAAGATACAAAGAGTGCTCTAAGACCTTGAGGTTTAGAAATGGATTTTTAAATAAATTCCTCTAGAACAGGGGTTGGCAACCCGCGGCTCGAGAGCCGCATGTGGCTCTTTAGCGCCACCCTAGTGGCTCCCTGGAGCGTTTTCAAAAATGTAGGAAAATGGAAAAAGCTGGAGAGGGTTTTGTTTTTTTGTAATATGGTTTCTGTAAGAGAACAAGCCTAACACACATTCTTAACGTTTTCCAAGGTTTTAAAAATTTGTATAAAAAATATTAGTCCTACATTTCAAAATTTCTGTCAACGAAGATTTGGGTCATAGCCTGCAACACATGTTTCAGGACGACTCAAGGGGTGTCATGGGCCATGGGCCATGGGCCATGGACCCCCCCCCCCAAAAAAAAGAGAAACATAGCTGATGAGAACAGAGGACTCAAGGAAGAATGGACCGAATAATTTGCTTTCATTGCCAATGCAGAAGGATTGGCTGCATGTTTGCTTTGTAATGAGAAGCTGTCAAATAACAAAAAGAGTCATTTGGAAGGACATTTCCAGGGAAGGAAATGTAAATTTGCAGTCAACCACGGAGTTGTGATTGAGAGAAAAAGTGCGATTGTAGTATTACTGGAGAAATTAGAGGAGTGCAAAGATAGGTTTAAGAAGTGGATTGCATCTCCAAACTCCACTACTGCAGTTTTGTTGCAACTCAAGAGATAACGCGTGGAGATGGTGCACAGATGGTGATCACATGAAGGATTCATTCATTCAAATATCAGAGCACCTATTTTCATACTTCAAAAACAAAACAGAGATAATACAGAAAATTAAAGACATGCCTCTCTCTGCAGAGGCTGTGAAGGAAAGGACCATTAAAATGCAGGCAACATCACCAATCAGCAAATAAACAACATTAATTCAGCTCCAGCATACAGTAGGCCCCAGTTTTTCGTGATGGTTCGGTTCTGGCCCTTCCCGTGCGAGTTATTGACGCCGTTTTTGTATGATATTCAATCAATCAATCTGGGTGCCGTGCAGGGATGTCATTGACAATCGGAATATCGCCGATATAATTATGTCGATCGATAATCGATACCTATAAAAGGGATATCGATACTTCTAATGTTATAGCTTCCTGTGTTCATGACAGCGTCTGTAGTAAATGCCATTTTCAATGACACCCCTAGTAAATGGTACGTCCCGCCTCTCCGTATGGTAAATGGTACATCCCACCACTGTATGGTAAATGGTACGTCCCTGCTTCTAATGTGCCGTCAGAGCACGTGTTCTCAACAGCACGGAACAAGAAGAGACACTTATCACTGGATAATGCAGATATGTGCATCTTCTTGTATCATAATTATGATTTGTAAAAATGCATATCTCTTAAACTTTTCAATTGACAAGTGTTTGTAGAATAGAAACAACTTGCTTGAAATTAACTAGTAAACAAGTGTTCACATATAGATTTATTAAATACAAAAAGGTGTTAATTAAAATCTTGTTGGTGGAAAACTATTCCATGCCTTTTATTTCATATTTGGCTTTTGTAACTGGTCACTATATTAAAAAAATATTCGGCTTACAGGGCGTTGCGGAGTCTCCGTTCTTCTCGGTCCACATCGCGATGCCAGATGGTGAAAGCTGCAAACGGTAGTGTCCTTACCAAGGAATCTGAAGTGAGGACTCGTTGGGCCGAGTACTTTGAGGAGTGCTAACCCTCCCACCCGGAGCCTGGTCGTTGGGGATGCTGAAACTCTTGTTGCCGACCCTGCCCCAGGCTGCGACCCGCCAACTCTTGAGGAAACTCGGAGGTCAGTGTGGCACTTGGCGGATGGCAAATCTGCGGGAGTTTGTGGTATCCACGTGGAAATGCTTAAGGCGGGAGGTGGGCCGTCCTCAGGTGGCTGTTCATTCTCGTGTGCTCCATGTGGAGCATTGGTGTCATTCCAACTGACTGTAAACGGGGCATCGTTGTCCCAATCTGGAAGGGGAAGGGTGATACCCGAGAATGCAACAGTTACAGGGGGGCTACTGTCCTCTCAGTTCAGTTCCGGGCAAGGTCTTCGCACGGATTCTACTGGACAGGATCCGACAGCAGCTTCTAGCGCACCAGCGCCCTGAACAGTCCAGGTTTACATCAAAGAGGTCTGCCGTTGACCACATCCTGGCACTCTGCGTCCTATCTGAGCATTTGCGGGAGTTTGATAGGGGGTTTCTTGCTGCCGATATAGACTTTCGCAAGGCGACTAGGTGGATAGGGAGGCCCTCTGGAGCATACTTCGTCTATGCAGTATCCCGTTGGCTCTGGTTCGGCTGATATCGTCACTGTATTCTGGGACAGAGAGTGCTGTGAGATGTGGGGGCTCCACCTATGACTTCTTTTCGGTCAAGACAGGAGTGAGGCAGGGGTGTGTTCTGGCCCCCACTCTCTTCAGTACTGATATGGACTGGATCATGGCGGCGGTATCGGGTGGATCTGCCTGCGGTGTGTCGTTCGGTGAGGTTCGGATTACTGATCTGGACTTTGCCAATGACGCAGTGATCTTTGCTGAGACGGTGGATGTCCTGATGGAGACTCTGTTCGCTGGGTAAGGAGGTGGAACCGCTTGGTTTGCGAGCCTCCTGGATCAAAACCAAGATCCAGGCTTTCGGTGACCTCTTGGATGCTGCTGTTGACTCGATCGCTGTGGGTCGTGAAAGAGTACAGATCGTGGAGTCTTTCACTTACCTTGGCAGCGTGGTCCATTGTTCCACTGATTGCAGGGCAGAGATCAATCGTTGACTTGGCCTAACCTAAGGGGCGATGAACTCGCTGGACAGGACCGTGTGGCGGTTGAGGTATCTGAGCAGGCAGACGAAAGCCCGAGTCTTTCGCTCCCTTGTGCTCCCTGTCTTGCTCTACTTGAGCGAGACATGGATGCGCATGGTTGAGCTTGGACGACGACTGGACTCCTTCATTACGACTTCCCTTTGCCGCATCTTCGGATACTGCTGGTGGGACTTTGTTACCTACCGGAAGGTGCTCGGAGATGCGGGGAGAGTAAGAGTAACCTGCTTGATCAGCGACCGTCAGCTGCGCTACTATGGGCACTTGGCGCGTTGCCCATCTTCGGACCCAGCACACCGAATCCTGTCCGTTCGGGATCCTAGGGGCTGGAGCCGATCGCACACCGAATCCTGTCCGTTCGGGATCCTAGGGGCTGGAGCCGATCGCGGAGACGGCCGTGTGCAACGTGGTTGTCGCAGCTGAGGGCTGCCCTGCCAGGGGGTATGGGCCCTGCGCAAGCCTGGTCGATCGCCAGGAGATGGCCGGATGAGTGGAGGCGGCTGGTGGACGCGGCGAAGTGCCGTCCCGGCGCACACCCTCACACCTGACCTGACCTGATACAAACTAATGTAATATATCTTGGTCTGTTCTATTTAATGCATTTATGGAACAGTACAGCAATATTCCAATGTGTCAGTGTATTTTTTTATCAACATATTGATACCAATAATAGGTTTTCAATGACACCCCTAATGCCGTTCCAGAATTCTGGCGTAGGCAGCAGCCATTACAAGTCTTGTCATGGCTATATGCAAAGGGCAAAAAAAATCTGCAGTAGAGGGCAAAGTGCTTTCTGCAGGGTGTTTTTATTGAGACACCATCTCTAGCTAGCTGGCCATTGACACTAAAGAGTTCATCCGCCATTTGATAGGTCTCGCTTTTATTCCAACTGGGTTGCTAGCCACCCTCCTCACCAAATTTGGAACTTGGTGGTGGAGCCAGCTTAGTCACCAACCACTCGACCATGCAACAGGTTCTACTGGCTTACATGTTACCAGTAGCAGGGCAAAACCTGACCTGACCTGATCTATGATATTACACGCACTAAAATATGCTTCTTAAACACATTCTATACACAGTCTTACTCATTATAGTAGGCCTCTGTCAGTCTCGATGCACTATAGGGCTGCCCGCTGGCTGGTGATACTCACCAGTGTGCAGAGCCTGGGTAGGAAGTACGTATGGAGGACAGGCTGTTACCCAAGCAGCAAGTCCCCCCTCACTGGAAGAATCCAATGGAAGGGCAGAAGCCAATGCGACTGGATTCCAGTGCCGCTACAGGAGTTGCCAAAATGTTGCTGTGAACGGACTGCCTCAAAGGACTCTTACTCATTACTACAGTAATAATGTAGTAAAATGTAGTAATGATTAAGTAAAAACTTGAATCTTGTACTGTGATAATGTTTATTACTGAATAAAGTGCTTAGGCTCCTTACCAGAAGCTAGAGAAGATGTAGGGGGTTTGACTGACATCATAAGGCTTTAATAATAATTAAAAATGCATTTAAAAAAAAAACATGAATTCACAATTCAAGCAGTCATGTTGATGAGGTATGCAAAGGAGAGAAAAAAAAGATGTGTACACATCATCTGCAACCAATCAGCAGGAGGGAGAAATAAAAGCTCTCAGCCACTGGCTAAATCTGAATCACGTGCCAGTAACTTCTGGGTTTACCGCTAATCCGGAAGTATAAAAATAATGTAGTAAAATGTAGTAATGATTAAGTAAAAACTTTTTAATTTTGTACTGTGATAATCTTCTTTTCCTTTCGACTGTTCCCTTCAGGGGTCGCCACAGCAAATGATCTGCCTCCATCTCACCCTATCCTCTGTATTTTCTACCCTTACTCCAACTACCTTCATGTCCTCCTTCACCACATCCATAAATCTTCTCTTTGGTCTTCCTCTGGGCCTTTTGCCTGGTAGTTCCAACCTCAGCGTCCTACTACCAATATATTCACTATACCTCCTCTGTACATGTCCAAACCATCTCAATCTAGCCTCTCTGACTTTGTCTCCAAAACATCTTACATGTGCTGTCCCTCTGATGTACTCATTCCTGATATCCATCCTTGTTACTCCCAAAGAGAACCTCAAAATTTCATCTCTACTACCTCCAGCTCTGCCTCCTGTCTTTTCCCCAGTGCAACAGTTTCTAAGCCATACAACATCGCTGGCCTCATCACCGTCTTGTACACTTTTAACTTGATTCTTGCCGATACTCTCCTATCACACATCACACCGGACACTTTTCTCCATCCATTCCAAACTGCCTGCACACGCTTCTTCACCTCTTTTCCACACTCTCCATTGCTCTGGATTGTTGAGCCTAAGTACTTAAAATACTCCACCTTCTTTATCTCTGCCCTCTGTAACCTCACCGTTCCTGTTGGGTCCTTCTCGTTCACGCACATGTATTCTGTTTTACTGAGGCTAACCTTCATTCCTTTCCTTTCCAGGGCATACCTCCACCTCTCTAGATTTTCCTGCACTTGTTCTCTGCTCTCACTACAGATCACAATGTCATCTGCTAACATAGTCCATATGGAATCTTGTCTAACCTCATCTGTCAGCCTGTCCATCACCATAGCAAACAAGGAGCTGAGAGCTGACCCTTGATGCAGTCCCACCTCCACCTTGAACTCTTCTGTCACACCGACAGCACACCTCACCACTGTCTTACAGCTCTCATACATGTCCTGCACCACTCTAACATACTTCTCTGCCACTCCAGACTTCCTCATACAATACCACAGTTCTTCTCTCGGCACCTTGTCATATGCTTTCTCCAGATCCACAAAAGCACAATGCAACTCCCTCTGACCTTCTCTGTACTTCTCTATTAACATCCTCAAAGCAAACACTGCATCTGTGGTGCTCTTTCTTGGCATGAAACCAAACTGTTGTTCACAAATGCCGACCTCTGCCCTTAGTCTGGCTTCCACTATTCTTTCCCATAACTTCATCGTATGGCTCATCAACTTTATCCCTCTGTAGTTGCCAAAACTCTGCACGTCTCCCTTGTACTTAAAAATGGGCACCAGCACACTTCTCCTCCATTCCTCCGACATCTGCTCATTTTCTAAGACCTTGTTTAATATTCTTGTTAGAAAACTACTGCTACCTCACCTAGACACTTCCATACCTCGACCGTTATGTCATCAAGACCAACTGCCTTTCCACTCTTCATCCTTTTCAATGCCCTCCTCACTTCACCCTTACTAATCCTTGCTACTTCCTGGTCCTTAATAGTCACCCCTTCTACTCTTTTTTTCTCTCATTTTCCTCATTCATCAGCTCTTCAAAGTACTCTTTCCATCTTCCCAGCACACTTCTGTCATCAGTCAATACAATTCCCTCTCTGTCCTTTATCACTCTAACTTGCTGCACATCGTTCCCATCTCTATTTCTCTGCTGTGCCAACCTGTATAAATCATTTTCTCCCTCCTTACTGTCCAACCTGTCATACAAGTCATCATACACCCTCTGTTTGGCCTTTGACACCGCTACCCTCACCTTACGCTGTGTCTCCCTGTACTCCTGTTTATTCTCTTCGGTCCTGTCTATGTCCCACTTCTTCTTAGCTAACCTCTTCCTTTGTACACACTCCTGCACTTCTTGATTCCACCACCAAGTCTCCTTATCTACTTTCCTTCCAGAGGACACACAAAGTACTCTTCTACCTGTGTCCCTAATCACATTAGCTGTCGTTGTCCAGTCATCTGGAAGCACTTCCTGACCACCCAAAGTCTGCTTCAACTCCTCCTTGAAGACAACACGACATTCTTCCTTTTTCAGCTTCCACCACTTTGTCTTCTGCTCTACCTTTGCCTTTTTCACCTTCCTCACCATCAGCATCATCCTGTACACCACCATCCTATGCTGTGTGGCAACACTCTAGCCCACTACTACTTTGCAGTGACTGACTTCCTTCAAATTACATTGCCGACACAAGACGTAGTCTACCTGTGTGCTCCTACCTCCGCTTTTATAAGTCACCCTAAGCTCCTGTTTCTTCTGGAAGAAAGTAAGCACCACAGCCATTTCCATCCTTTCTGCAAACTCGATCAACATCTGTCCTTCTGTGTTCCTGTCCTGGATAGCAAACCTGCCCATCACTTCCTCACCCCCTCTGTTGCCTGCACCAACATGTCCATTGAAGTCTGCATCAAGGACCACTCTTTCACCTCTGGGGGTACTCTGCATCACTTCATCTAACTCATTCCAGAATCTCTCGTTCTCTTCTAGCTCACATCTTGCCTGTGGTGCATAAGTACTAACAACATTGAACATCATGCCTTCAATTTCTAACTTGAGACTCATCACTCTGTCTGACACTCGTTTCACTTCTAGAACATTCCTGACAAACTCCTCCTTCAAGATGACTCCTACTCCATTTATCTTCCCATCCACACCATGATAAAACAGCTTAAACCCCACTCCTAAGCTTGTAGCCTTGCTACCTTTCCACCTGGTCTCCTGAACACACAGTATGTCCACCTTCCTCCTCTGCATCATGTCAGCCAGCTCTATAGCTTTTTCTTTCATAGTTCCAACATTCAGAGTCCCTACTCTCAGTCCTAGACTCATGCCTTTCCTCTTCTCTCTCTGCCTATGGACACGCCTCTCCTTCTTCGACCAACAGTAGTCCAATTTCCACCAGCACCCTGTTGGTTAACAGCACTGATAGTAGTCGTTGTTAACCCGGGCCTCGACTGATCTGGTATGAATTTCGTTTTGATCATTTGCATGAGAATTTTGGCAGAAGTTTTACGCCGGATGCCCTTCCTGTCACAACCCTCTGCATTTATCCGGGCTTGGGACCGGCGTGAGGGTGAACACTGGCTTGTAAAGCGCTTAGACTCCTTACCAAACTTTAGAGAAGATGCAGGGCGCTTAAGTGGCATCATAGGGCTTAAATGATCATTAAAAACACGAAAAAAATTTGCTTCGTCATTCAAGCAATCACGCTGATAACTTGTGCGCGAAGGAGAAAAAAAGAGGTGTACACATTATCTGAAACTAATCAGCATGAGGGAGAAACAATCTTTGTACTCAATCGCCTGTGATGAGTCATGTGATGTGATTGACATTGAACAGACAGCACTGTCGTGCAGGTATATAAGCGCTGAGGGGAAGCTGATTTCTTTATTGAATTTCTATAATTTCATCAATGCAACAAAACATAATACATTAATATAGTAATGGAAGTTAAAGTTAAAGCATCAAATACTAGTATTGTACAGAGTAGTCACGTGGTGTCGTTCTCTCCAGGATGCACTGCAGGGAAAATAAACATTTAATCATGAATGCCCATTATGTATTTGTAGCCTACTTAGTCATTTTGATAGTAGGCTGATATACACTTGCAGCCTGTGTTGCCTTCATATAAAGCTAATATGAGGGTTTTATTTTTTCGCGGTTCCGGACAGATTTGTTTTTAAGTTTTTTTGGTCCAATATGGCTCTTTGAACATTTTGGGTTGCCGACCCCTGCACTAGGAGGAAAGTGGCATTGATTTTTAAACCACTGATAATTTTCAAAAACAGGCTGGCCTGAGAAATTCAGCCCAAATAATTCAGCCTATCTTGCACTCAATAATTCAGCTCTGAACTTTTCATCTCAATAAAGAGCACTTTAAGAGATCATCTCATGTTGAAGAGTATCGCCTTAATCTGTAGGGAATACACAGGGAAATGTTTGCTTGGTCAAATGCTTTGTGTTGAAAAAAGAAATCAGCAGTTTCCATGGGATGCATTTATTTGTTCACATAACTGTGCACACACTTTATATAAAGTCCTCATCTTTATTACCTTCTCCTCCTGCCGATGCCGGGTCTCATTGTGTCTGTCTTTCTCTGGCATGGTCTGCAGTGATGCGGATCGAGGCTACACACAAATACAGACACACGTTCACGCACGCACGCATGCACGCGCACACACACACACACACACACACACACACACACACACACACACACACACAGGTACAGCATGTATTATTATCACAATACAGCAAGTCAGAAATGATTAAATACTTTGTTGAACTTTTAATACAATTTTATGTAAAGTTAATACAAGGCTAAAAATTTCCTGGCATATTCTGGTAAGTTACTTCAAGACTAGACAATTTTGTTAGAAAAGATATTTAAAATTATCATGTATAACATTAACGGTTCCTTCTAGCAACATCAGTCTATGAATAATATTAAAGTATGTGCGAGTATTACGACTCGAGGCATGCTCAGTGACAGGTTGCTGTGAGGCCCACTTTGCTGTGAGGGGTCACATTTGAAACAGTATGTATAAAGTTGTGTCATTATTTTTAGCCAAATTTTGTTGGCAGTAAATCATTTAAATATGCCACATTTATCCTAAATATTTATCTATATTTGTTAAATAGCCTTTTGCTTGAAAATCAGCCAAATTTCTACAATCTTTCTGGATCACCATCTCAGATTTTTATGAATTACATTTTTCAAGTGGCTCCATATATCCGATGAACACATGCATAATAGTTCTGCTTAATTCCTCATAATTTCACAGAAATATGTTTTTGAAATAAGGTACCCTCAACATCAATGTTTTAACCCACTAGCAAAATTTGAGCTTTTTTTGGATTCTCAAAATGCAATGTCTTGGCAAATAGATGCATGTTGGGACCTGAAATCTGGTATGAACAATATCAGATAACACTACTGAGAGAAAAGTCATAAGTCATGTTGAACTGAAAGATTTATACAGACTGAAATCCTTTGTGGACCAAACATCCACCTACATGAATGATAATGTCTTGTTTGGCCTATGTTCTTCAAACAGCTATGACACTTTAATTAATAAAAACCCATGACACTCAATTACAACCTTTGTTTTCTACACTACCAGCAGTTCTTCATGTGAATGTTCATTCAAACTTTAATAGCCGTTAATGATAATAATAAAAAGGAACTTCGAAAAAGGCAGCATGGCAGCGTATCGGTTAGCAGAAAAACAAGGTCCTGGGTTCAAATCCCGGTCTCATCAAGGGCGTTTCTGTAATGTTGGCATGCTCTCCTCCTGCTTATGTGCGTTTCCTTTGGGTGTCTGTTTTCTCCCACAGTCCAAAGACGTGCATATTGGGCTAATTGGCTGTTCAAAACTTCCCCTTGGTTAGAGTGTAAATAGTTATGTGTGTTGACTGTGCAATGACATTGCGAGCTGTTTAGGGTGTACACGACCTTTGCTAAGAGTTGGCTAAAAGGGACACCAGCCTCCCCACAACCTGAAGAATAACAAGCAGTTCATTTGCACTTCATTACAGTGGAACCTCGGTGGTCAAACACAATTAGTTCCAAAGATATGGTTGATTACCGATTTGTTCGAAGAGTGAAGCACTATTCCCCATAAGAAATAGTTAAAAGTTGACTAATGCATTTAGATGAACATCTACTTCTATCATTACAGTTGTATTTACATTGAAAATTAGTGTATTTATGAAAAATATTAATAGGCAATACATACAGTAATGTACAAAAGAGTAAAGCATAATAATACCTAATTAACTAAAAACCTAATATTAAAACATAATAGTAATTCACCTAATTATGTGCAGACGCTCCCCGACTTACGTTTTCAATTGTTTCCGGACAGCCGAACGCAAGTTGAAAGTGAACGTAAGTTGTTACAGTGACGTATGATGTATGACATGTGACGTATGATGCTCATACTGTACAATACATCCATAAATACCATTACCGTATCTCACAAAACACCCCTAAATCAATTATTATGAACATAACATTGTAAAATAATATCAAATATATCAAATAATATCAATATTAATTTCAAATAAATTAAATTCAAGCAAAATAATTTCAAATTGATAAATTTTAATCAAATTCACTCATTACATCAAGCCGAGCCGACTCACTTTACATGAAGCTTAAAACAGCCAATCAACGCTTACAGTATGTGAGGCGCTCAATACCGAAAGCAGTTTACTTGCTGTACTTGAAGGCGGGTTATACGGAATTCCGGTATTTCAAGTGAGCAAGAGCGCCGTTGAACCGTTTAGTACTCAGCCTGCACTGATGTGAATCACCAGGAGAGCAGAGAGTTCTCTTTCTTTTCTGGATTCGGGTTTTCATTCATTTTACAATTCTCTTTGCTTAACTGAGTATGCATGGGAGATTACGCTGATCCGAGCAGATAGTTAATTCATCTCTGTGTATGAGACTTGCACCCATGCTAGTAGGCTTACGCTTCTGAACAACCATATTTGCTTAGGGTTACAAAAGTCCACAAAAAAGTGTAAACACAGAAATCACAGGGACGACGTCTTAACACAAGGGTAACATATATATATATATATATATATAACTGAACTGGGAAGAAGGAGGGGCACGTTCAGTCTGTCGTTTGTAAACATTGGACGCAGCGTCATTATGTCATTACATGAGCATACTACATAGGTACGTCTAAACTCAAAATTTGACTTTTTTGAAACGTAAAATCGAAAAAAACGTAAAACGGATGAATGTAAGTCGGGGAGCGTCTGTACTGTATTTGTTTACAGTACATACCTTTCTGGTTGCGATGTGTCAGCATGTGTGGATGGATGGGGAGGAAGAGATGGGGGAAGGGACATTCTCACAACTTTTCTCTTTTCCTTTCCAGTAGAATTTCTGCTCCTTTTCTTAGGACCCAGGGTTAAGGGATAAAGTAGCCGTAATGTAATGAATAAACATAATATACAGTACGAGACACTCTCTCAATGGCTGTGCAGAGTACTGTCAGCTAAGCAGCATTCAACACACTCAGCTCTTCTCCGATCAAACTCTGATCATTTGTTTGAACAGCAATGCATATTTTCCTCATATTTTTTGATCAAACTCTGCTTTGTTTGACTAAGGAGTCATTCAACCACCAAGGTTCCACTGTAATTGAGGTTTGAAACTGTATAAAACATGGTTATATCGGGTTGTTTATCACTCTGTGTGCGTGCGTGCGTGTGTGCATGTGTATCTGTGTGTGTGTGTGTGTGTGTGTGAGAGAGAGAGAACTCACAAAGTAGCAGCTGTTGACAAATCCACAGGAAGGAACATTGGCATCAGAGGAAGACGAGGAGTTTGAAGAGAGAAGCAGAGAGGCGGGGTCAAGATATGCTGAAGAGGGAGCAAGTGGAACGGGGTCGGTGGAGCCATCCGAAGTGGTGCTCTCTGAGCAACAGGATGTGCCAAAAAACACTTCTGCATGAGACACCTAAAACAACAGAGAAGTAAATGTAATACACTGTCTATTACACAATGCTTATAGAAACTGGTCTATTTTTAATGAGAGTACAATGTCTTATCCAGAAAAATTATGACGTGTGAGCACCTGAAGCTGATCGCAATGAATAAAGTGAAAATAATTGAATTTCAAACAGAGAACAGATGAGTCATTTCAGGCTTTGTTTGTGTGTACCTCTTGGTCAGGAGTGGGGGAGGGGGAAAGTGAGCCCAGGGAGTGTTTACGTGCTTCCTGGTGAGCAGTGGTTGGTGCCTGATGACATGTTCCAGGTCTTTCCCACTGTGTGGTACCCGTGGGAATGTGCCAGTAATAAATGCCAGCCATGTCGGTCATCATCTTCCATCCTGGGGGCAAATCGGGGTCTGTCTGGAATGAGCGCTCTCCCCAGATATCTGTGAATGCGCACACACACACACACACACACAGAAACATATTATAGTACAATATAGAGTATATTTACTAGGGGCAGTGGTGGTCTAGTGGTATAGGGCGCTGGATCGCTGATCCAAAGGTTGGGGGTTCGAGTCCCACTCTCTACAAGGTTGTCACTGTCCCCCCAGTGCAGCTAACTGGGTTATCAAAGGCGGGCCATGTCTCTCACTGTCTATGGTGAGAGGCATGTAAAAGAACCATTGCTGACTTTCGTAGAGAGTAGGCTGCAAAGCCGTCAGCGTGTTTCTGTCCCGACGTAAGGGCGAAGGGCATCTGACGTAAAAACCTCTTGCCAAATCAAATGTGCGAAATCAGATGATTCGCTGTGGCGACTCCCGAGTAAAAGGGAAAAAGCCGAAAGGACGACAGACAGTACTATATATCATGCTTGTACCTGAATTATATAAACACCTGTTGCTTGGTCATATGTTACAACAAATTACTACACAACAGAAAATCATCCCCCCACCACACACACACAGGCACACGCGCACACACTACACACAGAAACATATAGTACAATATAGAGCAGGGGTCACCAACCTTTTTGAAACTGAGAGCTACTTCTTGGGTACCAATTAATGCGAAGGGATACCAGGACAATACACACCTCTGAAATTACAAATTTGCTCAATTTACCTGTAATTATGTTATTATTAATAATTAATATTCATCTATGTGAAAATATTGATTTGATTTAAAAATATATTTGAAAAAATTAGATGCAGCTCAATGGAGAGTGGCGCTATGGAGCCGTGGGCTTGTCCTAAAAATGGCAGTGAACGGGTCCGCGGGCAACTCGTATTGTCCTTGCGGGCTACCTGGTGCCCACGGGCCCCATGTTGGTGATCCCTGATATAGAGTATATTTACTATATATCATGCTTGTACCTGAATTATATAAACACCTGTTGCTTGGTCATATGTTACAACAAATTACAACACGACAGGAAATCACCCCCCCACACACACACGGGCAGAATGTCTGTCTTCTTAAAAGCAGCTGAGAATTTTCAAACATATTTCCTCCCTCAGTAAGACTATTAGTCACATCACACAACAAATACTACTGTAAAAACAACCACACACACACACACACACACACACGCACACACTCAGCACACAAGAAGGCAATGCCAGAGGAAGGTCACTTGTCTGGATATGTTGTGTGAGGTTGTGATTTCTGGAATGAATGACTACAGCCTAAAAGCTCAGTGCGGGTGAGGGTATATGGTGAAGGATTGAGAAAAAAAATGTGCCAGTTGACATTCTGACTTCGGGATAGGTGCCCTGCCTCATTAGGACAATAACTTCCGAATAATGTAATGTCATCATAATAAGTACAAGACAGCAGGCATAAATAAATTACAATCTTTCCAGAAATGGGGAATTCATGTAAAATTCTGTGGTTTGGTGACATTTTGTATAGGAGCTTGTGATTGACACACACACACACACACACACACACACACACACACACACACACACACACACACACACACACACACACCTCTCTCTATCTAAACCAGTGGTGTTTAACTTTGTTGGCGGTACTGAACCCCACCAGTTTCATATGCTTATTCACCGAACCCGTCTTTATTGAAAAATAAAATATGATTTTTTTTTTTCCAGACATAGGTTTCTTACTGGGTCCCCAAACCAAACTGTGTATTACCATCACCGTGTTCACAGAACAAAACCAATGCAATGCATGAACTCCGCCCAACAAAACTACTGTACTTACATTTATATGTGAGGTGTTCATCTGAGTGCGTGTGTGTGTATTTATCTTTTATTTACATATTATGCATTATTTTTGAATGTTTAATTGTTATTACAGTGGTATGAAAAAGTATCTGAACCTTTTGGAATTTCTCACATTTCTGCATAAAATCACCATCAAATGTGATCTGATCTTTGTCAAAATCACACAGATGAAAAAACAGTGTCTGCTTTAACTAAAACCACCCAAACATTTATAGGTTTTCATATTTTAATGAGGATAGCATGCAAACAATGACAGAAGGGGGAGGAATAAGTAACTGAACCATCACATTTAATATTTTGTGCGGGCCCCCCCCGGCAGCAATAACTTCAACCAGACGCTTCCTGTAGCTGCAGATCAGCCTGGCACATCGATCAGGACTAATCTTGGTCCATTCTTCTCTACAAAACTGCTGTAGTTCAGTCAGATTCCTGCGTTGTCTGGCATGAATCGCCCTTTTGAGGTCATACCACATCTCAATGGGGTTCAAGTCTGGACTTTGACTTGGCCACTCCAGAACGTGTATTTTGTTCTTCTGAAACCATTCTGAAGTTGATTTACTTCTGTGTTTTAGATCATTGTCTTGTTGCAGCATCCATCCTCTTTTTAGCTTCAACTGTCTGACAGACGGCCTCAGGTTTTCCTGCAAAACATCCTGATAAACTTTTGAATTCATTTTTCCATTAATGATTGCAAATTGTCCATGCCCCGAGGCAGCAAAACAGCCCCAAACCATGATGCACCCTCCACCATGCTTCACGGTGGGGATGAGGTGTTGATGTTGGTGAGCTGTTCCATTTTTCCTCCACACATGATGTTGTGTGTTCCTCCCAAACAATTCAACTTTGCTTTCATCAGTCCACAAAATATTTTGCAAAAACTTCTGTGGAGTTTCCAAGTGCCTTTTTGCGAACATTAAACGAGAAACAATGTTTTTGTTAGACAGCAGTGGCTTCCTCCTTGGAGTCCTCCCATGAACACCATTCTTGGCCATTGTTTTACATATAGTTGATGTGTGCACAGAGATATTGGACTGTGCCAGTGATTTCTGTAAGTCTTTAGCAGACACTCTAGGGTTTTTTTTGCCTCTCTGAGTATTCTGCACTGAACTCTTGGCGTCATCTTTGGTGGACGGCCATTCCTTGGGAGAGAAGCAACAGTGCCAAACTCTCTCCATTTGCAGACAACTTCTCTGACTGTCGATTGATTAACATTCAGACTTTTAGAGATGGTTTTGTATCCTTTCCCAGCTTTATACAAATCAACAATTCTTGATCACAGGTCTTCAGACAGCTCTTTTGAGCGAGCCATGGTGCACATCAGACAATGCTTCTCATCAAGACAATTCTTACCAGGTGTGTGTTTTATAGTGGGCAGGGCAGCTTTAAGCCACTCATCCGTGATTGGGCACACACCTGACTTAAATTATTTGGTAAAAATTGGTTTCAATTGCTCTTTAAGTCTCCTTCGGCAGAGGGTTCAGTTACTTATTCCTCCCCCTTCTGTCATTGTTTGCATGCTATCCTCATTAAAATATGAAAACCTATAAATGTTTGGGTGGTTTTAGTTAAAGCAGACACTGTTTGTTCATCTGTGTGATTTTAACAAAGATCAGATCACATTTGATGGTGATTTTATGCAGAAATGTGAGAAATTCCAAAAGGTTCAGATACTTTTTTCATACCAATGTATAAGCATTTATAGCATTGAATATGTATTTATTGATATTATATACACATAGACATGTATGTATATGTCAGTCAGCAGGGGGTTGATCCTACTTCGCAAATCATGCAGATAGGAAGCTGACTAGCATCACGTTGTTATATATGTGAATCCATGTTGTATATATTCATCCGACTACTTTCTTTTTTTGCTCAACATAGTAAGGATTAAAACGTTCAGAAAGAAATCACACAACGTACCATCACAACAGTCACAAGTCGACTACTGAGTGCACCAAATTTCCTGCAGCACAGATTGGCCAAGCAATGTAGCGTGATCACCTGCATCCAGTGATGGCCAAACGGGGCGTGTCATCATGAATATGAGTCGGTTGTGTGTCTTCACCTCCGCCGAACCCCTGAGACTGACTCACCGAACCCCTAGGGTTCGATCGAACCCAGGTTAAGAACCACTGCTCTAAACTGTATAGTTCAATGTTGATCCAAGTTTAACACAAGCCTGAGTAATATTTATTGAAATTCCAATGTGCATGTAACTGGCTCGAGCGCCGTGACTGACAAGTTTGCAATGTGGCAGTCAAAATCATCCCTTTATCGAGCAAAGCAAATTTAAAACTGTATCACTCGTATTCATTTTCATTATTCATTCTCTGACCCACTTAGCCTTACAAAGGTCGTAGGGAGGCTGGAGCCTATTTCAGCCAACTCTAAGTGAGTGCTGGGTAAACCATGAATAGCTCAACAGACCATTCCAGGGCAACACACACAACCATTCACCAAACAGCCAATTAACCTAACATGCAAACCCGAGGGACAGGACAAACAAGAAAACTTCACTTGCCAAGTCCGGGATTCAAACTCAGGTCCTTTATGTGGTGAGGCCAATGTGCTAACCACAACATCACTGTGCAGCCTCACTATTATTACTGTATTATTGAGGAAAATGTATAGAGGGGTTGCATCATGGGATTTGTAGTCACTGCTGCTTCATCAGGCAGTCTCCATTGCCACATGTCTCCTGACCTTCACACATTAAAATCCCACCCACATGCACGCACGCACGCACACACAGACACAGACACACACACACACACACACACACACACACACACAGAAACACACCGAAGCATGTGGCAATCCTGATTGGAGATTGTTTTGACTTTATTCACTGCATCGCTAAAGAGAAGGAGGCAGAAACAGGACAAGGAACTGAATCTTTTTGCATGCGTCACACTTTCCTCTTCTCTTTGCTCCTCTTTCCTTCATCTCTCCCGTTCTGCAGTCTATAAAACAGCAGATCGAGGGGGAGGGGAAAACCAAGCTTTTCCACTGCTATGAGCTGCGTGCACACGCATTCATGCACACACGTGCACACACACACACACACACACACACACACACGAAACGCTAAGACTCATGAACACAAATGAAGCATAAAGTTTTGTATTCAGCTCACACTCATTCTCTCCCCATTTATCTCTCCCTCACTCCACACCTCCAGATTCTGTGAGCATGCATAAGTAGATGAGGTGCTACCTGTGCAGATTTGCACGCGCACACACACACACACACACACACACACACACACACACACACACACACACACACGCACACACACACGCACACACACACACAGACACACACACAGACACACACACATATACACACACACACACACACACACACATATATACACACCCAGAGTACCTACCCTCATAATTCACTATGACAATGGCCAACATGTAGTCTTTACCCAGCATCATGACCGAACAACTGAGCAGCATCTAAAGCACAAGAGCACATGGACTGGAGAGAGGGGCAGAGAGAAAGTGAAGGGAGGGAGAGAGAGAAAAACAGGAGAAAGGGAGGGGAAGTGCTACTCTGTACTGCTCTACTTGTTTATTGTGTATTTTTTTATTTTTAAGCAGAAAGAGGGAAGACGGACAGCTGGTTCCTTTCGAGACAAAGTATGTGATAGGCTGAGTGTAATAAACAAGCCCCACCCCTGCGCCCCAAAATGCTCGGTCGCCCCGGCAACTTTAAGATCATCATTCCTCCAGTGCCAACCAGAATATAATCATGTGACCAAAGCACAGCCAGAGAGGGGGTGTAGGGGTTTAGATGGGAAGAGAGACAGATTAGGAACACACAGCTAAAAAAGAAAAACAGAAAGACACAAAAAGATACAAAAGAACAGAAAGAATGAGACTGGCAAGGAAAGATGGTGCAAAGTCAACAGAAAGAGAGCAAGACGAGAGTGAAAGATTGATGGGACAAAATAGAGAGAATTAGGAAGACAGAAAAAGAGAGACTAAGACAGTGATCGCAAATCAAAAAGAGACATCAGAAAGACAGACATGAATAAAAAGACAAGGAGAGAGGACAGAAGATAGAAAGAAAAAAACAAAAACAGAGATAGAAAGATATAAAAAAAAGAAATTAAAATAACAGTACAAAGTATCTTGGAGAAAGAAGAAAAAAAAACAAAGAGAGAGACAGAGATGGACACACATACACAGGTGAGACAGACAGACAGATAGGAGATACAGAGAGAGAGAGAGAGAGAGAGAGAGCAATTATTGGACTACACTCTCTCTCTCTCTCTCAGTCTCTCATATATATATATATATATATATATATATATATATATATATATATATATATATACACACACATACACACACACACATACAGTGGGGCCGGGCAATCTAAAAATGTGCAAGTTCACCCATTAAAAAAGATAAGAGAGGTTTGTACTTTTCATCATAGGTACACATGAAGCTTGAGAGACAGAATGTAACAAAAAAATCCAGGAAATCACATTGTATGATTTTTAAACAATTTATTTGTGAAAATGGAAGGCCAATAAGCATTGGGCAGCTAGAAAACAAACATTATTTTGGCCCCCACTCGTTAACACTATGAATGACACCTGTTTGAACTGATTAGATGCATAAGAGACACCTGCACACGCCTTCCTTCAAACTGTCAGACTGCAGTCTTCACCATGACCAAGACCAGAGAGCACACACACCAGAGATAAAATTGACACCTGACACCAGAGATAAAATTGTACAACTGAACAAAGCTGGGATGAGTCAAACTGCAACTGGTAAACAGCTTTGTGAGAAAAGATCAACAGTTGGAAACATTATTAGAAAATGGAAAAAGTATAACATCACTGACAACCTTCCGAAGAGTGGCGCTCCATTCAAGACCTCACCTCGTGGGGTTTAAAGGATCCTGAGAACAGTGAGTAATCAGCCCAGAACTACACGGCAGGAACTGGTCAATGATTTGAAGACGGCAGGAACCACCGTCACAAAGATGACAATAACTAACACACTACGTCGTCATGAGATGATATCCTGCATTGCCCGAAAGGTTCCCCTACTGAACAAAAAACATGTGAAGCCCCGTCTGAAATATGCTAAAGACCATCTGGACGATCCAGAGGAGGATTGGGAGAATGTGATGTGGTCAGATGAGACCAAAATTGAACTTTTTGGTTTAAACAGCACACGCCGTGTTTGGAGGAAGAAGAATGCTGAGTTGCATCCCAAGAACACCATACTTACTGTGAAGCATGGGGTGGACACATCATGCTTTGGGGATGTTTTTCTGCCAAAGGGACAGGAAGACTGCACTTGATCAATGGCAACATGAATGGGGCCATGTATTGTGACATTTTGGATAAAAACCTCCTTCCCTCGGTCAGAGCATTAAAGATGAAACATGGCTGGGTCTTCCAGCATGATAACTACCCAAAGCACACAGCCAAGAAAACCAAGCAGTGGCTCCGTAAAAAGCATATCAAGGTTCTGGAGTGGCCTTGCCAGTCTCCAGACCTCAACCCAATCGAAAACCTGTGGAGGGAGTTAAAACTTCGAGTTGCCAAGCAACAGCCCTCAAACATCACAGCTCTAGAGAAGATCTGTGCAGAGGAGTGGGCCGAAATACAAACTAAAGTGTGTATAGACCTGGTCAAGAACTACAGGAACCGTTTGACCTCTGTCATCGCCAACCAAAGCTACATTACAAAGTATTAAAAGTAACCTTTGCTGGCTGCCCAATACTTATTGGCCTCCCATTTTCACAAATAAATTGTTTAAAAATCATACAATGTGATTTTCTGGATTTTTTTGTTACATTCTGTCTCTCAAGCTTCATGTGTACCTATGATGAAAATTACAAACCTCTCTTGTCTTTTTAAACGGGTGAACTTGCACATTTTTACATTGCCCAAAATTATTGGCCCCACTGTATATATACAGTATATGTGTGTGTGTGTATGTATATATATATATATATATATATATATATATATATATATATATATATATATATATATACACACACACACACACACACACACACACACACACACACACACAGTCTGCCCCCTACTTGCGAAGACCCCTGGGTACGAAATCCCTGGGTTACGAACGGGATATGAAAACAACCCCCTCTTACGAAAAGAAATTCAAAATTCAAACGCACCAATCAAAATATCACACAATGCGCGAGTTGCTCTCTCATCCGCTGTCTCTCAACATCCTGCCCCGCTGGCCTCCCAGAAGGAAGCTTAACTCTTTAGTTTCATTTTTTTTAAGTTATTTAATTCAGTAAATGTTTAATAAATGTGGGCGCATTTGAGCTCATCTGAAATTCCAATCCCTCAAGGAATCAAATTAAAGTTGAGTTTGGACCTCCGTTGTCAAGCAGGGAACGCGCTTTGAATTCCATGTCTTGTGGGTGTGGCCCTCAGCACGCGAGACACAGAGACAGAGAGAGAGAGAGAGAGAGAGAGAGAGAGAGAATAACTGTTTAGTTTTTAATTTAGTTTTTTAAGTTGTTTAATTCAGTAAATGTTTCATAAATGTGGGCGCATTTGAGCTCATCTGGAATTCCATCCCTCAAGGAATCAAGTTAAAGTTGAGTTTGGACCCCCCTGTCAAGCAGGGAATACGCTCTGAATTCCACGTCTTGTGGGCATGGCCCGCAGCGCGCAAGAGAGAGAGAGAGCGAGAGAGGGGGGGGGGGTGTTCATAAAAAATGTTTAATAATGGTTTAATTAATAAATATGTTAATAAAATTGTTTAATATGTTAATAAAATGTTTACATGGGTTATATTTTTATCATTTTAAAAGGGTTTATGGGGTTTATCCAGTCCAAAGACTGGAGCCATGGAACAAATTAGGCGTTTAACATGTAAAATGTGACCCCTACTGACAAAATCTCCGCGTTACGAAAAAGGCTCTGGAACGGATTAATTTTGTAACTTGGGGGCCGACTATATATATATATATATATATATATATATATATATATACACACACACACACATACACACACACACACACACACGCACACGCACACACGCACACAGTGGTACCTTGGTTCTTGAACGCTTTGGAGGTCGATCAAATCAGAGTTCAAACAAAAAATCCAAGATTTTTTTTGCCTTGGAAATCAAACAAAATTCGGAAGTCGAACTCGAAAAACATGCTAGAAAAAACGAGACCGAGAGTGAAGAAAGGTGCGCAACTTCCGGAAATCAGTCTCTTTTGACTCTACTCGACCACTGTGTGTGTGTGTGTGTGTGTGTGTGTGTGTGTGTGTGTGTGTGTGTGTGTGTGTGTGTGTGGATGTGCTTGCTCCTGTTCTATCAAGTACAGTATACCGTGTATTTTTGTTTACTCACTAGATTAGCTAATAAACATGTCTCCAAAAAAACTACTCAGAAAAGGTCAGTTGTGCGGAAAACGGTTGCGTTTAAGAACGAGCTGATAGCTAAGCATGAATCAGGCGTGCATGTTACTGATCTTGCTGAGGAATATGGCATGGCTAAATCAATGATATGCACAATCCTAAAAAACAAAGAAAGTGTTAAAGCCAGTGTGGAATCGCGTCTCACACAGATCAATGAACTCTTCGTGGAGGAAACTGTGGCCTGAATGTATTACGGAGTTCGAAGGGTTTGGGGCTGTGGCGAACACCAGCACAGCTGCTCCTATCGAGGAGGAACAGCAGGACGATAGTCAAATCGTCCAAGACATCGTCAGCATAGGCCAAAGTCTAGGTCTGGAAATGGACACTGATGATGTCAACGACCTGCTGGAGGAACATCACGCCGAACTCACGACGGACGAACTCCTCCACCTTCAGGCAGAGCAGAAGACGTTGGCAGAGGAGATGTCTTCTGAAGAGGATGATGGAAGGAAGGATGCCCTGACTTCACTTATTAAGGACGTGCTCAAAATGGAAGGAACTCTATACTGTTGAACTGTGTAACGCTGATAAGGCTAAGGCTAGCAGAGCTGTGCACACCTTTAATGAGGAGGTCATGAGCCATGTCCATATGGTTCTGAAAAGAAGGCAGAAACAGGCAACACTAGAAATGTTCTTCAAGAGAAGAAAGGAACAACCTGAAGAAGAGTTATCCCCTTCTAACCAATAACATGTTAATGTTTGTTTTCTTTCTTTAGTTCTTTATTTCTTGTGTTTGCTCTTTTTTTTTACATTTCTTTGACATGTTTCATCACTGCATAATATTTGTACTGTACGTATTCCTTTACACAAATAATAAACATAAATAAACAAAAAAACAAACAAAAAAGACACAATAAATTAATCTATTAAGAATTTGGTGTGTTTGTCCTGTTGTTTCACATTTAATATACTATTTGATATATAAACGACATTATGAAATAACATTATGTTTAAAAAAGGTAGTTTTGTAGCATCTTGGAACGGATTAAAACCGTTTACATTACAGTCGGCCCTCTACTTACGAAAACCTCTGAATACGAAAAATCCAGGTTACGAAAAACATTTTCCTAAATTTTCGTCCTCTTTTTACGAAAACAACCTCTTTTTATGAAAAGCGCCAAACGCGCCATTCAAAAATTCAAACAATGCGCGAGTTGCTCTCTCATTGGCTGTTTCCCAAAATCCTGTCCCGCTGGCCAGGAGGGAGCTGAACTGTACCCGTACTTCCTGTACCCATACTTCTTGTTTGTCAGACGCGTGGAAGGAGAGTTGAACAGAACTGTTGGCTCGTGAGTTTTTTTGAGATTGATCATTGCAGCGTTATATTTCATTATCCATCATGGACCCCAAGAAAGTGATTCCCGGTGACACAGAAAACAAGAAGCGGGCTCCGTTATCAACCGAAGTGAATCAGGCGATAATAAAAAAATATGAAAGTGGGATGCAGTTGAGCAAAATCGCAAAGGAGTATGGCCAAAACCCCTCTACAATCGGGACAATATTGAAGCAGAAGGAGACCTTAAAAGCAGAGATACAGTGACGGATACGATTATTTCGGAACGATATTGAAGCAGAAGGAGGCATTAAAAGCAGCGATACTGTGAAAAGCTGAGTACTCCATGGGACAAGACCTCCGATCTCACAAGGAAGCAAGTTAATATTGAATCTGGACCTCTGATCGTTCAAACAGGTACTGTAATTCCGCTTTAAATACAACACCCCATCTCAAAAGCCCCGTCGGCTGTGCGTTGCGTGTGGGCGAAGCCCGCATTCGGCAAACCACGCCACTCCACAACACACACCAGAGAGAGAGAGAGACAGAGAGAGAGAGCGAGCGAGAGAGAGAGTTTTGTGTGTGTGTGTGAGAGAGAGAGAGAGAGAGCGAGAGAGAGAGAGAGAGAGAGAGCAAGAGAGAGAGAGAGACAGTGTTGTGTGTGTATGTGCGTTAATAAAAAATGTTAATGGTTTAATTCATAAATATGTTAATAAAATGTTTAAATAAATAATTTTATTTTACTTTTAAAACATATTTCATACAAAATTGGTGTACTTTTATCATTTTTAAAGGGTTTATTGGGTAGTCTTGGGAGCCTTAGAACAAATTATGCGTTTTACATGTAAAATGCACCTCTACTTACAAAAACTCTACTTCCGAGAACGGCTCTGTGGAACGGATGAATTTCATAAGTAGAGGGCCGACTGCATTTGTAATGGGAAAAGCGGATTTGGAATTTGAACAAATCGGAATTCGAACAGCCTTCTGGAACGGATTAAGTTCGAGAACCGAGGTACCACTGTGTGTGTGTATATATATATATATATATATATATATATATATATATATATATATATATATATATATATCCCCTCCTCGAATCGCCACCTTATCGTGGTGGAGGGGTTTGCGTGACCTAATGATCCTAGGAGCTATGTTGTCGGGGGCAAATGTGAGGGTGACCCAAGGCAAACAGGTCCTGGGTGAAGGTCCAGACAAAGTGCGATTCAAAACAGACCCCTAAGACATGAGAAAACAACACAGGAATCAGTCTCCCTTGCCCGGACGCGGGTCACCGGGGTTCCCTCCTGGAGCCAGGCCCAGGGGAGGGGCTCGAAGTTGAGCGCCTGGTGGTCGGGCTTATGCCCATGGAGCCTGGCCGGGCCCAGCCCGAAAAGGAGACATGGGTCCGCCCTCCCATGGACCCACCACCCGTGGGAGGAGTTTTAGGGGTCGGGTGCAGTGTGAGTTGGGTGGCAGCCAAAGGCATGGGTTCTGTCGGACTGATCCTCGGCTGCTTACTCTGACCTTCGGGACATGGAATGTCACCTCTCTGGCGGGAAAGGAGCCTGATTTGGTGCGTGAGGTGGAGAGATACCGACTAGATATAGTCGGGCTCACCTCAACGCATAGCTTGGGCTCTGGAACCATCCATCTCGAAAGAGGCTGGACCTTCTTCTATTCTGGAGTTGCTCATGGGGAGAGGCGGCGAGCCGGTGTGGGTATTCTTGTTGCCCCCCGTCTCGGTGCCCAAATGTTGGGGTTCTCCCCGGTTGACGAAAGGGTAGCTTCCCTCCGTCTTTGGGTGGGGGGACGGATTCTGACTGTTATTTGTGCTTATGCACCAAATGACAGTTCAGAGTACCCACCCTTTTTGGAGTCTTTGGGGGGGGGTGTTGGAGAACGCTCCCTCGGGAGACTCGCTCGTTGTCTTGGGAGACTTCAATGCCCATGTGGGCAACGATAGTGTGACCTGGAAGGGTGTGATTGGTAGGTACGGCCTCTCCAGTCTGAATCCGAATGGTGTGTCGTTGTTGGACTTCTGTGCTCGTCATAGTTTGTCTATCCACGAACACCATGTTCAACTATAAGGGTGTCCATAAGTGCACTTGGCACCAGGACACCCTAGGTCGCAGTTCGATGATTGACTTTGTAGTCGTGTCATCGGACTTGCGACCATATGTTCTGGACACTCGGGTGAAGAGAGGAGCTGAGCTGTCTACCGATCACTACCTGGTGGTGAGTTGGCTTCGGTGGTGTGGGAGGTTGCCTTCCAGACCTGGCAGGCCCAAGCATGTAATCAGGGTCTGCTGGGAACGTTTGGCGGAGCCCCCTGTCCGAGAGGCCTTTAACTCCCACCTCCGGCAGAGCTACAACCATGTTCCGGAGGAGGCGGGGGACATGGAATCTGAATGGGCCATGTTTCGTGCCTCCATTGCTGCGGCGGCAGCCCATAGCTGTGGCCGTAAGGTCGTCGGTGCTTGTCGTGGCGGTAATCCCCGAACCCGGTGGTGGACACCTGCGGTGAAGGGGGCCGTCCAGCTGAAGAAGGAGGCCTATCGGGTTTTATTAGCCTGTGGGACTCCTGAGGCAGCAAACGGGTACCGGCAGGCCAAACGTGCCGCAGCCGAGGCTGTCGCAGATGCAAAATCTCGGGCGTGGGAGGAGTTCGGTGAGGGCCTGGAGAGTGATTATCGGTTGGCCTCAAAAAGGTTCTGGGCCACCATCCGACGCCTCAGGAGGGGGAAGCAGTTCTTCACAAACACTGTTTACGGTGGAGGTGGGGAGCTGCTTACCTTGACTGGGGATGTTGTTGAGAGGTGGAGGGAATACTTTGAGGACCTTCTCAATCCCACCAACACGCCCTCCGTGGAAGAGGAAGACCCTGGGGGTTCGGGTGAGGGTCCGCCCATCACTGGAGTGGAGGTCACTGAGGTTGTCTAAAAGCTCCTCGGTGGTCGAGCTCCGGGGTTGGACGAGATCCGCCCGGAATACCTCAGGACTCTGGATGTTGTAGGACTGTCTTGGTTGACACGTCTCTGCAACATCGCGTGGTCATCGGGGGCTGTACCTCTGGATTGGCAAACTGGGGTGGTGGTCCCAATTTTAAGAAGGGGACCGGAGGGTGTGTTCCAATTATCGGGAATTACACTCCTCAGCCTACCTGGGAAAGTCTATGCAGGGTACTAGAGAGGAGGATCCGACCGATAGTCGAACCTCGGATTCAGGAGGAACAATGTGGTTTTCGTCCTGGCCGCAGCACTCTTGACCAACTCTATACGCTCCACAGGATTCTGGAGGGGGCATGGGAGTTTGCCCAATCTGTCCACATGTGCTTTGTGGATTTGGAGAAGGCTTTCGACCGTGTCCCTCGAAAGATCTTGTGGGGCGTGCTCGAGTACGGCGTTCGGATCCGTTGCTCACGAGCTATTCGGTCGCTGTATCACCGGAGCCAGAGTTTGGTCGTATTG
The DNA here is from genome assembly GCA_024760905.1 of Plotosus lineatus. Classification (NCBI taxonomy): domain Eukaryota; kingdom Metazoa; phylum Chordata; class Actinopteri; order Siluriformes; family Plotosidae; genus Plotosus; species Plotosus lineatus. Next base: position 10,727,871 of record CM045746.1, read on the forward strand.
GTAACAGCAGCTCGGATTCGTTTCGGTGGGAGTTGGAGTCCGCCAAGGCTGTCCTTTGTCACCGATTCTGTTCATAATTTTTATGGACAGAATTTCTAGGCGCAGTCGAGGCGATGAGGGGTTTTGGTTCGGTGGCCATCGGATATCATCTCTGCTTTTTGCGGATGATGTTGTCCTTTTGGCTTCATCAAGTCGGGCCTCCAGCTCTCATTGGAGCGATTCGCAGCTGAGTGCGAAGCAGCCGGGATGAAGATCAGTACCTCCAAGTCCGAGGCCATGGTTCTCAGTCGGACAATGGTGGAATGCACCCTCTGGGTCGGGGATGAGGTCCTGCCCCAAGTGGAGGAGTTTAAGTATCTTGGGGTCTTGTTTACGAAAGTGAGGGAAGGATGGAGCGAGAGATCGACAGACGGATCGCTGCAGCCTCTGCTGTTAAGCGGTGCCTGTACCGGTCCGTCGTGGTGAAAAAGGAGCTGAGCCGCAAGGCGAAGCTCTCAATTTACCAGTCGATCTACGTTCCAACCCTCACCTATGGTCACGAGCTTTGGGTAATGACCGAAAGAACAAGATCACGGATACAAGCGGCTGAAATGAGCTTTCTTCGCCGGGTGGCGGGGTTCTCCCTTAGAGATAGGGTGAGAAGCTCCGCCATCCGGGAGAGCTTCGGAGTAGATCCGCTGCTCCTCCGCATTGAGAGGGGCCAGTTGAGGTGGCTCGGGCATCTGATTAGAATGCCCCGGACGCCTCCCTGGTGTGGTGTTTCGGGCATGTCCAACCGGGAAGAGACCCCGGGTCGACCTAGAACACGCTGGAGGGACTATGTCTCTCGGCTTGTCTGGGACCGCCTCGGTGTCCCCCCGGGAGAATTGGAGGAAGTGGCTCGGGAGAGGGATGTCTGGACCTCTTTGCTAAGGTTGCTGCCCCCGCGACCCGACCCCGGACTAAGCGGAAGAAGATGAGATGAGATGAGATATATATATATATATATATATATATATATATATATATATATATATATATGCTCTGAGAATGCCTTGTGCAGTGCTTCTCAATTATTTTCTGTTATGCCCCTTTTACTGCACTTCATATTGTTTGCTCGATGCTTTTTCCCTACACCATAGAAAACACAGTGAGAGCACCACTCCCACCTAGTGTAGAGGATGCACAATCACACTTATCAAGCTGGTCCACCAGTATGTTAAAAAAAGCATGTTCCCCGCGTGTATTCCTCTGCTCTCCTTTTCTGGCTAGTAGTGTGCATGCGCACAGAAGTTTTTCTTTGTCCACGTTGCCAATCTGTGTAAGGAGTATGTGAAGAATGCATCGACCATCTATACAATTCTTTTTTTATGAGGTTTATGGGGTTTAGCCAGTATCCAGTCCAAAGACTGGAGCCTTGGAACGAATTCGGCATTTAACATGTGAGATGCGACCCCTACTTACGAAATCCCCGCTATACGAAAAGGGCTCTGGAACGGATTAATTTCATAACTTGGGGGTCGACTGTATGTATATATATATATATATATATATGTATATATATATATATATATATATATATATATATATATATATACACATACATAGAGGATTTTCTGAGTAGACGACACTAACTCACCAAACAAAAGAACGCAATGCAACTGCCGACAGAAAAACGCCTGCCCACTCAACGGGAACTGTCTGCAATCATCAGTCATCTACCAAGCCACCGTCACACGGACAGACAATAATACAACAGAAACATACATCAGACTCACAGAAAACACTTTTAAAACCAGATACAGGATCCACATCGCATCCTTCCGCAACGAAAAAAGTAGAAACTCCACCGAACTCAGCAAGCACATCTGGACACTCAAAGACACGAACATTGATCACTAGATCTCATGGAGAATTTTATCATCACACCCGACATACAACAGCTCAAACAAAAGATGCAATTTATGCCTCAGGGAGAAGTTCCTCATTATATACAGACCCGAACTGTAGAGAGGATGGTTTCACCACCCCTCGAAACAGATCTGTAGTGATAAATGGAGTTTCAATATATATATATATATATATATATATATATATATATATATATATATATATATATATATATATACATATATATATACACATTATATATATATATATATATATATATATACACATTATATATATATATATATATATATATATATATATATATGTATATGAAAAAATAAAAGGACAGGACAAAGACTTTCTATTGAAACTCCATTTTATATATATATATATATATATATATATATATATATATATATATATGTATGTATATGAAAAAATAAAAGGACAGGACAAAGACTTTCTATTGAAACTCCATTATATATATATATATATATATATATATATATATATATATATATATATATATATATATATATATATATAATATATATATATTGTGTGTGTGTGTATATATATATATATATATATATATATATATATATATATATATATATATATATATATATATATATATATATATAGGCATGGGGAAGATCACTCGCCCCAGGCGACCAAATATAAATGGGGGCGAGTGGAAATTAATAAACTGATCGCCCATGTGGCGAGTAAACGTTTTAAGCCTGTGTACATGTACTTTTACTGAGATGAGATTTCCTGAATTTCTGCTTGGACAGTTATAATGCACAGCGGTATCGCGGTCAGTATCTACTCTGTTTTCGTCCAGCATACGGAAACTACCAATGGTTGCCAGAATGTTCAGTACGAACACAGTCAAGTGCTATGGTCGAGTGTGTACGATTGCCGTAAGATCGCTATTTACGTATGCGCACAGAAGTTGTACGGCTGAAACCCATGTTTTTGCCGATGTTTCACGTTGTTAACAATCGAGTGTTTCAGTTTTCAGTTGAACGGTTACGTTTCTGAGCGTACTTGAATCGTTAGTATTCGTTACGTTCCTGAAATTACTTGAATATCGCTCGACTACAACAACATGCAAATAAAGCTACCAAAGATACGCAGGCAGGGAAGGCAGTATTTCAAATGACACAAGATCAGAATCTTCACATTGGTAAACTGATGAGGTCTGCACATGCACTGGCCAAAACATGCTCTCCTTTCACCACATTTGACTGGAAATGCAACTTGCAGATCAACATCCATAAATGAAAATTCTAAATAAATGATACTAGATGAGCACAAAACTAATTGAAAAATTAATATTCACCTTAATATTCCCGTCTGTTTTATTCATCTCTCCAGTGTTTGTACACGTTGTCCAGAGTGATGGCTTCATCAACTTGCAGCATTGATTTTATGAGCATCCGCTGATCCACATGTTTATGGGTGAAAAAATATCTCCCAGTTTCACATTTGTTTCTTCTGTTTGCACAAACTCAGACAGCCATTTCATCTTAAAATAATTGCATTTCTTTTAAACTTTGGCTTCGTGAGAGGATGTGTCGATACCCATTCGTTTTGCCATTATTAAAAAGGGTTAAACAAAAGCAGAGTATCACACATGTCTTCTCTTTACATTAGTCACCATTTGGCGAGCTAAAAACACAGGTGGCGGGCGGCACATAAGGATGTTGTCACTGTCAATCATGTCAATTCGGTGCGTCAGTACGTATGTTAATCGCATCATTGGCTGGAGCAAGCAGTCGCCTTTCACTCATACCAATCACATTCCAAAATAGCACAGACTGAATAGTTGTGTTTATTTTATTTTCACTTCAGGAAGGATTTCTATTTTTTGTGTGCAGCGCAAAATATCTGTGTGCGGAGACCGTAACACTAGTGCGCAATTGTGCAGACGTGCAGCTTAGAGGGAACATAGTTTGCAAGTAAGTATTCTACCTGGTAATAGTACTGTAGGCATGCTAAGTCTGCTGAGTTTAGTTTTTTAAAAGATTATAAGTCTATATCCAAGGAACGAAAATAAAAATGTCAGTAACCTAAATATTTCACTTTATTTATTGATGTGTCATTTACTATGTATAAATAATGCTTATAAATCAGACTTATATCATTGTTCCGTTAAGTTTTGTGGGTGAGTATAAATTTTTGTGGGCTAGTTAACAACGAAAGTTGACTAGCTCACATGGCTAGTTAAAATTTTGAAACTTGCCCATGCCTGTATGTATGTATGTGTGTGTGTGTGTGTGTGTATATATATATATATATATATATATATATATATATATATATATATATATATATATATATATATATATTGTCACTGTCAATCATGTCAATTCAAAAGGCCAGTACGTATGTTAATCGCATCATTGGCAGTCGCCTTTCACTCATATCAATCACATTCCAAAATAGCACAGACTGAATAGTTGTGTATATATATATATATATATATATATATATATATATATATATATATATATGAGAGAGAGAGAGGATTTTCTGAGTAGATCCTTCCGTAGGAGAGTGCTCAATACTTTTTGGTAGAGCAAATAAACAAAACAAAAATAAAAGGACAGGACAAAGACTTTCTATTGAAACTCCATTTATCACTACAGATCTGTTTCGAGGGGTGGTGAAACCATCCTCTCTCTTCAGGTGATTATAGAAGAACTATATAGAAGTATAGAACTATACTATATAGTATATTATATATATATATATATATATATATATATATATATATATATATATATATATATTATATTATATATATATATATTATATTATATATCACTATATATACTATATAGTATATATAGAACTATATAGAAGAATATAGATTCTTCTATAATCACCTGAAGAGAGAGGATGTTTCACCACCCCTCGAAACAGATCTGTAGTGATAAATGGAGTTTCAATAGAAAGTCTTTGTCCTGTCCTTTTATTTTTGTTATATATATATACACACATACTAGTCCTTCTCAAAAAATTAGCATATTGTGATAAAGTTCATTCTTTTCTGTAATGTACTAATAAAAATTAAACTTTCATAACTTTCATACTCGTTTAGACTCAGCCTGCACTGATGTGAATCACCAGCAGAGCAGAGAGATCTCTTTCTTTTCTGGATTCGGGTTTTCATTCATTTTACAACTCTCTTTGCTGAACTGGGTATGCATGGTAGATTGCGCCGATCTGAGCAGATAGTTAATTCATCTCTGTGTATGAGATTTGTACCCATGCTAGTAGGCTTACGCTTCTGACCAAAAAATTTGCTTAGGGATACAAACGTCCGCTACACAGTGTAAACACAAAGATGACAGATACGACGTCTTAACACAAGGGTAACACAATATATATAACTGAACTGGGAAAAGGAGGGGCACGTTCAGTCTGTCATTTGTAAACAATGGACACAGCGTCATTTCGTCAGCATACTACGTAGGTACATCTAAACTCAAAATTTGACCTTTTTTTTTTGGAAAAAAATAACCATAAAATCGAAAAAAATGTAAAATGGATGAACGTAAGTTGGGGAGTGTCTGTAGTATCCACACTAAGAGGGAGATTTACATTCTACCTGTTTATGTAGTTTTTTTAAAAGTGGGTATCGTTGTAGTATAATGACAAAAACAACTGCAACGTATTTGAAAGGGATCGGGACTTGATTAAAGAGAATGAGTGGGTTCGAGGGTAAGAGAAGAAGCATGAGAGAGGAACAAGAAAGAAAAGATTTTTAAAGAGCAGAAACCCGAGTACACTAGAAAGAAAATAATAATGTAATGGAACAAAAATAAACCTCTACAGATCAAAACAGATAAACAGACTCTCACTCACACACACACCCACACTCACACACTCGCGCACACCCACACTCACATTTCATACAGACTCTCACTCACACACACACACACACACACACACGCAAACAAACTCACATACACACACACACGTACACTCATACACACTCCCACAGTCTCTCTCTCTCTCTCTCTCTCTCTCTCTCTCTCTCTCTCACACACACACACACACACACACACACACAGTCACACACTCTCATGCAGAAACATTCACATGCATTCACAATCACACACTCACACTCATGCACACACACTCAGATACATACACACATTTACTCACTCTCACACACACACACACACACACACACACACACACACACACACATGCTTACACACATTCACATACTCCCTCGCATACTCACACACACTCATACAAACACACAAAGAGGAACATGTTGAGTCATGAATCACTCCGTTAGATCCTCACGCCGTTCTTAAAATCATTTATGTGAAGACAATGATTCAAACATTAGCAAGTTATTTGGTTGTACATAACGTCGCACAGTCTGATGGTTTCCTTTAAAACACACGACGCTGCCGGTCTCTGTGGTTAAACTCACAACTATTGTTGTTCCAAGAAGATTTTCCACATCGTTCTCCAGGGGTTTTTTCACAATATGTGACAAATACTGTTCAAAAGAGATAAACTGCATACTTTAATACACAGACTCTCGAATCAGATATTATGAACCCAGCAACAGCTGAACACTTTTCTAAAGAGAACCTGTACTGAATTCGTATTATTGGCTATTTAAAACAATAATGTATAACATTAGCAGTTCCTTCTGGCAACATCAGTCCATGAATTATTTTATTAAATGTGCACAAGTGCTGTGACACTGAGTATGCCCAAAGACATGTAGACTTTCTGTCCCAGCCTGGAAGTGATGCAAACTTATTGAATTGGATGGTCTACATCACTGACCTGTGAAGTATAACATTATCGTCCAGTTCTGAGCTGCACAAACAAGCGCCAAAATCACAGAAAACATTTCTTTTTGTTTTTAAACCAACTTACGACGCAAAAGCCGAGTCAGCAAAACGTTAGATACATAAAGATTTTTAGATTCAAAGGCACGCTCATCTCTGGCACCATTCTAGTAACCAGAGTCACTTCACTGTCTCCACAAGAGACATCAACCCCGCCAAATGTGTTGCTGTCATTTCAAGGAGAAAAAAACAACTGCAAACCACAGTTCAGCATGTCAATAGTACTCCTTGGAATAAAATAACTGGTTTTGTGTTTTTTATGGTCATTTATGTTAAAATAATAATTTTCATAACTTAAATGTATTACATGCGTGCACATTATGCTGTACGAGTGAGCAGTATTGCTACTCTTTACACTAAATATTTTAATTAATTTGAATTTATTTGTAAAAATGTCAAGTGTAGATCATTCAAACAGTGAAATGTTAAAATGATTACGTTAATTACTTTATATTGATCTTCCAATAAACATCACTGAATGAAAACTATTGGAAACATGAGACTTTAACAAATGTGAGGTGCTCCACCAAATGTAGGCGCTTGTCACAAGTGACGTATGGTGCTTGTGAGGCAACGCATGGCTAATTCGAACTTCCGATCTTTTAAGTGAGCAAGTGCACATTCACTTGCTCACTTGAAAGCTTAACAGACCAGATAAGCCGCGCTTTGTCTCACAAGCACCATACCTCACTTGCGACAAGTGCCTACATTCGATGGGGCACCTCACAAATTTGCAAAATATCCAGCGCTTGGATACAACATGAATTCATATTTTTATCTACGTCTCTCCCCTGTACTTAATCAATTGGATTGTTTTTCTGAGTGACTTGGATCAGGCCAAATAACAGGTATGCCTGTTAAAAGAACTTAACACACACCCATTAACCATGTTTTTGCAAAATTTGTTCTCAGCCATAAATAAACCAAACAACAATATGCCTGCAATTTCAGTGGCTTCACTGGCCAATATCAGTACTTCTCAAAGCCTTTTGATCCTCAAACTGATTTGTAATTCACAGCCATTTTCAAAAATTAGGAGTTTTTAAGCAATCAGGATCTTATTTTCTCCTTTAGCTTGAAACACAGGCTGGAAAAAGTAAAACCAGAGACACAGCACACACGCACACGCGCACACACACACCATACTTGAGTTAACAACTTCGACACTGCCATAACCAAACCACAGACACAGGACCCCTCACCCCCCCACACACACAAACACACACACAAACACACACACACAGACACACACACACTTTAATCACTGACCTGTGTCCTCTGGCGAGCCCAGAGAGGTGCTGTCCTGAGACAAAGTGGTCCAGCTGGACTCCTCATCACTGGCTTGAAGGTTCTGGATGCGATGAAGCGCGCGGTCAGTCTTCGCACCGGTCCGAGGTCTGTCCTTTTTTGTCTCTGGGGAGGACGAGGCTGACGAGGAGCCAACAGACAGAAGGGGCGTGTCCTCTGGGCTGCGCTGTTTCCCTATAAACGAAGGGCTGATATCTTTCTCTTTCAGCAGTGGAACAGTGACATCATAATCCTGCTCACTTGGCTCGTCTAATGAAAGGTCGTCATCATGCGGCTCCAGGAAGAGCTTATCCTTGTGGAGTTGTGGCGACTTCCTGACAAGTTCCGTTTTCCCCGATAGGATGAGGAGCTCGTCGGAATCCTCCTCAAACGGGTTCGTGATCGAGACCTCGGCTTGATCTTCGTCGTTAAGAAAGGCGCCCATTTCCTTGTTAGTGGGCTCGTCTGAGTCATCCGGCTCTGTTTGGCTGTCAATGCTTAATTCCAGCTCGTGGTCTGAGTCTGCTGTGATGTTTTCTACACCATCTTCATTAGTTGTGTTTTTGTTTTGATCTTGCTGCTCAGCTGCTTTGCGTAGCTGATTGGCACCATTTTTTGCCAGCTTTATATTGATAGAATTAGCAGTTACAGATGGGGAGGAGGACGACGAGGAGGAGGATGAAGAAGGAGGAAGTACAGCACCATCACCAAGCCCCATGGCGCTCTGCATGCTCATTAGTGCATACTTCTTGCGACACTTTGGTGGTGTGACCTGGCCTTGATTAACTATATCGCTACTAAGCATCTGGTTGTGGGAGGAGCGTAAAGTAAGGGAAGAGGGTGGAGTCACTGTAGGTCCATTGCAGTTGGCTGCATCCATTGAAGGGGAGGAGTTATGCAGGGAGGGAATGCAGACTGACATCATGACTGTGAGTGAGAGGTAAAACAAACACACCATAGCACGGTACTGCAAGAGACTATAAACTTTTAATAGAGCTTTACACAAGATTACATCATTCTTCACTGATATAAGCAAAACAAAGAAAA
>CM045746.1:10741965-10746965 GCA_024760905.1 Plotosus lineatus
ACACACACACACCCCACCCCATATTCACGAACTGTCAAGCAACTGTCACATAATTCAAATTCAGCCAATGGCTGTCATCCTTCCTGCTGATTGGATGAGATGATGTAAACGCCCCTTTTCCTCATTCGCGCACAAGTTGTCAATGAGCCTTTATTTAGTGTGTTTTAATTACCAGTTAAGATCTACGATGCCACTCAAACGCCGGCTACGCGCCAGAAAAAGGTAATGACGTTGGATGTCTCTTCTGAAGAAATAAGAGTTCCTCCTGAAGAAACAAGTTTCCTCTGAAGTGCCTGAAGAGGCCTAATCATCTGAACTGTTGTAAAGCACTGTAGTATTCATCTTTATCAATTATTATTCCAGTACAGCACCTAAGTTAATGTTTAGAATGTTTGTGTGTGAGATTAAACTTGAATAATTACGCTTCATGTCCTTTTAGATTGAACGTGACCTCTCCAAGATGGCGCTCCCTAGAGGGCAACGTCGCGGAGTTCTTAGAGTCAAATTGTATCTTTGTTTTAATTTGTTTTGTTTGTTGTTTTGTATGTTGTTTGTTTTTCCCTCCCCACCTGCCACGTATCCGCCTGGGCTTATTGTTTTCCAGGGTGCAGCTAGCATTGATTTGCCGTAGCATGTTAGCTCAGTATAGGAGTTGAGCATGTTCTGTTCTAAACGTCCAAAAGAACTGCTGTAGTAGCTGTAGTAGGGTCGCCCGGTCATAGATGAGCATAGTGCAAAGCATACACAAACAAAACAACATACAAAACAACATGACTCTGAGAACTCCGTGACATCGCCCTCAAGGGAGCGCCATCTAATATATATATATATAACAAAAATAAAAGGACAGGATTTTTTTTTCAGTTCTGTTTTGTTCAGTTTTGTTATTTGCTCTACCAAAAAAGTATTGAGCACTCTCCTACGCAAGGATCTACTCAGAAAATCCTCTCTCTCTATATATATATATATATATATATATATATATATATATATATATATATATATATGTGTGTGTGTGTGTGTGTGTGCTGTATAATGTTTATATTTTATTATCAAGAAATATCACAGTAAAAATTAAAAATTTTTCTTATTTATTACTACATTAATACTGCATTAATGAGTAAGACTGTCTATAGAATGTGTTTAGCACATGTAATAGATACATAGTATTTTACTTCCGGTTGATCATTCGGGCATGTAATATGATACATGGGGTTTTACTTCCAGGTACAGAACTCGTGGATTATCTTCATTTGCGGTAGGGGCCAGAACCGAACCCCTGCGAATAACAAGGGCCTACTGTACTTACGAAATTAATCCTTTCTGAGGGCAAGCTTGTAAGTGAAAACATTCGTTAGATGAAATAAAAATTCCCAAAGGAAACAAGAGACAAACAATTAATTTGTTCCAACACCCTTCCAAACTCATAACCTGACACAAACATGTATTTTTGACGTACTGTATTATATTTAAGATAAACATGTACCAATAAACATTTCACAATAATAACACATGTACATTAACATTAATAATACTATAATTAACAATAAATAATAAAACAAGAATTAACAATAAGTCAATAACAATAAAATAAGTGCGTCTGAACTTAATAATAGCACTTACCATTAACTTACTCTACTAATTTTTTTTTTTTACTTTTTATTCATTTATTTATTTATTTATTGGATTTTTAAACTATTTTATTTCACTTCACTAATTTTGATCACTTGTCTTCTGCTGCTTGGCTGCACTGGCATTGTTGTTGATCTCTTTCGACTTGATCCACAATAGGAGAAGCTTCTCCATCTCATCATTGAGTTCTGATCTTTCTTCAGATAAAATACTAACCCCCTTTGCTGCTTTAACACTCTTCAACATGGCCTTCTGTTTGAAAATTGTACAGATGGTTGATGCATTCTTCCCATACTCCTTATACAGATCGGTCACGCAGACAAAGAAAAACCTTTGTGCGCCTGCACGCTACTAGCCACGCGAAAAGGACAGCAGAGGAATACACGCGGGGAACATGCTTTTTTAACATACTGGTGGATCAGCTTGATAAGTATGACTGCGCATCCACTACACTAGGTGGCAGTGGCGCTCGCACTGTATTTTCTATGGTGCAGGGAAAAAAGCACTGAGCAAATGATATGAGGTGCAGTAAACACTATTTATAGTCAGTCGCACGCGAGGCATAAAATGTTTTTTTCTTCCTTTAAGGGGTATAACAGAAAATAAAAGACACAATTCGCATCTTGGCTCACGCATGGCATCATGGGATCTCGACTACCAAACGTAGCGGAAGTAAACCTTGATGTGGATGAGAACTGCACTATCGATGCGTTTAATATTGTATACGTAGGGGTCTTCCCGGTTGTTCCCACAAGCATAAAGATGAACTTGTTGCGCTTGCATTTGCGGCAACGTTACAAAATCTGCCGATAGTTTTGTCAAAGGCCGAGGAATCTAAACAAATCCAACGTGACTATGCCAGCTTGTTGACATTTGAAGTGGATGAGGAAATCGTGACATTTCCCAACCCCTTGGGACTTGAAGACGGCAGGGAGAGAGAAAATAATGCCTTATCAAAGTGGCTGCCGTGTATGTACGCTGACAAGGCAAATTTTTTGATAATGAAGGACCAGGCACCCCAACTAGCGCGACTTCGTAATGACTACAAAAAAGGAAAATACAAGTTTTACAGCTGTCACCGAGTGATCTGTCAGCTGTTATTAGTCTATTTTACACATTAACATAATAGTAATTTTCAAGATCTAAGTCTATGATGTGTAATGATAATTTACATATATAATTTGGCATCGCTGATTGTTATGGTACATTAACAGGTAACACAGTCTATAGGGGCTATGAATTCGAATAAAGAACACTTTAATTATAAACTTACTGCTTTAATCCAACGTTTGCGTCCCTCTGGATCCTTCAGCTCGGTGGGGAAGGTAAATAGCTTGAACGGCGGCAGACGGGTACATGCGTTAATCCAAAATTTGCAGGCATGTATACTGCAAAGTAGCTTTTTCCAACACTCGAGATGATACATGCCATTCCCACAGTTTGCTGCGGCACAATGCGCACCTGGCATGTCGATAATTCAAGGCTTAAGGCAGACTTTAAGTGGCAGTTGTTCGGATGTGTTTCCATACAACAGCAAGTGGCTGCAATAAAGTTTGGTATTAGTGACCCTTGGATCAGCTGTTGGGTCACGTTCCACGCATATGCGCAGTCGGAATGCGAATTGTGTCTATTGAGAAGCACTGCACAAGGTGTTCTCAAAGCACAGAGGAATACATGCGGAAGAATACAAGGCTAATCACATAAAAGCCATTTCCCCAGCAGAGCTCGTAAGTAGAAAATTTGCTCGTTGTATGGGGCAGATTTTTGGTGGGATTGAAGCTCATATCATAGAAAATTCGTTATTAGGGACACTCGTAAGTCGAGGTACCACTGTATTATTTTACATTTGATTAATTATGTTATTGATGGTCTACTTTATCTTATTTTTCCAACTGAAAAGGGTAATTTGTAATGGTTTTGCCTGTAATAAACACAATTAACTTAAAAGGAAATCAAACAGAAATTTAATAAAATTTTGTAAGCATAGTTCATACCTGTTACTATTAACTAGGGAAAATTTCATGAAAGTTCTTTTATTTCAACCAAACCAAACAATAACTCCATACAAAGGGGGCAAGACTGTAAAACAAAAATTCACGTGATCATCTTGAGTTTACGCCAGCAATGTGAAGATACTTTGCACAGGAATAGTATTCTGTCTTTTCCAGGGATCCCTCACTTTCCACGATTAATGGGGACCAAGACCCCACCCCGCGACCGTCGATTTCCGCGAAGTAGGATTGACCCCCTGTCTGACGTATACGTACATGTATATGTGTATAATATCAATAAATACATATTCAATACTAGAAATGCTTATAATAACAATTAAACATTCAAAAATAATGTATAAGATGTAAATAAAATATAAATACACACACATACAGATGCGCGTGCACAAACTCAGATGCGCACCTCACAAAAATGTAAGTAGTTTTGTTGGGGGGGGTTGGGTTGTTTTTATTTACGTTTTTGTTTGTTTGGGTTTTTTTCTCTTTTTTTGCATATTTGGCCTAGTTTCACATTATTTTCCTTAACCCTTTCCTATTTTTCCTTAATTTAAAATTTTTTCTATTAATATTTTTGACAAAACACATAATGCACAGAAGCTGCAGAAACTGAAGCACGAAGTAGCAAGGGATCACTGAATTTGTATAAGTGCATGCTAGCTTTATCGTATGCAAACAGAATCATGTATAAATTTTAGATCTTCCCGGTTTTATTTTTTTCAGAATTTAACTAGTTTATATCTGATTTGTTAGTTTAATATCTGTGTACTGTTATTATTGCCATTATCTTAACTGATATGAAATGGAGATTCCACAATCTAGCCTAGTGGTTTTTCACTCACACAAGAGTCAAACAGTAATTTCAAACTAGCTAATGTGAACTTTTTTCTAACAGATTTTATCAGGTTGCAAATTTGTAACAAAAAAAAACACCAGATTATGAAAATGTGCATATGTTCAAGTGTACCAGGAGAGTTTGGAAGGTTTGCATTTCATTTCACATTAATAAAGTAAAAGGCTGTACTGGCACATGTCACGTGTAAAAATCAAATAGACACATTTAAAAGTTTTTATCTAGACACATACATGTCCAGTCAGAAAAGAAGCCAGAGGAAAGTAATAGCCGAATCTTCTTAACCAGAGAATACAATCAAAATTTTAATAAAGTTACATTGGATATTATGGTTTACAGATGGAGAAAAGCTTCCTGGTCAATACAGCATCACTGAAAAAACTGAGACAGTCAAAAGGCTAAGGAAACAAATGTGAACTTTCCAGATATTTACAAGTAAACTGCACAATCGAATGTGATTGAAAATGTGCCGGGTGACCTTTGATTGACTGACCTCCTGTCCATGG
>CM045746.1:10749465-10784465 GCA_024760905.1 Plotosus lineatus
TGTCTTTCGTCCATTCTTGCACTGGTATGTCTTCGTACGGGTCTCTTTCGCTGATCAACAGCAACATTTCATTGTACCTCTCTCAAGAAACACAATCCAAAGTGTCTCTGTAGTTCATCTTCTCCTTGGAAAATGAGGTTATGTTGACGCATGCGATCACTGAATGACAATGGGCTGACACAGTGGCTTTTATTTGCTTGACCCAAAAAATGGCGGACATGCTGATTACATCCGGGTTACTGCGCGAGAGTGAAAAGTGAAAAGAGTGAAAAGAATGCAGCCGTGAGGGGGAGGGGGCACAAACCAGTGTCTCTCCCTCACGCCGTTCCCAAGCCCGGATAAATGCAGAGGGTTGCATCAGGAAGGGCATCCGGCGTAAAACAAATGCCAAATAAAATATGCGAGTCACTATGTCGAATGTCACACCGGATCGGTCGAGGCCCGGGTTAACAACGACCGCCATCAGTGCGGTCAACCAACAGGGTGCTGGTGGAAATTGGTCTACTGTTGGTCGAACACGTCGAAGAAGGAGAGGCGGGAGGCATGTCCGTAGGCAGAGAGAGAAGAGGAAATGCATGAGTCAAGGACTGAAAGTATGGACTTTGAATGTTGGAACTATGGCAGGAAAAGGTAGAGAGCTGGCTGACATGATGCAGAGGAGGAAGGTGGACATACTGTGTGTTCAGGAGACCAGGTGGAAAGGCAGCAAGGCTAGAAGCTTAGGAGCAGGGTTTAAACTGTTTTATAATGGTGTGGATGGGAAGAGAAATGGAGCAGGAGTCAACTTGAAGGAGGAGTTTGTCAGGAATGTTCTAGAAGTGAAACGAGTGTCAGACAGAGTGATGAGTCTCAAGTTAGAAATTGAAGGTGTGATGCTCAATGTTGTTAGTGCTTACGCCCCACAGACAGGATGTGAGCTAGAAGAGAAGGAGAGATTCTGGAGTGAGTTAGATGAAATGATGCAGAGGACCCCAGAGGTGAAAGAGTGGTCATTGGTGCAGACTTCAATGGACATGTTGGTGCAGGCAACAGAGGGGACGAGGAAGTGATGGCCAGGTTTGGTATTCAGGGCAGGAACACAGAAGGACAGAGGTTGGTAGATTTTGCAAAAAGGATGGAAATGGCTGTGGTATATGCTCCTGTCTCTTCTGGAAGAAAGTATTTACTTTCTCGTGAGGTAGATTTACTGAGGAAGTATTTATTTTTCCAGAGGTAGGAGCACACAGGTAGACTACATCTTGTGCAGGCGATGTAATTTGAAGGAAGTCAGTGACTGCAAAGTAGTAGCGGGTGAGAGTGCTGCCAAACAGCATATGATGGTGGTGTGCAGGATGACGCTGATGGTGAGGAAGTTAAAGAAGGCAAAGGCAGAGCAGAAGACAAAGTGGTGGAAGCTGAAAAAGGAAGAGTGTCGAGTTGTCTTCAAGGAGGAGTTGAAACAGGCTTTGGGTGGCCAGGAAGTGCTTCCAGATGATGGACAACTACAGCAAATGTGATCAGGGAGACAGGTAGGAGAGTACTTTGTGTGTCATCTGGAGGGAGAGTAGATAAGGAGACTTGGTGGTGGAATGAGGCAGTGCAGGAGTGTGTACAAAGGAAGAGGTTAGCTAAGAAGAAGTGGCACATTGAGAGGACCGAAGAGAGTAAACAGGAGTACAGGGAGACACAGCGTAAGGTGAAGGTAGTGGTGTCAAAGGCCAAACAGAGGGCGTATGATGACTTGTATGCTCGGTTGGAAAGTAAAGAGGGAGAAAATGATTTATACAGGTTGGCACAGCAGAGAAGTAGAGATGGGAAGGACGTGCAGCAAGTTAGAGTGATAAAGGACAGAGAGGGAAATGTATTGACTGATGACAGAAGTGTGCTGGGACGATGGAAAGAGTACTTTCAAGAGCTGATGAATGAGGAAAATTAGAGGGAAAAAAAAGAGTAGAAGAGGTGACCGTTGAGGACCAGGAAGTAGCAAAGATGAGTAAGGAGGGCATTGAAGAGGATGAAGAATGGAAAGGCAGTTGGTCCTGATGATATACCGGTGGAGGTGTGGAAGTGTCTAGGAGAGGTAGCAGTAGATTTCCTGACAAGGTCTTAGAGAGTGAGAGGATGCCAGAGGGATGGAGAAGAAGTGTGATGGTGCCCATTTTTAAGAATACGGGAGACGTGCAGAGTTGTGGCAACTACAGAGGGATAAAGTTGATGAGCCATACGATGAAGTTATGGGAAAGAAGAGTGGAAGCTAGACTAAGGGCAGAGGTCAGCATTTGTGAACAACAGTTTGGTTTCCTGCCAAGAAAAAGCACCACAGATGCAGTATTTGTTTTGACGATGTTAATAGAGAAGTACAGAGAAGGTCAGACAGAGCTGTATTGCATGAAAAAGTCTGGAGTGGCAGAGAAGTATGTTAAAGTGGTGCAGGACATGTATAAGAGATATAAGACAGTGGTGAGGTGTGCTGTCGGTGTAACAGAAGAGTTCAAGGTGGAGGGGGGACTGCATCAAGGGTCAGCTCTGAGCCCCTTCTTGTTTGCCATGGTGATGGACAGGCTGACAGACGAGGTGAGACAAGAATCTCCATGAACTATGATGTTTGCAGATGACATTGCGATCTGTAGTGAGAGCACAGAACAAGTGCAGGAAAATCTAGAGAGGTGGAGGTATGCCCTGGAAAGGAGGGGAATGAAGGTTAGCCTGAGTAAAACAGAATACATGTGTGTGAATGACAAGGACCCAAGAGGAACGGTGAGGTTACAGGGAGAAGAGATAAGGAAGGTGGAGGATTTTAAGTACTTAGGGTCAACAATCCAGAGAAATGGAGAGTGTGGGAAAGAGGTGAAGAAGCGT
Source organism: Plotosus lineatus (assembly GCA_024760905.1). Lineage (NCBI taxonomy): Eukaryota > Metazoa > Chordata > Actinopteri > Siluriformes > Plotosidae > Plotosus > Plotosus lineatus. Next base: position 10,752,304 of record CM045746.1, read on the forward strand.
GTGCAATCAGGTTGGAATGGTTGGAGAAAAGTGTCCGGAGTGATGTGTGATAGGAGGGTATCAGCAAGAATGAAAGGAAAAGTGTACAAGACGGTGGTAAGGCCAGCGATGTTGTATGGTTTAGAAACAGTGGCCGTGGGGAAAAGACAGGAGGCAGAGCTGGAGGTAGCAGAGATTAAAATGTTGAGGTTCTCTTTGGGAGTAACGAGGATGGATAGGATCAGGAATGAGCACATCAGAGGGACAGCACATGTAAGACGTTTTTGGAGACAAAGTCAGAGAGGATAGATTGAGATGGTTTGGACATGTACAGAGGAGGGATAGTGAGTATATTGGTAGTAGGATGCTGAGGTTGGAACTACCAGGCAGAAAGCCTAGAGGAAGACCAAAGAGACGATTCATGGATGTAGTGAAGCAGGACATGAAGGTAGCTGGTATAAGAGAAGAAGATGCAAAGGATAAGGTGAGATGGAGGCAGATGATTCCCTGTGGCGACCCCTGAAGAGAAAAGCCGAAAGGAAAAGAAGAAGAAGAAGACTGCGCAAGAGTGAAAAGGGTCTATACATATGCATATGCTGACATATACATATATACACACCTATATGTAGACATATACACACACATATATATACATACATATCCCATATGTATACACTTATACAGTGATCCCTCGCTACTTCGTGCTGCGGTTTCTGCGGCTTTTGTGCATTGTGCGTTTTTCAAAAATATGAATCGAAAAATAAAAAAATAAGGAAATTAAGCAAAAAGCCACAAAAAGGCCAATTATGCAAAAAACCCAAACAAAAGCAAACCCCCCACCAAACAAAACTACTTACATTTTAATGTGAGGTGCACGTCTGTATGTGTGTGTATTTATATTTTATTTACATTGTATGCATTATTTAATTGTTTTTATAAACATTTATAGCATTGAATATGCATTTATTGATATTATATACACACATACATGTACGTTAGTCACATACATACGTCAGTCAGGGGGGTCAATCCTACTTCGCAGAAATCGGCGATCGCGGGGGGTCTTGGTCCCCATTAACTGTGAAAAGTGAGGATCCTAGTATATCTACAGGGATCCCTCACTTTCTACGGTTAATTGAGACCGAGATCCCCACGCGACCATCGAAATCCGCAAAGTAGGATCACCCCACCACCACGACTGACGTATACGTACATGTATGTGTGTATATGATGTCAATAAATACATATCCAATGCTATAAGTGCTTATAATAAAATTCACTTCACTTATCCCTTAACATCCGAGGATGTCGTTGGGGCTCCTTTATGGCGAGACTTGGGCTGATTCGGCCTGGAGGTCGTAGAAACATGCTGACAGCTTTGCAGCCTACTCTTTACAAAAGTCAGCAATGGTTCTTTTACATGCCTCTCACCATAGACAGTGAGAGACATGGCCTGTCTTTGATAACCCAGTTAGCTGCACTGGGGGAGACAGTGACAACCTTGTGGGGACTCGATTGTGGGGACTCGGTTGTCATGTTGTCCCCCATTGCAGGCAATGTCTCTCACTGTCTATGGTGAGAGGCTGTAAAAGAACCATTGCAGACTTTTGCCAAGACTAGCTGCATAGCCGTCAGGTTGTTTCAGTGTGTTTCTGCCCTGCGATGGCCTGGTGAGCTGTCTTTGGTGTACTCAGTTGTCGCCCAGAATCGGCTGATTAGGATAATGAATGAACGAACATGAGTACTACACTTAAACATGAATACCGCACTGTCCAAGAAGATGGTCTGAATGATGTCTCTTCAGTCAGTATGTGTAACGGTGATGGTGGTGATGGGGTAAGACATTTAACAGATTGTGGTTAAAAGCTGTTTTTGAGTCTGTTAGCGTATGTTTTTAGTATCCTGTACCTTTTTCCGGAGGGGAGATGGGAGAAAATGTGGTGTACGGGGAGTGTAGGGTCCCTGTTAATTCCACTGGCTCTCCTCTGAAATCTGTCAGTGTAAATGTTTCTGAGGGGGTAGTGTAGTTCCAATCACCCAGTTTGCCAACCTTATCACTTACTGCAACGCTTTTCTGTCCTCTGCAGTACAGCTGCTAAACCACACTGAACAGTCGTAGCTTAGGAGGCTCTCAATGGGGAGCAGTAAAAGTTCCTCACGGGGGGTCAGGGTCCTTTGTTGTGCTTTTTTCCACCTGGTGGGAGATATTTGTGTTCCAGGTGAAGTCAGCAGAGATGTGGACTCCAAGAAACTTCTCAACCTCCTCTCTATCAATGTAGACGGCAGAGTGCTCAGTTTGTTTCAATCTCTTGAAGTAAATTATTATCTTCTTGGCTCTGGATTTGTTAGTTCCATATTGTTGTTGCTGAAAATTTAACGATGATGTTGCTGGTGTGGGGGGACACTAATGTGAGAAGAGGAAGAAGAGGAGGGGGCTAAGAACACACCCCTGTGGTGTTTCGATGTTCAGGGTGAGTGTGAAGGAAATGTGTTCTCTTATCCTAATGTTGAGGTCTGTTGATGAGAAAGTCCAGTGTCCAGTTGCACAATGAGCTCCCCAGACCCAATCTGACCAACATATAACAAAGTTTATGTGGGTAGACTGTGTTAAAAGCAGAACTGTCTGAAGTCGCTGTATTGATAGCATCCTCAGTTGACCTGTTTGCTCTGTGTACAAACTCATGTGGATCGAGATCAGCAAGGATGGCAGCCTTGATGTGACACAAGACAAGTCTCTCAAAACATTTGGTGATGATGGGGTTACATCAACTGGGCAGTAATAATTAGACAGCTTGCCGAGATCTTCTTAGGCACTGGAGTGATGATGGCTATTTTGAGGCCGGTAGGAACAGTACATTGCAGTAGGGAGAGATTAAAGATGGTGGTGAAAACCATCATGACAAAAGTAGCCATGATAATAGCTAGCAGTATGAGACACAGTGTAAACAAGAGACCACCTCCCGTCTGCTAATAAGAATAAACCAGATGATGCTCTATGAAGTACCCCGCCCTCGTCCGGAGTCGACTGAGATGGGCTCCAGCCTCCCGCCACCCTTATTAGGATTAAACAGTTCGGAAAATGAATGAATGAATGAATGAATGACTCCTTGAAGTCGCGATTTTGTTGTTGCCTCTTTCTCACCCACACTTTTTTCTGTTTACATGACTTACTGTATACAACATCCAGCACTGTACATTAATAACGATTCAGCCTTAGATTAATACTGTACACGCAAACAGACCCAGATGACCCAGATAAGTTTAACGCTTTTAACGCTGGCCTTAAAATTAACTTATTTGAATCATGCAGAAAGAGAAGATCAAAAAGAAGAAAGAAATGTTTCTCCATCTCTCACATTCTTACACTTTGGAGGTGAAAGGCCAGAGACGTAATGAGCACAAAATCTGTTTCTTATTCGGATAGAGAAGCAGAGCAAGTGTGTTTGTAAACTCACTATCCAATTAGAACAAGTGCATGTGTGTGTGTGTGTGTGTGTGTGCATTTTGAATGTTTCTTGACTATTACTGAACTGACCAATTTCCAGAAGTGTTGGTGAAGCGCCTCTGCCTGTAAGCTGCATCCACTTCAGCTCACTCAACGGTGCCGTGGTGTGGCTTCACATGGGTCACGGCCAATGCTCCCACATGTGCCACAAGCCAACACAAACACACTCTCCTCCTCGCCACACCGCTAAATACTAACTCCAGACTTATTCAGCTTATAATAAGCAACCACATTCTGTGTGCATGTGTGTGAGCATAGAAAATGAATTGTGTTTCTAGTATTCACTGTTGCTCCAGCAAGTCTAGTCTAAAACACATGATTGATTCATGTTACAGTACTTCTTTAAGTAAGCCTGGTTTTTAACTCTGTAGGTTCCTCTGTAAGCTCCTCTGTAGGTTCCTCCATAGCTACAGATAAAAAGTGATAAACTTCAACCAATAGCATAATTTATCCAGCACTGTCTGCACCTGAAAATATAAGCACAGACCAGGCCTTCTAGGGTTGGGACAGGGACTCGGTGGTTCGCACGTCCATCTCACAGCTGGAAAGTCCTGGGTTCAAGTCTTGGGCGTTTCTGTGTGGAAGTCTGCATGTTCTTCCTGTTTTCAGTTTCAGTTTATTTGTAGAGCGCTTTTTACAATTGACATTGTCGCAAAGCAGCTTCCATAGTAAAACAGTGAAAGTAGGGATTTACAAAGTATAAAAGGAATTTAAATATTTCCTATTGCCCCTACATACCCCCAGTGAGCAAGACGGTGGCAAGGAAAACCTCCCTCAGTAGTTGCGAGGAAGAAACCTTGTGACGAACCAGACCCAAAAGGGAAACCCATCCTCATTTGGGTGAAACCATAAAAATACAAACCATGTATAGATGAGAAATTGTGCTTGTGTGGGTTTCCTCTGGATACTCAGGTTTCCTCACACAGTCCAGACATGCATATTAGTCTAAGTGTTCCAAATTTTTTTACAGTATTTCTAGAGTGACTTACAATTATCATTTTAAATACAACTAAGCAATTGCCCAAAAGTGGTGATAGTGAGGAGTGAACCATTGAATCCTAGCAGAATTAAGGTAAACATCTATCTCTATTAATCTCCATTAAGCCCACCAAATATGCTTTTCAGATGTTTTAATAAACTATATTATAATAAACTGTCCCTGTTTAAGTGAGAACATTTTTGTTAAAATGATCTAACCTCTCCAGACATCTGAGAAGAGGGACGTCTGCACCTCATTGCTTAGGCTGCTGCCCCCGTGACCCGACCCAGGATTAAGCCGAAGATGATCTAATCTCTCATTCGAAGTGTGTGATTCCTATATACCAATTTGTAATGTTTTTATTGTTTAAATTTCCAAAATATGTCAAGTCTGGTATGGGCTTAATGTACCCTGTAAGCCCATAGGTGTTCAAAATAAGCCCACTTCATAACTTGTTGAGATGTGTGTGTGTGTGTGTGTGTGTGTGTGTGTGTGTGTGTGTGTGTGTGTGTGTGTGTGTGTGTGTGTGTGTGTGTGTGTGTGAAAATCTCAATAATACAAACTAGTTGTATTAAACTCTGTAATCTCTTAGGTCTCAACCGCCATTTTCATTTTGTCTCCAACCTTATCCTATGGTCTGTAAGTATAATTTGAAATAGGCATGATCAGCCTTTTTGTTGTGTTGTCAACACAAAAAAGATAAACTTACAACATGTGTTCTTTGAAATATAGCCAAAATACTATTCATGAAAAAATTATTATAGAAATTGCTCTTCAGTACTGCATCTTTCAATAAGCGTTGTTATTTGTCTATATCGCGATCCTATAGTGTTCTGTTTTCATTTAGAAATGGTCAAAATTTCTGATCCAGCCAGCTATTTAAACATGTACAGTACATGTCAAATGACTGAAAGAAATTAGTTCCTAGGTTTAATATTCATGTTTTAAGGATAACATATGACTAAGTTTAATTATTTACAAGTACAGTCGGCCCTTGACAAATGCAGCCGTGATGGGGGGGGCATAAACCAGTGTCTCTCCCTCACGCTGGTCCCAAGCCTGTATAAATGCAGAGGGTTGCGTCAGGAAGGGAATCCGGCATAAAACAAATGCCAAATAAAATATGCGAGTCATTACAAAGAATGTCATACCGGACCGGTCGAGGCCGAGTTAACAACGACCGCCATCAGTGCTGTCAACCAACAGGGTGCTGGTGGAAATTGGACTATTGTTGGTCGAACACGTCGAAGAAGGAGAGGCGGGAGGCGTGTCCGTAGGCAGAGAGAGAAAAGGAAAGGCATGAGTCTAGGACTGAAAGTAGGGACTAGGTAGAGAGCTGGCTGACATGATATAGAGGAGTATAAGTGGACATACTGTGTGTTCAGGAGACCAGGTGGAAAGGTAGCAAGGCTAGAAACTTAGGAGCAGGGTTTAAACTGTTTTATAATGGTGTGCATGGGAAGAGAAATGGAGTAGGAGTCATCTTGAAGGAGGGGTTCGTCAGGAATGTTCTAGAAGTGAAAAGAGTGTCAGACAGAGTGATGAGTCTCAAGTTAGAAATTGAAGGTGTGATGCTCAATGTTGTTAGTGCTTATGCCCTACAGGCAGGATGTGAGCTAGAAGAGAAGGAGAGATTCTGGAGTGACTTAGATGAAGTGATGCAGAGTACCCCCAGAGGTGAAAGAGTGGTCATTGGTGCAGACTTCAATGGACATGTTGGTGCAGGAAACAGAGGGGACGAGAAAGTGATGGGCAGGTTTGGTATCCAGGACAAGAACGCAGAAGGACAGGTGTTGATAGATTTTGCAAAAAGGATGGAAATGGCTGTGGTAAATACTTTCTTCCAGAAGAGACAGGAGCATAGGGTGACTTATAAAATCGGAGGTAGGAGCACACAAGTAGACTACATCTTGTACAGGCGATGTAATTTGAAGGAAGTCAGTGACTGCAAAGTAGTAGTGGGTGAGAGTGCTGCCAAACAGCATATGATGGTGGCGTGCAGGATGACACTGATGGTGAGGAAGGTGAAGAAGGCAAAGGCAGAGCAGAAGACAAAGTAGTGGAAGCTGAAAAAGTAAGAGTGTTGTGTTGTCTTCAAGGAGGACTTGAAACAGGCTTTGGGTGGCCAGGAAGTGCTTCCAGATGACTGGACATCTACAGAAAATGTGATCAGGGAGACAGGTAGGAGAGTACTTGGTGTGTCATCTGGAAGGAGAGTAGATAAGGAGACTTGGTGGTGGAATGAGGCAGTGCAGGAGTGTGTACAAAGGAAGAGGTTAGCTAAGAAGAAGTGGGACATTGAGAGGACCGAAGAAAGTAAACAGGAGTACAGGGAGACAGCGTAAGGCGAAGGTAGTGGTGTCAAAAGCCAAACAGAGGGCGTATGATGACTTGTATGCTCGGTTGGAAAGTAAAGAGGGAGAAAATGATTTATACAGGTTGGCACAGCAGAGAAATAGAGATCGGAAGGACATGCAGCAAGTTGGACTGATTAAGGACAGAGAGGGAATTGTATTGACTGATGACAGAAGTGTGCTGGAAAGATGGAAAGAGTACTTTGAAGAGCTGATGAGTGAGGAAAATGAGAGAGAAAAAAAAAAGAGTAGAAGAGGTGACTGTTGAGGACCAGGAAGTGGCAAAGATTAGTAAGGGTGAAGTGAGGAGGGCATTGAAGAGGATGAAGAATGGAAAGGCAGTTGGCCCTGATAACATACCAGTGGAGGTATGGAAGTGTCTGGGAGAGATAGCAGTAGATTTCCTGACAAGAACATTCAACAAGGTCTTAGAGAGTGAGAGGATGCCAGAGGAATGGAGAAGTGTGATGGTGCCCATTTTTAAGAACAAGGGAGACGTGCAGAGTTGTGGCAACTACAGAGGGATAAAGTTGATGAGCCATACAATGAAGTTATGGAAAAGAATAGTGGAAGCTAGACTAAGGGCAGAGGTCAGCATTTGTGAACAACAGTTTGGTTTTATGCCAAGAAAGAGCACCACAGATGCAGTGTTTGCCTTGAGGATGTTAATAGAGAAGTACAGAGATGTTCAGACAGCGCTGCATTGTGCCTTTGTGCATCTGGAGAAAGCATATGACAGGGTGCCGAGAGAGGAACTGTGATATTGCATGAGGAAGTCTGGAGTGGCAGAGAAGTATGTTAGAGTGGTGCAGGACATGTATGAGAGATGTAAGACAGCGGTGAGGTGTGCTGTCGGTGTGACAGAAGATTTCATGGTGGAGGTGGGACTGCATCAAGGGTCGGCTGAGAGCTAGAATCTCCATGGACTATGATGTTTGCAGATGACATTGTGATCTGCAGTGAGAGTAGAGAACAAGTGCAGGAAAATCTAGAGAGGTGGAGGTATGCCCTGAAAAGGAGAGGAATGAAGGTTAGGCTCAGTAAAACAGAATACATGTGTGTGAACGACAAGGACCCAAGAGGAACAATAATGTTACAGGGAGCAGAGATAAAGAATGTGGAGGATTTTAAGTACTTAGGCTCAACAATCCAGAGCAATGGAGAGTGTGGAAAAGAGGTGAAGAAGCGTGTGCAGGCAGGTTGGAATGCTTGGTGAAAAGTGTCCAGTGTGATGTGTGATAGGAAGGTATAGGAAAGAATGAAAGGAAAATTGTACAAAACGGTGTTGAGGCCAACGATGTTATATGGTTTAGAAACAGTGGCCGTGGGGAAAAGACAGGAGGCAGAGCTGGAGGTAGCAGAGATGAAAATCTTGAGGTTCTCTTTGGGAGTAACGAGGATGGATAAGATCAGGAATGAGTACATCAGAGGGACAGCACATGTTAGAGGTTTTGGAGACAAAGTCAGAGAGGCTAGATTGAGATGGTTTGGACATGTTCAGTTGAGGGATAGTGAGTATATTGGTAGTAGGATGCGGAGGTTGGAACACCAGCTACCAGGCAGAAGGCCGAGAGGAAGACCAACGAGAAGATTTATGGATGTGGTGAAGGAGGACATGAAGGTAGTTGGAGTAAGAGTAGAAGATACAGAGGATAGGGTGAGTTGGAGGCGGATGGTTTGCTGTGGCGACCCCCGAAGGAAAAAGCCGAAAGGAAAAGAAGATATATAGATAGATACAGTGGTACCTTGGTTCTCGAACTTAATCTGTTCCAGAAGGCTGTTCGAATTCCGATTTGTTCGAATTCCAAATCCACTTTTCCCATTACAAATAATGTAAACAGTTTTAATCCGTTCCAAAATGTTAGAAAACTGCCTTTTTTTAAACATAATGTTATTTCATAATGTCGTTTATGTATCAAATAGTATATTAAATGTGAAACAACAAGACAAACACTCAAAATTCTTAATAGATTAATTTATGTGGTTTTTTTTTGTTTGTTTGTTTGTTTATTTTCGAACCAGCCTAGACTTGTTTTAAAGTGGAACCGAGCTAAGGCTTTTTTTTCACCAAATCATGGTAGATTTCACAAGCTTTGCATCAGATCACATCCTCACTAACACTATCTCCTGCTAACTGCTGCTAGTTTATGTATATGAGCAGTAATTTTACCACCTCCTCCAGCACTTGCGGTCTTTGTTTGCTGATAACCGTCGAGCCTTTCGCCACATCACTGGCTTTAACACTCTCTTTGCTCTTCAGGATCGTGCATATCGTTGATTTAGCCATGCCATATTCCTGAGCAAGATCAGTAACACGCACACCTGATTCATGTTTAGCTATTAGCGCTTTCTTAAACGCAACAGTTTTCTGCACAACTGACCTTTTCTCAGTAGCTTTCTTTGGAGACATGTTTATTAGCTCATCTAATTGAGTAAACAAAAAAACACGGTATACTGTACTTTGTAGAACAGGACCAAGCAAATTCACACGCACACAGTGGTCAAGTAGTCAAAAGAGACCGATTTCCGGAAGTCGCAAAATTTTCTTCACTTTCGTTTTCTCTCGCACATTTTTCGAGTTCGACTTCCGAATTTTGTTCGACTTCCAAGGCAAAAAATTCCCAGATTTTTTGTTCGAATTCCGATTTGTTCGACCTCCAAAGCTTTCGAGAACTGAGGTACCACTGTATATATAGAAGAAGAAGAAAAAGAGAAGAAGAAGAAGATATATATGTGTCAACGTTCTCATATAAGATACATATATATCAACTGCGAGGCATAATGATTTACATTATGGTTCAGGGTTATTGTTATGGTTTAGGTTGCTCACTACCTCAGAGATGAGGGACCTTACAGCCATCGACTATGAATTCTGCTTTGAGGAAGCTTGAGTTGAAGCAGAGCTGGAGCTTTTAACAGAATAAATGTCAATAAGCACACCAGCAAACCCACCAAGGATTGGCTCATGATATTGAGCCAAATCCCAGATCTGAACCCCACTGAAATTTTGATGGAGGGGTTTTAAAAAGAGATCGGTACATATAAGAAAACCCTGAAATGCTCACAGTCTACATGTACAATAGTGTCTAAATTACACTGGGTGAAAGTATAATAGGTACATGGTCTCTAGAATAACTAAAACTTCGCATCTACAATATAACGCCACTTGTAAATAATTCACAGTATTAAGAACAAAAGTTAAAAACATTATGTGAGCAAGTCTCATGCAGCATTAGTCATGATACATTATTAACTGCAGTAACAACAGCATTAGTGACAATCATTGTGGTTTTCCATCGATGCACATGCTTACCAAGCTGATATGGAACTCTGCACAGAAAATATTTCACATTCCAAATACAGTCGGCCCCCAACTTACGAAATTAATCCGCTCCAGAGCCCTTTTCGTGTTTCGTAAGTAGGGGTCGCATCTTACATGTTAAACGCCTAATTCGTTCCAAGGCTCCAGTCTTTGGACTGGATAAACCCCATAAACCCTTTAAAAATGATAAAAGTACACCAATTTTGTATGAAATATGTGTTAAAAGTAAAAGAAAATGATCTATTAAACCATTTAAACATTTTATTAAAATAATAAACCATTTTATTAACATATTAATTAATTAAACCATTATTAAACATTTTTTATTAACACACACACACACACACACACACACTCACCTCTCTCTCTCTCTCTCTCTGTGTATCTCTCTCTCTTGTTTTCTCTCTCTCTGTATCTCTCCATCTCCCTCTAGCACGCGCACTGCGGGCCACGCCCACAAGACGTGGCGTTCAAAGTGCATTCCCTGCTTGACAAACTCAACTTTAATTTGATTCCTTGAGGGATTGGAATTCCAGATGAGCTCAAATGCGCCCACATTTATTAAACATTTACTGAATTAACAACTTTTAAAACTAAAAACTAAAGCGTTATTCCTTCTCTCTCTCTCTCTCTCTCTCTCTCGCCACGCGCTGCGGGCCACGCCCACAAGACGTGAATTCAAAGCGCATTCCCTGCTTGACCATTTACTGAATTAAAACTTAAAAACTAAACTAAAAACTAAAGCGTTATTCCTTCTCTCTCTCTCGCTCTCTCTCTGTCTCTCTCTCTCGCCGCACGCTGCGGGCCACGCCCACAAGACGAGAATTCAAAGCGCATTCTCTGCTTGACCATTTACTGAATTAAAACTTAAAAAACTAAAGTGTTATTCCTTCTCTCTCTCTCTCTCTCTCTCTCTCTCTCTCTCTCTCCGCACACTGCAGCCACGCCCACAAGACGTGAATTCAAAGCACATTCCCTGCTTGACAAACTCAACTTTAATTTGATTCCTTGAGGGATCCGAATTCCAGATGAGCTGAAATGCGCCCACATTTATGAAACATTTATTGAATTAAACAACTTAAAAAACTAAACTAAAAACTAAAGAGTGAAGCTTCCTTCTGTCTCTATCTGGGAGGCCAGCGGGGCGGGATGTTGAGAGACAGCCAATGAGAGAGCAATTCGCACTTCGATCGGCGTGTTTGAATTTTAAATTTCTTTTCGTAAGAGGGGGTTGTTTCGTAACTCAGGGACGGAAACTCGGGAAAATGTTTTTCGTAACCCGGGGATTTCGTACACAGGGGTCTTCGTAAGTTGGGGGCCGACTGTATACAGTACTATGCTGCTTTAGAAAAAAACAATTAATATCTGAAAAAATAACTTCTGTCCTCCAAATGTAATGTCTACTTTTCAGAGAAGACGTCACTGATAGACAAATTGTGAGGCGCTCCATCGAAAGTAGGCACTTGTCGCACAGACCACTATTGAGATAAAAGCCAGAAAAATAAAATGGTCTATTTTTATTGAAATTCGGATTTTTGCATAAACTATTAAAACAAGTATTCAACTATCACTTACTCATGTGAAATCGACTAAAACTCACTAAAAATGTATTTTTTTTTTCCATTTTCTGGCGAGTACCCTCATAAAACTGGATAAAAACAGTAGCAAAAATTACTGGTTTTGTTGCAATTATTCACCGAGTTCGATATAAGACACACTTTCGTTCATACACCAGAAAAACGGCTGTGAAGTAGTCTTGCCATTTCGCATACTGTTTTGATATTAAAATGCTGTTTCAGCGAATAAAATTAAAGATGATATGCTCGTAAACAATGCTATTTGCTAAGGAAGATCTGAAACGAGCACACTGATTGGTCAGCTCGGGCTTGCACATGCGAAGTGCCCGTTACATGTTAACTTCTGGTGTTTACTTCCGGTGTTTACTGCATGCTGAATTTATCTCAGACTTTCTCTTCAATAACAGTTATTAAGTTTATTTATAAGGTTGTGACTACACATCATTTCTGGAAAAGGAGAATGAAAGGTCATCTGTGATGTCTAGTAGCATTAGTATAGATGCTAAATTCGACACGAGAATTGGGCTTTGAAGATGCCGGAATGCTTGGCGTTCTTGATGATTATTTCGCCGGTGAGTATTTTTTTCTGCATGCAAAATTTGATGTGTGTGTGTAATCTTGTCTGGACTGGACATGCTGGATCATGGGTTTTGTACGAAAATTGTTAAAGACCTGAAAAATACTTAAATCTTTCATTCCTTTTACAGATGAACAAACTGATGATGATGATGATGATGATGATGATGATGATGATGACGACTGTGTTGATGAAGATTTTGATTTTGATGTTGATGAAGAAGAAGCATCTGTTAATAAAAGTGTGCATGAGTCAGTTTGTTGTGTTTGTGATGATGTGACCCTTTCTGCTGAGCAGGATATAGATAAAGATAATGATGATGAGGACAGAGTTGATGAAGTTTACTTGTATAAAGAGATCAGAGAGTTTTGTTATATAGTTTTCTTAATTTCACTGTGATTGTTTGAACCTGACAGTGTTTTTTTTTTCAATCAGTATCATCTGAAGGCATTTTAACCTTTATATAATGGTCGAAAAGATACATACTGATCTTATTGGAATAAACAAAAAGGGAAAAAATAGTCTGGTTTTTTTTGTTCATTTTTGGAGGGTTACCAGGGTGACTGATGGATTGAAAAAGGGCCTGTCAGATTAAAATGGGGATGATTTCTCTCATCATCTCTTCCTAAAACTTTTCTGAAACATGTTTTCTAAAAGTTTATATGACTGAGGTGCATAAAAATGTTTGGTTGCTAAGTACTAATGATCTTGGAAGAAGTGCAATCTTTGTGCTCATTTTTCTCTAAAACGTCTCGTGAAATTTTTAATTGAATGCTGACACAAGAAATGGCATAGCTCGGTCAGTTTTCAAGGTATTGACAAACTTTTTGTTGCATTTTGCAGCTTTGGGCCTACTCTATCTGACTGTGTAAAATCTCATTTTTCATTTTTGGATGCAACAGCCTACTTTCGGTGTAGTGGCTCACAATTATCCCAACAAAGGTACTTATAATATAAATAAAGCTTACAAGAAGGAAAACATCTTTCTAGATTATATGAAAGTACCCCTTCAAAAGGAAAATTTAGTTAGTAATTAAGAAGTAAGTCATAATCTTATTAGGAAAAAGCTATTTTTATTACAGTGTAGAGAGTTAACTTGGGTTCCCCATGGGTTGCCGTCAGGAGCATGTACAAGTTCTGACCAGCACTGATAAGAGCTTTTTTATGAAGTTATTGTAAACATGGTAATTGTAATATTAGATTTATTTTTATGTAAAAGCAAAAGTTAAGTGTTTAACATACAGTATGTACATGTTTTATGTGTACAACGGGCATATTTAATCAATTATCAGCAATTAAAAACAGGCTGTACCCGCCTTCTGATGGCACATGGGCCAGATTGCTGAACGAAGACTCGAAAACACAATGGTTTTTGACAGCTAGCACAGTTTCATATTGATCAGACTCACTCAAACTCTGACTGACGGCTGGATCATTTCTTCAGCAGTATTTCCATATACAGACGCTCCCCAACTTACATTTTAGTTCGGTTCCAGACGGCCGAACGTTAGGGATGTCATTGACAATCGGAATATCAGAATATCGCCAATATAATTATGTCGATCGATAATTGATACCTATAAAAGGGATATCGATACTTCTAACGTTATCGCTTCCCGTGTTCATGACAGCGTCTGTAGTAAATGCCATTTTCAATGACACCCCTAGTAAATGGTACGTCTCGCCTCTCTGTATGGTAAATGGTACGTCCCTGCTTCAGGAGCGTCTGTAAAAATTCTGACCATCACGTTGCAGGAAGGGGTTAAAATACCGGTTTAAAGTTTTCAATCGGGTTATAGAACAACTGAATAACTGTCATTTTCATATAAAAAGAAAATTTGTATTGGGTCTTTTTTTAAAAAAAATTATTGTATCAGATAAAACAATTTGATGTAAAGCTGCGTCAAGTGGATGTTTATACCCAAGTCTACGCACCCACATGTGGCCAATTGGGGATATCAACAATGCAGTTGCAGTTTGTGATCAAATATACAAAGAAATCTGTATGTATATGTTAATAATGAACTGAATTGTTTCCCCTGCATGAATTTTAAAGCTTAGTATTGCATGAATATGAAGATTATTATGGGATATATTACTGTGTTATCATTACTGGAGACTTTTAAGTTTTGACGGCGTTGACTGTCCAGGCTGTGACTGAAGGAAAATAACACTTTTCATTGATAAAAACTGACTAGATTCTCATTTGAACAGGTTTGAGGAATCGTTTTTTTCCCCACTAAAGGTCATTTCATATTTTAAAATGCTTATAAAATGCAGTTAAATTTATTACTTAAATAGTTATATTGAGTTAAAAACTGAAACAAGGTTTATTTATCCATTTTGTTGAAAAACTTTTCTTTTTGATTAGAAGAAGCAAAAAATAAATGGATGGTTAATTGCTAAAAAGTGAATGTTTTAAACTGTACAAGAGTTCAGGCTGATGTTAATGGCACAATTCAGGAAATTATGGCTGGTTTACTTTCCAAAGTCAACGGATTTGCCAACTCGGCCATTTTTCCCAGTGGAAAAAAAAATTCCCCTTTAATGAGTGAAATTTTATCATTTATCATGCAAAGTCGTCAGCGTGTTTCTGTCCCTTGCTAAAAAGGGTTGTGACAGGAAGGGCATCCGACGTAAAAAAAACCTCTACCAAATCAAACGTGCGAATCAGATGATTCACTGTGGCGACTCCTGAGTAAAAAGGGAAAAAGCCGAAAGGAAGACAGACATCATGCAGATCTGATTATTAGTGATAATAACGTCAAAAAAATTGAGACAAACTGTGCACACAATTTTAACTTTTTTTGATTTTCAAAAAAGTAATTTTGGTCTTTTGGCCATTTTAGGGTAAAATGGACCATAAAACGGTTTCATCCGGAATATTTTCAAAATATTGTAATTCTGAACAAATAATGGTATCTTAATAAATGAGGATCCTTTTTCTTTGTTTTCTTTTTTTCCTGTTCTTTCTGATTACCTGAGATATGAGAGATTATAATATAAAAGAAAAAATGCATTTTGGTACCTATTTGAATGCTGTATTTAGTGTAAATTTAAGCAATATTTTTATCTGATAACACTGTTTATTGGAAATAATTTTTTTAATCAGGGTTAGGAGGGCAAAATGACTTGCGATTGCAAGTCGCAAATACATCAGACAATAACTGGTTATTTTTGCTATTAAAGGGCAATATAAAGGGCAAATAATAAAGGGCAAAAAAAAAACAAGTAATTTAACATTTTTCATACAGCTGAAAAAATCCTGAGAATACAATTCATAGGTGTTAATCTATCAATAATCATCACATAGTTTGTGGTATAAATGATTTTCAGAAACTTTATTTAATCACCTTATTTTTATCTTCAATTCACTCAAATCGGACACTGAAAAAAGCAGCTTTTGTCCCTTTTCGAGCAGAGTTGTTTGTTTGGACGCATAGTATCTGTCAGAGTACTTATACTTAAAAATGATGGTTAACAGGAAGTGGATGGCTCACAGCCGAAAGATCTGTGAAACAATAACTGTGATTGGATGTAGGCCTTTCAGATATCCAATAGCATTTACTGTATAAGGCAGGCGTTCTCAGCACAGGTGATTTTGGGTTTTTACTATTCAGTGACACTTCCACTCCCCTCTTTCAAAGTGATGTTTTGTTCAAATAAATTGAGTGAGATTTATGGACATATTAACATACAGTAGGTGTCTTTGATAGCTAGTTAATACAGTAAAAAGCTAAGGCATCCATATCATTTTTAACGCGCAGAGGTTTGTGTGTTTCATGTGACATTTTCAGCTTTGATGTGCATATAGAACTTGGTCTTCCTAACCCCTGTTTTATATATATGCCCATTGACCACATCTTGTTGTTTTAGCAAATAATTGTGGCGGTTTAAAACACAGGAAGAGGAAGCAGGAAAGCAAAGACCCGGGATGTGGAGGGCCGAACAATACCACGAGAGGATGTTAGAGCAGTAAGCATGGGTTTCTCACACACACACACACACACACACACACACACACTGAATGACTTGTGTTTTTTTAACCAAACCAATATCCTTTAAAAATAAATCTGCTGTGAAAAATATTTTTGTAAGATATTTAGTTATTTTCCTAAACATTTAAAAGAACTGTATCTGTGTGTTACATTGTGATGGATATGAATATGGATTAACCAGAGAGAACTGCGCGTATAAACACGCACGCACGCACGCACACAGTTGTCCCTCAAAGCTAAGGTTGTCTGCTATCTTGACATACCATCTCTGAGGCATGAAAAATTATCATAAATATCCAGCACATCTGACAGCCATAAAACCGAAACACACACACACACTAAAATCATGTTGTTGCAAGAATGATATTCATTCTGATGCAGTACAAGTAGAAAAACAAAAAGAAGAAAAAAGCGGAGCACGCAGTGTGAAGACAGCCAGTGTGTGTGTGTGTGTGTGTGTGTGTGTGTGTGTGTGTGTGTGTGTGTGTGTGTGTAAAAATATAGCACCCAAGCACCATGCAGAAATGAGGTTTGGAAAGAAGATGCAGCAAACACAAAGTCAGGTTAGTTATTTACAGAATGAAAAGGTCATCTAAGGAGAGAGACAGAGAGAGAAAGAGCTCTCTCGCATATACACACACTCTCTCTCTCACACACGCACACACACACACACACACACACACCCTCTCTCACTCTCTATAGATACTTGCTTTCTCACTCTCTTTCCCACTCTCTCATTCAACTTACAGCATCACACTTCTCTTATTGTTAGCCTAGGGGAAAGCATAAAGCAGGACCCACCATCTCACTCACACACACACACACACACACACACACACACACACACACACACACACACACACACAAGAATGAAACAGCAGTTTCACAGCCCTGAGTCAAGCCTGAAGCAGCAGTTGATCAGCTGAGCAGCGTGTGACAGTCTCTCACTCTCTCTCATAGAAACACACACACACACACACACACACACACACACACGGACAGCACATGACTGGTCGTCCCTTGTACACGGCCCAAATGGCTGTATCTCGCCAGTTCACTGATCATAACACTCAACTCTGAAAAAGTTGAAATAAATTCTGATTATTTAAAAACTAAACAGTTACATCAAACTCTTAGACGGAAACTCAACGATGATTAAATCGATGAAGCTGTTTGAGACAGAGTGGTGACAGGCGTAAGAAATGAGGGATTCGTCTTACTAACGGTGCTCATGTTCTAGTTTATCACCCTACTCACTCCTCCTCTTACATCACTGATGCATGTACGCCCCTCTGTGGAATGCAGAATTAGTGAGAGGACACGAAAGATATGGCCGACATGTAAACGTGCAAATACTGTCAACATACGTACGTACGTATGTACGTACGTACGTGTGTGTGTGTGTGTGTGTGTGTGTGTGTGTGTGTGTGTGTGTGCAAGCTCCTAATAATGTTTCTGTAACAGATTAACTCCTGGTACAGCTATGTTTCTTCTTCCAAATACTGCAGTCTCCTCCACCACCACCACCACCACCAACCCCCTCTCTCTGATTCACTTTTTCCCCCAAGTCAGCATCTCTGGACCCTTAAACTGCGAGACAGGGGGTTCGGCACTATGAATTCTGGACACACACGCAGCATAACGTTAGAGGTCAGTGCTGCTTTTAGCGATGACATCATGTCCCCGAGCTAATAGCGGACGCAAAAACACGGAGTCGTGTTCCCACTGCCCTGTATCTGTGGGCTGAGTTACTAAACTTGGAGAACTCGAGTTCCATTATCTAACCATTCAAGAACTGTGACTACACTCTTAACTCGTGCACTAAAAATAGCACGTCTGATCAGATGTGGGGTTCACGCAGTTTGGGTTTCCTCTCGACGTGCTCATGAAGAGTCATCAACGTATAAACAGGCGTGTAGCAAGTAAACAGAGAGTAATAAAAGGAAGACCGGGTGTGTAAACGTGGTGCTCTGATATCTGAAACGCTCCCCGTATAAACGAGTCTCCCAAGTCCTGAAAAGATGACTTAAGTTGCACGTGATCGCATGTGCACATTTTCCGTTCACGTCTCAGCAGAGAATCTGTGCTGCATTGCATTTTACAGTGCATTTGCCCTGCCAAATCAAATCAATCACTTCTGCGATATGTGATAACAGTGTTATACTGTAAACATCATTTCCTCTTGGAGATTTAGGTCAAATCCAGGACAAACTTTACACAGTAACTGATTAACGCTGCATACACTAACTGTTACATTGGTTGAGTTGGTCTTTACACCCAACAACAATTAATAACTTACAAAAAAGGTCTGAAAAAAAATCTGTGGCCACTATAATCCTGTAAACAAACACAGACCAATCACTGCCTTACACTTATCTAGCAAATTACCAATCAAATGCTCCCATGTTTCCTTGGTCATGCATGAACCTACAATGCACAAACCTGTAGCCAGACAATGTGTGGAGGGAGACATGACTTTAGAAGGGCCTCTGAGAGAAGGAGACAGTTAAGCATTTTAGATTCCAAACCCCAGCTTCAACTGTACAAACTGCTAAAACAACCAAGATTTCAGTCTTGAAAGCCGGTCGGTGTTTGTCGCTGTATAAATAGAACTAATTTGACCACAGGGGTTCAAGCAAAAATGTTATCGATATAAACTACATCTAGCAGTAAAAGACTCGGAGATACTGATATGAGAGTACAGAATATCTGAGAAAAAACATTCCCGTTTTAATTTCATCGTTCAGCATGTCTATAGAAACAATGACCTTTCTAGTTGATGAATCATATCTAAGCTTCATTATCATGCAAAAAAAAAAAAAATATATATATATATAAAAAATGTTGTCTACGACCACATACCCTATGCATCCAGAGTGCAGAGAGCAAGTCCACATGCTCTACATTAGAAAGCTACTCTTTTTCTCCAAGTTGAGAATGGAATGTTTAATCTTCAGGTCTTCTGAAACTGATTGGGAAGAATTCATACTAGGGGGGTGTGGCCTATCTCAAATAACTCAGACTGATTCTTGTGTCAATCTGTCACCCTGACTTCAACTCAAATCACAGCATAGAAGCCAAAAACGGTGCTGGGAAGACAATGCAGGGAACACAGAAAGTCGCAGTATCCTTTTACAGCCTCCCTTGGGACACATGCAATCTGACAATGAGGAATATTCCCCATAAACACTCTCTCAGTCTATTTATTGTATGAACTGTGTAAGGAAACATTCCTTAAATATCAGTTTGATCTGTTGAGCAAATAAAGCTGATGGTCCTGGAGAACACCAGCAGATTTTAATTAATCCATGTGAGCATTGCATTTGCTGATATATGATAAAGAAAATAGAAATGAACATCATGGCTGAAATGATAAGACCTAACCATAGCATGGAATAGACCAAGTTCGCATCTCGGCTCGCGCATGGCATCATGGGATCGTGACTACCAAACAAGCTACCAATATGGCGGAAATAAACCTTGATGTGGATGATAACTACACTATCGATTCATTTAATTTATGGAAAGTTCCCAACCTTCGAGTGTATTGTATAAGTAGGAGTCTTCCCGGTTGTTCCCGCAAGCGTAAAGATGAACCTGTTGCGCTTGCATTTGCGGCGACGTTACAAAAGCTACCTATAGTTTTGTCAAAAGCCGAGGAATCTAAACAAATCCAACGTGACTATGCCAGCTTGTTGACATTTGAAATGGATGAGGAAAGTGTGACAATTCGTGACCCCTTGGGACTTGAAGACGACTGGGAGACAGAAAAATGACACCTTCTCGAAGTGGCCCCCATGCATGTACACTGACATAGTGGATTTTTTGTTAATGAAGGACAAGCACCCCTACTAGCGCGACTTCGTAATGACTACAAAGAAGGTAAATACAAGTTTGACAGCTGTAACCGACTGATCTGACAGCTCTTGTTTGTCTATTTTACAAATTAACATAACAGTAATTTTTCAAGATCTAAGTCTATGATATTTAATGATTACTAAAATACACAAATCTGTTTAAATAAAAATGCTGCAATATTAGATCTACATAGTCTATATATATATATATATATATATATATATTTTTTTTTTTTTTTTTTTTTTTTTTTTTTTTTAATTCACAAAATGCATTTATAAATTATATTTTTATACAAATGCCATTAAGACTAGTTTGAATTTAAGGGCTATTTCTTAACTAAGAGTCGGCACAATGCACACCTGGCAGATCGATAATTTAAGGCTTAAGGCAGGCTTTAAGCAGCAGTTGTTAGGATGTGGAAGTATTGTTTGCATACATAAGCAAGTCGGCCACCGGAAAGTTTGGTAGTCATGACCTTTGACACAGTCGTCGGGTCACATTCCCGCACATGCGCAATCGTAATGCGAACTTCGTCTATTTGGTGCCAAACAGGGTAGTTTAGATTTCAAACAGATTTAAGTTTTCTTGGCCTTGAAGCGGACGTGATACAACAGCAGGATTCGGTCAAGAACAGAAATTTCGACTCAACAAATCTGGGTTTCAAAGGACAGGAAAAAAAAGTAGGCTCGTTTGATGAGTATCAATTTGGCACCAACAGCATTAATCCATGGACCCAACCTGCCCTGTGTCAACAGTCCAGGCTGGCAAAGGCTGTGTTATGGTGTGGGGATCCACAATTTGCCCTTCTTTTAACACAAATGTATCACGGCACAAAGCAAAATCATCTCAATCTGGTTTCAGTAACAAGAGCTCAGGATTCTTCGGTGTTCTTTTCATTTACCGACTGTGAACCCGTCCACTAGTTAGAATCATTCTGAACCTTGCAACATCCGTGCCGACGAAGAGTCGACAGTTTTGTCCCTTTTTCTACTTCAGAAAATAAAATCAAAGAAAGTTTACTTTGTCGAATATAACATGAACTAACCCCTCCCATTCCCGCCCTTGAGTACACCCTTTAAAATACACGCCTCTGCCAAACCCCTTATTATGTAAATCATTAGCATTTATAATAAGGTGATTAGTGGTGAGGAAACTTTGCCATGTAAACAAACTGTAAACTCATGAAACCGTGATTTGACCTTTTCTTATTTTTATTTATACTACAATTTTCATGGTTCACCAAAAACCCTCATTATCTCCAAGCTGTGGTTTACTGTTAATCTATTGTTAGTTAATTAGGATGGAAAATAAGACTATTGGGAAAACATTCAGAACAAAGTGGTTTTTGTTTCCATCATTAATCGGAACAATGAATTCTGAATAATACCAGCTGATACTAAAGGAAAATGTCAGGACATCTGTCCATGAATTGAATTTCAAGAGATTCATAGCACAAGTCATTCTTCCAAAAAATGGTCAAAGAAAAATAAAGTGAATGTTTTGGAATGGACAAGTCAAAATCCTGACCTAATCTAATTGAGGTGTTGTGGAAGAACCTTAAGCGAGCAGATCATGTGAGGAAGCCCAACAACATTCCAGAGTAGAAGCTGGTCTGTACGTATGAACAGGCTAAAATTCCTCCAGGCTGATGTGGAGGACTCATCAACACTTACTGAAGATGCTTAGTTGTTATTACTAAAGATCATACTTACACTTACTATTTACAGATATCTAACACTGGATCATTTGTATAAAAAAGGAAATGTATAAAATTCTTAAGTGATGACAAATTTTCAAACTCTTCAGTATATATTTATTTTGCTTCGTGACAATGTAAAATAACGTTATTAGCTTTACTTATTTTGGATGAAGTGTTGTTTTACACAGTTTAGTACAAATACAAACTCCTTAACTTCTTAAACAAAGTCGACAAGCTCTCGTCACATGGGATTGGCCATTCAGAGAACTAAATCCTAAATACTGAATGCCCGAAATTACACTAAAGATCACTTCGCTACATAATAACGGCTTACAGTACTATTTACTTTACATCATCATACAAACACATTGGCTGTGTAAAGTCCTAAAGTCTAAAGACACTGATAAGTTCAAGAAATTGTTAGATATTTTTATTGCATTGTATGGGTTGATTAAAGAAAATAAAACCGAAAAAAAAAAACTTTCTGAACCACAAAAAGTTAGATCAAACTTTTTTTAAGTATTCATGCCCTCGACTTCAAGGAGGGTGACCTTGCAGGGATACCTGACTGAAGCAGTGCTCAGTTTCAAAAAGATAGATACAGTAGGCCCTTGATTATTCGCGGTTTTGCACTCACGGTTTGCATATTCACGGACTGCCAAGCAACTGACATGTCATTCAATTTCAGCCAATGACTGTCCTCCTTCCTGCTGATTGGTTGAGATGATGTAACGCCCCTTTTTCCTCATTCGCACAAAAGTTGTCAATGAGCCTTTTTTTAGTGTGTTTTAATTACCAGTTAATCTCTATGATGACACTCAAACGCTGTGCGTCTTCTCTGGCTAAGTGCTAGAAAAGGTAATGACGTTGGATGTCTCTTCTGAAGAAATAAGACTTTCTCCTGAAGAAATGACAGTTTCCTCTGAAATGCCTGAAGAGGAATAATCATCTGAAAGCACTCTAGAATTAAAGTCTTTTTCAATCATTATTCCACTACAGTACCTAAGTTAATGTTTAGAATTGTGTGTGTGATTTTATGTACTGTGGTGTAAGCATGTTTTGTTTTGTTTATCCAATTTATTACATTTCATGTTCTTTTATGTTATTTTTGTTATGGTCTGTGTTTTTGGGGGACTTTGATTTTGACAGCTGTGTTCTCTAACTCTAACTGTCCGCTCCGGCTGAGGGGCGTGGCTGAGCTGCTCCATGGCTCACACCTGAATTTCACTCTTCTCATCTACTCTCAGTAAACACAAGCATGCTTACCTCTCCGCCAGAGGATTAACTCACACGTTTGTTGCAGGTGACAAACGGAGCTTGTGAGATGAAGCGCAGCTTATCCGGACTTCTGATCTATTAAGTGTGCAAGATCAAGTTCCATGTGTCACTTGCAATAAACGCCTCACATTAAAAGGGGAAGGACTTAAGAAGTGCCCTTTAATTGAGGTGAGCGTGCGGTTTGTGTTTATAGGGAGTAAATGAGAGTACTTAATTCAAGTATGAACTGCATTCAGTCCGAGCAGCTCAGCCACACCCCTCAGCCGGAGTGGGGAGAAAGCACACACAACATATTCTAAACATCAACTTAGGTACTGTACTGGAATAATAATTGAAAAAGACTTTAATACTACAGTTTTACAACAGTTCAGGTGATTATTCCTCTTCAGGCACTTCAGAGGAAACTGTCGTTTCTTCAGGAGAAAGTATTATTTCTTCAGAAGAGACGGTTTGAGTGGCATCATAGAGCTTAATTGGATAATATATTATACATACAAAATGAAAACATATACATACTGTATGTATATGTATGTGTATATATATATATATATATATATATATATATATATATATATATATATATATATATATATATATATATATATAAAAATGGTTGTGACAGGAAGGGCATCCAACGTAAAAACCTCTGCCAAATCAAACGTGCGAATCAGATGATTCACTGTGGCAACTCCCGAGTAAACGTGAAAAAGCCGAAATATATATATATATATATATATATATATATATATATATATATATATATATATATATATATATATATATATATATATATATATACACACACACACACACACACACACACACACACACACACATAGCGCTCCCCGACTTACGTTTTTAATTGGTTCCGGACGGCCGGACGCAAGTTGAAAGTGAACGTAAGCTGTTACAGTGACATATGACGTATGATGCTCATACTGTACTATACATCCATAAATACTATTACGTATGCTATATATTTATTATCATAAAGTCATAAAACACCCCTAAATCAATTCTTATAAACATAACATTGTAAAATAATATCAAATATATCAAATAATATCAACATTAATTTCAAATAAGTCACTTATTTATACCAAGTCACTTTACATGAAGCTTAAAACAGCCGATCAACGCTTACAATATGTGAGGCACTCAATACCGAAAGTAGTGAACCTGCGAAAGTAGTGTACTTGGTGTGGGTTATACGGACTTCCGGTCTTTCAAGTTCGCATGGGTGAACTCGTTTAGAACACAGACGGCACTGATGTGAATCACCAACCATATTTGCGTTTTTTAGATGCATATTAAGGTTACAAAAGTCCGCAAAACAGTGTAAACACAAAGATCACAGAGACGACGTCTTAACACAAGGGTATCACGCTATATAACAGATATATATATATATACACACACACACACACACTATATATATATATATATATAAACGATATATATAACTGAACTGGGACGAAGGAGCGGCACGTTCAGTCTGCCGTTTGTAAACAATGGACACAGTGTCATTACGTCATTGTACTATGTAGGTATGTCTAAACTCAAAATTTGACTTTTTTTTTTTTAGAAAAAAACCCATAAAATCAAAAAAAAATGTAAAACGGATGAACGTAAGTCGGGAGCGTCTGTGTGTGTGTGTGTGTGTGTGTGTGTGTGTGTGTGTGTGTGTGTGTAGATAGATAGATAGATAGATAGATAGAGAGTAAGCTGTATAATGTTTATATATTTTATTAATAAATATCACAGTACAAAATTAAAATGTTTTCTTAATCATTGCTACGTTTTATTACATTAATACTGTATTAATGAGTAAGACTGTCTATAGTCATCCTTTGCCACTTCGCGATTTGAGCATCGTTATCTTGGTACATCGCAGTATTTTAATAAAAAATAAAATAAAAAAATATATATTCATAAAAAAAATAAAAATTCATGCTGAAACTCACATGTAAGCAAGCGGAAGGCAGGGACCCAAGGCAGGCTGCGTCCATTGTTTCCAAACGAGACTGAAGTGCCCCTCCTCCCCAGTTCAGGCAGGGACCGCCCACTCAACTCAATCTCGCAAGCTGATTGGCTTAGACGCATGACGCTGTTGCCTCGCACATTCCCACGGGATTTTTTTTTTTTTTTGTGATCTTATAGTGTTTGTGAGCGTCCTGCACCGCGGAGAAGAGCTATTGTCAGAGGTGATTGCAGTACTTAAAGTATTTATATATAAATTCTATTTAAATATTAATACATTACAGTATTTACATATGCATATAACTGTATAACGTTTAATATACACTTCTTGATATTGTATAGACGCGAAAACATAGAAATGAAACAACATGGTAGAAATGAGAGGAGCGTTCCTACTTCGCGGTTTTTCTAATATCGCGGCCAGTTCTGGTCTACATTATCTGCGATATTCAAGGGATGACTGTAGAATGTGTTTAAGAAGCATATTTTAGCGCATGTAATAGATACATAGTATTTTACTTCCGGTTGCTCATTCACGCATGTAATATGATACATGGGGTTTTACTTCCGGGTACAGAACTCGCGGATTATCTTCATTCGCAGGAGGGGCCAGAACCGAACCCCCGCGAATATCGAGGGCCTACTGTACACATTAAGCCAGCCCTCATTTTTTACTAAAGTACATGACCCGCTGTTCAGCTCAATCTCAGCATTATGCCCACATTTTATATTTTTACCTCCATCAAAGAGCTGAAGTTTATTATCGGTTTGTGTTTGTTCATTACGCAAAAATGTTATTGGTGGATATAGGTGAACTTCCTTCCACAGGCGAAGCTTTGGACGAAAAAGACCACATTAGATTTTGGAGATCTGTCTTAATGTGATAAGATCTTATCCATTCTGGCTCAAGAAGTATTTTCATGATTCTTTAAAATTGTGAAATACAATGAGCTTTCTCACTGTGCTTCATATGGTGAAATGTGATGGAGGATTGTGTTATTCAAATGCTCTTGATTTAATACAAGTTATGTAGTGGGTGGGATTAGACTCAAATTTTGAGAGGCCGAAATTAAACTTTAATTTTCAGGGTCACAACTTCCAAATGTACAGAAACTCAAATTACTATATTACGTAGTAATACACTAATAATGTTCTAAAGCAGGGGTGTCAAACTTATTTTCGTTTGCGTATTTATTCTCTTCTCCTATTTTCATTTGCCTTTTCTGACAACACAATCTTTTTTGAGTCATGAATGTCCAGCTATTTATTCTTCTTCTATCTATTTATTTGAAAGAAATTACTGCCACCTAGTGGAAGGATGATGAATTAGGTTTCATGGTAATGGTTGATTGAAAAAATGTATGATAATCATATTCTTTAAAAGCTCTCATGGGTCACATAAAATAAATTGGGATTTCCAGATTAGGCCCTTAACTTCGACACCTATGTTCTAAATCTTCCCAGAGATATGTACAGCTGAGGTTCCACAAATATGGATTATTAGAAGAAGAAAAAAGTGCCTTTGTTGATTTAGTGATAGACATTTTCATGAAAAGGACACATATATGAAAGGAGTCTCCAGTGTCAGTATATTTTTATCATAATATAGAAAGTCTCAAAAACTGACAATGTTGCACTTACTGTTTTCTTGCAAATGTGATAAGCTTACTGGCGTGACCAAGAAAGGATAAAATGAGAACACAGTGGATGCTGATAAGAAATAAACAATGATATGAATTATATATAAAAAAAGATAACGTAATGGTTTTATGTAATCACTGACTAATTTTTAATTGTACAAAGAATGATGCACATAATACAATGGAAGTAAGCTCAGCATATAGCAACATTACACATATTCTGATTGGTTCACATGTGGGCAATAAATTACATGTGGACCGGTGTGTATTGCCATGTACGTAAGTCGTTAACTAGCGCTGATCTTCAGCCGCTTCCATGGGAATTGAAACAAGCCAAAAGCTACCTTTCACTTACTAATCTCGATTAATAATCAGTTTATTATATGGCTTTTCAAAATAGTGGCTGTCACTACAGGCGATAATGCTCGAAACAATAGGGCTGTGAGGGCTTTGGTAGAGTCACAACGCCACTTCTGATTTGCCAGCAAATTGTGCATCACAGAGTAGGTGGCATTCACTGCCACAATCAGAAAGTGGATTTAAGCTCTCCACTTATATCATCGTGTGTGTGTGAAGCGCAATGCCTCCTGAACTGCCATCACGGTGTTCCTAGTTTTCAGGATATTCCATGTTCTTGGTGTTTAATTTGTTACCTGACTTCATGTTATGCTTCTTTGTTTCACTTTGGGTTTCCATCTCTTGATTTCATGTTTCATTAATCCAATAAGAAAAATTATTGTGTCTACATTTAACCTATCCAAAGTTAACATATACACATAGAGCAGAGAGCTGTCACACAAATTGGAGCACACAGAGGACAGTTGGGGTTGGGTGCCTCACTCAGGTGCACTTCAGCCCACCGGTTCCTGAATTGAACCAGGGACCTATTGAGCCCAAAGGTGCTTCTCTAACAATTGGGCTATGGCTGCCCCTGTTTTGCCAGTTCACAATAAACTCCTCATCAATCATGTACATCCTATCGCCACACAAATAAGTCTTCCATTATAACCTCTATATAATAAACTGCTTATTAACCTCAATTGCTTGGTCTGTACAGAGCAATCCCAGCCCTTGGCCTTTCGTACAGATCTTGCTGCTACACAGTTTGAAGATCAAGACTCCGAGCTGAGATTTCGCTGTACAGATTTCAAGCTTGGTTAATAAGCAATAAGCATTTTACATGAGCGCTCTGATTGACAGCTTTTACTAAATTGTGTGGCTCACAATTTATTAAAAAAGACCTACCAGGTAAACTTTTTTCTGACCACTACATGATGACAGTGCCTAGGCCTCACACAAACCCACATTTTATGCTTACTTACACTTACACACAAACACACACACACACACAAACACACACACACACCATCCTTGTGATTGTGGCCAAGCCGCTTTACAGCCTCATGAATATTAATCAGCTTTGTAACCAATCAGGGTAGAGCTCAGAGAGCAGTATACATTCCCAGCTCTCACGTAAACACGCGGTGAAATGAGGCTGAAAACATGAGAACTGATTAGCCTGGTTGGCTTGTCTGCAGTCTGGAAACAATTTAGCAAAAAAAGGAGTAGTTGTTTTCGGGATGTCGGACTCCAGGACCCTTTGCTATGTATAAATGTGTCTGCCAAAGGCGGTGGTGCCGCATTAAAGTCGGCGACATTAAACACTCACCTTTATCTCTGTGACTGGATTTGATCTGTAACATGCATGTGTGCTTTAAGATCAATGATAAATAAAACTATATAATAACACTAAACAGGGTATTTGGATATATTAGCATACGGGTGCTGTATTAATTTTATTAGCTTTGGCCCAAAATGAGGAGGGGGTTTCAACTGATGTAAAAACACAGAATTCGGTTTCTCTTACCTTTTAGACAGCACACGTTATTATTATTATTATTATTATTATTATACTAAGCAGATAAACCATAGCCATAAACACATAAAAATGCTGAGACACAACCAGCCGAAAGGGGGTGGCGGGGGTCTGTGTCAGTCAGTGTCCGCCTCACGCGCGCTCTCAAGGGCGAAAATCTTTCTAGAAGTTTCCGTTATTAAATGCTAACAATTACCATATTTTACACTTCATATTTACACAGAAATGCAGAACGGAACACTGAGCTTACCTCAGGACTCGGTGACAGTCGTTCACCCCTCTTTTTTCCTCCTGTAGTTCTCTCTCTCTCTCTCTCGCTCTCTCTCTCTCTCTCCTTTTCTGTCTCTCCTCCCTTCCAGATGTCGCGCAGGAAGAGCGCGCGCCAATCATGGCGCGAGCCAACAGGAAGCGCTCATTCCTCCTTCACTGTTTTTTTTTCTCAGAGAGAGAGAGAGAGAGAGAGCGAGCATGACGGAGGGGTGTGTCCCAATCCGATCTGCTGATTTAAAGAGAGGGAAAACATTCCTTTAAAAACCATTTCATATTCTCTAAGTTTTCATTTATTAATTTTCTGAGCCACTTAATCCTAATGAGGGTCGTAGGCAGGCTGGCACCCATCCCAGCCGACTCTGGGGGAAGGCAGAGTACACCCTGAACAGCTCACCAGGGCAGAAACACGTCGACAGCAATGCAGCTACTCATGACAAAAGTCAGCAATGGTTCTTTGACATGAACTTCTCACCACAGACAGTGAGAGACCATGGCCGGTCTTTGATATAACAGTTGACGACACTGGGGCGGGGGGGAGCAGTGATAACCCGCTGATAGTGGGGCTTGAACCTCCGACCTTGGGATCAGTAATCACCAGGCCACCACTACCGTCAGCTGATCATATCAGCAGGACGTTCTATACGGTATTTCATTCTTTCTGTCCGATTGTGTTATTATGCATTTCGGGAGGACGGAGGAAACCCGAGAACTCAGATGGAATGGCTGAGAAAACATACCCTGTGAAGTAGATTCCGCTGCATTGCGATGAAATTTCAAGAACTCTTTTAGAATCAGATCACTATCGGTGGCCTGGTGGTTAGAATGTCTGCCGCACAGCAGCAAGGTCTTGGGTTCAAGTGCTGGGCTGGACTTGAGCATTTTTATTTGTAGTCTGCATGATCTGTCCAGGAGGAGACTCTGTGGCAGGCCCAGGATACTTTGGAGATGGATATGCCTTGGCTGGCTTGGAATCACCTAGAGATCCTTCCGAGTTGAACTCTGCTGACAGCCTGAACTTCAATCCTGACACTGTTGCCCTGTGACCCGGACCTGAATGGGCAATACATTTTTGACATCACTGGCAACATAGATTTTACAGGTTTGAGTCCGCGTTGATGCGTGCAGCCATCTTTAGGAACTTTCAAAATGTAATCGATGATGTTCTGATTACCTTGGATTTATATATAAATATATAAATATAAATATATATATATATATATATATATATAAATAAATATAAATATATATATAAATATATATATAAATATATATATAGATAAATATATATAGATATAAATATATATATAAATATATATATAGATATATATATATATATATATATAAATAAATATATATATACAAATAAATATATATATATACAAATAAATATATATATATACAAATAAATATATATATATATATATATATATATATATATATATATAAATAAAAATAAATATATATATATATAAAATAAATAAATATATATATATATAAATAAATATATATATAAATAAATATATATATATATAAATATATAAATATAAATAATATATAAATATAAATATATATGGTGGTACAGAGGCCAATGTCCTTTACTTGCTTGACTAAATACTGTATTATATGGGAGCCAATAATTTTGGAGAGCAATCAGCTATAACAATATGTTTATACTGTATTCGTATACATCAGTAGCTACTCCACGATGTAATCAATACTAAACCACTCTTCCTCTCACTCACTCAGTTGCTAAACAGCAGAATCCTATAAGGTTGGCGGGGAGGCCGGAGCTGATATCAGCCAACAGGTGGTGAAGGCAGGGTATGCCCTGAACAGTTTGTCAGACGATCACACACTCACCCATTCACACTCACTTTCACACCTAGAATAGCCAATTAACCTAAAGTGCAGATCATTGGAGTGTTGAAGGAAACCGGCAAACCCGAAGTAAACCTGTATAAGCACAGGGAGAACATGGGGAAACACCCTTGCCTACTTGAACTCAGGAATTTCTTGCTGCGAGGCAGACTTCCTAACCCATACAACCACCGTGCCAACTCCCTATATATTACTGTCCATAATGTCCTGTAATAGTTCCAGATTTTTAAACCCAGCCACCTGTTAGAAGGCAGTCCTTAGTCATGACCCCAGGAACCAGAGATTGATTTGAAACACACCCGAGACCTTGAAGACTCAAGAAGCCCAGGCTAAAAAATAAATAAACAGACCAAATATGGAGGACTATTAACTTTCAAAAAACATGAAGCTCTTGAAAGTACTCTATATTGTTTTTATATGTACTGTATGAGTAATCAGTGTGGTGTTCTCATCCACCAGCAAATATTTAATCATCAAGTTCTGTTATAGGTTGGAGAAATAAATATATAAAACATAACAGACTAGTTTAATAAAAGTACAGGGATCTTATAAAATATTAACATTACATTCATTTAGAAAGGAATGCAAGAGAAATGAAAACAAAAAAACTGCAATGGTGTGTGTGTGTGTGTGTGTGTGTGTGTGAGAGAGAGAGAAACAGAGCTCGGCCTTGTCTGTTTCTGTAGTGAAGGGGGTGATATGACCCATCTGTGCTCTTTTCAGCTTTTAACTCTTGCTCTGTCTGGGCTGTAAACAGCTGGGGGTCAGGGACTTCAACTTTTTGCTTTGTCTGTGTGAGACCTCTGACCCCAGACTGCCTCAGGCTAAGTTCAGTTCACAGTGAGTACTTAATTGAATTCTTGCACCGTCTAGCATGTTTTTATTAATAATATTAGTGCTATTATTGTTTTTGTTATCATAATTATGTTAGAATTTTTATTATTATTATTGTTTTTGTTATTAGTGTTGTTGTGATTATTATTATTATTATTGCTGTTATTGTTGTTGCTTGATAGCTCACTAATATTTTTCAGTTCATGATATCAAGATGAATCTTCAGAGATCGATATCAGTCAAGATTATTTTATTTTTTGATTTCAACTGTCAGATCACTTCGGGAGTAAAACTTCCAAGCTGCTTTCGATATATTAACAGATCTGACTAGTGGTTCATATACACCAGGGCAGGGGTCCCCAATCATTTTATCACCGTGGACCGGTCAACGCTTCAAAATTTTACCCGAGGGGTGGGGTGAGGGGGCATAGATTGTTTATATTGTAAATATAATTTATTTATATAAAATAATAATATTATTATTATTAATACTATATAGTGGTACCTCACCTTACGAAAGACCCAACAAATGTATTTACCTAAAATTTTCGTCTCTGG
>CM045746.1:10791965-10906965 GCA_024760905.1 Plotosus lineatus
GTTCTTCACTTCCTGTTCGGGGCTGCGGACTACAGGTTGGAGTGGGACACCCCAAGAGTAGAGTTCGACCTCCAGACGGCGAATCTGTCCGTGTCGTACACCAGATGGTATTTTCTTGCGACTCATCATCATCATCATCATCATCATCATCTTGAGGGGCGCAGAAGCATGAAAATAAATACAGCTGTTCAGCTCGCCTGATTGATAACGTTTTAACCTCTGGCTGGCGCCTCTCTCTGCGCACAATAAAATAATAGCCTTCCGAAGTCTTAAATTAAGGAGTGTAAACACTTATCATCATGGACACAGTATTCCTTAAGGCATTGGCACAGACATAGACTACAATAAAATAAATCCATACAAAAAAAAAAACAAAAAACAAAAACAAAAAACAAACAAACAACAAACAAACAAAAACTTCTATTTACAGATTGATCAAGTGCTACTCCACTAGTGGTCCATAAGGGAAGGTAAAGGAACGTGTAATCTCTCGCTCTCTTTCTTTGTGTGTGTGTGTGTGTGTGTGTGTGTGTGTGTGTGTGTGTGTGTGTGTGTGTTTTAAGCCTTCTCGCCACTCTCATGTCGAAAGTGATAGCGAACAGGCGGGCCGGGCAGATCCTCGTCTCCATCCGTCTCTGGAGCAAAAGACACAGTGAGGTCAACGTACTTCCTGTCTAACGAAGGCTTGATCAGCTTCTGCATACTGAACAGGGAAAGAAGGAGCGAGAGTGAGAAAGAAAGGAGAGGAAGAGAGAGGTATGAGAGAGAGAGAGAGAGAGAGAGCAAGAAGGAGTGGGAGGGAGGAGGAGATTATGAGAGGGAGGGGAGAGAGAGAGAGAAAGAGAGGGGGAGGGAGGGAGGGAGAGAGGGATAGAGAAGGAGAAGGAGGGAGGGAGGAAGAGAAGGAGAGGAGAGGGAGAAGAAGGTCAGGGAAGGAAACCGAGGGAGAGAGAGAGAGAGAGAGAACAGAAGAGAGGAGATAAATATAAAGTTGACTCTTCCTGTTCGTACGTCCGTAAGTAACGATTTTCTTACGTGAGTTTAAGTCGTTTGCTGTGTCCGGGCATGATGGGAACATAAAGCATCTTCACCCCATGAACGACCATCGTGGGTTCAATCCCGTACTTCTCCTGATACACAGAGCACAGAACAATAACCACAATCAGCATTAAAAGCATTTCTTCATTTCCTGAGATCGTTCAATTGCATTAATCCGGGTTAAAACCCCCCAATGCAGCTGACTGGGCTCTCAAAGGCCGGCCGTGTCTCTCCCTGTCCGTGGCGTCAGGCTGTAAAAGAATCATTGCTGACTTTCGACAAGAGTAACTGCATAGCCGTCAGCGTGTTTCTGCCCTGTGATGGCCTGGTGAGCCATCCAGAGTGTACTCTGCCTGCATCCAGAGTTGGCCGAGATGGGCGCCAGCCTCCCCGCGACCCTAATTAGGATTAAGCGGTCCAGAAAAATGAATGAAGTTTAAAGAATAACATTTTGTGTCATTAGCCTTTTAAAATTAATTACTACTATTAGTAGTTACAGTCAATCAAACTATTTGTTCATCACTTTTCCGTACAGTAGGCCTTCGTTCCGGCCCCTCCCGCGAATGAAGAATTTTTATTGTGATATTTATTAATAAAATATATAAACATTATACAGCATACTTTATCTATCTATCTATCTATATCTACTGGTCCTTCTAAAAAAAATTAGCATATTGTGATCAAGTTCATTATTTTCTGTAATGTACTGATAAAAATTAAACTTTCATATATTTTAGATTCATTGCACACCAACTGAAATATTTCAGGTCTTTTATTGTTTTAATGCTGATGATTTTGGCATACAGCTCATGAAAACCCAAAATTCCTATCTCAAAAAATTAGCATATCATGTTCAGGTAGTCTAAACGAGCGATTATCCTAATCATCTGAATCAACCAATTAACTCTAAACACCTGCAAAAGATTCCTGAGGCTTTTAAAAACTCCCAGCCTGGTTCATTACTCAAAACCGCTATCATGGGTAAGACCGCCGACCTGACTGCTGTCCAGAAGGCCATCATTGACACCCTCAAGAAAGAGGGTAAGACGCAGAAAGAAATCTCTGAGCGAATAGGCTGTTCCCAGAGTGCTCTATCAAGCCACCTCAGTGGGACGTCTGTGGGAAGGAAAAAGTGTGGCAGAAAACACTGCACAACCAGAAGAGGTGACCGGAAGATTTTGGAGAAGGGCCGATTCCAGACCTTGGGGGACCTGTGGAAGCAGTGGACTGGGCTACAGGTGCTGCATTCCCCAGGTCAAGCCACTTTTGAAGCAGAAACAGCAGCAGAAGCGCCTGACCTGGGCTACAGAGAAGCAGCACTGGACTGTTGCTCAGTGGTCCAAAGTACTTTTTTCAGATGAAAGCAAATTTTGCATGTCATTCGGAAATCAAGGTGCCAGAGTCTGGAGGAAGACTGGGGACAAGGAAATGCCAAAATGCCTGAAGTCCAGTGTCAAGTCCCCACAGTCAGTGATGGTCTGGGGTGCCATGTCAGCTGCTGGTGTTGGTCCACTGTGTTTTATTAAGGGCGGGGTC
Organism: Plotosus lineatus; assembly: GCA_024760905.1. Taxonomy (NCBI): domain Eukaryota; kingdom Metazoa; phylum Chordata; class Actinopteri; order Siluriformes; family Plotosidae; genus Plotosus; species Plotosus lineatus. Next base: position 10,794,540 of record CM045746.1, read on the forward strand.
AATGCAGCTCGCTATCAGGAGATTTTGGAGCACTTCATGCTTCCATCTGCTGAAAAGCTTTATGGAGATGAAGATTTCATTTTTCAGCACGACCTGGCACCTGCTCACAGTGCCAAAACCACTGCTGAATGGATTACTGACCATGGTATTACTGTGCTCAATTGGCCTGCCAACTCTCCTGACCTGAAGCCCATAGAGAATCTGTGGGATATTGTGAAGAGAAAGTTGAGAGACACCAGACCCAACACTGTGGATGAGCTTAAGGCCGCTATCGAAGCATCCTGGGCCTCCATAACACCTCAGCAGTGCCACAGGCTGATTGGCTCCATGCCACGCCGCATTGAAGCAGTCATTTCTGCAAAAGGATTCCCGACCAAGTATTGAGTGCATAACTGAACATAATTATTTGAAGGTTGACTTTTTTGTATTCAAAAATGTTTTATTTTATTGCTCGGATGAAATATGTTAATTTTTTGAGATCGGAATTTTTGGTTTTCATGAGCTGTATGCCAAAATCATCAGTATTAAAACAATAAAAGACCTAAAATATTTCAGTTAGGGTGCAATGAATCCAACATATATGAAAGTTTAATTCTTATCAGTACATTACAGAAAAAATGAACTTTATCACAATATGCTAATTTTTTGAGAAGGACTAGTGTGTGTGTGTGTGTGTATATATATATATATATATATATATATATAATGTTTTCATTTTGTATGTATAATATATTATCCAGTTAAGCTCTATGATGTCACTCAAACCGCCTGTTCTGAAGAAATAAGAATTTCTCCTGAAGAAGTGACAGTCTCCGCTGAAGAGCCTGAAGATAATCTTGAACTGTTGTAAAGCTGGAGTATTAAAGTCTTTTTCAATTGTTACTGAAATTTAGTATAATTTAGTATTTCAATAATTTAGTATTTTACTTCTGGTTGATCATTCGCGCATGTAATATGATACATGGGGTTTTACTTCCGGGTACAGAACTCGCAGATTATCTTCATCTGTGGGAGGGGCCAGAACCAAACCCCCCCGCAGATATTGAGGGCCTTCTGTATATATATATACAGTCGGCCCCCAATTCACAAAATTAATCCGTTCCAGAGCCCTTTTCGTATGGCGGGGATTTCGTAAGTAGGATCTTCGCATCTTACATGTTAAGCGCCTGATTCGTTCCAAGGCTCCAGTCCTTGGACGAGATAAACCCCCATAAACCCTTTAAAAATGATAAAAGTACACCAATTTTGTATGAAATATGTGTTAAAATTAAAAGAAAATTATTTATTAAACCATTCAACCATTTTATTAACATATTTATTAATTATACCATTATTAAACATTTTTTATTAACACACACACACACACACCTCTCTCTCTCGCTCGCTCTCCGTGTGCTTCTCTTGTGTGCACTGCGGGCCACGCCCACAAAATGTGGAATTCAAAGCGCATTCCCTGCTTGACAAACTCAACTTTAATTTGATTCCTTGAAGGATCGGAATTCCAGATGAGCTCAAATGCGCCCACATTTATTAAACATTTACTGAATTAAAACAACTTAAAAAACTAAACTAAAAATCAAAGCGTGAAGCTTCCTTCTGTCTCTATCTGGGAGGCCAGCAGGGAGGGATGTTGAGAGACAGCCAATGAGAGAGCATGGTATGAAATTTTGATTGGTGCGTTTAAATTTCTTTTCGTATTTCGGGGACGGAAACTCAGGGAAATGTTTTTCGGAATCCGGGGATTTCATACAAAGGGGTCTTTGTAAATTGGGGGCCGACTGTGTGTGTGTGTATATGTATGTATATATATATATATATGCATACTTTTCATGAAGTGCTGGCAGCAGCGCCGGCTACTATTAGCCTAGCGCCAGTTACATTTTATAATAGTAAATAATAATATTTCAGTTCATTTTCTGTAACCGCTTCATCCTAATTAGGGTCGCGGGGAGGCTGGTGCCCATCCCAGCCAACTCAGGGCGAGGGCAGAGTACACCATGGACAGATCGCCAGGCCATCGCAGGGCGGAAACACGCTGACGGCTTTTCAGCCTATTCTTGGCGAAAGTCAGCAATGGTTCTTTTACATGCCTCACACCATAGACAGTGAGAGACATGGCCGGTCTTTGATAACCCAGTTAGCTGCACTGGGGGGGGGGGGGGGGGGGACAGTGACAACCTTGTGGAGAGTGGGACTCGAACCCCCAACCTTTGGATCAGCGATCCGGCGCCTTATACCACTAGACCACCACTGCCCTATAATAATATTTAATAATCTAATAATAATCTTTAATAAAAACATTTTCATGTCTTTGGTAAGATATGTACTTGACAACACGATCACTTGTTTTGATAATTTCTCAATCGGTTCACTTCTGATATCCCATGATGCACTATGCTACCTCATTCAAAAGCGCAGCGCTTTTTATATACGTGCCGCCATTTGCCTGTGCTCCTATGTAGATTTAGATCGTGACGGGTCGTACAAAACCCGGGTAAAATATAGTCCAAACTGATGCGAGTCGTACCGACAAGTATGGCACCGAAGCAAAGTAGATCTAAACAACCAACATTAAATACGTTGTGGAAGCGACTCAAGACCGATGATTCCACTGTTTCGGAAACATCCGTATCTCATGAAATTGGTAAAAAAGTTTTAGGTCATGTCCGAACACAAATTATTTCTTGATTGCACTGAGCGATAATAGTGAAAACTAGCCCCAACTAAACTAGCCTCATCTTATTCTCATAGCCTAATCTTATTAATCCCAAAATGATATTACATAAACAGGTTTGACAGATTAGGGTCGCAGTTTGATTCACAAATGTTCTATATTAGTAAGGTAACTGTTAGATTTTTCAAACAAGAAGATTTATGTACTTTCCTCTAAAAAGTCTATTCTTGTAACAAATACTATTTTTTTAATAATATAAATATGGGCCCAGAATGCACCACAGAGCACATGAATTTTAGCAGCCTGGTATACACAGCAATGGCCTCGGAAATACACAAGTGCGGTGTTAGACCCAGGAATGGCAGCCTTTCATACCCAGCATTGGCCCGGTATACAGAGCGGCAGACTGAATCCACGAACAGATTACTCTTAATAGCAATGGCCTGCTATACGACGCAGCGGCGTCTCAGACTCTGTAGTGACCCGCAAGACCCAGTAGCAGCCTGTCAGACTCCGCAGCGGACTACTTTACACATCAGCAATCTGTCAGATGCAGTCGACATAGTAGCAGCCTGGTATACAGCCCGTCGGCCCCAGCAACAATCTACGATACACTGCAGTGACCTGTCAAACCCAGAAGCAGCCTGACGTAACCTGCAGCAGCCAGTCTTACACAGCAGTGGCCTGTAAGATGCAGCAGTGTTCTGCTATATGTAATAGTGGCATGTCGGACCCAGCAGCGACATGTCCGATGCAGCAACAAACTGGCCTGTCATACACAGCAGCTGACGTCTGTATGCAACAGCAGTGAGCTGTCAGATGCACAAACAGCATAGTGAATCGCCGTGGCCTGTTAGATTTAACAGCAGACTGCTCTATGCTGCAGTGGCTTGTTAGACTAAGCAGCGACTTGTCAGAACCAGCGGCAACCACCAAGACCCAGAAGTGGCTTCTCAGATGCAGCAGTCAATATACAGCAGCAGACTGCTATACATAGCAGCAGTGTGTCAGACACGACAGTGACCCGTCAGATGCAACAGCAATCTACTATACGCAGTCGCAGTTAGGTCAGACGCAACAGTCACATGGTCAGACGCAGCAGCATATATTACTATATGCAGCTAATGCATGCAAGTCTGAGCAGTGACCTATCCAAAGCAGTCGCGCCCTGGTATTCACAGCATTGGCTTGTCAGATCCAGCAGCAGTGATATGTCAGAGGCAGCAGTGACCCGTCAAATGTAGCACTGAACTGCTATAAATAGCAGCAACCTGTCCAACGGGGCAGCGCCCCTTTCAGACCCGGCAGCAGACTACTTTACCCAGTAGCAGCCCGTCAGATGCAGACAGAGTACTGGCCAGATATACACAGCAGTGGACCATCAGGCCCAGCAACAGCATGTCAAATACAGCAGCAACGTTATGCTATATGCAGCCGTGGCCTGTCAGACCAGCTCTAGCCTGGTATACATAGCAGCGGCCTGTCAAACGCAGCGACAAACTGCGCGATCTGTCAGACCCAGCAGTGACCTGTGAGATGCAGCAACGGACTGCTATAAACAGCAATGAATTGCCAGATACAGTGGCACAGCCATTGCCCGTCATGATCAGTGGCGTCCTGCTATATGCAGCAGTGGTCTGTCAGACCAGCAGCAGCTTATCAAATGCAGTACCAGCCTGGTATACATAGCACTGGCCTGTCAGGCCCAGCAGTGGCATGTCAGACACAGCGGCAAACTGATTTACACAGTAGCAGCCTGTCAGACCCAGAAAAAGCGGCTTATCAGATGCAGCAGCTTCAACGTATATCCAGCAGTAGTTTATACACACACACATCAACTTCCTTGTATACCCAGAACCATTGGTCTCTTAGACACAGCAGTAGAATTCTATATGAAGCAGTAGCCTGTCAAACCTATCAGCAGCGGCTTATCAGATGCAGCAGTGTACCGCAATATGCAGCAACGACCTGTGAGACCCAACAGTTGTCAGATAGACCCGGCAGTGGCCTTTTAGATGCAGCAGAAGACTGCTATATACAGCAGCGACTTGTCAGACCCAGCACAAGACGGTCTGATTCAGGAGCGGCTTGGTATACACCGCAACAGCTTGTCAGACACTGCAGCAGTGGCCTGTCAGATGGAGCAGTGGTCCGTCAGATGCATAAGAAGCCTGTCAGATGAAGCAGTGGATTGGCATAAACAGCAGTGACCTGTCAAGCCCAGCAGTCGAGTGTCAGACCCAGCAGAAGCTTGTCAGACATGGCAACCAACAGTTATACGCAGCAGCAGCCTGTCAGACCCAGCAGAACACTGCTTTAGGCAGGATCTACCAATCAGTCTCAGCAGAAGCCTGTCACACCCAGGAGCCGCATGTCAGATGCAGCAAACAACGACTACATGCAGCAAGTGTCCTGTCAGACGCAGCAGCACACTGCATTCGGCAGCATCTGCCTGTCAGATGTAGCAGCAGACTGCTTTTTTTGAGTCGGACAGCCACAGCTATGGACTGGCCTACACGGCAATGACCTGTCAAATGCAGCTGCAGCCTGGTATACAACAGCGGCTTCCAAGAGCCAGCAGCACCGGCCTATCAGACGCAGCAGCAGACTGCTATATGCAGCAGTGACCTCTCAAACCAGCAGCAGCCTGTCAGATGAAGCAGGCGACTGATGTACATAGTAGTGGCCTTTCAGATGCAGCAATGGCCTGTCAGACCCAACAGCGAAGTGTCAGATGCAACACTGGCCTGGTTGAACGAGCAGCAGCCTGATATTTTTAATCAGTTTATGGTACGTTAAAATTGCGGAACATTTGCGAAAGCATTGCTCCACTTACACTTTGTTAAAAACATTGAATAGCAAAAGTAGAATCACAAAAAATAGACAAACATGTTAACACTGTTAATAGTAGGGTACGGTTTGGTCATATCCCGTACCTTGACAGCATTGATGAAGTCCAACAGGGTGAAATCTTCATGTCCTATGATGGACCAGCGATCCCAGATGGAGAAGGAGATGTCATCCCTAACAAAGAGAGAACAAAGAATAGGAGGAATAACACGCAGAATCCTATTACTGCAGAATATGACGGCCTTCACCCCTCACTCGCTCTCTTTCTCTCTCTCACACACACACCTGATCTGTGTTCTTTTGACATGAGCGGTCTCTGTCAGGACCATGACCGGGATGGCAAGGTTGAAGAAGCAGTTCTTAAAAGATTCAAAGTCATACCCGCCTGCCACTTTAATCAGCTCTAACGCAACCTGCAGGAATCACAAATAAAACACAAAAAAAAATCCGTCCAAATATACCTGAACAGCTGAGAAATCGCAACGGAATGACCATATTTGCATTTTTGAATATTACAATAAAACTTGTTTAACAAGTAGAGACAGACAGAAGGTAAACCCTACCAATCCTGCTACAGTGGCAGTAGCTGTAGCAATGGCTGGGATGATTTTTCCGGCGATGCGTTTGGTCTGGAGGCGATCAGCGGCTTCGATCGAGTACATGCGGGCTCTCAGAGCTGATGCCGACTCCACAAAATCCATGTGACCATTCGCGTCGTCATCTTTCTCAAAAACCAACGGGGTCATACGCATGCCCACTATACACAAAGAGAGTAAATGAATAGCATGACCATACCAGCATCACACAAGGTAGTGATCAGCAGATATATGCCTTATGGTACAAGATGAGATATTATCATATGTGACAACTTTCTATTTGAATGCATGTATGTGGACCCGTGTTATAACTGTGTACAGACCTGGCGTGAAACCAGATGTGATGGCCTCCTCAAGATGTGATATGGCTTCCCTTTCCTCCTCACTGCTTACTGTCAGCTTCATGCGGTCAGGCTTCTTTACCGTTTCATCTGTCTCTATAAGCTAACACACATACAAACGGTACCACATCTGCACAGCTTCCACATAACCACATATAGCAAAAGAATACATGTTTTAAGGTATAAGACACCTTTTTGAAAAGCTCGTCTCACATTTTTTCCTCGTACAGTTGTACCTCTGCTTAAGAAAGTAATCTGTTCCGACGGCGAGTTCGTAAGTGGAAACGTTCGTTAAATGAAACAAAAATTTCCATCGAAAACCAATTAATCCGTTCCAACCCCCTCCCAAACTCATAACCTGACACAAACACGTATTTTTTTTTTACGTAATATATTTAAGATAAACATGCAACAATAAACATTTCACAATAATAACACATGTACAGTAACATTAATAATACTGTAATTAACAAATAACAACAAAATAAGAATAAACAATACATCACTAAACTGGTGGACCAGCTTTATAAGTGTGATTGCGCATCCGCTACACTAGATGGCATTGGCGCTCTCACTGTGTTTTGTATGGTGTAGGGAAAAAGCACCGAGCAAACGATATGAAGTGCAGTAAACATTATTTACAGTCGCGCAGGGGCATTGGGGTTTTTTTTTCTTCCTATAGGAGGCATAACAGAAAATAATTGAGAAGCACTGCACAAGGCGTTCTTGGAGCATAGAGGAATACATGCAGAAGAACACAAGGCTAATCAACCTAGAAAAGCCATTTTCCCAGCAGAGCTCGCAAGTAGAAAATTTGGGGCAGATTTTTGGTGGGATCAAAGCTCGTATCATGGAAAATTCGTTATTAGGGACATTCGTAAGTCGAGGTACCATTGTGTTTTATAATATTTAAGCTACTACGAGAGGTTACCTTTTCTGCCAGCTTGTACTCTGGAATTTTGACTTCAGCCAAAACACTTGCCACAGCCTCATAACTGAGGTTCTATTTTCAAAACAAAGAAAGAAATTTAAAAAACAGGAACACAACAAAGAAGAAACTATGTACAGTGAATATAGGAAGGGGGAGAAGGAAAGAAATAGAAAAATAATTAAGTCAGTAAGTACAGGGATCCCTCGCTACTTCACGCTTCAATTCATGCAGCTTCAGTGCATGGCGTTGTTTTTTTTTTAAATAAATACAGTAAAACCTTTGCTGACGAACGCTTAAGCTCACGAACTTTTCGCCTCAAGAACATTAAATTTGCGAGCATATTGTCTCTGCTGACGAACTAGTTTTCGGCGGACGAATCAAACCACGCGGTCGAACAGCGCCACGGTGGCGGCCACGAGAAGCTGACGCACGCTCACAGCGTCACAGTTCGTCACACCCCTTTCTTTGAGTGCGGAAGTGGTTTGTGTTTGCTAGACATTTTGGACCATATTGAGTGTACTTTTGCTATTATGGGACCGAAAAAGACCCCACCACAGGCGGAGATCATTGAAAAACACGAACGAGGTGTGCGTTTGTGTGACTCAGGGTCCCAGTACCAGTACGCTAAGTCTACCATTGCTCCCATCCTTAAGGACAAGGAAGCTATTAAGGGTGCGTGTGTGGCTAAGGGTGTTTCCAAACAGTAGGCGTTTCCAAACACTCCTTCCAAACAGTAAGTCCCTCCCACCCTCCTCCTCCCACTCCATTCCATCAAGCCGTCAACTACCATCACAAAGGTAAATAAAACGACTTTATTATACAGTACAGTTTATTTATTTAATTACAATACAATAGCACATTTATTATACATAAAATAAGGTATATTTTTGTGTAGTTTTAAGGCTTATTTAGTAGAAAATTATGTTTTATGGGGACCTCGAACGGATTATTCTCATTTTAATGGTTTCTTATGGGAAATAAATGTTCGGAAGACGAACTTTTCCCCTCACACACACTTTCTGGGAACCAATTATGTTCGTGAGCAGAGGTATCACTGTACCGGTAAATAAATAGTCATTAAATTTAAAAATAAGGAAATTAAGGAAGAATAGGGAGGAGTGAGTTAAGGAGAATGCCACAAAGACAAGGACAATTATTAAAAAAAACAAAACAAAACCCTAAACAATTACAAAACAAAAAACAACCCAAAATCTCCCATCATATTTATGTGTCGTCTTCTTATCACGCAATACCATCTGTATGTGTGCATTTATATTTTATTTACATCTTATGCATTATTTTTTAATGTTTAATTGTTATTATAAGCATTTACAGGTTGAATATGTATTTATTGATATTATATATACATATACTAGTACATGTACGTATACGTCAGGCGCGGGGGTGTGTGCGCATGTGTGTGTGTGATCCAACTTCACGGATTTCGATGGTCACGTGGGGATCTCGATCCCAATTAACTGTGGAAAGTGAGGGATCCCTGTAAATTAATAACACGGTGCAACTCTGAACGTTACCTTTACAGAATAGGGGACGTGGTAAATTCCAGCAAACAGCCGGGCTGTACTGACCACGAAACTGAAGTGGCTGAAGGAAATGAGATTATACAGATAAAGCATCATATATAAACACACAGAGTCTAAACATTGGTATTCATTTATGCCAATCAATTGATTATACTTTCACTTACAGTGGGTCTTTCAGGTCAAACTCGATCGGGGACGGCGGTCGTTTGGGAGACTGCCAAAACAGAGCTGGAGGGAAAAAAATTAATAAACAAAACACAAAAAAATTCAATTACTTTGAGGCTCTTCTAGGACACAACTGGGATGTTGCAAGATAAAACCGAGCACTGTTTAATGTGTAGCTAATAATAAGTCAGTTCTAATTTGAAACCCGAATTTCTTTTCCGAGGCCGAGTGCGAGACTTACTGCCGTCCTTCAGTCGTGTATCCAGTGGAAATGAGTGCAGTAGCTGTAGTGCCTGAAATGTAAAACACAACCAAAAAAATAAAAAATTAACAACATGCATTATGATCGCTTCTACAGGATGACATAACCTTCTCACCATGCACAAATAAAGTGTATTTATTTGTGTGTTTCTGTCAACTTCCCTCGGTAGCGTTAGCACCTGTAGTCGTACCTTTTTCTTGAAGTATTTGTCAAACTTGAGGCGAGCGAGGGCCAGGCAGTGCTCCCAGTGTGTCGGCCGACGACTTAACACTTTAATGACCTGAAAAGCTCCATCCATGCTCTCCCCAGCTTTCATCCTCTATAAAACATCCGCATGGATTGAGAAGTAGTATTGGACCCCACAGGGACCAGTAAGGGTGTGAGATCAGTAAGGACATTTTCTTTTAAAACCGTCCTGTTTACCTGTAATACGTTGAGGGCAGATGCGTGATTCTGCCAGAACATGTTGTACATGGAGGGCTTATGACAGAAGGCACTTTCAAACTAAACAGGAAACAAAACTGAACATTGACGTTGGCAATATTATTAAAAATACAGTACACAGAGCATATGCATGTGTTTCTGACCTTGTCTCTGGCCCACTGGATGGTGTGCTCAATCACAGCAGGAAAAGACTTCAGGGTGCAGAATGGAATCTCCTCCTCTGGTGGATCTCGCTACACAAATAAATCCCTCTTAGCTTTCAAGCACAGGTTACACTATGTTCACACCCATGATGTACACTTACATGGCTGTTATAGGACTCTGTCAGGTTTGGCACGATAACCTCAGTGTGACCTTTCGTCCCCATGGTCCCCGAGTCCAGTATCGCTTTCTGATTGGACACGCATCGACTGTGAAAGCAGAAAATGACACATGGTACCACTGCTACTTTTCCACACATCATTGCATCTGAACCGCCATCCTCGCTCTTACCTGTCCACGTATCTCCGAGCCTCCACGTTGTCCAACGCGGTGATGACTAGACTAAGACGTGTATAGAAAGCGTCACTGAATGTCTCCTCTGTGGCAGGACACACTTTGTGCAGGTTAGCATCTATGTGCAGCTCGGGGTTAATCTCTAACGTGACTGCAGCTGCCGTGATGCTTTTCGGCTTCTGTGCAGACAAAGATATAAACAGATCTAAGATGAGGAAGCAAATTAAGTGTACTGACTGACTGCAAATTACTGAAAACGGATGTTAATTACACATGATTAATTAATTATAATTGTTACATATATACAGACGCTCCCTGACTGACGTTCATCCGTTTTACGATTTTTCGCTTTTTTTTTTTTTTTTTAAAAAAGTCAAATTTTGAGTTTAGACATACCTATGTAGTACACTGACAATGATGCTGCATCCATTTTTACAAACGTGCCCCTCCTTCTTCCCAGTTCAGTTTATATATATATATATATATTATATATAGTTTTAAGCTTCATGTGAAGTGAGTTGGCTCAGCTTCATGTCATGTGACCATCCGTCGACCATCGGAACCATTTACAAGCAGAAAAATCATATTATAGCGAATGTTAAAAGGTTATATTTGATACTGTATTTGATATTTGATGAGTGAATTTGATTAAAATTTATCAATTTGAAATTGATTTCAAATAAATTCTATTCAAGCAAAATAATGTTGATATTATTTGATTTATTTTACAATGTTATGTTTATAATAATTGATTTAGGGGCAGTGATGGTCTAGTGGTATAGGGCGCTGGATCGCTGATCCAAAAGGTTGGGGGTTTGAGTCCCACTCTCCACAAGGTTGTCACTGTCCCCCCCAGTGCAGCTAACTGGGTTATCAAAGGCGGGCCATGTCTCTCACTGTCTATGGTGAGAGGCATGTAAAAGAACCATTGCTGACTTTCGTAAAGAGTAGCTGCAAAGTCATCAGCGTGTTTCTGTCCCTTGCTTAAAAAAAAAAAAAAAAAAAAAAGGGTTGTGACAGGAAGGGCATCCGACGTAAAAACCTCTGCCAAATCAAACGTGCGAATCAGATGATTCGCTGTGGCGACTCCCGAGTAAAAGGGAAAAAGCCGAAAGGAAGACAGACATGTTTATAATAATTGGTTTAGGGGTGTTTTATGAGCTACGGTAATGGTATTCATGGATGTATAGTACAGTATGAGCGCCATACGTCACAGTAACAACTTACGTTCGGCCGTCCGGAACCAATTAAAAACCTAAGTCGGGGAGCATCTGTATATTTTTTATTATAGATATATGTCACACCAAAAATGTAAGTTAATGCATAAAGAAATGGAGCAGCACGGTGACATCGTGGTTAACACGTCCACCTCACAGCAAGAAGGTCCCGGGTAGCCAGCCCGGGTGTTTCTGTGTGAAGTTTACATATTCTCCCCATGGGTCCCCATTCTCCTCCGGGTACTCCGGTTTCCTCCCACCGTCCAAAAACATGCACGGCGGGCTGAATGGTTCTTCCAAATTACCCGAAGCGTGAATGGTTGTGTGAGTGTTGGCAAGTGTACCCCGCCCTCAGTTAGGGTCAGACGAGATGGGCGCCAGCCTCCCACGACAATAATTAGAATGAAACGGCTCAAAAAAAAAAAAATGAAATAAATAAACTTTAAAAATTTTCATAGAAAAATATTAAGAATGAAAAATATAAAAATTTGCAAAATTAAGCAAAAAGTAATTGAAATAAAAACTTTAAAAAATTAAATTTGGGGGGGAAAAAAAAAAAAGATACAAATATCAACAACTTAGCTAAACTTCAGGTACGTGTTAAATACAGAATAAACAACAGCAACAAATACAGTCCATTAAAAACATACAAAAAAAACAAGGAATCAATAAAATACAATTAAATTTTTATGAGAAAAAATATATACTTAAAAATGAGTCATCTTAAAAAACTTGATAATTCTCATACATCCAGTATAAGTTATGTTATTAAAATAATACAAAACCAGGCATACCTGGATATGATGAGGCCGAAAGAGGAACTGGCGGTTGAGGTTGGACTTTTCGATAAGATCTGGATCAGTGATGAAAACCTGTCACAAACAGCAGCGATGAATTAACACCCCACTATTAACACAAACATCACTGGTTTGACCTTTCACCCTACCTCCCCTGTGCATCTGGTTAAGCCCACCCCAAGCAGGGCAAAATTCTTCAGCATCTCACAGCCTATTGCTCCACAGCCAACCTATGGGGGAAGAAATAAACAACAGTGACATGTAGGAGTATAAGTCAGTGCCCCAGTCACAATCATCAACTAGCATATTTGTGAGGCGCTCCACCGAATGTAGGCGCTTGTCGCAAGTGACGTACGGTGCTTGTGAGACAAAGCGCGGCTTATCCGGACTTCCTATCTTTCAAGTGAGCAAGTGCGTGTTGAATACTTGATTAGTACTCGACCTTCACTTGCTCACTTGAAAGATCGGAAGTCCAAATAAGCCGCGCTTTGTCTCACAAGCACCGTACGTCACTTGAGACAAGCGGCTACATTCGGTGGAGCGCTTCACATTTAACCCAGGACAAGGAAGTGTGTTCACACAGGGTTGCGCTCACCATGAAGACTCGAAGCTTGTGCAACTCCAGGCAGAATGACTCACCAATACAGGCCCGCAAAGCATCGTACCGATCTCCCCTACACACACACCCAAGATGCTTATGGACATGCACGTGGATCAAATCAAACGCATAAATGAAGATTCTGGGTAAGTTGTTACTCTCTCAAAGGCTCACCTGGGTGCAAACTCGTCTACAGGAAGAGATTGGAGAGGGTGGACCACTTCTACAGTATCCAGATAAAACTACAGACACACAGAATATGCCTCACTCATTACCTTCATACACCTGTAATGCTCAGAGGAAATGGTGATAACCGGCTCAATTTCCCACAGCCCTCCATTTTCTCCCCTAATTTAGTTGCATCCGAGGCCCACCCATCTGGTATTACCTTCCCTATCACATGACCACAACCGACCAGGGAGGGGGCGAAAGCATGCACACGCAGTGCGTGCATATTTGGGGTGGTCTAACACCCACACAGAGGGAACACGCTATCTGCCCCCTCATACGAAGGAGCTTACAGACACCCACGATTGGTTAGCAATCACTGTGAGTGAGAGGGAAGTGAGCATATGCTGTCCCTCCCTCCCGTGAGGGCTCGGCCAATTAGCTCCCATGAACTCCTGGCCATGGATGGATGTGGACATTAACCCGGATTCGAACTCGTGATCTCTGGGTTAATAGTCCTTGTCGATGCGCCACTCGGCTCTATAACAGTCCTGGTCATAAACCGGTCTAAAACTCTCAATACATCATGACAATGAATTTGACCTTTGACCTACCCACTGTTGAAGTGGAGTGAATTTTCCAGTAAGAGCCTTCAGCACTTCCTGACTCGCGATGCCTCCAACAGCAGCCGCCAGTGGAAAGAGGCAGCCTCTTGCACAACGTGAGGCACACCTCACTAAGGATGGGTTCACACTCACCTTTTCACACGTAGACAGAAACACACACAGCAGGGATATAATATAACATGAAAAACTGGAACACAAACTGTTAGAAATAAACAGTCACTCACTTTGTTTTTAAGCGACTCGTTGACCTCCTCAGTAATTTTCAACAACAGATCTGAATCCTGCAAACATCTAAAAGGGGGGTGGGCAGATAAAAATGTTAAGAAAGAGCGAGAGAGACAAAAAAAGGCAGGATAAAGAATAAGAGTGAGGGCATGAGAGATTGGGAGAAAGAGGGAGAGAAGAGAGCGAGTGAGATCAAGGAGCAGATAATGTGGCAGACTGAAGGAACTTAAGATAAAAAAAAAAAAAACATTTAAATTAAGGATCATTACCCGATATTTGGGAGTCTGTGTTGTTGTTCCTGGAATATATCCAGAGCTATCATAGTAGCATGAATTTGCAGCGGTGCCTGATGGGATATAACATCAACATCATCAGCATCACAGAGCACAGAATGCCTGAACCCTATGATGAATTTTTTTTTTTTTTTTTTTTACCTCAGGTTTACTGAAATCTGGAATAAGAAGACGTGGCTGATGTAACTGTTCTTCCATTGTGTCCTACACACACACACACACACACACACCTTCAATTATAAACAAAATCACAACCCCAGAAACATCAGGGCAGATCAATCAGGGTCACGTACAAAGCTGTAAGTTTTGGGCGTCCGGACCGTTCGAAAGATTCCACCGTGGAGATAGGACTGGAAGGACGACGTATCGCTGATCGCAAAACTGTATGGCGAGATAACTACACACACACACACACACACAAAATCTATCCACATCATAAAATATTTCACATTACATTTCCTTGTAACAGTTAAAAGGAAATGACACCGTCTCGGTACTCAACAATCATCAAATGTACTAAACCAGTACAGAAACTATAATACTACAATACACGACACGTGTGTGTGTGTGTGTGTGTGTGTGTGTACCTGTAATTTGGTGTGTGGTGCCATTAAGCTCAGTCATGCCATTGATCTCACGGAAACACACACACTGTCCTGTTTGAAGTCCATGTGTAAGCCCGTCCATGCACGTCACCACACCAGGGTTCTCCTGAACCAGACAGCCAAGAACCCGAGTCAGAAAACATCCAACATTCCAGAACCGACAGCGCTCGTGCGTGTCCATCTCTGTTTATTAGTGTGTGGTGGGTGTGTGTCTGTCCATGTGTGTGTATGTCTGTATAGGACTGTATGCGTGTGTAAGGCAATGAAGTTGTCTGTGCATGTATGGGGTTGCGTGTCTGGTAGTGGCGGTTCGTGTGTTAGTGTGGTGGTGTAGATGTCTTTGTGGTAGTGTCTACCTGGCTGATATTCTGAATGAAAAGCTCTTTAGGTTCCTCTCCCGTCGGGTCAGACACCTCAAAGCTCTCACCGAAATCGCAGAACACTCGTGAGCAGATCCCCAGCACGTCGCAGCTGATGAACTAATGGTAAACACATCATTATCATCATAATCTTCTTCCGCATAATCTGGGGTCAAGTAGCAGTCTAAGCCATGAGGTTCTCTCCCCAGCCACTTCTCCAGCTCTTCCAGGGGAACACCGAGGCGTTTCCAGAACAGCCGAGAGACATAATCCCTCCAGTATGTTCTAGGTCAACCCCGGGGTCTCTTCCCGGTCGGACAAGCCCGGAACAACACACCATGGAGACGTTTTGGAGGAATTCTAACCAGATGCCCGAGCCACCTCAACTGGCCGCTGTCACTGCGGAGGCGCAGCGGTTCAACTCCAAGCTCTCCCTGGATGGCGGAGTTTCTCACCTTATCTCTAAAGGAGAGTCCTGTCACCCGGGGAACGTAAATCGACTGGTAAATCGAGAGCTTTGCTCGCTCTTTACCTCGATGGACTGGTACAGGCTCCACTTTACAGCAGAGGCTGCAGCGATCCATCTGTCGATCTCCCACTCTATCCTTCCCTCACTTGTGAACAAGACCCTGAGATATTTGAACTCCTCCACTTGGAGCAGGACCTCATTCCCGACCAGAAGGGTGCATTCCACCATTTTCTGACCGAGAACATTGGTATCAGACTTGGAGGTGCTGACTCTCATCCCGTCCGTTTTGCACTCAACTGCGAATCGCTCCAATGAGAGCTGAAGGTCATGGCTTGATGAAGCCAAAAACATAACGTCATCCACAAAAAGCAGAGGCTAGAGTCGATGGTCAGTAAAGAAGAACATCTCAACTGTGCCTAGAAATTCTGTTCATTAAAATTAGGAACAGACTCTGTGACCTCCTTGAATCTATGTCCTATTGTGGTGGAGGGTCTGCGTGTCCTAAGGATCTTTGAAGCCATGTTGTCAGGGGGCATTATGCCCCTGGTAGGGTCACCCAAGGCAAATAGGTCCTTGGTGAAGGTCCAGACGAAGCACGGTTCAAAAGACTTCTATGAAAAAACAAAAAACAAGGACACAGGTTCCCTTTTCCAGACACAGGTCACCGGGGTCCCCCCTGGAGTCAGGACTGGGGGTAGGGCTCAAAAAGGTGAGCACATGGTGGTCGGGCTTCTGCCCATAGAGTGTGGCCGGGCCCGGCCCGAAAAGGAGATACTAGTCCACCCTCTCATGGACTCACCACCTGTGGGAGAGGGGCGATTGGGGTCAGGTGCAGTGTGAGTTGGGTGGCAGCCGAAGGCATGAGTTCTGTTGGACCGATCCTCAGCTATAGACTCTGACTCTTGAGACATAGATTGTCACCTCTCTGGCGAGGAAGTAGCCTGAGCTGGTGCGTGAGATGGAGAAATACCGACTATGTATAGTCAGACTCACCACAACTCATAGCTCGGGCTCTGGAACCACCCATCTTGAGAGGGGCTGGACATTATTCTACTCTGAAGTTGCTCATAGGGAGAGGCGGTGAGCCAGTGTTGGCTAACTTGTTGCCACCGTCTCGGTGCCAACACGGTGTTCCCCCCAGTCGATGAAATTGTAGATTTCCTACTCTTTCAGGTGGGGGGGACGGGTCCTGACTGTTACCAATGCACCAAATGACAATGGTTATCATTACCAATACCAATGTACCAATGCACCAATGACAGTTTTGAGTACTCACCCTACTTGGAGTCTTTCGTGGGGTGTGTTGGAGAAACACCCCCGGTGACTCACTCGTTGTCCTGGGAGATTTCAATGTTCATGTGGGCAACGATAGTGTGACCTGGAAGGGTGTGATTGGCAAGTATGGCCTCTCCAGTCTGAACCCGAATAGTGATTCGTTGTTGGACTTCCAAGCTCATCACAGTTTGTCCATCACGAACACCATGTTTGAACACAAGGGTGTGCATAAGTGCACATGGCACCAGGACACCCTAGGTCGCGGTTCGATGATCCACTTTGTAGTCATGTCACCGGACTTGCGTCCATATGTTCTGGACACTCGGGTGAACAGGAGAGTTAAGCTGTCAACTGATCACCATCTGGTCCAAACTGGCTCCAATGGTGTGGGAGGCTGCCATCCACACATGGCAGGCCCCAGCATGTCGTTAGGGTCTCCTGGGAAAGTTTGGCGAAGTCTTTTTATCAGAGGGGCCTTTAATTTTCACCTCTGGCAAAGATACTACCACATCCTGAAGGAGGCAGGTGACATAGAATCTGAATGCAGCCAATAGCTGTGTTCGGAAGGTCATCGGTGCCTGTCATGGCGGTAACCCCTGAAACTGGTGGTGGACACATGTGGTGAAGGGGACCATCCAGCTGAAAAAGAATGCCTATCAGGTCTTATTGGCCTGTGGGACTCTCGAGGTAGTAGAGAGGTAACGGCAGGCCAAAGGTACTGCAGCCTAAGCTGTTGCTGATGCAAAATCTTGGGAGTGGGAGGAGTTCGGTGAGGGCCTGGAAAGCAATTATCGGTTGACCTCAAAAAGGTCCTGGACCATCATCCAACACCTCAGGAGTGGGAAGCAGTTCTCCACAAATACTGTTTACAGTGGAAGTGGGGAGCTACTCAGCTCGACTGGGGATGTTTTTGGGAGGTGGAAGAGGAGGTCATCAATCCCACCAACACACCCTCCGTGAAGGAGGAAGACCCTGGGGGTTTGGGTGGGGGGGTCCACCCATCACTGGAGCTGAGATCACTGAGGTAGTCAAAAAGCTCCTTGGTGGTCAGGCTAAGGGGGTGGATGAGATTCGCCCTGAATCTCTCAGGGCTCTGGATGTTGTAGGACAGTCTTGGTTGACACATTTCTGCAACACCACGAGGTCATCGGGGCCATACCTTTGGATTGGAAAACCGGGATGGTAGTTCCCCTTTTTAAAAAAAAGGGGGACCGGAGGGTGTGTTTCAATTATCTTGGAATCACACTCCTCAGCCTACCCGGGAAGGTCCCTGCAGGGGTACTGGTGAGGAGGATCCGACTGATCCACAGATTCAGGAAGAACAATGTGGTTTTCATCTTGGCCGCGACACTCTTGACAAACTATACTAACTCCATACGCTCTACATCAGTGGTCTCCAACCTGTTTTGCACCAGGGTCCAGTTTTAGGCATGAAAATGTTTCCACGACTCGGTTAGAGTCTACTCTGTAGTCTTGTTTTGGTGGCTGCCACAGCAGAAAACCCCACCTCACAAAGATATGTGGTTGGAAACAAAAGAAGGGCTTTCAGTGCTTCTGTGGCAATGTGAAAAACGGCCATTTTTCAAAATAAGATCCGGACGCTCTAGTTAAAAAAAACTACAATTCGTACCATGAAAGATTTTGTTTACGGACCGATATCAAATAATCCACGGACCGGTACCGGCCCATGGACTGGGGGTTGGGGACCCCTGCTCTACAGGATCCTGGAAAAGGCATGGGATTTCACCCCAATTTGGCCCCATGTGTTTTGTCTATTTGGAGAAGGTTTTCGACCGTGTCCCTAGGGTTATCCTGTGAGGAGTGCTCCAGGAGTACGCCGTTACTGACCCATTGCTATGGGCCATTCGGTCACTGTACCACCAGAGCCAGAGTTTGGTCCCCATTGGGAACAACAGGTTGAATTCTTTTCCGGTAAGGTTTGTAGACTGCCAAGGCTGTCCTTTGTCAACGATTCTGGTCATAATTTTTATGGCCAGAATTTCTAGGCACAGCCGTGGTGTTGACGGATTCTGATAAACACAATGAGAGCTTGTAAATCAGACTGCTTGTCACCATGGCAACATAATCCTGCATTCTCAGAATGAAGTGTAGTTTCTGAACCTTAATTGGAGGCTGTTGAGAGTGACAGAAGTGATCGATCCTCTTCTGTAAGCTGAGACTGGTCTCTGTAAGCACGACACACTGCACACACACACACACACACACACACACACAATCTTAAAAACACAGACAATACAAAAGACTTTAACATGATACTTGTGTGTTAATTTCTGCGCCAAAGTGTGCCTGTATCTAACTCTGGGTTTATTTGTGTCTATGTGAGTGTGTGTATGTGTGCAAGGGTGTGTCTGTCTCTATGCGTTTGTTATTGTGAGACTGTGTGAATCAGTCTGTAGGTGTGCTGATGTAGTGTGTATTTGTGTATGTGCGAGAGTGCCTGTCCCTGTCTGTATGTTTATGTCAGAGAGTGTCTGGGTGTTTATGTGCGTGTGTGTGTGTGTGTGTGTGTGTGCACAAGCTGAGACAAAACCTGGTACTTATACAGGAAACTGAGATCAGTGGTGTCATTCAGGACTGCGCTCGAAACGCTGACCTGAACATAAGGGTTTAACTCAGCCACCCGCGAGTGCACAGCCTCCACCCTGAGCGTCAGAGAGAAAGACAAAATGACGGTAGAGAGAATAAAAGATAATATACACAATCAAATCCTCTCTGAATTAAAATGTCTGAGTGAAACCTTTTCTTCCGGCTCTGAACATCTTCCTCACGGATAAAAAAGTTGGTGCCCAGATCCCACACATCACACTGTTTACTATCATGTAACGTGACCGCCTGTGCACACACACACACACACAGCTCTGAAAAACACTGTGCACTCATCAACATCCATCATCATGAAACAACAAGTTCCTTCTCACCTTCACTCCAGCAAGTACAATGTTCTTTGCTGCAAGAGGGCAAATACTTTAGTTTAGTCTCTGGAAAAAAGGATTAATTGCATCTAGCTAATGATGGTATTGTGTGTACACACCTACTTCCACACCCAGGGCTCCCATTCCACTCAAAAACACAGAGGACTGGGCCATCTGCCGCATGGCACTGTCTCCCAGGACATACCGCTGCCGACTACACACACACACACAGAGAGAGAGAAATCAGCAGCTATTCACTTCAACATAGGTTACATATACAAAACAGAGGCAACACACATACACATACATATTTAAGGCAGTGGTGGCTTACTGTATGGGGCTGGTGGGGTAGTGATTAGGGTGCTGTGCTCATGATCAGGAGGTTGTGTTCAAATCCCATTGAGACACCCACTGTGCTAAGACCCCTGAGCAAGGTCTTAACCACAAGTGTACCTCTGTCCACCCAGCAGTGTAAATGGGTACCAGTAAAAATACACCGGGAGGTAACCTGCGATGGACTAGAAGAGGAGTGGTACTCATAGTATCTTCATGCGAATGGAACCGGGAATAAGCACCAGCCAGATGAGCCACTAGGCGATGGGATGAGTTACTCATCCAAAAGGTCAGCGGTTCAAACCCTACTATTACCAATGTTGGGCCCTAGAGCAAGGCCCTTAACCCCCAACTGCTCAGTTGTACAAATGATGATAACTGATAGTCGCTCTGGATAAGAGCATCTGCCAAATGCACTACATCCTTCCTTCCTTTCGGCTTTTTCCCCTTTCTCGGGAGTCGCCACAGCGAATCATCTGATTCGCACATTTGATTTGGCATAGATTTTTACGTCGGATGCCCTTCCTGTCACAACCCTTTAGCAAGGGACAGCCAAATGCACTACATTATATATATACACACACACATCAATACAAACACGCATACAAATATACACACACTCACAGACGTGCTTTCACTTTCTCACTCACCACCACTAGCCAATCACATACATCTTTGAACTTCATGCAGAAAGATGCAGACAGCAGACAGATTGCGATCCTTACCTGTACAATGAATCGTCTATCTCCATAGGGTCAGCCATGTTGGATGGGGGAAGAGGGGACGCCTTGTTCGTTGCTGTGGACTCTGAACAAGCTGCATGATATAAATAAACAGAAATTATCCCAGCAGTGCCTGTACTCACCAGGATATGTCAGGCATTATATCCTATGTTGTATATACACAGAAGATGGTTTAATATTGGATGCAATCATTCAGACTCCCTTGTTGATATTTATCCAAACAAACTCAAAGAAAGTCAAAAACATTAAGAACACATATACTCACCCCTCTCAAAAAATTAGCATATTGTGATAAAGTTCATTATTTTCTGTAATGCACTGATAAACATTAGACTTTCATATATTTTAGATTCATTACACACAACTGATGTAGTTCAAGCCTTGTGTCGTTTTAATATTGATGATTTTGACATACAGCTGATGAAAACCCAAAATTACGATCTCAAAAAATGAACATATTTCATCCGAGCAATAAAATAAAACGTTTTTGAATACAAAAAAGTCAACCTTCAAATAATTATGTTCAGTTATGCACTCAATACTTGGTCAGGAATCCTTTTGCAGAAATGACTGCTTCAATGCGGCGTGGCATGGAGCCAATCAGCCTGTGGCACTGCTGAGGTGTTATGGAGGCCCAGGATGCTTCGATAGCGGCCTTAAGCTCATCCACAGTGTTGGGTCTGGTGTCTCTCAACTTTCTCTTCACAATATCCCACAGATTCTCTATGGGCTTCAGGTCAGGAGAGTTGGCAGGCCAATTGAGCCCAGTAATACCATGGTCAGTAAACCATTTAGCAGTGGTTTTGGCACTGTGAGCAGGTGCCAGGTCATGCTGAAAAAAATGAAATGTTCATCTCCATAAAGCTTTTCAGCAGATGGAAGCGACCGTTAGCTGCACTACTATGGGCACTTGGCACGTTTCCCGCCTTCGGACCCAGCACACCAGATCCTGTCCGTTCGAGATCCTAGGGGCTGGAGCCAATCACGGGGACGACCGCGTGCGACATGGTTGTCGCAGCTGAGGGCTGCCCTGCTGGGGGGGGGTATGGGCCCTGTGCAGGCCTGGTCGATTGCCAGAAGACGGCCGGATGAGTGGAGGCGGCTGGTGGACGCAGCGAAGTGCTGTCCCGGCGCATGCCCTCATACCTGACTTGACCTGACCAACACCAGCAGCTGACATGGCACCCCAGACCATCACTGACTGTGGGGACTTGACACTGGACTTCAGGCATTTTGGCATTTCCTTCTCCCCAGTTTTCCTCCAGACTCTGGCACCTTCATTTGCGAATGACATGCAAAATTTGCTTTCATCCGAAAAAAGTACTTTGGACCACTGAGCAACAGTCCAGTGCTGCTTCTCTGTAGCCCAGGTCAGCCGCTTCTGCCGCTGTTTCTGGTTCAAAAGTGGCTTGACCTGGGGAATGCGGCACCTGCAGCCCAGACCACTGCTTCCACAGGTCCTCCAAGGTCTGGAATCAGCCCTTCTCCACAATCTTCCTCAGGGTCCGGTCACCTCTTCTGGTTGTGCAGTGTTTTCTGCCACACTTTTTCCTTCCCACAGACGTCCCACTGAGGTGGCTTGATAGAGCACTCTGGGAACAGCCTATTCGCTCAGAGATTTCTTTCTGTGTCTTACCCTCTTGCTTCAGGGTGTCAATGATGGCCTTCTGGACAGCAGTCAGGTCGGCAGTCTTACCCATGATTGCGGTTTTGAGTAATGAACCAGGCTGGGAGTTTTTAAAAGCCTCAGGAATCTTTTGCAGGTGTTTAGAGTTAATTGGTTGATTCAGATGATTAGGTTAATAGCTCGTTTAGACTACCTGAACATGATATGCTAATTTTTTGAGATGGGAATTTTGGGTTTTCATGAGCTGTGTGCCAAAATCATCAGCATTAAAACAATAAAAGACCTGAAATATTTCAGTTGGTGTGCAATGAATCTAAAATATATGAAAGTTCAATTTTTATCAGTACATTACAGAAAATAATGAACTTCATCACAATATGCTAATTTTTTGAGAAGGACCAGTATTCTTGTTTCCTTTGGTCTGTGTTGTGTAATTTATTTAATATCGCGATATTTTGTCATTACACTCAACTATGATACCCTGAAACGTTTAAATCGTTCGACCCAGATACAAGATCAGACTTCTGCCAGAAACATTCGCCACAAAATCATATCAACCACATTTCTTGTCTGCTATCACATCATGTTAACTTCCAGCCAAAGTAAAATAACATTTCTAATTGTAATAATGAAGCACAAGGCGTTTCCATCAACAGCCAGGTTTTTTTTTTTTTTCACTTCACTAACCTAGCCACGGCTAACTGCCTCAAATGAAGATGCCTTATTCATTTCACACCCGTTTATTGACAAATCCCATATCTGGGAGTTCTGATTTGTGCGTTCCTTAAGCCTACTAAGCAGCTGATTTGACAGTTCAGTTCAATATCCAGGCAACCAATCACAGAACAGGGGGCGAGGACGGACAGAATGCAGGTGGGATAAAAATGCGCTTACTCAGAGTGCCATTAGCTTAACCGGCTACAATTCACCGATAACCGGCCTTACCGAGCTGAAGAAAGCGGAAAAATGCCCCACGCATGCAGCTGTTTCCGGAAATAGAGGCGAGTCAAATACCCTTGAAGTGACATGAAAAAAACCGCGAAACGAAAGATAAATAATCGAACTGAGTTGACGTTACCTGTCAGTGTGCGTGAGGGATCATAAAGTGTCTACTTCCTCGGTGGTCAATTCTTAGGTCGCTCTCGAGCAGTAAGCACGTCACTGCGCCACCTGCCGACCTGGAGAAGCGAGAAAACCAATGAAAATTCCTAATCACACACATTCTAAGATGCCCACCTTTTCGTGACGAGCCTGATGTTGTCCTTGTAGGGGCATTTGCCTGGTTCTCAAAAAAAATTTTTCATTTTTTTAAATTGAAGTGAGCCAGGGTCAAACGGTGCCATAGTGGTTAACATGAACAATTGATTCGGTTGTACCAGATTGCCCCTGGATGTGCGTGTTGGACCTGTAGTCAATTAATGAGCTGTTCAGGGTGTTCACCAACATTGCCCAGAGCCGGTTTAGATAGGCTTCAGAAATTGAAGGTGTGATGCTCAATGTTGTTAGTGCTTATGCCCCACAGGCAGAATGTGAGCTAGAAGAGAAGGAGAGATTCTGGAGTGACTTAGATGAGGTGATGCAGAGTACCCCGAGGTGAAAGAGTGGTCATTGGTGCAGACTTCAATGGACATGTTGGTGCAGGCAACAGAGGGGATGAGGAGGTGATGGGCAGGTTTGGTATCCAGGACAGGAACACAGAAGGACAGATGTTGATTGATTTTGCAAAAACGATGGAAATGACTGTGGTGAATACTTTCTTCCAGAAGAGACAGGAGCATAGGGCGACTTATAAAAGTGGAGGAAGGAGCACACAGGTAGACTACATCTTGTGTAGGCGATGTAACTTGAAGGAAGTCAGTGACTGCAAAGTAGTAGTGGGTGAGAGTGTTACCAAACAGCATAGGATGGTGGTATGCAGGATGACGCTGATGGTGCGGAAGGTGAAGAAGGCAAAGGCAGAGCAGAAGACAAAGTGGTGGAAGTTGAAAAAGGAAGCATGTCGTGTTGTCTTCAAGGAGGAGTTGAAACAGGCTTTGGGAGAAATGTGATCAGGGAGACAGGTAGGAGAATACTTGGTGTGTCCTCTGGAAGGAAAGTAGATAAGGAGACTTGGTGGTGGAATGAGGAAGTGCAGGAGTGTGTACAAAGGAAGAGGTTCGCTAAGAAGAAGTGGGACATCGAGAGGACCGAAGAGAGTAAACAGGAGAACAGGGAGACACAGCATAAGGCGAAAGTAGCAGTGGCTAAGGCCAAACAGAGGGTGTATGATGACTTATATGATAGGTTGGACAGTAAGAAGGGATCTATACAGGTTGGCACAACAGAGAAATAGAGATGGGAAGGACGTGCAGCAAGTTAGATTGATAAAGGACAGAGGGAAATGTATTGACTGATGATGGAAGTGTGCTGGGAAGATGGAAAGAGTACGCTGAAGAGCGGATGAATGAGGAAAATGAGAGAGAAAAAAGAGTCGAAGAGGTGACCATTGAGGAGCAGGATGTAGCAAAGATTAGTAAGGGTGAAGTGATTAGGGCATTGAAGAGGATGAAGAATGGAAAGGCAGCTGGTCTTGATTATATATCGGTGGAGGTATGGAAGTGTCTAGGAGAGGTAGCAGTAGATTTTCTGACAAGAACATTCAACAAAGTTCTAAAGAGTGAGCAGATGCCGGACGAGTGGAGGAGAAGTGTGCTGGTGCCCATTTTTAAGAACAAGGGAGACGTGCAGAGTTGCGGCAACTACAGAGGGATAAAGTTGATGAACCATACGATGAAGTTATGGGAAAGTATAGTGGAAGCTAGACTAAGGGCAGAGGTCAGCATTTGTGAACAACAGTTTGGATTCATGCCAAGAAAGAGCACCAGAGATGCAATGTCTGCTTTGAGGATGTTAATAGAGAAGTACAGAGAAAGTCAGAGGGAACTACACTGTGCCTTTGTGGATCTGGAAAAAGCATATGACAGGGTACCAAGAGAAGAACTGTGGTATTGCATGAGGAAGTCTGGAGTGGCAGAGAAGTATGTTAGAGTGGTGCAGGACATGTATGAGAGATGTAAGTCAGTGGTGAGGTGTGCTGTCGGTGTGACCGACGAATTCAAGGTGGAGGTGGGACTGCATCAAGGGTCAGCTCTGAGCCCCTTCTTGTTTGCAATGGTCATGGACAGGCTGACAGATGAGGTTAGACAAGAATCTCCATGGACTATGATGTTTTCAGATGACATTGTGATCTGTAGTGAGAGCAGAGAACAAGTGCAGGAAAATCTAGAGAGGTGGAGGTATGCCCTGGAAAGGAGAGGAATGAAGGTTAGCCTCAGAAAATCAGAATACATGTGTGTGAATGAGAAGGACCCCGGAGGAACGGTGATGTTACAGGGAGCAGAGATACCAAAGGTGGAGGATTTTAAGTATTTAGGCTCAACAATCTAGAGCAATGGAGAGTGTGGAAAAGAGGTGAAGAAGCGTGTGCAGGCAGGCTGGAATGGTTGGAGAAAAGTGTCCGGTGTGATGTGCGATAGGAGAGTGTCAGCAAGAATGAAAGGAAAAGTGTACAAGACGGTGGTGAGGCCAGCGATGTTGTATGCCTTAGAAACAGTGGCGCTGAGGAAAAGGCAGGAGGCAGAGCTGGAG
The DNA here is from genome assembly GCA_024760905.1 of Plotosus lineatus. Classification (NCBI taxonomy): domain Eukaryota; kingdom Metazoa; phylum Chordata; class Actinopteri; order Siluriformes; family Plotosidae; genus Plotosus; species Plotosus lineatus. Next base: position 10,820,737 of record CM045746.1, read on the forward strand.
GTAGCAGAGATGAAAATGCTGAGGTTCTCTGGGAGTAACAAGGATGGATAGGATCAGAAACATCAGAGGGACAGCACATGTAAGAGGTTTTGGAGACAAAGTCAGAGAGGCTAGATTGAGATGGTTTGGACATGTACAGAGGAGGGATAGTGAGTATATTGGCAGTAGGATTCTGAGGTTGGAACTACCAGGCAGAAGGCCTAGAGGAAGACCAAAGAAGAGCTTAATGAATGTGGTGAAGGAAGACATGAAGGTCGTTGGAGTCAGCAAAGAAGATGCAGAGGACAGGGTGAGATGGAGGTGGATGATTTGCTGTGGAGACCCCTGAAGGGAGCAGCCGAAAGGAAAAGAAGAAGAAGAAGAAGATTCGATTGAGATTTCTGATCATGAATGTGTGTGGGTGTGTGTGTGTGTGTGTGTGTGTGTGTGTGTGTGTGTGTGTGTGCGTGTGTGTGTGTGCGTCCGTCCGTAGGAGGCCATTAGAGCCACCAAAATTTTTGTTGGCCTAAAACACTATCAGAAGAACTGACCTAAATTTACAACATTAAATTATAATATTTGTTCCATTAAAATGCATTAGTTTATTTCCAACAGATGATTCTGTTCATTCTGTAGCGTCTATTGGCTGTACTGCTTCCAGTACGTGTATGTGGATTCTAGATTTCTTTTGTCCAATCAGATTTCAGTTTCTATGTGCTGCCCTGTCAATCTTATCTGTCCAAGGTCTTCAGAATCAGCAGTGCTAGCCGATGTAACTTAGAGCATATTAGCAATGGGACCGTTTCTTATCGTAAGGAGAGTTTAAGGAAGTCAGGTTACATTACATTAAGCTTGTTACATTACATGTCTGTGGGGCCAGTGGCATAGTGATTAGGGTGCTGGGCTCATGATCAGGAGGTCATGGGTTCGTGTCCCAGTTAGACCCCCACTGTGCTAAGGCCCCTGGGCAAGGTCTTAACCACATGTGTGCACCCAGCAGTATAAATGGGTACCAGTAAAATATACTGGGAAGGTAACCTGCAATGGACTAGCATCCCATCCAGGTGGAGTTGAACTCCTGGTAGCTTCATGCCACGGAAACCAGAAATAAGCACCGGCCTGATGAGCCTCTAGGCTCGGGGGGTAAAAAGCCCAATAGATTTACATTACATTACATGTGTGGCCAAGAGGCAGATTTACAAGAAACTTCCATTGATAAATGCTGGAGAAGGTTATATAGTACTCAGGGTTCTGAGCAGAAATGCATGAAATGTCTATCTCTATCTCTGCAATACAACAGCGCGTCCAATGCCACGCCCTGTTGTATTGCATTTTTGTATATCATTGATGGTTTGTATAATTGTGACGTGATAGTGGTGGTTTGTGTCAGGTGCTGCTACTCTTACAAATATCTCGTACAAGTGCCCTGCTACTGGTGACATGTAAGCCTGTTGCATGGTCGAGTGGGTGGTGACTAAACCGGCTCCCCCAACAGGTTCCGAATTTGGTGAGGAGGGTGGCTAGCAACCCAGTAGGAATAAAATCAAGACCTATCAAAGGGCGGATGAACTCTTTAGAGTCAACGGCCAGTTAGCTAGAGATGGTGTCTCAATAAAAACACCCTGCAGAAAGAACTTTGGGCCTTCACTGCGGATTTTTTTGCCCTTCGTATACAGCCATGACAAGCTGTTATGGCCGATGCCTACGCCAGAATTCTGGCACAGCACCCAGATTGATTGAGTGGTGGTATTAAGAGTTGAACTAAGTCCCTTAAGGTACCAAATGCACTGCCTGCCATTGGTGTGTGTGTGTGTGTGTGTGTGTGTGTGTGTGTGTGTGTGTGTGTCCTTGTTTGCCAGACCAGTCAAACATTTACCTCATACGGGTAACACACACAAACATTTACCTCATACGGTTAACACACACACACACACACACACACACACACACACACACACACACACACACACACAAGCTTCTCTCTGACGATTAGTTTTTTGTTGTTTATACTTAGCTCATATTGCCCAAAGCGTCGAGCATGTGTCGCCTCCCCTCCACCAACTCCTGTCCAAAAACAACACACACTCCCCCTGAATTTCGGTCAGGTTCTAAAGTCCCCTGTGTGTTCACTGTATAACTGAGAAAGGGGATTTTGGCAGCAGCGGGTTGTGCACTTTGATGTACTTTAGTGTGTTCAGGATGTGGAGCACCAGAGTAGCGGTTCGTTGTCTTGTGCTCAAGCTCAGAGGAACGCAGCGAGCCATGGCCACATTACCACGGGTGTACGTCTCCCGTAAAGTGCCACCACAGGGACTGGATATCCTGCGCAATTCTGGACAGTGAGTTTTGGAGACTAATTGAATCTCCCTCACCTCTCACATGACCTCTCTGAAATGGAATTGGCTGAGGTCATAACACGAGGCATTGACCTTTGCTTGTGTATCTGAGTTTATTGAAAAGATTCACATACGGTGTTTCATAAGGTTCCATGGAGAGCATTTAAAGGTTCTTCCAGCGGAATAAGTGAAGATGAAGTGAAGTTCTGAGTCCCATCAGTAATTGAAATCCAGAGCACATGGAGCCACTTGATTCAACATAACTTGCATTTCTTTGCCTTTTCTCCTCCCAGAGTGCAGATGGAGCACTGGGGATCAGACGACCCAGTTCCGCGGCAAGAGCTGCTGAGAAAGGTGAAAGGTTGCGACGGACTGCTCTGCGTCCTCACTGAGAAGATCGACACAGAATTGTTGGACGCTGCAGGTCTGAAGAAAAAAATTCTCAAGTGATCACAATGAGAAAGAAACACTGTGATGCTGAAACCTGTAGGTTTTTTTTTTTTTTTTGCATGCAGGTCCAAATCTAAAGGTGATCAGCACCATGTCTGTTGGGTTTGATCATCTTTCACTGGATGAGCTGAAGAAAAGGTCAGGCCATGTGTGTTTTTTAAATGGATGATGATTAAATAGACATTTTACATTAAGCTATATGGTTTAAAATGAGATGGTAGATAGTGTGTGTGTGTGTGTGTGTGTGTGTGTGTGTGTGTGTGTGTGTGTGTGTGTTAGAGGAATACGTGTTGGCTACACTCCAGAAGTGTTGACTGATGCAGTGGCTGAACTGACTGTTGCTCTTCTCCTCACAACCTCACGAAGACTTATCGAAGCTACACATGAAGCCAAAACGTACTGTCTCTCTCTCTCTCTCTCTCTCTCTCGCTCTCTCTCTCTCTGTTACATGTTTCAATATATGAAAATATTTGTCCATTTACTTTATAAACTAGTAAACTTTTTACGTAGATTGAACAGACACATTCATCTGCAGGGTGTAAAGCTCTGTGGATGGGATGTATCGGAGTGGTGGTGGCCCTCTGTGACATCATCACATGATGTTGTAGGTCAGTCAATAAGTGATGTTACAGAGTATGTAGACCATTTGACACACTCGGAGGACATTGTGACAGACAGCAAGACAAAGGGATATGGAGCACTGCATATAGCCTATTTATGTCCATTTATGTATTAAAATAAAAACATCCATTTCAAGCAATACAAATGCAGTGGTGGGCGGTCAAAGCCAGCAAATCCTTCTCTTCTCTCCTATACACTACCAGGAGCACTGACCAACATCTACAATTAGTGTTTGTTACATGAAATTGTATGAATTTACTTCAAATAGCCTGTTCTCTTCATTTCGTAGCATCTCTTGGCTGTACTGTTTCCAGAACATGTACAGTATGTGGATGTTAGATTTTTTTTTTTTTTTTGTCCAATCAGATTTCAGCTTTTTTATTGTGTGTGTTTTTTTTTTTTTAATTATTATTGATGGTTTGTATAATTGTGAGGAGATAGCAGTGGTATTAAGAGGTGGATTAAATCCTTTAAGTCCCTGCGGAAGGTCCAGGTCCAAAATGCACCGCCCCCTCACTGTTCATATGCCCCCATCCAAATACTTCAGAATTTCTACTTAACAATACATCAACTATGGCGAAGTTCAGAGATCTTCTTTTTTTCCTTTCGTCTTTTCCCTTCAGGGGTCGCCACAGTGAACCATCCGCCTCCATGTCACCCTGTCCTCTGCATCTTCTACTCTTACACTAACTACATTCATGTCCTCCTTCACCATATCCATAAATCTTCTCTTTGGTCTTCCTCTAGGCCTTCTGCCTGATAGTTCCAACATCAGCATCCTAAGACCAATATACTCACTATCCCTCCTCTGTACATGTCCAAACCATCTCGATCTAGCCTCTCTGACTTTGTCTCCAAAACATCTAACATGTGCTGTCCCTCTGATGTGCTCATTCCTGATTCTATCCATCCTCGTTACTCCCAAAGAGAACCTCAACATTTTCATCTCTGCTACCTCCAGCTCTGCCTCCTGTCTTTTCCCCAGCGCCACTGTTTCTAAACCATACAACATCGCTGGCCTCATCACCGTCTTGTACACTTTTCCTTTTATTCTTGCCGATACCTTCCCATCACACATCACACCGGACACTTTTCTCCAACCATTCCAACCTGCCTGCACACGCTTCTTCACCTCTTTTCCATACTCTCCATTGCTCTGGATTGTTGACCTAAGTACTTAAAATCCTCCACCTTCTTTATCTCTGCCCCCTGTAACCTCACCGTTCCTCTTGGTTCCTTGTCGATCACACACATGTATTCTGTTTTACTGAGGCTAACCTTCATTCCTCTCCTTTTCAGGGCATACCTGCACCTCTCTAGATTTTACTGCACTTGTTCTCTGCTCTCACTACAGATCACAATGTTATCTGCAAACATCATAGTTCATGGAGATTCTTGTCTCACCTCGTCTGTCAGCCTGTCCATCACCATAGCAAACAAGAAGGGGCTCAGAGCTGACCCTTGATGCAGTCCCGCCTCCACCTTGAACTCTTTTGTCACATCGACAGCACACCTCACCACTGTCTTACATCTCTCATACATGTCCTGCACCACTCTAACATACTTCTCTGCCACTCCAGACTTCCCCATGCAATACCACAGTTGGCGAAATTCATAGATAACGGTGCACAAATGTGGCAACGGGGGAAGAGAACTTGGACACATTCATTCATTCATTTTCGGAACCACTTAATCCTAATTATTGTCGCAGGGAGGCTAGCGCCCATTTCACCCAATTCTGGCAAGGGCAAGGTACATCCTGGACAGCTTGCCAGGCCATTGCAGGGCCAACACTCACAGAACCATTAACACTCACACCTAGGGGTGATTTAGAACAGTCAATTAACCTACTGGGCATGTTTTTGGTCTGTCGGAGGAAACCCATATGAGTAACAGGGAGAACGTGCAAACTCCACACAGAAATGCCCGAGCTGGGAATCGAACCCAAGTATTCTTGCTGTGAGGTGGATGTGCTAACCACTACGCCACTGCTGTAATATTGAACTTTAATTTTTAAAAATATTTTAAAATGCAGAGCTCCTAATAGATATCCCTATTCACAGGTGCCAATAAATAAGTTTTCAATAATTTGTAGGTGAGGTCCGTTGGGCTTTTTACACCTGAGCCATAGTGGCTCGTCCCCGGTTTCAATAGCATGAAGCGACTAGGAGTACAACTTCTCCTGGATGGGACGCTAGTCCATCGCAGGTTACCTTCCCAGTATATTTTTACTGGTACCCATTTTATATTGCTGGGTGAACAGAGGCACACTTGTGGTTTAGACCTTGCTCAGGGGTCTTAGTACAGTCAGGTTCTAACTGGGATTTGAAGACACAACCTCCCGATCATGAGTGCAGCACCCTAATCACTACGCCACTGACCCTACCAATCATTTATAATTGTTAAAAAAATTGTACCTTAGAATAAGCTGTTTATAACTACTGTATATGCTGAGCAGGTCCCCTCTCACGGAGGCAGCCATCTTGCACGTGGCCCAGAACCCTAGAGGCTTCAGTTTGTTGCAGTCTGAAGCCTCACCACTAGATGCCGCTAGATAGACAAGTCATTCCCACTGTACTACTATTAAGAAACTAATACTGTATATTTTCAGTGGTGGCCGAGTGGTATAGGGCGCTGGCTCGCTGATCCCAAGGTTGGGGGTTCGAGGCCCATTCTCCACAAGGTTGCCACTGTCCCCCACCAGTGCAGCTAACTGGGTTATCAAAGGCCGGCCATGTCTCTCACTGTCTATGGTGAGAGGCATGTAAAAGAACCATTGCTGACTTTCGTAAAGAGTAGCTGCAAAGCCGTCAGCGTGTTTCTAATTGGGAGTCGCGTCCCCTGAGGTAGTTCATTCACAGTAACGTTCTGGTAACTCCTGCAGCAGCACTGGAACCCAGTCATAGCGGTATTTGCCCTTCTATTGGATCCTTCCGGTAGCGCCGAGAGGGGGGACTTGCTGCTTGGGTAACAGCCTGTCCTCCATTACTCCCTACCCCGGCTATGCGCACTGGAGAGTATCACCAGCCAGGATACAGCCAGAGCACAGCCATAGTCCTTCGGGACTGACGGAGGCCTACTTTTTTTTTATATTTTCAAGCCCCCTCACTGTTACTGTGTATGTGTGTGTGTGTGTGTGTGTGTGTATGTGTATGTGTGTGTGTGTGTAGGGGTGGCTGGGGAACATGGAGAACCCTGTGGTTATGTGGTTACGAGTTGGCCAACAGTACAGTGGGCATCCTCGGACTTGGAAGGATCGGTGAGTCATTCAAGCACTTGTTCACCGGCCACTTTAATAGGAACACCTGCCTTCTTTCTTTTTTTGTGCTGGTATGAGACCATCATATTGAATCATGCAGATACAGCAAGTTATACTCGTACCACATGTTAATATAAAATGTAATGCATGTGTGTCAGGACTGGCCATTGCTGAGCGTCTAAAGCCTTTCAAGGTGAAAAAGTTCATCTATACAGATGTTGTGCAGAGGCCGGAGCTGGCAGAGACCATCCAGGCAGAGTATGGTAAAGAAAAACCTTTATTTTTAGTGTCATTTGATGACATTCTTTAAAAAGGTAATGAGAGGGATCTGGATTTATCTCACACACGAGATAGATCTTCTTCTTCTTTTCCTTTTAGATTTCTCCCTTTATCAGGGGTCACCACAGCAAATCATCACACGTTTGATTTGGCATAGGTTTTCACGTCAGATGCCCTTCCTGACACAACCCTTTAGCAAGGGACAGAAACACGCTAACGGCTTTGTAGCTCCTCTTTACAAAAGTCAGCAATGGTTCTTGTACATGAACCTCTCACCATATACAGTGAGAGACATAAAATAGTAGAAAGGTTTACTGTGGGATGTCCCATGTAAAGAGAGAGACTGATTAGTTTTGGTCTTACAGGGGCTGGACTCCATGTCCCCCGTCATAATGATGTGGTTGCCGTCATCATCATCAGCATCAGCAGCATCATCATCTCCTACTGATCATCACTGCACACTAACAGTTTCGTGTTTGGGGGCGGGGTTTGCAGGCAACAACTCACCATTTTCATGATGTGTGTGTCTGTGTTTGTGTGCAGTTCCGATGGAAGCATTAGCCAGCCAGTCTGATTTTTTTCTGGTGTGCTGTGCTTTGACTCCGGACACTCAGGGCATCTGCAACAAAAAGCTTTTCTCCAAGATGAAGAACACTTCCATTTTCATCAACACCAGCAGGTACATGACAGGAAGAGCTTTTACTCATGGTGCCAGCTGATGACATCATACATCTTACAAACCCGTATGAACTTGATAAAAAAAGGGTGAGGGGGGGTTATTCCATCATGCTGATTTGCTGTGAACTTTGCCTTTTATGGAAGTTTGTGCGTCTCAGTGAATGGAAAATGCTGATGGCGGATTCACCAATGTACACATGAGTTTGGAGAACCTTGTAGTATTAGTAAAATTATAGTGCTTCTGGCAAAACTTTTAAACACCGTTAATGAGAGTGTCGACCTGGAGAGGGATGGGCGCCGCCGGGCCAAAAATCAGCCCAAGTCTCACCATGAAGGCACCCCAACGACATCCCTGGATGTTAAGGGATAAGTGAAGAAGAATGAGTGTGTGTGTGTGTGTGTGTGTGTGTGTGTGTGTGTGTTGAACAGAGGAGGTGTGGTGAATCAGGAGGACCTGTACACAGCATTATCTTCGGGCCAGATTGCTGGTGCTGGTCTGGATGTCACCACACCAGAACCATTACCCACTAACCACCCGCTCTTCACACTCAAAAACTGCGGTGAGCTCATATCTGTGCGCGCGCATGTGTATGAATTAATATAATAGTCTAAGCCAATGATTCTAAACATTACAGACTGTATTTGTGTATTATATGATCAGTGATCCTGCCTCACATCGCCAGTGCCTCGTATACTACCCGTAACGCCATGTCGGCTCTCGCTGCAAACAACCTCCTGGCCGGACTCAGAGGAGAACCCATGCCAAAGGAGCTTCAGCTTTAGAAACAGATTCCTTGCATCAGAACTGCTGAAGGTGATGGACATATGAATAAAGTGATCACAGCGAAAGGATGTGGTTGTACATTTCTGTTTGTAAATGTGTCATGTTAAACGGAAGGTGTGATAAACAGAATATAAACAGTATTTATATCACAGTCAGTTCAGAATTCTATTGTTGATTACAATTTCAGTACCAACACTTACAGATATACAACACTAACATACGGCCAGGTGCTGGGACCGAGGAATAAAATACGTAATGGTACCAGTAAAAATACCGTGACGGATGATCTGGGAGGAGTTGAACTCTTCACTGCTTCATGCTATAGAAACCAGGGATACGCTCCAGCTTAATGAGCCACTAGGTTTCAGGTGTATAAACCAAACAGACCTACCTTACAGTTAAATAAAATAGGAATGGGTAAAATAATAATAAAATAAACAAAAAACAAATTTTTAAACAAATAAAGCTGCGGCACGGTCGCATAGTAGTTGGCATGTCTGCCTCACATCAAGAAGGTCCCAGGTTAAATTCCCAGCTCAGGATTTTTTTTCTGTGGCGTTTACATGTTCTTCCCGTGCTTGCGGTTTCCTCCCACAGTCCAAAAATATGCACAGTAGGTTAACCAGCTGTTCCAAATTGTCTGTTCCCTAGTTATGAGAATGGATGGTTGTGTAACTGTTGGCCCTGGAATGTCCTGGTGAGTTGTCCAGTGTGTTCCTCAGCCAGAGTCGGATAAGATAGGCACCAGCCTCTCTGTGACCGTGATTAAGATTACAGACGCTCCCCGACTTACCTACATCTGTTTTACGTTTTTGTTTTTTGTTTTTTAAAGTCAAATTTTGAGTTTAGATGTATCTACGTAGTACAGCTGATGTAATGATGTAATGATGCTGCGTGCATTGTTTACAAATGACAGACTGAACGTGCCCCTCCTTCTTCCCAGTTCAGTTATATATGTATCTTGTCTTATATATGTTTGTGTCTTGTGTTAAGATATCGTCTCTGTGATCTTTGTGTTTACACTGTTTTCTGGACTTTGGTAACCCTAAGCAAATATGGTTGTTCAGAAGCGTAAGCCTACTAGCATGGGTGCAAGTCTCATACACAGATGAATTAACTATCTGCTCGGATCGGCGCAATCTACCATGCATACTCAGTTAAGCAATAAGAGTTGTAAAATGAATGAAAACTCGAATCCACAAAATAAATAACTCTCCGCTCTGCTGGTGATTCACATCAGTGCAGGCTGAGTTCTAAACGAGTTCAATGGCGCCCTTGCTCACTTGAAAGACCGGAAGTCGGTATAACCTACAGCAAGTACACTACTTTTGCAAGTACACTACTTTCAGTTTTGAGTGCCTTACATATTGTAAGCGTTGATTGGCTGTTTTAAGCTTCATGTAAAGTGACTCGGTATAAATAAGTGACTTATTTGAAATTAATGTTGATATTATTTGATATATTTGATATTATTTTACAATGTTATGTTTATAAGAATTGATTTAGGGGTGTTTTATGAGATACAGTTATGGTATTTATGAATGCATAGTACAGTATGAGCATCAAAAGTCACACGTCATATGTCATACGTCACTGTAACAACTTACGTTCACTTTCAACTTACGTTCGGCCACCAGGAACCAATTAAAAACGTAAGTCGAGGAGCGTCTGTATGTGGTTAAGAAAATGAAAGGAATTATAAACTGAAAGAAAAAGAAACAATAAAAAAAAAAAAAAGCTGGAAATCATCATTTGGTGCGAATCAGCCGTAAACCTTTCCAGTGTGTAGTTGAGCTTTTGAGAACAGTGAGGCCGGTGGTGTAGTGGTTAGGGTGCTGGGCTCGTGATCAGGAGGTTGTGTGTACAAATCCCAGTTAGACCCCCACTGTGCTAAGAACCCTGGGCAAGGTCTTAACCACAAGTGTGCCTCTGTTCACCCAGTAGTATAGATGGGTACCAGTGAAATATACTGGGAAGGTAACCTGCGATGGACTAGCGTCCCATCCAAGAGTAGTTGAACTCCTGGTAGCTTCACGCTACGGAAACCGGGGATAAGCACCGGCCTGATGGGACACTAGGTTTGGGTGTAAGAAGAAGGAGGTTGCGCTTTAACCTTAATCCGTACCTGTAGTTCACATGCGTGCAGTAGCAATGAGTAACTGGTGGAGGTTTAGTCCAAATCCATGCAGGTGCTCAGTGTGTGTACAAGATTTTTCAAATGTGACCTTTGACCCACAAGAATTTCCGTGCGTGTAAAAGCACAAATGACAAATAAAAATCCTGACCCATGACACGGGAACCTGTACCTGTTTGTATACCTTCAGGAATTATTAACTGATTAAAGTTCATTGGAAATCCATAGATTCAGAAAATTCAAAGAGTGCACACAAAATATTCAGACAGACAGACACACGCACAGACAAATGGAGGCATAATAAACAAAGAAACAACATAAATACACAAGAATACAAATGTAGAAATATGGGAAATTAAAATAAAAAACAAGAAGAAAAAGACAAGATTTCAAATGATGCAGAGGAAAAAAGAAAGGAAATGAAAAATAAACAAAAAAAAACTGAGAAAAAGAATTACATTACAAGAACACCACAAATACAGTAAATGTAAAAGGAAAGAAAGAAAAAATATATATGAAGAGGAAAAAGGAATATGAAAACAAAAATTAAAATAATGGAAATTATTCATTCATTTGTTTTCTGAACTGCTTACCGTAATCCTAATTAGGGTCACAGGGAAGCTGGTTCCCATCCTGGCCAACTAAAGGCAAGGGCAGAATACACCCTGGACAGCTCGCCAGACCATCGCAGGGCGGAAACACACTGACGGCTTTGCAGCTACTCGTGTCGAAAGTCAGCAACGGTTCTTTTACATGAACCTCTCACCATAGACAGTGAGAGACATGGCCGGCCTTTGATAACCCAGTTAGCTGCACTGGTTGAGGGGGGACAGTGACAACCCGTGGACAGTGGGGCTTGAACCCCCAACCTTAGGCTCAGTGATCCAGCACCTTTACCACCAGGCCACCACTGCCTGGAAATGGAATGTGTGTGTAAATAATTTAAAAAACAAAATTGAAGGTGAGGATTTTGAAATATAACATGAAAAGAAAAAGGGATTCTGAGCAATGAGAAGAGGAAAATAAGATGAGACAAAGAACAAAAATAAAGGGGAAAAACTTGAAAAATTAAAAACAAGATCAGAGAAAGAGAAAGAAAGGTAGAAGAGAATATAAGGTGAGCAGAACGATTCGGAGAACAAACGAGTGACAGAAGCTGGTGAGAGATAAAGTGTAAATGCGAATGACCTGCATGTGTGTTTAATTCATGAATATTTTCCATCTGAAGTGAAACGTGTGCTTTCTGTACATGTGATAAAGCTCTGTATGTTATTCAGGTGTCAGCACACGCGACAATCATCTGCACACATGATGAAGGTGTCGGTGCATGTGATGAAGGTCTCTGTAGACATGATAAGGATATCAGGAAGCTGTAAGGACCGTGTTTCATATGAGCATGAACTTGAGGAGGAAAAGGAAACAGTCTAGACGTTCTTTAAAAAGAAACAACCGCTCACACGTGAAGAAGTGAAACCGTACTAGCTTATTATTAACAACTGAATAAACATATAACATCATGGATGACATCACATGTCTCCTTTACACACACAGGAAGACAACAAAACAAACAACTGTACTTTATAACCAACAACTTTTTAGAACATTTTCTGATGTCACTCCTGGAGAAATGTTATCAAAACAACCATGTCTGAAGTTTCCGTAAAAGACGTCAGGACGAGAAATCGATGTTCCAGCTTCAGGCACGCTTCACTTTCCACTCGAGGGTTCCTTCTTTCGCAAAGCCCTTTAACACTAATGAATGTTTACATCCACTGAACACATGCAGACAGCAAGGACACAGAAACCATGACAGTACACACACACACACACACACACACACAAATCTCATGGAATGTTCCAAATTAATTCCAGTGTCATCTCCACAATGTTCATGTCTACAGCAGAAAAAAAAAAAAAAAGAAAAAAAAAAAGCATGTGGAGTCTCACTGAATCAAGAGGAAGAGGGTGTTTACTTTTCAGCCATGCTTCCTTCCAAGTGCTTCACAGGCAGCAGTGTCTTCACTGATATAATCAATACTGTGCGGGGGACTTTTATTTAACACTGAAATTATCTCTATATATCAATTTGTTATCGTGCAGGAGCAGCGGCGCGCTTCTGGAGCAGAGATGGTTAAGGGCATTGCTCAAGTCCCCAAAAGTGATGGATCAGTGCATCAGTGGCTTAAATCTCCAACTTCCCCCCCAGAAAACCACATCCATAACAGTTGAGCCAGCAAGGAGGAAAAGTAAGAAAAAGGAAAGAATAGAAAAAGTGAAAGAGTGGGAGAAAGTATGAAAGGAAGAAAAGAAAAATGGAAGACTGTAAAGAAGAAAAACTGGGAAAGAAAGAATTAAGTGAAGGAATGAAGTTGGAAAGAGGGAGGAATTGTATGAATGAGGAAGTGAGAAACGAGCAAAGAAAGAAGTGAAAAAAGGAAAGTGGGAGGGACGAAGGAAGCAAAAAGAAGTAGGGATAAGGAAGTGAAGGAGATAAAAGGGGAGGATTGAGGAAATTAGATGGAAGAGGAGATTGAGCAAGTGAACAAGGGAGGGACTGAGGAAGTGAAGAAGGAAGGAGGGAGGTACTGAGGAAAAGGAAGGAGGAAAGGAAAGACGATTGAGGAAGTGATAAGATAAGAAGAGAGGGATTGAGGAAAGGGAAAGTGGGGTTCAGAGGGAAGGAAGGAGAGAAATTGAGGAAATGAAGAATTAAGGAGGGAGGAGTTGAAAAAATAAAGATGCAATGAAGAACTGAGAATATGAGAAAGGAAGGAGTTGAGGAAAGAAAAAAAGGGGATTGAGGACATGAGAAAAGAAGGAATTGAAAAATATTTTCTGTTCGGACATAAAAGAGGTGGATGGAACCTTTGGAAGGGACTTTGGGGGATTTATTTGTGGACATGGACTAGAACATTCATAATTACGGTTTCAGTCATTTTCAATAATCCAATAATTTCTGACTTTGAATCACTTAAAGGGAGAGCGTGTAGCATTTTGGATTCAGTGTATCATGTTTTTATTAACCACAAATAATTATAAGGTTCTCCACCGAAAGTAGGTGCTTTTAGCACAGGCCACGATTGAGCTAAAGGTCAAATAATTGAGCTAATAAAGTCAAAACGGTCAATTTTTATCGTAATTCGGATTTTTACATAAACTGTTAAAACAAGTATTCAACCACCACTCGCTCATGTGAAATCAACTAAAACTCACTAGAAATGTCTTTTTTTTTTTTTTTTCATTTTTCTGGTAAGTACCCTCATAAAAACTGGATACTTACACTAAAATAATAGCAAAAATTACTGGTTTGGCAATCATTCACCAAGTGGCCTACGCTATCTGACCGTGTAAAAAGCTTATTTTTCATCTCTCGATGCAACAGCCTACTTTTGGTGGAGTGGCTCACAATTAAAAAAAGTTGTTGAGTTTTCAAAACCTTAGAATAAGCTGTTTGTATCAATACATGAAGCGGGTCCCCTCTCATGGAGTCCACCATCTTGTACTGCAATGTTTATAGAGAAGCCCAGAACCATAGAGGCTTCAAAGGGGAGGAGTCAGGAATAAAATTTCAGTTGGTTCCAATCTGAAATCTGACCATTAGATACCACTCACACACTGTACCTTTATCAGAAAGAAAGCAGAGAAATTGAACGCTTATGGTAGCTCCTTAAAAGCACATAGATGATGGAGGGAAGTTCAGTTCGTTACCACCATATGCAACCTGACCACTCGATGTCACCAAATTCTACATAGTGCACCGTTTATAAAACATGAAGCAGATTAAGGTTTGTTTTTAGTTCCATTGAAAGAAACGTTTTGGCACTCCAAATCAGTTCTTGTAAAAATTCATATGTGTACTTCATGATCCTTCAACCATCAGCTCAGTTTAGCAGTACGCATTTTTACAGTCATCACAGTAGAGCCCGCGTCTGTCCAGTTAAGAACTTAAGAACTCAAATACACTTCGGTTCTTAGTTTAAAAGTTAAGAGTAAAGTGAAAATGAATATTCAGTACCGTACATGTTCAAGGCAGCATTGCATGTATTTTTATGCATTTAACTTTCACAAATACACATTTGATCTAAAGCAGTCCACTTGCCATGGTGCTGTTCTGCCACCTGAGGCAAGTGGTTTTTGAGTGCTTGTACAGGTGACTGGATTGGCTGAAACGCTTCCCACACTTCAGGCACGCGTAAGGCTTTTCACCTGTGTGAACTCGGATGTGCTTCTTGCAATCTGTCAAAGTCAGGAAGGTCTTACAGCAGATCTTACATGCGTATTTGCGTGCTCCTTCGACCACCAGAACATTATGTTCAGAAAGTGCCTTCTTACACTTGGACAGCACGTCTGCTGATGCACGTGTCAGCTGGGGCAAAGGATTCAAGTTCGAGTTGCTTCCTCGTTGGCTATGTCCATCAAAATTAGCGCTATTAACAAGCATTGATGTTGATGACGATGAAGAAGTGGCATCCTGCATTAAATCGGCTCCTGGTGCAGACTTTGGTGCAATGCGTCGATAAGAAGGAATTCTGTAGGCACCATTCCGGAACATGTTTTTCTGGAACTCCAACACCAGCTGTTCTGAAGATGATGATGCGATTCCATCCAGCATTGGCTGAAGCAGAAATGTGTCAGCACGCATGTTGGAAAACTCCGTCATCTCCCCCGAGAGGAGGTTCTGGGATGGAGGGAGGTGCATAGAAGATGAGTAGGAGTCGGAGCCGAAAAGGAAACGTGGGGGCTCCTGGTCCAATGTACACTCCTCTGTTGTGGTGTTTGGGACAGAGATTCGATTAAAGTTCATGGAACTCATGAGCCCTCCTCCTCTGTCTCTTCGATCTATACCTCCTCCTGTATCACCTGCTCTCTCACTTTCTCCTTCTATGACTGGACCCTTGATTTCTGAGATCAGAATGTCAGAGCTGGGCTGAGGGTCGCTGAAGCTGTGCTCGCTGCCTTCAGGACTCAGTTCCATCTTCTCTCCTACAGCCTCCACCTGACAGGTCAGTTTTAAAATGATTAGGAAAACATGTTGGAAAAGAATTCTAGTTGTATCGTCATAACATTTTAGTCTTGTGTTGTGTATGGAACACGGGTACATACAGTGGGTATAGAAGAGAATCACCGTCAGTAAATATAACAGTCAAGTGAAAGATACAGAATCTCTGAGACGGGGAAAGGACTCTCTGAAAATACTTATAAATTCAACCAGGTGTAACTAATCACCTTATATATTACAAATCAAGCTAGCTGGTTTCAACCTATGATCTTTGTAGTAAATTGAATTAGCTACGAATAAAATAGCCTTTCCTAGAGCAACCCAGTGCTTGGATATGAAACAAATCAACTACAGGTGGCAAGGCATTATCAAAGAATTTTAGGGATAAAATTGTGAACACACAGAAATAAGGAGATTTATACAAATAAATGTCAAAAACTTTATCAATCCATAGGAGCACAGTAAAATCAATAACAAAGTGAAAAGAGCTTGGTACTATATGGATCCTTCAGAAGTCAGCTCATCCTTCAAACTGGGTGGAAGAGCGAGGAGAAAACTGGTCATGGAGGCTACCAAGAGGCATTTAAAGCAGCTACAGGAATTTTTGGCAAAGAGTAGATACTGTGTCCATTCGACAATATCACAAACGCTGTCAAAACAAGACTTAAGCCAATTGAAAAAGAGTGTTATGGACAGATGAGACCAAAATCGAATTATTTGGAATCAGTGCCAAATGGCATACCTGATGGAAGGCCAATAATAGATTACCACTCAAAAAACACCATACTCCCCCCTTTGAATCACCACCTTATCATGCTGGAGGGGTTTGCTTGTCCTAATCAGTCTGGTAGGATCACCCAAGGCAAATAGATCGGAGTTGATGGTCCACACAAAACATGGTTCAAAAGACCTCCATGGAGAGACATACAATGCCACAGTTTCAGTGTCCAGGGTCACCCACTGAAGCCAGCCCTGAGGGAGGGGCTCAAGGACAAGCGCCTGGCGGTCAGGCTTCTGTTCATGGAGCCTGGCCAGGTCCAGCCCGAAAAGGAGACATGGGTCCATCCTCCCATAGACCCGACACCTGTGGGAGGGGCTATAGAGGTCTGGTGAATTAAGAGTTGGGTGGCAGCTGAAGGCATGGATTCTGTTGGATTGATCCACGGCTACTGACTCTGCCTCTTGGGATATGGAATGTCACCTCGCTGGTGGGGAAGGAGCCTGGGCTGGTGCATGAGGTTGAGAGATGCCAACTAGATATAGTCGGACTCACCTCAACACATAACTTAGGCTCTGGAACCACACATCTCAAGAAGGGCTAAACTTTATTCCATTCTGGGGTTGCTAAAGGGGAGAGACAGCGAGGTAGTGTGAATATCATTGTTTCACCCCATCTCAGTGCCCACATGTTGGGGATCTCCCTGTCTGACAAAAGGGTAGCTTCCCTTCGCCTTCAGGTGGAGGAGGGCTCCTGACTGTTTTGTGTGCTCATGCAGCAAATGACAGTTCAGAGTACCCACCCTTCTTGGAGTTTTTAGGGGTATGCTGGAGAACGCTGCCCTTGGAGACTCCCTTGTTGTCCTGGGAGACTTCAATGCCCATGTGGGCAATGACAGTGTGATCTAGAAGGGTGTAATTGGTAGGTATGGTCTCTCCAATCTGAACCCGAATGTTGTTTCTTGTTGGACTTCTGTGCTCGTCAGGGTTTGTATATCACAAACACCATGTTCAAACATAATGGTGTCCATAAGTGCACTTTGCACCAGGACACCCTAGGCTGCAGTTTGATGATCAACTTTGTAGTCACCAGACTTACGACCACATGTTCTGGACACTCGGGTGAAGAGAGTAGGTGAGCTGTCAACCAATCACTACACGGTGGAAGGCTGCCCTCCAGATCTGGCAGGTCCAAGTGTGTAGTTAGGGCCTCTTGGGAATGTTTAGTAGAGTCTCCTGTCAGAGGGGTCTTTATTTAACGCCCACCTCTGGCAGAGCTACAACCACATCTGAATCTGAATGGGCCATGTTTTGTGCCTGCATTATTGAGACAGGTGAAGGAAGCTGACTAGCTGAAAAAGCAGACAGGTACCGGCAGGCTAAACGCGGTGCAGCCCAAGCTGTTGGCGATGGAAAACCTCTGGCGTGGTAGGAGTTCAGAGAGGGCTTGGAAAGCGATTATCAGTTGGCCTCAAAACAGTTCTGGATCACCATTCAACGCCTTAGGATGGGGAAGCAGTTCTCCACAAATACTGTTTATAGTGGAAGTGGGGAGCTGCTTACCACCACTGGGGATGTTGTTGGCAGGTAGAAGGAATACTTCAAGGACTTCCTCAATCCCACTAACACACCCTCTGTGAAGGAGGAAGACCCTGGGGGTTTGGGAGGGGGTCCACCAATTACTGGGGCTCAGGTCACTGAGGTAATCAAGGGGTCGGGCTCCAGGGGAGGATCAAAGCCACCCCGAATATTTCAGGACTCTGTGAATTGTAGGACTGTCTTGGTTGACATTTCTCTGCAACATTGTGTGGTCATTGAGGGCCGTCCCTCTGGTTTGGCAAACCGGGGTGGTTGTCCTCCTTTTGAAAAAGGGGACCAGAGGGTGTGTTCCAATTATGGTGGCATCACACTCCTCAGCCTACCCAAGAAAATCTATGCAGGGGTACTTGAGAGGAGGATGAACCAATGGTTAAACCTCAGATTCAGGAGGAACAATGTGGTTTTCTTCCTGGCCATGGCACTCTTGACCAACTCTCCATGCTCTACAGGATCCTAGAGGGGTCGAACGGGAGTTTTCCTAATCTGTCCGCATGTGTTTTGTGGATTTAGAGAAGGCTTTCGGCCGTGTCCCTTGGGTTATTTTGTGAGGTGTGCTCCGGAGTACTGTGTACCAGACCCGTTGCTACGGGCCATTATGTCTCTGTATCACTGGAGCCAGATCTTGGTCCATATTGGTCATCGGTCGAATTCGTTTCTGGTGATGGTTGGAGTTTACAAAAGTTGTCCTTTCTCACCAATTCTGTCCATAATTTTTAAATTTCAACAGAATTTATGGACACAGGTGCTGCATTGAGGTGTTCTGGTTTAGTGGCCATAGGATGTCGTCTCTACATTTTGCGGATGATAGTGTCCTTTTGGCTTCATCAATCTAGAACCTTCAGCTCTCATTGGAGTGATTTGCAGCAGAGTGTGAAGCAACCAGGATGAGAATCAGCATCTCCAAGTCCGAGGCCATGGTTCTCAGCTGGCACCCTCTGGACCTGGAATGAGGTCCTGCCCCAAATGGAGGAGTTGTTCAAGTATCTCAAAGTCTTGTTTATGAGTGCAGGAAGGATAGAGCGGCAGATTGACAGGTGGATTGCTGCAGCGTCTGCTATAAAGTGGAACTTGTACCGGTCCATTGTGGTAAAGACGGAGCTGAGCCGCAAGGATCTATGTTCCATTACCTAAGTGACCTATGGCTACAAGCTTTTGAATATTGACCGAAAGAACAAGATAGTGGTTTCAAGTGGCCGAAATGAGCTTCTTTTGCCTTAGAGCTAGGGTGAGTAGCTCAGACATCCGAGACGAGACAGATGTAGAACTGCTTGAGAGGAGCCAGTTGTGGTAAATGAATTCCTGCCAAATGCCTCCCTGGTGTGGTGTTTCGGGCATGTCCAACCGGGGGAGAGACTGAAGAGACCCTCGGGTTGACCTAGAACACACTGGAGGGATGATATCTCTCAACTGGTGTGAGCATGCCTCGGTGTCCCCCGGAAGTGCTGGAGGAAGTGGCTGGAGAGAGGGATGTCTGGACCTCACTGCTTAGGCTGCTACCTCCGCAACCCGACCATGGATGAAGCGGAAGAAGATAATGATGACAATGATAAAAACACCATACCTACAATAATGCATGGGGCCAGTAGGATCGTATTGTGGGGTGTTTCTCTGAAACATGGACTGGGGCACTTATCTAGATACAAGTAAAAACGGATGGGGCAAAACTGTTAAATCATTGGGGAAAATCTCTTGCTGTCTGCCAGAAAGTTGCCAATGTTCACCTTCCAACATGACAATGACCCGAAGTTAAACACACAACAGCTGAAAGAGAGAAATGTAAATGTCCCTGCGTGGTGTGGTAAGAATCTTTAGAGCAGGGGTGTGAAACTCGTGCCACAAAGGGCCATGTGGCTGCAGGTTTTTGTTTCAACCAAGCAGCAGTACACCTGACTTGACTCATTTAATCAACTGATCTAGGTCTTCAGGCAGCTGATTGGTCAATCTGTGTGCTCTATACAGAGACTGACCAATCAACTGGCTGAACACTCAGCTTAATTGATTAAATGAGCCAAGTCAGGTGTGCTGCTACTTGGTTGAAGCAAAACCCTGCAGCCACATGGCCCTTTGTGGCACGAGTTTCACACCCCTGCTTTAGAGTTTAAAGTTAAACTTTATTAAATGTCTGTGGGATGGCTAAAATATTGCAGTCCACCAACATCACTGTCCCGTCTGACCGAGTGGGGAAAATATTGTACTGTCTAAATGTGTAGAGTTGGTAAAGAATAATCATAGCTCATGACTGTCTGTTTGTTTGTAATCAAACAAAAGGTGATTCCACAATGTACTGCTACATGGGGGGGATGCATCGCTGTGATTTTTGTGTATTCCTTTCCCAGCTCAAAGTAAGAGAATATGAATATTTTGAAGGAGGGGTGATTCGTTCCTATATCCACATTATATACTCAACCATGGTGTAGCTGCTCCCTTAAAAGCAAGCACATGTACTCATGCTGACTTTTGCACTGTGGTCATTTTGTGAAAAATGTTTAACCCAGTCAGTGTTGAACAACACGACACATCTTCAGACAGGTCTCTGAGAAGTTTAATTCCTTTACCACTCTTGAGAGACACCATGCATCTGTACTGTCAGTCTCAGAGAGAGTCTGTGAGGAGGTTCAACAAGCCTTGAATTAACAGAAGGCTCATTGAATGCTCCGACACAACTTGACTGTCAGTATCCATGATCCTTCAAGTGTTCGTTATGAAAAGTAAACTAGGTCCCTGCTCGAAAATAAAAACCTTGTCATATTTGACCTGAAGGCTCTATTACAAGTTATTAAAATGCAGTGATGCTCATCATATACAAGTAGAATGCTTTCGGTTTCGGTTCCCTCTGTTTGCATCAGAACAGAAGTGAGGGGATGAATCAGCGATTAGGTCTTCACTGATTTGTAGAGAGATCCGGCAGGTCAAGAGGATTTTGTTCAGTTTCTTTCTGTGTGTAAGTCATATGGTGTTGTTGACTTCTTTTTTAATTTATTCTTTCCCTATAAAACCTTTGAGGTAGCAGAAGTCAGCGGAATATCATGTATTATTTCTATCCACCGTACTGTATATGAGCAGTTGTACTTTCTGACTGGCTAATCCACGACAATGATATCAGCTCAAATGTATCAACATTAGTAGCTACATCATTTAGATCATTCATGATAGTCAATTACACATCCAACTGTACAATTAATGCAATGTAATGCGCTCCTTAGAATAAGTATTTTTTTGTACATATGCTACTTCAGAGATACCAGCAATCTTCATCCTGCTTTCTGAATATTTTATCCATCCTCATGTGAACCATAAAGATGACTTTTCATGATATACAAATATAAATGATCGGAGTTGAATTGAAATACAGTGGTACCTCACCTTACGAAAGTCACAACTAACGAAAAATCCAGGTTACGAAACACATTTACCAAAATTTCCATCTCTGGATACGAAATAAATTCACGTTACGAAAGCGCCATCTCAAAAACTCAAACAATGCAATTCAAACTGTCTCCCAACATCCCACCCCGCTGGCCTCCCATTGGCTATCTCCCAACATCCCGCCCCGCTGGCCTCCCATTGGCTCTCTCCCAACGTCCCGCCCCGCTGGCCTCCCATTGGCTCTCTCCCAACGTCCCGCCCCGCTGGCCTCCCATTGGAAAGGATGGATGACGGAGCTCCCTTCCATTGGCTATTATGGAGCTGCATCTCCATAATACCATGATGCTTTTTGTGTAAAGGACACAGTTACTATTGTTTCGTGAGTTTTTCGAGTGTGCTCATTGCAACTTTATTTTCTGACTCAGGCTTTTAACCTTGCATAAACATTTGTAAGATATAACTCTGCTAAGAAGAAATGGTCAACACATGCGCGCACGTGTGATTCCTGGTGCGAGTGAAAAGAAGAAGCGGGCTCATGGCATGCGGTTGAGTGATATCACAAAGGAATATGGCCAAACCCGTCTACCATCGGTACAATATTGAAGCAGAAGGAGGCCTTAAAAGGTATACTTTAAAAATTCTATAAGGGTTTAGGGGTAGTATTGTGGCCTTGGAATGAATCACACATTTTACATGTAAAATGCAGTTTAACTTACGAAAAATCCAGGTTAAGAAACCACTTCTGGAACGGATTAATTTCGTAAGGTGAGGTACCACTGTAATGCCAACTTGTTCTCCTGACCACATTAACTTCCATAATTAATATGTGTTTATTTACATAAGAAAAAAATATGGTGAGAGTTTTTCCAAGTTCTGTTGCAGCTCACTTTCTCCCCGTTCTTATTTCCTGTGTCTCTGACAAAGACAGGGACAAGGTAGGATGGGGGTACCACAATTTATTTTCCCCAACAACCTGACCAACACAAAAACAGAAGGTTAAGAATAATGGTGACACTGAAAACACCACTCGTGAAATACATGACCAATATAGCGCCCCATTGTTCCGGTGGGCTTCTTCACTATATTTACTATTTTTGCCATTCGTGGGACTTGATGGGTAGTCCCCATCACATGAAACTTGGCAGCCAGTCAGAGGAGGGTTTCTGCAACAAGTAGAATCACACTGGTGGCAGTAATTTTGAAGTGGTGATCGTTCAGGGATTTTAAAAAGGTATGCTCATGCCTAATAGGTGGTGCGTTTTTCATAATAAAGTTAACAGTTTCATTAGTAAGACAATGCAGATAAACCTCAACCATAATTTAAGAAGATTAGCCTCTGTTTTCATAATAAAAAAAAAGTCCTGAAATACGAACCAATGGTCCAGTCTGACTGTTGAAATCTAGGTAGCATATAAAGTAAATGTTTGTTTCAGTTTAGTTCAGAACTCGTGCTTGCAGCATCCAGATCTATTTGGAGCTTTGTTTTATTTGTGCATTGTTATGTGTATGATGTGCATGTGTATAACTTTTTTCCAGTACCTGAGGTAATCATGTGCCAGAGAAATGGACAGTGGAAAGGAACTGGAGGTACCTCAGGAAATCAGTCATGAGTGAAATTAAAGACATTCTTATGAAGTGTAACTTTTTTACTTTCAAGCTTGTTTTTAAAAAAAAAATGCATCTTTATTGGTCTGATGTGAGGAGGAAAAATCTGGAAGTGAAGCTAGCAGGTAAGACTCCTTTATAATCTAACAACTTAAGGTTAGCATGTTAAAAGCTGCTCTTCTGTTCTAGACTTATTCCAAGAAAAGCAGCTCATTAACATGACAAACTTGAATAAAATAGATTTGACAGTAAGAACTTATTTCTTTAGTTTCAAGAATTGAAACCCCCCCCCGATTGGTGATGAACAATAGGTCTCCAGTCTTTGATGTCATCTGATGCTAGTGACCATAACTAGTACAGCAAGAGTCTGCGCTAACCAGCCCTTAAGGCAAGTATATACTGTAATGCGACTTTTTAAAGTAATAATAATAAAGTATATTTTCCATAATGTGTTGAGCATAAATAAAATAAAACATACCATACACACCCCCAGTGCAGCTAACTGGGTTATCCAAGGCTTGCAATGGCTCTCAGTATCTGTAGTGAGAGGCATGTAAAATAGCAATTGCTGACTTTTGTCAAGAGTAGCTGCATAGCCATCAGTGTGATTCTGCCCTGTGATGGCCTGGCGAGCTGTCTAGGGTGTACTCTGCCCTCAACCAGAGTCAGCTGAGATGGTCGCCAGCCTCTCCTCAACCCTAATTAGGATTAAGCGGTTCAGAGGCAGAAAATGAATGAATGAATGAATAACCACACACACACTACCAGTTCATGTACTGATGAGGGGAAATATATTTATAATTAATGTATCTACATGTAAAACAATTTCTGTCGAAACAATCATTTTGAAGTGCACACTACACGTGTTTGCTTTTAAGGCTTCTTTTGTGGATGCACACTGTGCTTGAACTAGCACCAACATTCTGTACATCTAACACTCACCTGGTCACTGCCCTCAGCCTGTGATGTGACATCACTCGTCTCGTCTGGAGGTTCAGGTGAGCTGATCGGCTCGCTCTTCACCATCACTTGCATACGCGGCTCTACGTCATCACCTCCACCTTTGACTTGTATGCTTTCGCCATTTGAGTACTTTTCCTTATGAGGCAGCAGCAGAGGCTCCGCCTTGCTTGTCCTGCCACCATCAGATTGGCTAGGTAATTGCACATCCTCTTGCACTGCTGCCTGTCTGTACTCTTCTCTGTCATCTGCTGGAATTAGCATGACATCCGGTTTGGAATCTTCAATAGTTTTGCTATGCGAGTCTGGAGAGAGAAGCTCCTCCCCTCTAGCTCCTCCCTCCCTACAATCTTCTATGATGTTTTGGTCTTGTGAAGGGAGACATGGTCTCTGCCGTGGGCTTTCTGCCTCAGAGCGAATCAGAGAAAACGTCTGCTTACGTTTCTGCATGCGCCGTTGTGGGTAGAAAGAGTCACGCTGGTCTAATAGTCCACTTCCTATAACTGACCCCACCCCTCTACTGGCTGCATTCACTTCCTCCTCTGCTTCTTTGTTAAGGGCGGAACTAACTACGCTTAAGCCAAGTTGCTGTAAGAGGAACGAACGTTGGAGGCGCGAGTCAGAGCCATTGTTCAGCTGTTGCTGCTCAACACGCTGATTTCCATGCTCACCAGCGGCCGAATTAGGCAAAGTGCGAGTGTTCAGATAATGCTTACAAGCCTTCACAACTGTATTTAAATGCAAATGAGATGCAGCCAGTAATACGTCCATGACGTTGCTTTCTCCCAACGTCAGTGTCGAAGTGTACATCATGTCCATGAGCACGGAGAATGCTTCGGCCGTAACCACCTCCGAATCCAGACGAATAACACTCACATTCCCGTCTCCTTCAGAGACACTAAACAGTGCACGGAAGTGTGTGCTGCATGCAGCCAGGACAGCACGGTGAGCTTTAAAATGCCGGCTGCCCACTGCGATCATGCAGTCACACAGCTGTCCATGGACACGCTGGTAGTTCAGCTGCTGGAAGATCTGCTCAAAGTGTCCAGGGAAGTCCATGATCTGAGGAAGATAAAACATTACAATATGAACACAATACTACAAGAAAATGTTTTCTATAATTATGCAAAGGACAGCTTTTTTTTTTTTAATCCCCCCCCCCCATTTTCTCCCTAATTTAGTCAAATGCAATTCCCACCCATTAGCTATTCCCTGTCACATGACCACCACCAACCAAGGAGGGGCGAGAGCATGCATTCGCCCCCCTACATTACATGTAATGCTAGCCACCCACCTCTTTTTGAACTGCGGCGCATGTGTATTTTGGGTGCGGTATAACCACTCCCTTCGTACAAATGAGCTCACGGACACCCATGATTGGCTGGCAATCGTTGTGAGTGATAGGAAAGTGAGTGTTTGCCATCCCTTCTTTCTGCGAGAGCTCGGCCAGTTCGCTCCCATGGACTCCCGGTCAGAGATGGCTGTGGCAATAACCTAGATTCGAACACGCGGTTAATAGTCACGCACCTTGTCGCTGCGCCCCTTTGGGAGCCAAGGTAGCATTTTACACAAGAATGACTTCCAGGACTAGAATATACGGAGGTCCATTAATGCCACTAGAAGAAGAAAGTCAATTATGGGGTGCTGAATTACTGATCAAGTTCGGGAGTTCAAGCCTCAGCCCCACCATGTCACTGTTGCCCCACCCCTCCCGCAACAAACGGGTTATCAAAGGCCGGCCATGTCTCTCACCGTCTGTGGTGAGAGGTTCATGTAAAAGAACCATTGCTGACTTTTGTAAAGAGGAGCTGCATTAGACGTTGGCATGTTTTTGCCTTGCTATGATCTCGCAAGCCGTCCGGAGTGTACTCCACCCTTGCTCAGAGTCGGCCCTAATTAGAATTAAGCCGTGCAGATAATGAATAAATACTGTAAAGAAAAGTTGTGATTATGAAATTCAGTAGTATGTTGTAATTACAAGTTAATAAGTCATATGATTTAGTGAACTCATGATTATGAGCATCTCATTATGACTAACAAACACTTTTTACTGTAGTATGATGGTGTTCAGATCAAATAATCAATTCCTTCGAAAACAAAAACAATAATTTCAATTCTAGCTTTACTGCCCTTTGTCTCAATACACCCAGGACTCAGAGATGCCATGAAAGGCTTAATAATCAATAAACCAATCAACCAATAAACACAAAATATCAATTAACATAAAATATTACTAACACCTATCCCCTATCAGATATAGTCACAAATAATTTACAATTAATGTTCAACGGTGGTATAAATGAGTACTGTAATTACAATATAGTTTATTCCTCAGGTAACTAGCATGCTAACTAATCTAGCGGTAGATGGGTTACCTAGCAACCTATGCTACAGCAACGGCTAGTGAGCGACGAAGCAAGAAAGCCGTCCTCACTATCCGAGCAAACTAACCGAAGTAAAATTATCGTGTTTTGTTCTTTATTTGAACAAATATGTAATTCTGAAACGGAAACAATCTTACCTTTGACAGAAAGTGTGTGTATAGTGCAAAGTGACACCTCAGAGTAGCGTGCTAGTCAAACGACTGTCGCTAGCACTAGCAAGTGTGCTTGTCGGACCTTCAGCTGAGAGAAACCGAACTTATCTATAATGCTAAAAAGAAATGTTTTTAAATAATCATACGTCAAATCTTTTTCTCGTGTAATGTCTTATATTGTTATGTAGATATACCGTCGAAATAACAGCCATCCCATCGTGCGCTAACAGTTAGCCACTAGCCATTTATTGTTATTAGCGAACGAGTCGATTCTTGAGATCGGATCTTTTACAAGTGTCGATTCTCATCTCTCCTTGTGTTGAATCTGAATTATTCATTATTATTATATTGCGATTTTACACCTTTACAACGTCAATCAAACAGGCAGATCAAAAGAATACGAATTTTATCGAATCGTAGTTTTTATTTTAAAAAATTAGTGTGTATTGTTTTTAAATGTATTTCGATACACTTAACTTTGATACATCAGAATACAGTAGTTTCTTTGAGAGAATTGTGTGCTCAGTTGCTCCATACCAAGTAAGAATGAGATAAGAGATAAAGTTCTCAAAAAAGCAAATTTACAAATATCAGTATCGTCTAAAATGAGAAGTCGGCCCTAATTAGAATTAAGTGGTGCAGAAAATTATGAATAAATTAAAGTTGGAATTATGACCTACAGTTAATTTTCTGTAACCGCTTAATCCTAACTAGGATTGCGGGGAGGCTGGCACCCATCCCAGCCGACTCCAGGCAAGGGCAGAGTACACCCTGGACAGCCCGCTAGGCCATCGCAGGGTGGAAACACGCCAATGGCTATGCAGCAACTCTTGTCGAAAGTCAGTAATTGTTCTTTTATATGAACCTCACACCATAGACAGTGAGAGACATGGCCAACCTTTGATAACTGCACTGGGGGGGGGACAATGACAACCAGTGGCGAGTGGGGCTTCAACCCCCAACCTTAGGATCAGTAATCCAGCACCTTTTCCACTAGGCCACCACTGCCCTAGTATGATGGTGTTCAGATCTTCTTCTTTTCCTTTTGGCTGTTCCCTTCAGGGTCGCCACAGCGAATCATCTGCCTCCATCTCACCCTATCCTCTGCATCTTCTACTCTTACTCCAACTACCTTCATGTCATCCTTCACCACATCCATAAATCTTCTCTTTGGTCTTCCTCTAGGCCTTCTGCCTGGTAGTTCCAACCTCAGCATCCTACTACCAATATACTCACTATCCCTCCTCTGTACATGTCCAAACCATCTCAATTTAGCCTCTCTGACTTTGTCTCCAAAACCTCTTACATGTGCTATCCCGCTGATGTACTCATTCCTGATCTTATCCATCCTCGTTACTCCCAAAGAGAACCTCAACATTTTCATCTCTGCTACCTCCAGCTCTGCCTCCTGTCTTTTCCTCAGTGCCACTGTTTCTAAACCATACAACATCGCTGGCCTCATCACCGTCTTGTACACTTTTCCTTTCATTCTTGCCGATACCTTCCTATCACACTACACACTTTTCTTCAACCATTCCAACCTGCCTGCACACTCTTCTTCACCTCTTTTTCACACTCTCCATTTCTCTGAATTGTTGAACCTAAGTACATGTACTTAAAATCCTCCACTTTCTTTATCTTTGCTCCCTGTAACCTCATCGTTCCACTTGGGTCCTTGTTGTTCATACACATGTATTCTTAGTGTCTTACTGAGGCTAACCTTCATTCCCCTCCTTTCCAGGGCATACCGCCATCTCTCTAGATTTTCCTGCACTTGTTCTCTGCTCTCACTACAGATCACAATGTCATCTGCAAACATAGTCCATATGGAATCTTGTCTCACCTCGTCCGTCAGCCTGTCCATCACCATTGCAAACAAGAAGGGGCTCAGAGCTGACCCTTGATGCAGTACCACCTCCACCTTGAACTTTTCTGTCACACCGACAGCAAACCTCACCACTGTCTTACATCTCTCATTCATGTCTTGAATCACTCTAACATACTTCTCTGCCACTGCAGACTTCCTCATACAATACCACAGTTCCTCTCTCGGCACCCTGTCATATGCTTTCTCCAGATACACAAAGACACAATGCAGCTCCCTCTGACCTTCTCTGTACTTCTCTATTAACATCCTCAAGCCATAATCCATGACACAAGGGAGGTGTCCATCTGCACCACTGCCAGCTTCTCACCCAGGAGGGTTGGCCTGATGGTACAGAATGTACTGGAAAATTCCAAAAACATAATCAAATGTAGTACACAGTATTATGGTATTTTAGTCATATCAGGGTAGGGCCTGATTTTATGCAGCAATTTAAGCAACAGACAATCAAATACTTACAACTATTGAGAAATAAAAGTCTGCTCTTTTACAGGAGCCAAACCAAATGTTCTGGCTCATTCAGAGTCAGTTTCTGAAACTCTCCTGAAGGGGTGGCACAGTAGTATGGTGCTCAGCATGTCTGTCTCACAGCAAGATGGTCTTAGGTTTGAGTCCGCATGCTAGCACGGGTTTCCTCCTAGAGTTCAAAGTGTACATTTGGCTGATCCAAATACTCCTGGGTGGGACCCAATGATCTGAGTGGGATTATGTATAAAACGAATGTATGATGAATGCAGATCTCCTGTAGTTTTCTCTGTTCAAATACAAATAATCTCTATTCCTAGTCTGACAAATTCAGTCCTTATAATCACACCTAACTGCTTGAGACAAAAAAGTCTAGTATTACACCTACCTGTTTATCCTAATCAACACTCAGTTTAACCTTATGTAAATCAGGAGAGTTTTTTTAGTCTTATGCTTTCTGTGCCTGTTTTTACCTCAGATTCATATCCTTGGATAACAGAAGAGCAACCCTGGCTCTACAGTGTCTGTCTGTCTTCCTTTCGGCTTTTTTCCCTTTTACTTGGCAGTTGACACAGCAAATAATCTGATTCGCACGTTTGATTTAGCAGAGGGTTTTTTTTTTTTACGTCAGATGCCCTTCCTGACACAACCCTTTTAGCAAGGGACAGAAACACGCTGACAACTTTGCAGCCTACTCTTTACGAAACTCAACGATGGTTCTTTTACATGCCTCACACCATAGACAGACACATGGCCCGCCTTTGATAACCCAGTTAGCTGCACTGGAGGGGGACAGTGACAACCTTGTGGAGCGTGGGACTCGAACCCCCAACCTTTGGATCAGCGATCCAGCACCCTATACCACTAGACCACCGCTCTACAGTGTGCTTGCTTAAATATAATCTAATTGGAGTTGCTTTAATTTAAGAAGATTTTAACAAAATGGGATTAACCAAGCAAGCCTGGTTGTCCTTTTGACTCAATTTGAATTGGGAATACAGTACTGTATACCATAGCCAACACCCCGGCATGCACATACAGGCACTATGTGAAAGGTCAAACAGTATTTATTACTATAATGAATACCACATTCCACCAAGAAAGACTTGTCAAACACACTTCACACATTGCGTTACATAGCACAACTACACTACAAAAGAAAAGTTAAGGATATCTGGAAATTTTCTAGATATTTTTTTCGGTTTTGTGAATTGGCCTTAATTTCATTTTTTTATTGACAAATATCCTTAACTTTTTGTGTAGTACGTATATATGGTATAACTGTTACACAAAAGTACTATATATTCATTCATATTTTCCTCGGGATTTCTTCATTGGATTTTTTCAAGGCACCAATCCTTGTGATGCCATCTGTATTGAGAATTGTACTACTCCTTCCTCCAGTATGCATCCCCACATCATGATGCTGAAACCGCCATGCGTCAGAGTCTGGATGGTAGCTAACACTTAATTCCAGCAAGACTGAATTGCTGTTCATCCCCACTTCAAGGTCTTCCAATCTCCCTGGTTAATTTTGTGATCACTACACGAAGACAATAATAACCATGGACAATCAACTGTCCTTTTTATCTCATATGGCTCATCTTTCTCGATCATGTTGATTTCTCCTTTTTAACACCCAAAGGATTATTACATTTCTTTCCAGATACTTATTGAGCCGCTTGTCATCTCAAGGCTATAATACTGCAACTCACTCCTGGCAGGTCTAAATTTGAGCATAATTTGACCCCAATAACTGATCCAGAATGAAGCTGCACAGCTTGTTTTCTCACACCACTCCACTGCCCCGATCTCTCTATTGGCTTCGTGTAGCTGCTCACATTAGATTCAAAACACTAATGTTTGCTCACAAAGCCAGAAATGGAGTTGCACACGCCTACCTTCCTCCTACACTTAACACACCATGCACTGCATCACTTTCTCTCTGACTCTCTAGCAGTACTAGACTGGTCTTTTTTTCTACCAAGGGATGAGAAAAAATACACAAATTCCTATCCGTTCTGGCTCCCAAGTGGTTAATTGAACTGACTTTAGGTGTCCAAACATCTATCACTGGGTGTCTTCAAACGATGCTGAAAGTGTACCACCAAAAATGGTGGGCTCTCTCTCTCTCTTTCTCTCTCTCACACACACACACACACTCACTCACTCACTCTGATTTTTGACTGATGGCATCATTCAGGGGTGTCAAACTCATGCCACAAAGAGCAATGTCACTGCAGGTTTCAACTAAGCAGCAGCACACCTGACTTGGCTCATTTAATCAACTGATTTGAGTCTTCAGGGGTTGATTGGTCAGTTTTTGTACAGAGCACACAGATTGACCAATAAAGTGCCCGAAAGCTCAAATCAGTTGATTAAATGAGCCAAGTCAGGTGTGCTGCTGCTTGGTTGAAACAAAAACACCTGCAGCCACATGGCCCTTTGTGGCACGAGTTTGACAACCCTGGCTTAATTAGGCTATGTCCTGGTGAACCAGTGTAAGAATGTATTCACTGGCTGTGACTTAACACACTTCTGTAAGTTGCTCTGTTTAAGAGCATCTGCTAGCTGCTGTAAATGTACGTACTGCGTTCCTGGATCTTTGAGTTACCACGGATTTCCTGTCACATTTAGAGTCTGATGAATTTCTCTCATCACCATGGTGTTTCCACACATTTAGCTGATATCCAGTATGACAGGTGATGATGAATGGACATGTGATCAGTTACTTCTTGGTACAACACAGGTAAATGCAAGAGCTTTTAAAAAATGAATTTTATTTTTTGAGAAATAGACTACAGAGTTAATTTTAGTGAGTAAAACTGAACAAAAATAATATCTCAGACACAACCAGAAACGCAGGCTCTGTAAACGAAGCACAACATGACTGAAAACAAAAGAAAAACAATTTTAAAGGACTAATTATAAAATTCGTAAAAATCTTAAACTGTATGTTTAACAAGACATTCAATCCAAAGAGAACAAATCCGAACAAGCTCCTGATTTCCTCTTTTAAAACCAAACATGTGTACAAATAAAGGTCCCCAGCTCTCTGTCATACTTACTGTCTGATCTGGATCCAAAAGATGATAACAAAATGATGAAAATAAATTTGCTAGTTAAAAAAAACAAAACAAAACAACAACAATAAAAAAGTAAAAAAAAAAACAAAAAAAAAAACATATCAGCTCTGTGCCATCATTTTAATTAAAAAATGAAAAATAAAAAATATATAAAAACAAAATTATCGCTGAGGGAAACCACGGTGAGGTGCACCACGCCCTCGAAACCCGCCCCGCTCGCCACGAAAGTTGGGTCGATTCCGGTCACGCCCGCGTTCACCTCGCCCCCCTGCCACTCCACCTCGGCCGCCACGTGGAGCCCCTCTACACCCCTCGGGTTTCGGGGGTGGAGATTTGGGGCGGAGTCTTTCAATGTCCTCTGTGCAGCCGGAGAGGTGGGAATTGGAGAAATGAGTGGAGTAGGCTTCGGCGTTAAAATTGCTGTTGGTCAGTGTGGGTCCGACGGTCAACCAGCCTGAAGAATCACACACACACACACACACACACACACACACACACACACACACACACACACACACACAAAACCATTAAGAAACCTCAAAACAAATACATTGCACATTGTGTGTGTGTGTGTGTGTGTGCTTGTGTATAGGAGAGACAGAGAGGTAGAAAGAGAGAGAGAGGGAGCAAAAGAGAGACCTGGCCTGATGGTACTGTCTCGGCCGAACAGATGGAGACGTCTCAGTCCGAGGCAGAAATGTTCGATGATGTGGAAAATCTCCACAGGTTTTTCGATGTTGCCCATCTCAGGCTCCTCTGTAATGATCAGATCGATGTCCACGTTAGCGTGGATGAAGTCACCGTCTGTGCTACGCCTCACTGTGCCCTTGATACCCATCAGGCAGTGCTCCTGAAAGCACACACCAAAAAGGCGAAAGTGAAACACACTTTCGACATGTCGAATAATTTCTTGAACAAAGCACGCACACTTTGATGAATAAAACTTGATCACTTGCTGATCTGCTCAATCCTAGTACTAGGGAGACTACACCCTGAACAGCTTGTGGCTACCCCCCCCCCCCACACACACACACACAACCATTCACAGGCATGAGAATAGGTGGAAGAAAAAAAAAAAAAGAAGGAGCCCCAAAAGGGCTCTGGAAAGTCCGGGGGTATTTTTACAATTGGGGTTCAGTGGCAATGCCCACATGGGGGTTCTATGGTGCGAAACGCCCAAAAAGCTAGAGCATTTTCAGCATTTAAGGAGTCATTCTGAAAGGTAGGAGCTATCGAATTTGTGGCATTTACAAGTTTATTCTCAACTATGTGTTCAAGGAAAATGACCAAAGTAATCGTATTTTAATTTACTAAAAAAACAACTTAAAAGTAACTTAATATAAGATTCCTTTACTAAGAGCAATTCTAGTACAATTCCTGCAATGTGTTCACCAGCTATGTACCTGAATCACAGAATTAATTACGAGAGTTTTAATGTTGTAATACTGTACCAGTATTACACACACACACTATCTGAAGCGTCCAGTGCGCTTAAAAAAAATTGGAGTGGGTGGGCACTTATTAAAATGTTACCAGCAGAGTGGAACAGTAAGTGCTTATTACCATAGAGGTGGAAAACATGAAAGCTGAAAATAAACAGAAAACGGCATAATAATAATTAAAAAAAAAAGACCCTTTAATTTTCCTCCTGGTGCTCTTCTTTTAAATAACACCCCCATGTAAAATTGAGCCAAATCAACATGAATGTCTACTTCAGCACATGGTTGAACCAATCAACACAAAGGTCAACTTGTTGAAATGCACATGGCCAGGATGTATTAAGTTAGTGAGCAGGAGAATCCTGTGAAAAGCAGGATGCTTGGTATATAAAAAAATTATGGATACTATATGAATTTAATTTTTAGCAATGCTCTTCTTCGTCTTCTTCTTTTGGCTGTTCTCTTCAGGGGTCGCCACGGCAAATGATCTGCCTCAATCTCACCCTGTCCTCTGCATCTTCTACTCTTACTCCAACTACAGACGCTCCCCGACTTACGTTTTTAACTGGCACAGCGATATTCTGACGTGTGACTATGATGCTCATACTGTACTATACATCCATAAATACCATTACCATATCACATAAAACATCCCTAAATAAATTATAAACATAACATTGTAAAATAATATCAAATATATCAAATAATATCAACATTAATTTCAAATAAATCACTTATAGTAGGGTTTAAGCTATTTTATCATGGTGTGGATGGGAAGAGAAATGGAGTAGAAGTCATTTTGTAGGAGGGGTTTGTCAGGAATGTTCTAAAAGTGAAAAAAGTGTCAGACAGAGTGATGAGTCTCAAGTTAGAAATTGAAGGTGTAATGCTCAATGTTGTTAGTGCTTATGCCCCACAGACAGGATATGAGCTAGAAGAGAAGGAGAGATTCTGGAGTGACTTAGATGAAATGATGCAGAGTACCCCCAGAGGTGAAAGAGTGGTCATTGGTGCAGACTTCAATGGACATGTTGGTGCAGGCAACAGAGGGGATGAGGAAGTGATGGGCAGGTTTGGTATCCAGAACAGGAACGCAGCAGGACAGATGTTGATAGAGTTTGCAAAAAGGATGGAAATGGCTGTGGTGAATACTTTCTTCCAGAAGAAACAGGAGCATAGGGTGACTTAAAAGCGGAGATAGGAGCACACAGGTAGACTACATCATGTGTAGGCGATGTAATTTGAAGGAAGTCAGTGACTGCAAAGTAGTAGTGGGTGAGAGTGTTGCCAAACAGCATAGGATGGTGGTATGCAGGATGACGCTGATGGTGAAGAAGGTGAAGAAGGCAAAGGCAGAGCAGAAGACAAAGTGGTGGAAGTTGAAAAAGGAAGAGTGTCGTGTTGTCTTCAAAGAGGAGTTGAAACAGGCTTTGTATGGCCAGGAAGTGCTTCCAAATGACTGGACAACCACAGCAAATGTGATCAGGGACACAGGTAGGAGAGTACTTGGTGTGTCCTCTGGAAGGAAAGTAGATAAGGAGACTTGGTGGTGGAATGAGGAAGTGAAGGAGTGTGTACAAAGGAAGAGGTTAGCTAAGAAAAAGTGGGACATAGAGAGGCTCGATGAGAGTAAACAGGAGTACAGGGAGACACAGCGTAAGGCGAAAGTAGCAGTGGCTAAGGCCAAACAGAGGGCGTATGATGACTTGTATGATAGGTTGGACAGTAAAGAGGGAGAAAATGATCCATACAGGTTGGCACAGCAGAGAAATAGAGATGGGAAGGACGTGCAGCAAGTTAGATTGATAAAGGACAGAGAGGGAAATGTATTGACTGATGACAGAAGTGTGCTGGGAAGATGGAAATAGTACTTTGAAGAGCTGATGAATGAGGAAAATGAGAGAGAAAAAAGAGTAGAAGAGGTGACCATTGAGGAGCAGGATGTAGCAAAGATCAGTAAGGGTGAAGTGAGAAGGGCATTGAAGAGGATGAAGAATGGAAAGGCAGTTGGTCCTGATGACATACCAGTGGAGGTATGGAAGTGTCTAGGAGAGGTAGCAGTAGATTTTCTGACAAGAACATTCAACAAGGTACTAGAGAGTGAGCAGATGCCGGAGGAGTGGAGGAGAAGTGTGCTGGTGCCCATTTTTAAGAACAAGGGAGACGTGCAGAGTTGCGGCAACTACAGAGGGATAAAGTTGATGAGCCATACGATGAAGTTATGGGAAAGAATAGTGGAAGCTAGATTAAGGGCAGAGGTCAGCATTTGTGAACAACAGTTTGGTTTCATGCCAAGAAAGAGCACCACAGATGCAATGTTTGCTTTGAGGATGTTAATCGAGAAGTACAGAGAAGGTCAGAGGGAGCTACATTGTGCCTTTGTGGATCTGGAAAAAGCATATGACAGGGTGCCAAGAGAAGAACTGTGGTATTGCATGAGGAAGTCTGGAGTGGCAGAGAAGTATGTTAGAGTGGTGCAGGACATGTATGAGAGATGTAAGACAGTGGTGAGGTGTGCTGTCGGTGTGACACAAGAGTTCAAGGTGGAGGTGGGACTGCATCAAGGGTCAGCTCTGAGCCCCTTCTTGTTTGCTATGGTGATGGACAGGCTGACAGACGAGGTGAGACAAGAATCTCCATGGACTATGATGTTTGCAGATGACATTGTGATCTGTAGTGAGAGCAGAGAACAAGTGCAGGAAAATCTAGAGAGGTGGAGGTATGCCCTGGAAAGGAGAGGAATGAAGGTTAGCTTAAGAAAATCAGAATACATGTGTGTGAATGAGAAAGACCCAGGAGGAACGGTGAGGTTACAGGGAGCAGAGATAAGGAAGGTGGAGGATTTTAAGTACTTAGGCTCAACAATCCAGAGCAATGGAGAGTGTGGAAAAGAGGTGAAGAAGCGTGTGCAGGCAGGCTGGAATGGTTGGAGAAAAGTGTCCGGTGTGATGTGCGATAGGAGAGTGTCAGCAAGAATGAAGGGAAAAGTGTACAAGATGGTGGTGAGGCCAGCGATGTTGTATGGCTTAGAAACAGTGGCACTGGGGAAAAGACAGGAGGCAGAGCTGGAGGTAGCAGAGATGAAAATGTTGAGGTTCTCTCTGGGAGTAACGAGGATGGATAGGATCAGAAATGAGTATATCAGAGGGACAGCACATGTTAGATGTTTTGGAGACAAATTCAGAGCGGCTAGATTGAGATGGTTTGAACATGTACAGAGGAGGGATAGTGAGTATATTGGTAGTAGGATGCTGAGGTTGGAACTACCAGGCAGAAGGCCTCGAGGAAGACCAAAGAAGAGATTTGTGGATGTGGTGAAGGAAGACATGAAGGTCGTTGGAGTCAGAAAAGAAGATGCAGAGGACAGGGTGAGATGGAGGCGGATGATTTGCTGTGGTGACCTCTGAAGGGAGCAGCCGAAAGTAAAAGAAGAAGAAGTAGTGTATTTACAAAAGTAGTGTACTTGCTGTGGGTTATACGGACTTTCGGTCTTTCAAGTGCGCAAGGGTGCCCTTGAACTCGTTTAGAACACAGCCTGCACTGAAGTGAATCACGGAGCAGAGTTCGCTGAGTATGCATGGTAGATTGTGCCGATCCTAGCAAGTAGTTAATTCATCTCTGTGTATGAGACTTGCACCCATGCTGGTAGGCTTACGCTTCTGACCAACCATATTTGCTTAGGGTTACAAAAGTCCGCAAACGGTGTAAACACAAAGATCACAGAGACGACGTCTTAACACAAGGGTGACACGCTATATAACTGTTATATATATATATATATATATATATACACATACAGTAGGCCCTTGACTATTCGTGGTTTTGCATTTGCAGTTTGAGTATTCACGGACTGCGGAGCAGCTCACACGTGATTCAAATTCAGCCAATGGCTGTCCTCCTTCCTGCTGATTGGTTGACGTGATGTAACGCCCCTTTTCCCTCATTCGCGCACAAGTTGGCAATGAGCCTTTTTTAGTGTTTTAATTACCAGTTAAGTTCTACGATGTCACTCAAATGTCTGCTCAAGCACCAGAAAAAGGTAATGAGGTTGGATGTCTCTTCTGAAGAAATAAGACTTTCTCCGGAAGAAACGACAGTTTCGTCTGAAGTCACGTCATTGCTGAAGAGGAATACAGTAATCCTTTGAACTGTTGTAAAACACTCCACTATTAAAGTCTTTTTTTTAAATTATTGTTCCAGTACATGACCTAAGGTAATGTTTAAAATGTTTGTGTGTTATATTTTATTTACTGTGGTTATTTACTGTGCATGTTTCTCATTGTGTTTTGTTTATCCAATTTATTACATTTCTTGTTCTTTTATGTCCTTTTTGTTATGGTCTGTGTTTTGGGGGACTTTGATTTTGGCGCTGTGCCTCTCACTAACTGTTTACTTCCTGAGGGGCGTGGCTGAGCTGCTCACACACACCTGGATTCACTATTCTCATTTACTCCCAATAAACAAAAGCAAGCTCAGCTCTGCACCAGAGGATTAACATCACCGCTTCTTTGGTTTGCGCCTCTTGCTCTATGACTCTAAAACTCTGTTTTGTAATTCGGCTCCGGTTTGGGGGGCGTGGCCGAGCTGCTCAGACTTAATGCAGTTATTACCTGAATTCAGTCGTGTCATGCCTAATGCAATACAGTACGTTCCTATACTGGGCCTTTTTGAAAACTACAGTGCTCTATGTTTATAAACGAAATGCACTGAAAGGTGTTTTATGCGTATGCTGTATAATGATTTTAGCATCAATAAATATAACAGTAAAAATTGAAAAGTTTTGCTTAATCATTACTACAGTTTACTACATTAATACTGTATTAATGAGCAAGACTGTCTATAAAATGTGTTTAAGAAGCATATTTTAGCGCATGTAATAGATACATAGTATTTTACTTACAGCTGCTCATTCACGCATGTGACGTCATACATGGGGTTTTACTTCGGGTAACAGAACTCGCGGATTATCTCGATTCGCGGGAAGGCCCGGAACCGTACTCCGTGAATGTCAAGGGCTTACTGTATATATATATATATATATATATATATATATATATATATATATATATATATATATATAAAAACGATATACAGTCATCCCTTGCCGCTTCGCGATTTGAACTTCACGGTCTTGGTACATTGAAGTATTTTAATAATAATAATAAAAAAAAAAATCATAAATTCAAAATTTGCGCTGAAACTCGCATGTACGTAACAGACTGAAGTGCCCCTCCTCCCCAGTTCAGGCAGGGACCACCTACTCAACTCAATCTCGCAAGCTGATTGGCTTAGACATATACCCATGTAGCACGCCATTACGGTATAAATGAATCTACTGTGCGTTACATCAAAAAAGACTAAGATTAAGATCAAGCGAAGAAGAGCTATTGTCAGAGGTGAGTACAGTACTTAAAGTATTTATATATAAATTCTATTTCAATATTAATACATTACAGTATTTACATATACATATAACTGTGTAACGTTTAATATACACTTCTTGATATTGTATAGATGCGAAAACATACAGAAATGAGACAACATGGTAGAAATGAGAGGGGCGTTCCTACTTCGCGGTTTTTCGAATATCGCAGCCAGGTCTGGTCTACATTATCTGTGATATTCAAGGGATGACTATATATATAACTGAAGTGGGAAGGAGAGGCACGTTCAGTCTCTCGTTTGTAAACAATGGACGCAGTGTCATTATGTCAGCGTAGGTTTGTCTAAACTCAAAATTTGACTTTTTTTTTTTTTGGAAAAGACGGATGAGCCGCGCCCCGTCTCAGGGGCTCTGGTGTCGGTCGCAACGCCGCCCACACTCGGCGCGCTCCGTGGCACACTCTGCCGCAGCCGACGCCGGAGCTTTTGAGACAAGGCGTGGCTTGTCTGGACTTTTCTGATATGTCAAGCAGGCAAATGCGCTTTGAACACTTGTTAAGTACTCAACATTCACCTGTTTGCTTGAGGAATAGGAGGTCCAGATGAGCTGCGTTTTGCCCACATTCGGCGGAGCGCGCCACATTTATGAAACATTTACTGAATTAAACAACTTAAAAACGAAAAATAATCTGCAATGAGCACTTTTGAAACTCATGAACCAACAGTACAGCTCTCCTTTATGCGTGTGACAAACAAGCTTTATGGGTGCAGTACTATGGAGATTCAGCTCCCTCCTGGGCAATGGGAGGCAAATGGGAGGTCAGCGGGGCAGGATGTTGGGAGACAGCCAATGAAAGAGAAACTCGCACATTGTTTGAATTTTTGAACAGCACGTTTGGTGCTTTTCATAAGAAAAGGTTGTTTCATATACAGAGGGCGAAAATTTAGGAAAATGTTTTTCGTAACTTGGATTTTTCGTATTCAGAGGTTTTCATAAGTAGCGGGCTGACTGTATATATATATATATACAGTAAAACCTCCGCTGACGAACGCTTAAGCTCACAAACATTTCGCCTCAAGAACATTAAATTTGCGAGCATATTGTCTCTGCTGACGAACTAGTTTTCGGCGGACGAATCAAACCATGCGGTCAAACAGCGCCACGGTGGCGGCCACGAGAAGCTGACGCACGCTCATGGCGTCACAGTTCGTCACCCCTTTTCTTTGAGTGCGGAAGTGGTTTGTGTTTGCTAGACATTTTGGACCATATTGAGTGTACTTTTGCTATTATGGGACCGAAAAAGACCCCACCACAGGCGGAGATCATTGAAAAACACGAACGAGGTGTGCGTTTGTGTGACTCAGCGTCCCAGTACCAGTACGCTAAGTCTACCATTGCTCCCATCCTTAAGAACAAGGAAGCTATTAAGGGTGCGTGTGTGGCTAAGGGTGTTTCCAAACAGTAGGCGTTTCCAAACACTCCTTCCAAACAGTAAGTCCCTCCCTCCCTCCTCCTCCCACTCCATTCCATCAAGCCATCAACTACCATCACAAAGGTAAATAAAACGACTTTATTATACAGTACAGTTTATTTCTTTAATTACAATACAATAGCACATTTATTATACATAAAATAAGGTATATTTTTGTGTAGTTTTAAGGCTTATTTAGTAGAAAATTATGTTTTATGGGGACCTGGGAACGGATTATTCTTATTTTAATGGTTTCTTATGGGAAATAAATGTTCGGAAGACGAACTTTTCGCCTCACACACACTTTCTGGGAACCAATTATGTTCGTGAGCAGAGGTATCACTGTGTGTATATATATATATATATATATATATATATATATATATATATATATATATATACACACACACACATACACACACGCTCAGACTCATACGGCAATTGATTGACCTGCTTGGAATCCAGGCCACATACTTCACGCTCTGCTTTGAGGCAATGCGACCCCCACATATGAAAATATTTTCTCCTTCTCCTCAAATTTACACAATTCACAAAAACGACATTTGGGCTTGAGGGGGAAAAAAAAAAAAAAAAAAAAACGCGGGAAACCGCGTTATCACAGCAAATTCTCATGCCTTCACACACACACACACACACACACACACACACACACACACACACACACACACACACACACACACACACACACACACCTAGGGACATTTTGGAACAACCAGTCATCTAAATGTGCATGTCTTTGGACTGTAGGAGGAAATTGGAGAACCCAGAGGCATCCCAGCCAAGCACAGGGAGAACATGCAAACGCCACACAGAAACGCCATCACTCGAACCCAGGAACCTCTTGCTATGAGGCGGACATGCTAACCACAACACCACCATATTGCCCTTAAAATAAAACTTTATTATATGTATTTTGTCTATGAGAACACTCTTTCATACCTTGGTCCTCTGAAATACCGCTTTGGGATCTAGTGTTTTGGTCTTTCCTGGGTTGTTTTTATTTGTTTTGATCCAGCAGATATCCTCGCACCGCCTGAACCCCCATTTCCTCAAACACTGTAGAGCAAAGAACAAAGATAATTACTTAATAAATGCAGTTATAAAACACTACAAAGTTGTAGTGTGCTTTGTAACAAACATAAATTAGCTTTATAGTATGCGAGATTTACCATCCTGCCGAGATCAAGCCCCTCCCCTGAACCACACCAGAGGAAGACGAAGGACCGCAACGCTGAGATCTCGTCAATTTCCAGCTTCATGATCTAGAAGGACAGACAAATACACAATATTCGATGTTCATCAAATCATATCTGCCGTCACTTGTCACTTGTCACATGTATACGGTGTATGTAGAAACACATGACATGAACATTAAACACACGCACATCGTCCCAAGTCCAGAAACGTTCACTAGCGATGATACCCGACTCTCTGTAATATTCTTCCAACGGCGGCTCCAGCAGGATCACGTCAAATTTACATTTTAGATCCCTCAGATCAAAGTTCTCTGGATCAGCCTGAAGGTACCTGACACACACACACACACACACACACAAAATATATATTGCCACATGACTATCTTGAAGAACAAAATGACCTTAAATGGTCATGTAAACATGTATGTTAGTTTAGAAAATAAATAGTATCCTGTGCTGACATGGGTGGGGTATTTGTAGTGGAGATGAGCTCGTCTTTCAGTCGGATGAGCTCTCGAAGTTTTGGGTACTCCTCGAATCGGTCAGCCAAACCTATACCACAAGACACCAAAAACAATTCAGTGCATTTATTAATACAGTAGGCCCTTGACCATTCGTGGTTCAGCGCTTGCGCCCCTGCATACTCGCGGATTGGTGACAAACCAGGAAGTAACGGACATCTTCTTCTTCTTTTCCTTTCGGCTGTTCCCTTCAGGGGTCGCCACAGCGAATGATCTGCCTCCATCTCACCCTATCCTCTGCATCTTCTTCTCTTACGCCAACGACCTTCATGTCGTCCTTCACCACATCCATAAATCTCTTCTTTGGTCTTCCTCTAGGCCTTCTGCCTGGTGATTCCAACCTCAGAATCCTACTGCCAATATACTCACTATCCCTCCTCTGTACGTGTTCAAACCATCACAATCTAATCAGGAAGTAACTAACATGTGATTCAAATTCAGCCAATGGCTGAGAGCTTTTGTTTCTCCTGTAACCCATATAAATACATGGTTACTAATTTTATTGGTAAAAAACCCTAATTTCCAACGCTCCCTGAAAGCACTATAGTTTTCCTAGTCCCCTTGAACGCATCATAAGCACATGCTGCATGCACCGAGCTAAGCACAGCAGAGCGTGCTGCAGAGCAGGACACACACAGAGCACTTGACAAGCTACACAAGTGAGTCAAACGATCCAAAATGTGTTTAAGTGAACTTTTAACAAGTTTTAACTAAGTTTATGTACTTTTCAGAGCCTTGTATGTGTTTTGTTCTCTCTCAATCAAACCGGGTGGAGTGTGTTTGTTTTCTTGGAAACCCCGGTGAGTCATTACAACATGAAGCTAGCTTCAAAACCTATGCTAACTTTACACATGGTGACTTTTAAAACTGTGTGCACTATTTTTTGTCTCTAAAAAGCTAAAACCAGTCGGAGTACACAACAAAGATTGTGCTGTGCACAAAATGAGCCTTACATTTTATTTTTCTAAATGCTTTTGTTGAAGCACTTTTGCTAATGCACTAAAGTATGCAGATAAGCACTTTTGTTTTGTATTACATTCCATTCAGTGCCTTTCATGCACTTTTGTCATTTCATTTATGTGTTATTTCATAGAAATAACTTGTTCAAAACAATTAAGTTACAAACTTGAAATGATTTAATTTCATATGCCTTGAAAAAAGGGTTAAATAAATATTGTGGTTGTTTGTTCAGTGCCTTTCATAGACTTTTGTCATTTCATTTATGTGTTATTTCATAGAAATAACTTGTTCAAAACAATTAAGTTACAAACTTGAAATGATTTAATTTCATATGTCTTGAAAAAAGGGTTAAATAAATATTGTGGTTGTTTGTTATGCTACATAGCAATACATTTTGAATTCATGGAAGTAAAACCAGTGTTATAACAGCAATGTAAAAGATTTTGAACATTTTATGAGATCTCATTTTATTTAGAAACTACTGTTAAGAAATATTTTATTCATTGTGTCTGTACTGTATGTGCAGACTGGTTTTTTTAGTGGACCTGGATCTGATCTTGAAGCTGGTTTCGGACACGGATGGCGAGCTCAACCCAGTGAGAACTCTTGGCGGATCCAGAAGCAGTGTGGCCAGCTGCTCTGGATGCGAGAGTGGATCTACAGACCCAACCACTTCAAATCACAGGATCCCAGATAAGAACAAATAAAACCACTTTAT
This sequence comes from Plotosus lineatus, assembly GCA_024760905.1. Classification (NCBI taxonomy): domain Eukaryota; kingdom Metazoa; phylum Chordata; class Actinopteri; order Siluriformes; family Plotosidae; genus Plotosus; species Plotosus lineatus. Next base: position 10,864,184 of record CM045746.1, read on the forward strand.
CCCAAACGGATCACAATCCTGGAAAAGACCTCCCGAACTCACACAAATCAAACCTTAAGGGTTCGAATCTCAGAGACTCTAAGCCTATTTTATTTTTATTTTGTAAAGAGCGCTCTACACATTGTTTGCACTATTTCTTGTGCTATTGTAAAATTGTAATAAATCTGCCGGCTGTTCAACTTTAAATCTCTATAATTCATTCTACTCCTCTAGAACCTAGCATATAATCTAGCACAGCTATACTAAGCAGGTGTTACACTCCCTTCTGCTGATTGGTTGCAGATGATGTGTACACCTCTTTTTTTCCTCCTTCACACACAGGTCATCAACATGACTGCTTGAATTTTGAATTGACATTTTTTAGTGTTTTTAATGATTATTTAAGCGCTATGATGTCACTCAAACACCCTGCATCTTCTCTAGCTTCTGGTAAGGAGCCTAAAAACTTTATACATTAATAAGTATTATCACAGTACAAAATTAAAAAGTTTTACTTAGTCATTACTACATTTTCCTGCATTATTACTGTATTAATGAGTAAGACTGTCTATAGAATGTGTTTAAGAAGTATATTTTAGTGGATGTAATATTATACATAGGGTTTTCAAACCACGGCAATAACTCACGGATTTTCATGATCCACGGGAAGGGCCGAAACTGAACCATCGTGAAAAACGGGGGCCTACTGTACACAGATTTATTCAGGTGCTCCCTAAAAGCAGAGCTCAATATGAGATTTTTATGGACTGTTTTCCTTTTCGTACATAACTAATTATTCCTTCAATAGTTTAAAACTTGAGCCGTCCAGGGTGTACTACGCCCTCACCCCGAGTCGGCTGAGATAGGCGCCAGCCTCCCTGCGACCCTAATTAGGATTAAGCGGTTCAGAAAATGAATGAATGAATGTTTTAAAATTCTGTAGCATGTTCATGAAAAAACATCAAAGTATTGTAAAAAAAAAAGTTTATCACATAATTGTTATTGTTATATATTCGGTGCAAAAAGTAACCAACGCTTTCAAAAACAAGAACAGTTCAGAATCTAATCCTGGATGTCCGCACACATCAATTTCCAGCCAAGACACAAACAACCAATCAGGAAAGCAATGGATAATAGCTAAGCAGAATCACAGTGGGTTACAGCTAGTCAGAATTACGTTGAATAACAGCCAATCAGCATCTTGCGAGCCAATGAGTATCACAATACATGACAGCAAATCAACGTTTCAATTTTAAACAGCCAATTAGCATCACAATGAATAACAGGAAATCAGCATCATGATGAATAACAGCCAATAAACATCACAATGATTAAAGCCAATCAGCACCAAGATAAATAACAGCCAATAAACTGTGTGATTTCGCTCCCAGACAGCCAGATGGACTCAAGTATAACTTAACCAAAATCAAACTGATGGTTTCTTAACCATGGAGCTCCACTCAGCTTGCCGTTGTCTTGTGTGAGAGCGCAACCAATGACCACAAGCAATAAAAACTATTCAGATTTTTCCTGGATAGAACTTTTGTGGTTGAGAAGAGAGGATACTTGCCTACATCTCTGATGAAGTTCTGTGGTCGATGTCCAGTGTCGACGAAATGCTGACAATAATCATTATGAGGGTTTAGACTCTGCGTCCCCTAATGAATATAGAAAAGATAAGATTTAGAACAGCTGAGTTGAAAAAAAACAACCCAAGATTTCTAATTATAAATAAGTACGGAAGAAAATCACATAGAACAGTCCGAACACAGTCGTTACAGATCAATAAACCAAAAACTTAATTGCAAAATGAGACACTAAGCAAAGATAATTACTCCACAGCCTTCTAAACATTAAAAAAAGCATTTCTCCTTTTCCATCTGATGTGGCAGCAGGATGAGCACCTCACTGTGGTGATGATGAGTGTATAGGTCATGTGGCACACTGGTAGGACATCTATTCTGTCTAGTGTTCCTAGTTTCCATGTCATTATGAGGGGGTCCAATAATTCTGGAGCTGACAGTATATAATGCACGCACACACACGCACACACATTATATATATATATATATATAGCTTGCCATTTATAACCTAAAATGACTACGGTCCTATTTTTAACCCCACCTTTAGAAAAGTGCTGGAGTCCTTGTAGACCTCTTCAAACGGTCCACTGTCCTCCACCTGCTGAGGCTCTGCGTCTTCCTGCAAAACCATCAGAAGAGTGATTATCCGCAATGTATAACATTGTCATAACCAACTGCTACAATTATCTGGTTTGGCGTTGGTGCGACTCACTCGCTGCTCCTCCACGTCCTCGTCGGGATCCTCGCCCTCATTCTGGCATTTCCGTTTGGAGCCGGGTGCTGTCGTGTCAAATGATGATCTGCACAGAACAATGACTGTATAGCATAACACTACCTCTGCATTATCGTTTCTATAGCAACAAGCGGCTCTGCTTAATTAATGAGTCTTCTTTTCCTTTCGGCTTTTCCCCTTTTTCAGGGGTCGCCACAGCGAATGATTCGCACGTTTGATTTGGCGTAGGTTTTTATGTTGGATGCCCTTCCTGGCACAACACTTTAGCAAGGGACAGAAACACGCTGATGGCTTTGTAGCTACTCTTTACGAACATCGGCAATGGTTCTTACACATGAACCTCTGACCATAGACAGTGAGAGACATCGCCCGCCTTTGATAACCCAGTTAGCTGCACTGGGGGGACAGTGACAACCTTGTAGAGAGTGAGACTGGAACCCCTAATCTTAGGATTAGCGATCCAGCACCCTTTACCACCAGGCCACCGCTGCCCTACTGCTTAATTAATGAATAATAAACAATAATGACGTTAACTAAAAAAAAAAAAAAAAAAAAAAAAAAAAAAAAAAAAAATATCACATCCTGTTATTTCATTCATTCACTTAATCACAATGGAATCTCAACTGACTCTGGCCATAGGCCAAGTTCAGTCCGTATAAGCGCACCAGTCAATCGCAGGGCGATACAACACACACACACACACACACACACACACACACACACACACACACACACACACACACACACACACACACACACACACGCGCGCCATTCTATTTATAGCATTGATGTAAAATTGAATGAATAAACACCTGCATGTCTCTCTCGTCTCCTCAATCTCTTTTTGCTCCTGTTTGCTGTTGAGAACAGCACCGATGGTGTCTGCACTTTCTGCTCCCAGCTGCAAAAAAATCCCAAAAGATATACATACTGTTCATGTATATATTGTATATTCACTACAACTGCAAAGTGGTTATGGATCTGGACTAGTGGTCAGAAGTTCAAATCCCAGAACTACCAAGCTGCCAGTGTTGAACAAGACCTTTAACCCGCAACTGCACAACTGTATCAAGGAGATAAAATGTAAGTAATTCCGGATAATCATTTCTGTCAAAAGAAATAAAAGTAAATATTTTTCATTGTGTGTGTATATTACTGCTTCTGATTAGTGACGGGATTAACCTTTACTATCTCCCTCTATCTTCATCATCCTTTGTGGTAAATGCGATGGGTTGCTAATCTGAAGGTCAGCAGTTCAATCCTCACTGTCACTACTGTTGGGCCCTTAACTCTCATTTGATAATTAAAAAATTATATTAATGCTAATTATAAGTCACTCTGGATAAGAGTGTATGCCAAATGCTGTAAACTGGTAGTTTTTTCTGTGTATAATGTTTTTATTATTTTAAAAATAAAATTAGGATTACTTCCTCTTTTAAAGTCTCCATGTCTCAAAATCTAACACTGATCCATCCTATTTATTTGAAATGGTGGAATTTTCCAAAAAAGTAAAAATAATACAGCTAAAGGGCTGGCTTGAGGATTTTATTATGATTATTATTATTGTTATTATTCATTCCATACAATATACCAGTGCATGAGTAACCCAATGCACCAGCAATCTTCTGCCATTCAAATTGTATATTGAAAAAAGCCTGAAGGATAGATTAGTTATATATACAGTGGTACCTCACCTTACGATAGTCCCAGAAAACGAAAATCCAGTTTATGAAAAACATTTTCCTGATGTTTTTGTCTCTGTATACGAAACAAGTTTTTACAAAACGCACCAAATGGGTCATTCAAACATTAAAATGTGCCATTCAAACAATGTGCGAGTTGCTCTCCCAACATTCTGTCCTGCTGGCCTCCCATTGGCTAGGAGGGATGATGCAGCCTCCTCCCATTGGCTATCTTCCAACATCCTGCTCCGCTGGCCTCCCATTGGCTAGGAGGGATGACGCAGCTCCTTTGAGTAGCAGCTTGTTTCATGAGTTTTTTTGAGTGTGCTCATTAAAACTATTTTTGCTCAGGCTTTTAACCTTGCATAAACATTTGTAAGATTATAACTCTGCTAAGAAGACATGGTCAATTGAAAAAAAAATTTCAAATAATGCACGAGTTGCTCTCTCATTGACAACATCCCGTCCTGCTGGCCTCCCATTGGCTATCTCCCAACACTCTGCCCAGCTGGCCTCCCATTGGCTCGGATGGATGACTGCAGCTCCCTTGAGCAGCAGCTTGTTTCATGAGTTTTTCGAGTGTGCTTATTGCAACTTTATTTTTTGGGTCAGGCTTTTAACCTTGCATAAACATTTGTAAGATTATAACTCTGCTAAGACATGGTCAACACATGCGCGCGCGCACACACACAGACAGACACACACACACACACACACACACACACACACACACACACACACACACACACACATGATTCCTGATGCAAGTAAACAGAAGAAGCGGGCTCGTGGCATGCAGTTGACTGATATCGCAAAGGAATATGCCCAAACCCGTCTACCATCGGTACGATATTGAAGTAGAAGGAGGCCTTAAAAGGTATGCTTTTATAATTTTAAAGGGTTTAGGGGGTAGTATTGGTAGTATTAGTATAATATATATATATATATATATACACACACACACACACACACTAGTCCTTCTCAAAAAATTAGCATATTGTGTTCATTATTTTCTGTAATGTACTGATAAAAATTAAACTTCCATATAGTTTAGATTCATTACACACCAACTGAAATATTTCAGGTTTTTTATTGTTTTAATACTGATGATTTTGGCAGACAGCTCACGCAATACCATCTGTATGTGTGTATTTATATTTTATTTACATCTTATGCATTATTTTTTAATGTTTAATTGTTGTTATAAGCATTTACAGCTTGAATATGTTTTTATTGATATTATATACACATATACTAGTCCTTCTAAAAAAAATAGCATATTGTGATAAAGTTCATTATTTTCTGCAATGTACTGATAAAAATTAAACTTTCATATATTTTAGATTCATTGCACACCAACTGAAATATTTCAGGTCTTTTATTGTTATAATACCGATGATTTGGGCATACAGCTCATGAAAACCCAAAATTCCTATCTCAAAAAATTAGCATATTCCATCCGACGTGTTTTTAATACAAAAAAGTCAACCTTCAAATAATTATGTTCAGTTATGCACTCAATACTTGGTCTGGAATCCTTTACAGAAATGACTGCTTCAATGTGGCGTGGCATGGAGGCAATCAGCCTGTGGCACTGCTGAGGTGTTATGGAGGCCCAGGGTGCTTCGATAGCGGCCTTAAGCTCATCCACAGTGTTGGGTCTGGTATCTCTCAACTTTCTCTTCACAATATCCCACAGATTCTCTATGGGGTTCAGGTCAGGAGAGTTGGCAGTCCAATTGAGCACAGTAATACCATGGTCAGTAAACCATTTAGCAGTGGTTTTGGCACTGTGAGCAGGTGCCAGGTCGTGCTGAAAAATGAAATCTTCATCTCCATAAAGCTTTTCAGCAGATGGAAGCATGAAGTGCTCCAAAATCTCCTGATAGCTAGCTGCATTGACCCTGCCCTTGATAAAACACAGTGGACCAACACCAGCATCTGACATGGCACCCCAGGCCATCACTGACTGTGAGTACTTGACACTGGACTTCAGGCATTTTGGCATTTCCTTCTCCCCAGTCTTCCTCCAGACTCTGGCACCTTGATTTCCGAATGACATGCAAAATTTGCTTTCATCCGAAAAAAGTACTTTGGACCACTGAGCAACAACAGTCAGTGCTGCTTCTCTGTAGCCCAGGTCAGGCGCTTCTGCCGCTGTTTCTGGTTCAAAAGTGGCTTGACCTGGGGAATGCGGCACCTGCAGCCCAGTCCACTGCTTCCACAGGTCCCCCAAGGTCTGGAATCGGCCCTTCTCCACATTCTTCCTCAGGGTCCGGTCACCTCTTCTGGTTGTGCAGCGTTTTCTGCCACACTTTTTCCTTCCCACAGACGTCCCACTGACGTGCCTTGATACAGCACTCTGGGAACAGCCTATTCGCTCACAGATTTCTTTCTGTATCTTACCCTCTTGCTTGAGGGTGTCAATGATGGCCTTCTGGACAGCAGGCAGGTCGGCAGTCTTACCTATGATTGCGGTTTTGAGTAATGAACGAGACTGGGAGTTTTTAAAAGCCTCAGGAATCTTTTGCAGGTGTTTAGAGTTAATTGGTTGATTCAGATGATTCGGTGAATAGCTCGTTTAGATTACCTTTTCATGATATGCTAATTTTTTGAGATAGGAATTTTGGGTTTTCATGAGCTGTATGCCAAAATCATCGGTATTATAACAATAAAAGACCTGAAATATTTCAGTTGGTGTGCAATGAATCTAAAATATATGAAAGTTTAATTTTTATCAGTACATTACAGAAAATAATGAACTTTATCACAATATGATAATTTTTTGAGGACTAGTATATATATATATATATATATATATATATATATATATATATATACACACACACAGTTTCATCACTATTTCATCACATAAAATTTACATTCACAGCATTTAACAGGTGCGCTTAAGAGAGACTTACAATTATCATTTTTATACAACTTGAGCAATTGAGGGTTAAGGGCCTTGCTCAAGGGCCCAACAGTGGTGGAAATGGATGGAAAAGTCTTGATAATTAGATGAGGGTGTTACTCATAACTACAGCTAATGTGATCAGGCAGACAGGTAGGAGAATACTTGGTGTGTCATCTGGAAGGAGAGGAGATAAAGAGACTTGATGGTGGAATGAGAAAATGCAGGAGTGTGTACAAAAGAAGAGGTTAACTAAGAAGAAGTGGGACATAGAGAGGACTGAAGAGAGTAAATGGGAGTAAAGGGAGACACAGCGAAGGCAGCGTTGTCAAAGGCCAAACAGAGGGGATATGATGACTTGTATGCTCAATTGGAAAGTAAAGAAAGAGAAAATGATTTATACAGGTTGGCACAGCAGAGAAATAGAGATGGGAAGGACGTGCAGCAAGTTAGAGTGATTAAGGACAGAGAGGGAAATGTATTGACTGATGACAGAAGTGTGCTGGGAAGATGGAAAGAGTACTTTGAAGAGCTGATGAATGAGGAAAATGAGAGAGAGAAAAAAAAAAGAGTAGAAGGGGTGACCATTGAGTACCAGGAAGTAGCAAAGATTAGTAAGGGTGAAGTGAGGAGGGCATTGAAGAGGATGAAGAATGGTAAGGCAGTTGGTCCTGATGACATACTGGTGGAGGTATGGAAGTGTCTAGAAGAGGTAGCAGTAGATTTCCTGACAAGAACATTCAACAGGGTCTTAGAGAGTGAGAGGATGCCAGAGGAATGGAGGAGACGTGACGGTGCCCATTTTTAAGAACAAGGGAGACGTGCAGAGTTGTGGCAACTACAGAGGGTTAAAGTTGATGAGCCATACGATGAAGTTATGGGAAAGAATAGTGGAAGCTAGAGGTGGAGGATTTAAAGTACTTAGGCTCAACAATCCAGAACAATGGAGAGTGTGGAAAAGAGGTGAAGAAGTGTGTGCAGGCAGGTTGGAATGCTTGGAGAAAAGTGTCCGGTGTGATGTGTGATAGGAAGGTATCGGCAAGAACGAAAGGAAAAGTGTACAAGACGGTGATGAGGCCAGCGATGTTGTATGGTTTAGAAACAGTGGCCCTGGGGAAAAGACCTGAGGCAGAGCTGGAGGTAGCAGAGATGAAAATGTTGAGGTTCTCTTTGGGAGTAACGAGGATGGATAGGATCAGGAATGAGCACATCAGAGGGACAGCACATGTAAGACGTTTTGGAGACCAAGTCAGAGGGGCTAGATTGAGATGGTTTGGACGTGTACAGAGGAGGGATAGTGAGTATATCGGTAGTAGGATGCTGAGGTTGGAACTACCAGGCAGAAGGCCTAGAGGAAGACCAAAGAGACGATTCACGGACGTGGTGAAGGAGGACATGAAATTAGTTGAAGAGAAGAGAAGAAGATGCAGAGGATAGGGTGAGATGGAGGCAGATGATTCGCTGTGGCGACCCCTGATGGGAAAACCGACAGGAAAAGAAGAAGAAGAAGGTGTTACAAATGCGAGCAGAGAATTTAAGGTTACTACAGCGTGTTATACATTTTATATTATTCATTCATTTTTTTAGTTGCTTAATCGTAGTTAGGGTCGCGGGGAGGCTGACGCCCATCTCGGCCTACTCTGGGCGAGGGTGGGGTACACCCTGAACAGCTCACCAGTCAATCACAGATCATTCATAATCACATACACACCCTAGAGATGATTTGGAACAGCCAATTAACCTACTGCTAACTCGTGCGCTTTGAGCATAATATTGAGTCTGGATAAAGCGCAATATAAATCTATTAGATAACATAACATACTGTGCATGCTTTTGGAATGTGGGAAGAAACCGGAGTACCCGGATGATACCCACACGGGGAGAACTTGCAAAATCCACACAGAAACGCCCGAGATGGGAATCGAACTCAGGACCTTCTCGCTGGGAGGTGGACGTGCGCCACCGTGCTGCCTTGCAGGTTATATGTATTTCAGTGTTACCCGCAAACACAACCTCATAGTTAAGCTGGGGACGGCCGCCCAGGAAGTTTTTCCAAAAAGACAACATGCATGTCTGGCCTGTTAAGATTAAAAACCCGCTCAAAACTAGAGGGAGGACATCTTAACAGTGAATTCGCATTTTAATTTGATGGTTTTTACCTGCTGAGCAAGAAGTTGCCGTCTTAGCTTCTGTCTCTCACGAATTTCCTGTAACCGACTGTCCATTGCGTTTGTTTTGCTGAAAAAAACCTTATTATTCCATAAGTCAAATGCATTAAACTTCATTCAAAACCATCCAAGCCTGGTCGCACCATTTCTACGCCACCACCTGCTTTCTTTCTCTCGTCGCCACATGATGACGTAACCAAGCCCGTACCGACTGAGAGGTCGATTCAAATGTTTCCAATAAATAAATAAATACAATTCAAGCGATAAAACAGTTAAATATTTTTTTCTTGTAGATTTTTACTCAAAAAATGACCAGGGCCCCCAATTTTTAAAAACCAAATGTAGGTAAAGTGACTGAAGTTGGGATAGCTTGAGGTGATTTCCAGAAAATTGTTGAGATTTTTGAATAAATAAACAAGGATGAATAACGAGAACCTTCTACTTGCTTGGTTCAGAATACTGTACAACCGAGATGAACTAAACCAATCTCACAATCACACCATCTACCCTTCGGTGTAATGTTCACATTGTATGAAGCATTTTCTGAGATTTTGATGCAAATTTTCTGGTGCTGATGACCAACTAAAAAAAAACAATTTTAATCCAACACAAGACATTAATGAATGAGAAGGAAAAGAGGGACAGAGAAACACTGACAATTCTAATAAAAGACTGTTGTACTATTCTTTCCAAAACAATGACTGGTATCTCGTATAAATGTGCATTCACCCCTTTGACTTGGTTTGCTTGAAGTTTGTTTTTTATTTTTTCGAGGTTAATTAAATTAAAAGCTTTTCCTGCTTTGACATGTTGCCATACCAAGCCAATAAAAATACATTTAAATGAAACAGGAACCATCATCATCAAATTGAAATAAAACACACCAAGTATATTAAAAAACTTTTTACTTCAAGTTTTCACAACAGGCATTATAAAAAAATGGATGTAAATTTATGCACAAAAATGCTATAAAATATTTTACATTCTCCAGTCAGTCATATAGCATTCTATACATAAAATCTGTCTGTCTGTCGGTCTTCCTTTCGGCTTTTTCCCTTTTACTCGGGAGTCGCCACAGCGAATCATCTGATTGGCACGTTTGATTTGGCAGAGGTTTTTATGTCGGATGCCCTTCCTGTCACAACCCTTTTTAGCAAGGGACAGAAACACGCTGACGGCTTTGCAGCTACTCTTTACGAAAGTCAGCAATGGTTCTTTTACATGAACCTCTCACCATAGACAGTGAGAGACATGGCCCACCTTTGATAACCCAGTTAGCTGCACTGGGGACGGGGACAGTGACAACCTTGTGGAAAGTGGGACTCGAACCCCCAATCTTTGGATCAGTGATCCAGCGCCCTATCTGCCCCCTTAAAAAACAAACAAACAAACAAACAAAAAAAAATAACAAAAAATAAATAAATAAATAAACAAACAAAAAACCAAAACCCCCCCAAAATGTCCATAAGTACATGTGGAAAAAAATTACAATGGAAACAACAGAGTTCATTTTGGCAAAATTTGTCGATGCACAAAGGCGGTTACATTTTATCCAATAATCTATTCATCAAAGCCTCAAACCCATCCTGAGCAGATTTCATCTGGGCCATAGTTTCCTGATGGCGCCGCTGACGAGCTGCTACAGATTCCTTCAAAAAGTCCAGAAGAGAGAAATAGTGCTCATCAATGCGTCGCCGTTTGAGAGGAGGATGTCGTGTTGGAGTTGCTGAACCTGTCTGCGTCACCCCTGGCGAGCCTCTTCCATTATCCATGTTCAAGGCTTTTGGCCTGCGCAACTCAACACCTTTCACCGTGCCTACAACAGGAAATTCAACATCATGATGCCCACCCAACAGCTCTTCCATCTCAGTAAAAAATTGGAAAGTGGAAGCTTCTTTGCCAGTTGTTCTATCATCTTTCAACTTCATGTATTCATTCTCAAGACTGTACCATTTTCTCGCCACGTGATCGGGATGGAAGGCCTCCTGAAAGTGTTTTGTGAGTCTAGTAGCCATTTTCCGCCACATATGCTTCTTGTGGCTTTTCCCTGATTTGATTTGGGGACTCAGCTGGTTTAAACCTCGTAGGAGACTTTCGCCATCTGCCTCCAGCTGCTGGCGCATCAGATCGATCAGAAAAAGCGTTTGCTCTTGATTAAAGGATTCATTCTTCAGCAGGGGTGCAGGATCAATGACATACAGTTTATCATCTTGCTTGGTTACTACAAGGTTAAAACAATCAAAAAATTTGATTGAGGCTTTCGTTTCATTTTCTTTTACACCAAATTTTAACTCAATATCATCACATGAAGATTTATGGTATCCAACAATGTACTTGTCGGCATGGAGTCAGATGCAATGTACTGTACAACAACAATACTATATGTTTATCATTCATTTTCTGTAACTGCGTAATCCTAATTTGGGTCACGGGGAGACTGGCACCCATCTCAACTGACTCCAGGTGAGGGCAGACTACACCCTAGACAGCTCGTCAGGCCATTGCAGGGCAGAAACATGCTGACAGCATTGCAGCTACGCTTGTCGAAAGGCAGCAATGGTTTGTTTTACAGCCTCACACCATAGACAGTCAAAGACATGGCCAGCCTTTGATAACCCAGTTAGCTGCACTGGGGGGACAGTGACAACCCGTGGATAGTGAGGCTTGAGCCCCCAACCTTTGGATCAGTGATCCAGCACCTTTTACCACCAGGCCATCACTGCCCAACACTATACAGTAAAACCTCCGCTGACGAACACTTAAGCTCACGAACTTTTCGCCTCAAGAACATTAAATTTGCGAGCATATAGTCTCTGCTGACGAACTAGTTTTCGGCGGACGAACCAAACCACGCAGTCAAACAGCGCCACGGTGGCGGCCACGAGAAGCTGACGCACGCTCATGGCGTCACAGTTCGTCACCCCCTTTCTTTGTGTGCGGAAGTGGTTTGTGTTTGATAGACATTTTGGACCATATTGAGTGTCCTTTTGCTATTATGGGACCGAAAAAGACCCCACCACAGGCGGAGTTCATTGAAAAACACGAACGAGGTGTGCGTTTGTGTGACTCAGCGTCCCAGTACCAGTACGCTAAGTCTACCATTGCTCCCATCCTTAAGAACAAGGAAGCTATTAAGGGTGCGTGTGTGGCTAAGGGTGTTTCCAAACAGTAGGCGTTTCCAAACACGCCTTCCAAACAGTAAGTCCCTCCCTCCCTCCTCCTCCCACTCCATTCCATCAAGCCGTCAACTACCATCACAAAGGTAAATAAAACGACTTTATTATACAGTAGTTTATTTCTTTAATTACAATACAATAGCACATTTATTATACATAAAATAAGGTATATTTTTGTGTAGCTTTAAGGCTTATTTAGTAGAAAATTATGTTTTATGGGGACCTGGGAACGGATTATTCTCATTTTAATGGTTTCTTATGGGAAATAAATGTTCGGAAGACGAACTTTTCGCCTTACACACACTTTCTGGGAACCAATTATGTTCGTGAGCTGAGGTATCACTGTATATGTCTAACAGTTATTGCTGTGATAGCAATCCAAATCCCTTTGGCCATGCAATCAAGTTCTATTACAGTTGAATACATATTGAGATATGTATGTCATGTGTTCATAACATATAAATATTTGGATAATGGTTTGGTCATGTTTGATGGAGAAAATTGATGCCACCCCCCCTGCCCCTGATGTAAAACTGAGCTCACCAGCAGTGTACAGGTTCACTCTTACAGTCATGGCTTCATCCAGGTAGAATACTGTGGGGTCGCCGGAGGACTGGTACAGAGGAGCATGACCCAGAAATGTGCTCTTCTCTGTATCAAGAATCAGAGTCACCTCCTCACTGTCTGGATCAACTACTGCTGGATTTAAATACAGATATTACAATTACACCGTGAACCTGACTGCACACTGTTGTTGTTGTTGTTGTTGTTGTACATGTAGCAGCATGCTAAGTCATTAGTACTAGTGATAAAAACTACAAACTCGAGGTTTTACTCTTAAATTACAGCTTAGTATATTAACTGTTATATATTTAATGCGTGTAGATTAACTAACATATTACTTCAGACAAGGTTTAAAAAAGCATAACAGTACTTGACTTACAATCCACAGAATGCGCAGCCATATTGATGTGACATCACCAGCTAAACTCCGCCCTTGACGATCCGTTCCCACTGCGCATGCGTGACAGGTGAAGCTCTTGGCGTACGTGCAAAGACGTCCTGGTTCTTTCAGATGGATAAAAATAAAAATACGTTTTCATTAAGTTTTCTGATTTGAATGAAGACACAACTATAATTAAAAAAATAACTGTTCCCCATATTAATGCATAAAAAGCGAAAAACACAAAAATTATATCAGCTATTTATTGATATTGGTATATTATTATATTATAATAAATTGCACTTGACTGAGTTAAAGATAGATATTTAGATACAGTACTTTATTAATCCCAGAGAGAAATTCATTTTTTCCAGCAGCATTTTCAGTAAACAGCACAACCCCCCCAAACTGAAAATAAAGGTATACAGAACATTAAACATACATACATCGGTAAACACTGTATAGTAACACACACACACACACACACACACACACACACACAGTGGGCTGTGGTGGTAGAGTGGTATAGGGTGCTGGATCGCTGAGCCTAAGGTTGGGGATTCGAGTCCCACTCTCCACAAGGTTGTCATTGCCCCCCACCCCCCCCCCCAGCGCAGTTAACTGTGTTATCAAAGGCCAGCCATGTCTCTCACTGTCTATGTTGTGAGGCTGTAATATAACTATTGCTGACTTTCAAAAGGAGTAGCTGCAAAGCCGTCAGCATGTTTCTGCCCTGTGATGGCCTGGCGAGCTGTTCAGGGTGTGCACTGCCCTCCCCGGAGTCGGCTCGGATGGGGGCCAGCCTCCCCATGACCCGAATTAGGATTAAGTGGTTACAGAGAATGAACACACACACACACACACACATATATATAAAGTAGGCTGTATTTCCAATGGACACCAGCCCCTCAGTGACCTCAGTTAGATTTGAGCAGTTCAGAAAATGAATGAACATGTTTGTTGTCTTCTTCTTTTGCTTTCGGCTGTTCCCTTCAGGGGTCGCCACAGCAAATGATCTGCCTCCATCTCACCCTATCCTCTGCATCTTCTACTCTTACTCCAACTACCTTCATGTCTTCTTTCACCACATCCATAAATCTCATCTTTGGTCTTCCTCTCGGCCTTCTGCCTGGTAGTTCCAGCCTCAGCATCCTACTACCAATATATTCACTATCCCTCCTCTGTACATGTCCAAACCATCTCAATCTAGCCCATCTGACTTTGTCTCCAAAACGTCTTACATGTGCTGTCCCTCTGATGTACTCATTCCTGATCCTATCCATCCTCATTACTCCCAAAGAGAACCTCAACATTTTAATCTCTGCTACCTCCAGCTCTGCCTCCTGTCTTTTCCTCAGCACCACTATTTCTAAACCATACAACAAAAATGTTCATTCATTTTCTGAACTGCTTAAACCTAACTGAGGTCACTGGGGGGCTGGTGTCCATGTGATCAGGGAGACTGGTAGGAGAGTACTTGGTGTGTCCTCTGGAAGGAAAGTAGATAAGGAGACTTGGTGGTGGAATGAGGAAGTGCAGGAGTGTGTACAAAAGAAGAGCTTAGCTAAGAAGAAGTGGGACATAGAGAGGACCGAAGAGAGTAAACAGGAGTACAGGGAGACACAGCGTAAGGCGAAGGTAGCGGTGTCAAAGGCCAAACAGAGGGAGTATGATGACTTGTATGATAGGCCGGAGATTAAGGAGGGAGAAAATGATTTATACAGGTTGGCACAGCAGAGAAATAGAGACGTGCAGTAAGTTAGAGTGATAAAGGACAGAGAGGGAAATGTATTGACTGATGACAGAAGTGTGCTGGGAAGATGGAAAGAGTACTTTGAAGAGCTGATGAATGAGGAAAATAAGAGCGAAAAAAGAGTAGAACAGGTGACCGTTGAGGACCAGGAAGTAGCAAAGATTAGTAAGGGTCAAGTGAGGAGGGCATTGAAGAGGATGAAGAGTGGAAAGGCAGTTGGTCCTGATGACATACCGGTGGAGATATGGAAGTGTCTAGGGGAGGTAGCAGTAGATTTTCTGACAAGAATATTCAGCGAGGTCTTAGAAAGTGAGCACATGCCGGAGGAATGGAGGAGATGTGTGCTGGTGCCCATTTTTAAGAAAAAAGGAGACATGCATCGTTGTGGCAACTACAGAGGGATAAAGTTGATGAGCCATATGATGAAGTTATTTGGAAAGAATAGTTGAAGCTAGACTAAGGGCAGAGGTCAGCATTTGTGAACAACAGTTTGGTTTCACGCCTAGAAAGATCACCACAGGTGTAGTGTTTGCTTTGAGGATGTTAATGGAGAAGTACAGAGAAGGTCAGAGGGAGCTGCATTGTGCCTTTGTGTATCTGGAGAAAGCATATGACAGGGTGCCGAGAGAGGAACTGTGGTATTGTATGAGGAAGTCTGGAGTGGCAGAGAAGAATGTTAGAATGGTGCAAGACATGTATGAGAGATGAAAGACAGTGGTGAGGTGAGTTCAAGGTGGAGGTGGGACTGCATCAAGGGTCAGCTCTCAGCCCCTTCTTGTTTGCTATGGTGATGGACAGGCTGACAGACGAGGTTAGACAAGAATCTCCATGGACTATGATGTTTGCAGATGACATTGTGATCTGTAGTGAGAGCAGAGAACAAGTGGAGGAAAATCTAGAGAGGTGGAGGTATGCCTTGGAAAGGAGAGGAATGAAGGTTAGCCTCAGTAAGACAGAATACATGTGTGTGAACGAGAAGGACCTGAGAGGAACGGTGAGGTTACAGGGGGCAGAGATAAAGAAGATGGAGGATTTTCAGTACTTAGGCTCAACAATCCAGAGCAATGGAGAGTGTGGAAAAGAGGTGAAGAAGCGTGTGCAGGCAGGTTGGAATGGATGGAGAAAAGTGTCCGGTGTGATGTGTGATAGGAAGGTATTGGCAAGAATGAAAGGAAAAGTGTACAAGACGGTGGTGAGACCAGCGATGTTGTATGGTTTAGAAACAGTGGTGCTGAGGAAAAGACAGGAGGCAGAGTTGGAGTTAACAGAGATGAAAATGTTGAGGCTCTCTTTGGGAGTAATAAGGATGGATAGGATCAGGAATGAGTATATCAGAGGGACAGCACATGTAAGACGTTTTGGAGACAAAGTCAGAGGGCCTAGATTGAGATGGTTTGGACATGTACAGAGGAGGGATAGTGAATATATTGGTAGTAGGATGCTGAGGCTGGAACTACCAGGCAGAAGGCCTAGAGGAAGACCAAAGATGAGATTTATGGATGTGGTGAAAATGGACATGAAGGTAGTTGCTGTAAGAGAAGAAGATGCAGAGGACAGGGTGAGATGGAGGCTGATGATTTGTTGTGGCGACCCCTAAAGGGAACAGCCGAAAGAAGAAGAGGAAGAAGAAGAAAATGAATGAACAATAATATTAACTATTATATAGTTATATATAAGTATTAACTAGTCGGTTTCTCCTGGCTATTATTATTCTTCGTCTTCTTATTATTATTATCAATTACTGGGTTATCAAAAGCCAGCCATCAAAGTCAGCCGTCGGAGTCATCTTGAAGGAGGAGTTTGTCAGGAATGTTCTAAAAGTGAAAAGAGTGTCAGACAGAGTGATGAATCTCAAGTTAGAAATTGAAGGTGTAATGCTCAATGTTGTTAGTGCTTATGCCCCACAGGCAGGATGTGAGCTAGAAGAGAAGGAGAGATTCTGGAGTGACTTAGATGAAGTGATGCAGAGTACCCCCAGAGGTGAAAGAGTGGTCATAGGTGCAGACTTCAATGGACATGTTGGGGCAGGCAACAGAGGGGACGAGGAAGTGATGGGCAGGTTTGGTATCCAGGACAGGAACGCAGAAGGACAGATGTTGATAGATTTTGCAAAAAGGATGGAAATGGCTGTGGTGAATACTTTCTTTGAGAAGAAACAGGAGCATAGGGTGACTTATGAAAGCGGAGGTAGGCGCACACAGGTAGACTACATCTTGTGTAGGCGATGTAATTTGAAGGAAGTCAGTGACTGCAAAGTCATCGTGGGTGAGAGTGTTGCTAAACAGCATAGGATGGTGGTGTGCAGGATGACTCTGATGGTGAGAAAGGTGAAAAAGGCAAAGGCAGAGCAGAAGACAAGGTGGTGGAAGCTGAAAAGGAAGAGTGTCGTGTTGTCTTCAAAGAGGAGTTGAAACAGGCTTTGGGTGGCCAGGAAGGGCTTCCAAATGACTGGACAACCACAGCAAATGTGATCAGGGACACAGGTAGGAGAGTACTTGGTGTGTCCTCTGGAAGGAAAGTAGATAAGGAGACTTGGTGGTGGAATGAGGAAGTGCAGGAGTGTGTACAAAGGAAGAGGTTAGCCAAGAAGAAGTGGGACATTGAGAGGACCGAAGAGAGTAAACAGGAGTACAGGGAGACACAGCATAAGGCGAAAGTAGCAGTGGCTAAGGCCAAACAGAGGGCATATGATGACTTGTATGATAGGTTGGATAGTAAAGAGGGAGAAAATGATCTATACAGGTTGGCACAGCAGAGAAATAGAGATGGGAAGGACGTGCAGCAAGTTAGATTGATAAAGGACAGAGAGGGAACTCTATTGACTAATGACAGAAGTGTGCTGGGAAGATGGAAAGAGTACTTTGAAGAGCTGATGAATGAGGAAAATGAGAGAGAAAAAAGAGTAGAAGAGGTAACCATTGAGGAGCAGGATGTAGCAAAGATCAGTAAGGGTGAAGTGAGAAGGGCATTGAAGAGGATGAAGAATGGAAAGGCAGTTGGTCCTGATGATATACCTGTGGAGGTATGGAAGTGTCTAGGAGAGGTAGCAGTAGATTTTCTGACAAGAACATTCAACACGGTACTAGAGAGTGAGCAGATGCCAGAGGAGTGGAGGAGAAGTGTGCTGGTGCCCATTTTTAAGAACAAGGGAGACGTGCAGAGTTGCAGCAACTACAGAGGGATAAAGTTGATGAGCCATACGATGAAGTTATGGGAAAGAATAGTGGAAGCTAGACTAAGGGCAGAGGTCAGCATTTGTGAACAACAGTTTGGTTTCATGCCAAGAAAGAGCACCACAGATGCAATGTTTGCCTTGAGGATGTTAATAGAGAAGTACAGAGAAGGTCAGAGGGAGCTACATTGTGCCTTTGTAGATCTGGAAAAAGCATATGACAGGGTGCCAAGAGAAGAACTGTGGTATTGCATGAGGAAGTCTGGAGTGGCAGAGAAGTATGTTAGAGTGGTGCAGGACATGTATGAGAGATGTAAGACAGTGGTGAGGTGTGCTGTCGGTGTGACCGGCTTAATTCAAGGTTGAGGTGGGACTGCATCAAGGGTCAGCTCTGAGCCCCTTCTTGTTTGCTATGGTAATGGACAGGCTGACAGACGAGGTGAGACAAGAATCTCCATGGACTATGATGTTTGCAGATGACATCGTGATCTGTAGTGAGAGCAGAGAACAAGTGCAGGAAAATCTAGAGAGGTGGAGGTATGCCCTGGAAAGGAGAGGAATGAAGGTTAGCCTCAGAAAATCAGAATACATGTGTGTGAATGAGAAGGACCCAGGAGGAACGGTGATGTTACAGGGAGCAGAGATAACGAAGGTGGAGGATTTTAAGTACTTAGGCTCAACAATCCAGAGCAATGGAGAGTGTGGAAAAGAGGTGAAGAAGCGTGTGCAGGCAGGCTGGAATGGTTGGAGAAAAGTATCCGGTGTGATGTGCGATAGGAGAGTGACAGCAAGAATGAAGGGAAAAGTGTACAAGATGGTGGTGAGGCCAGCGATGTTGTATGGCTTAGAAACAGTGGCGCTGAGGAAAAGGCAGGAGGCAGAGCTGGAGGTAGCGGAGATGAAAATGTTGAGGTTCTCCTGGGAGTAACGAGGATGGATAGGATCAGAAATGAGTATATCAGAGGGACAGCCCACGTAAGATGTTTTGGAGACAAAGTCAGAGAGGCGAGATTGAGATGGTTTGGACATGTACAGAGGAGGGATAGTGAGTATATTGGCAGTAGGATGCTGAGGTTGGAACTACCAGGCAGAAGGCCTCGAGGAAGACCGAAGAAGAGATTTATGGATGTGGTGAAGGAAGACATGAAGGTCGTTGGAGTCAGAAAAGAAGATGCGGAGGACAGGGTGAGGTGGAGGCGGATGATTTGCTGTGGCGACCCCTGAAGGGAGCAGCCGAAAGTAAAAGAAGAAGAAGAAGATCAAAAGCCAGCCATCTCTCCCGATGTCTGTGGTAAAAGAACCGTGGTTCATGGTGTCATGTAAAAGAACCATTGCTAACTTTGTCAAGAGTAGCTGCATAGCTGACAACGTGTTTCTGCCCTGAGGACCTGGCGAGCTGTCCAAGGTGTACTGTGCCCTCACTCAGACTTGGCTGAGATGGGAGAAAGCCTCCCAAAAGAAAATTAACAAATGAAAATCAAGGACTAAGCGCTTTGCCCAAAAACCCAACAATTGTATCGTGGTGGTACTGGGGCTGTCCCCTGACCTTTGGATTAGTAATTCAGAACCTCATACTTGCTATCATGAAAAGGTCAGGAAATATGATCATCAGGCTCCCCATTGTGTGCTTCAGCAATGTAAACCACAGTTGGCAGAGTCAGTTGGACTTGGCCAATAATTATATTTGTAATATTAACCATAGATTTAACTATTAACTAAAAATGTCCTGTGATGTCACCCCACCTTCAGATGAGATAGATCTACAGCAATTGCATTTATGAAAACAGATAGATGACCATTTTAATGGATCACATTGCCCAGGGAAAACTGGCTAGATTAGCTCAGTACAAAGGATTCACCATGATTGGGGGACCTGGAGGTTATCTGGGTTTATTCCGGGTGAAGACTTGGTACATCGTCAACAGCTCAATAGTTCATCGCAGGGACAACACAAACTTGACCATTCACGATCACATCTGGGGGCATTTAGGAACATTCAGATTCATGAGCATGTTTTTGGATTCTCAGAGTCCAAATTTCTATCAGGTGGCGCTGCAATGGCGCGAGGTGAACAACAGATGGCAGTCTTAAAAAAGAATTGAGTCACAGTGGTGCGCAGCGCTCTCTCTCTCTCTCTCTCTCTCTCTTTCTTTCTCTCTCGCCTTAGGAACAAAACAGAACTCACTGGATTTCATTAATACTGTATATTTGCTGTATTCGAATCAGGTGAACTTTTTGTGATTGTTGTTGAAAATCGCATTTGGATAAAAACCAAAATTTTCTTTCCGTGAATGGGGAGTTTTCAAGCATATTCCGAGTTTACAGACCTAAAGATGTAAAGATCTTGAGCTCTGCTGATATTTTTATCCTGGAGACGTGAACTGGGGCCACCAGGACGTGAGTGTTACCCAACCATAGATTTATTACTAGTCTGTTTATGTAATTTATATTAATCCCAACGCATGCGTGGGCTTGATTGAGTCACGTGACTCAAAGGCAGCGCGTCAATTATAAACACGGTCAACATAATCATCATTATCAAAAACAACAATAACAACAAAAACATCATCAATAGTCAAGCCGCGCACGAGCTGCATGAAGAATCTGGGATTCCTCCAGTGACCCCCCCCCCCCCGGCCGCCCCCTCCGTGTGCGCGCGCGCGCGCGCGCGCTTCCGTCACCGTGTTCCAGTCGCTCGGAGAATGCTGAAGCCGCACCGGTGATGGAGATGAGCGCGCGCTCCCGTCCCTCCGCGCGCCTGTCGCTGGTGTTCCTGCTCGCGCTTTGTGTCTCGCCGCCGCCGGCCTCCTGTTTCCTGAACCCGTTCAGCGAGTGCACGCAGAGCCGCGGGAGAGGCGCGTCATACCGCGGCTCGGTGGACGTCACAGAGTCGGGCGCGCGGTGTATGAACTGGAGCGAGGTGAGCAGCGTGGTCGCGCGCTATCCAGGCAAAGGACTCGGCGAGCACAACTTCTGCAGGAACCCAGACGCCAGAATCCGGCCCTGGTGCTACTTCCGCAACGCGCGTGGACGCGTCGACTGGGGCTTCTGCGACTGCAAACAAGGTAAAGCAACATCTCCGAGCCAAGCGACTCGGTGATCCTGAGCGCTGTTTACTCTGAAAAAGCTCGTGCATGGCACAGCAGGAGGATGTGCACTGTACTGCAATGTTTCCAACCGAATATGCAAATATAAACAAATGCAAGAAATAAACAAATAAACAAACAAAATACGCACAAGCACTTTATTATAATAATGCGAATACTGTATTATCTCAACCAAATATGCATGAACACCTTGCTGTATTATTTAAACACACACACACACACACACACACACACACACACACACACACACACACACACACAGCTCTATACTGTACTGTATTTCTGCATAATTTAATTTCAATTAAATATGCACGAGTACTGCTATATCATAAATAATACGCACATGCTCTTTGCTATAATATAAGATTATTATAGCAAAGAGCATGTGCGTATTATTTATGATATAGCAGTACTGTTTGTCTGTTTGTTTTTAAACAATACAAAAAAAAACCACGCCCCCCCCCAATTAATGTCAATTAAACATGCACGAGCAGTGCAGTATAATTTAAGCCAAACGCGCACGAGCACTTTTGTGTATACGTCCAGTAATTTAATTATGATTGATCTTGCACTCTGCATGTGGATCAGTTGCAGCAAGGCTTTACCAGAATAGACTGATCCACATGCACTCAGTTGATCCGATCACTCTGTTCATATTACATTAAACACCAGTTTACATCCCTCAACACCACGATTATATTATTATGTAGCTGTATGATAGAAAAAGATCTGTGATCAAGAGAAGAGGTCTTGACCTGAACAGGTAAACGCCAGGAGATTTTACTTCAACACTGTAATGAGCAGGGCAAGTGTTCAGAGGTGGACAGTGGAGCCCAGTTTAATTAAGATGAACTTTATGACGTCATTATGATCTCAGTGTGCTTTACATTCCCAGTGGAGAAGCTACACCAGCATGAAAGTGCACTTAGTAGTCTTTCCAATTCTGATGACTCTAAAACTGAATTACATTTATCTTTAACTAAAATAAAAATCAACACATTAATTAACAAATAAAATAATAAATAAGTAATTCTTTGAATAAATCATTTGCACTGGGGTGTTAATTCAACTCTAGAGGTGTTGTTAGATATGGAATGAGAAATGAGCCAGTCTGGAAAAAATGTAAATTATTATTTGTGATATGAGAAATAATAATAATAATAATAATAATAATAATAATACATTTTAATTGTTTAATTATATATATATATATATATATATAAAATAAATAATAATAATAATAATAATAATAATAGTCATCATCATCATAATATGTATGTTAATTCCATAATTATTGGCACCCCTGATAAATAAAAAATAAATAAAACTCTTTATAATTAATGAGCTTGACATCAGACTAAGTATTTATTTATTTTTTTAAAATGAAGTTATACTGGAAAATATGTATAATATTAAAGCAAAAATAAATTCACTGTGACCCCCCAGCAATCCTATGAACAAGATCTAAATCTTGCATATGTATAATATTGCATATAATTAGATATAAAATTCTTAAATGGGTACCTTGTCAGTAATAATAATCTTTGGTTGAATTACAGGACATTAAATTAGTAAATAAAATTTTATTTTGAATAATTGACAATTTATAGTTGGAGTGTGTTGGTTCAACTCATTTCAAAGTCAATCCTTCCGAATTTACATTTAATTCTTCAGTTAAGATTCTTTAATGCATTTCATGATACTCCATGAGGAGATGACGATATTAGATCTGATCTCAAGCTGAAGTTGAACTGAACTGTCTATCCCTATTGGATCCTTATAAACTTGAATTTTAAACATTTTGCAACACAAGTTCAGTTCAAACTCTGGAATACAATGTAATTTTAATAATTTTAATAATTTAACCATAAATATGCATTTAAATTTGAATCAAGCTGTAAAACCCAGATTGGTCAGCCATTTCATAGTTCTCAGCTTGTGCTATTATATTTCTCATTGCAAACCTGCATCACTTCATAAACACAAGGAGGCTAAAAATGGGCAGGGAATACAATCCTGAACAGTACGCACTGTTTAAACTCTCATTATTTGGTATTAATAAACCAGACCTTGTGTCATGTAATCCGGGAATTTTTGTTAATCTTCAGCCTGAGTGCAATTTGTCAGATAATCCCTGAGCCGTCTGTGCTTCAGAGTCAGAGAGATATATGGCTCATGGTGTGAAAGCTTTGAACTGTGAAAAGTGCTCAGACATTGCTTAGGGGTCCATGCAACCCCCCCCCCAAAAAATAAAAAAATAAAAATAAAAACCCAAACAAGGCGTTTTAAAGGTTCAAAGACATGCACTTTATTCTGAGCATGTTGAAGTCTGGTAGCTCAGAAATACGCAAGTTCAGACAAGTCTTCACCAAACACAACCCCTAGCTTTGGAGAAAAGTATGCCATCCCAGGCTTTCGGCACAGAGTGGAAACCTATACCTTTATACACACACACACACACACACACACACACACACACACACACGTATGGATATGTGTGTGTCTGTGTGTGTGTGTGTGCGTGTGTGTGTATTTATATATATATATATATATATATATATATATATATATATATATATATATATGATTTTCTGAGTAGATCCTTCCGTAGGAGAGTGCTCAATACTTTTTGGTAGAGCAAATATTATTATAATATAATTATTATAATAAATTCTTCTATAATCACCTGAAGAGAGAGGATGGTTTCACCACCCCTCGAAACAGATCTGTAGTGATAAATGGAGTTTCAATAGAAAGTCTTTGTCCTGTCCTTTTATTTTTGTTTATATATATATATATATATATATATATATATATATATATATACATACATACATACATATATATATATATAGGGGCAGTGGTGGTCTAGTGGTATAGGGCGCTGGATCGCTGATCCAAAGGTTGGGGGTTCGAGTTCCACTCTCCACAAGATTGTCACCGTCCCCCCCAGTGCAGCTAACTGGGTTATCAAAGGCGGGCCATGTCGCTCACTGTCTATGGTGAGAGGCATGTAAAAGAACCATTGCTGACTTTCGTAAAGAGTAGCTGCAAAGTCGTCAGCGTGTTTCTGTCCCTTGCTAAAAAAAAAAGGGTTGTGACAGGAAGGGCATCCGACGTAAAAACCTCTGCCAAATCAAAAAACATGCGAATCAGATGGTTCGCTGTGGCGACTCCTGAGTAAAAGGTTAAAAGCCGAAAGGAGGACAGAATGTATATAGCGTAGGCCTCCGTCAGTCCCGAAGGACTATGGCTGCGCTCTGGCCAGTATCCTGACTGGTGATACTCCCCAGTGCGCAGAGCCTGGGTAGGCAGTAATGAGGGACAGGCTGTTACCCAAGCAGCAAGTCCCCCCCCTGTCTCAGCGCCACTGGAAGGATCCAATGGAAGGGCAAGTGCCGATCCGACTGGGTTCCAGTGCCGCTGCAGGAGAGAAACTACGGTCAATTTAGAACGGCCAATTAACCTACAGTGCACGTCTTTGGATTGTGGGGGAAACCGGAGCACCCGGAGGAAACCCGCACAAGCACGGGGAGAACATGCAAACTCCACACAGAAACGCCCAGGCCGGGAATCAAACCCGGGCCTTCTTGCTGTGAGGCGGACGTGCTAACCACTACGCCACCGTGCCGCCCAGAATGTATATACATATGTACATATATATATATACATATATATGTATATGTGTGTGTGTGTGTGTGTGTGTGTGTGTGTGGTTCTTATGGATACTTGTGAAAATTTAATTTCATTATAATATCACTGTAGACTAGAGGTCAGGGGTCATGGGACATTGTTATAGGGCTATCATTTAATTCTAACATTTAACAGTTTTCGTAATAAATATCAATGCCAGATTCGAGGAAAAAAATCTCACATTGGAAACCCCAGTTTTTTTGATTATGAACCTTCTGCCTCCACATGGAATAGAAATGGAAGTTTAATGCCTGGCATTTCTTCTCGTTTGCTTCCTAACGAGAAAATAATTCCATTATCCTTTAATTATCTTTGCTATAGGTACATCTGTACACTATTACATAATATTACAGTACATTAATTATAATAATAACAATATCGCATTCCATTACATGCCAATCATAGCTACCAATACACCTGACAACTTAAAAAAAATACTATAAACGTTATTCAGGTGTATTGGTAGCTATGATTGGCATGTAATGGAATACTGTGATTGTATAATTGAATAACCTTCCTCTCTGTTACAGATAAGGTGCTAGCAAACCAACATGACATTGATGTCTTAGTCTGCAATTAAACAACAAACAACAGCAAACATGACATAAACAAAGATGAAATATCCTTAAAGTTTAGAACTGGTCCAGATTTCAGAATCCACAATGAGCTATTGATCACTATCATAAATTACTAGTCAATCCTCATGCTAATTAAAGCACACTGATAACACATGCGATGATTATGGTAATAGCTTGTAATTTATATAATTCATATAATTTTCTAGAGCCTTTCTAAGTGATGAATTTGTTTCCCATGAAATTATATTTTTTATTCTGTGAGCTTCGTTGTAGCTCATTGTTGCTCATAATTAGCATGAAAAACATCTAAACAACCACTTAGTTAGCGAGCTTTGCACCATCGTACTGTGTAAAATTATCCATTCTTTCATTTCCCGAACAGCTTAATCTTAATTAGGGTCACGGGGAGGCTGGCGTCCATCTCAGCCAGCTCGGCAGGCCATCGCATGGCCAATACTCGCACAACCATTCACACTCACACCTGGGGGTGATTTGTAACAGCATGTTTTTGTACTGTGGAAAGAAACCAGAGTGCACAGAGGAAACGAAACGCCTGAGCCAGGAATCGAACCCAGGACCTTCTTGCTGTGACACAAAAGAAAGCAATCATCCATTTTGACTTGCAGTTCATCTCTTTTGTGGGTGTGGCCTATCAGGTGCCACATATGGTCAAAACATTTAGATGAAACAGGATGACCAGATTAGCACGCCACACCAAATGATGCAATCGTGGAATACTAAATATTTTCTTTCAACACGACACTTTTATTCTTTTGCTCTGAAAGTCCACTAACATTATAATATTTCATTAAAGTCTGCTGCAAATAGAAATGATGTGGTAGGTATGAAATGGCTTGGTGTGTATTAACAGTTCTACATTAATGCTCATGTGCCTTGAGCCGAGTTTTCACACAGTGCGCTGAAAAGTAGGCCATTATTTTTATAGTGCACATGGGCGCGAGACAAAATAAGCACAAGCTGCTATCACTCAGCAGCATTTCATCATATACCCCACTCACTTACATTTAAACTGGAATGATGGACTGATCATTAAAAGCAAAGCCTGAGGCCATTCATCTCAAGGACTAGTAGAATTTAACACAATTTCAGAAAATGCAGGGATGCGTAAAAGGGTACAAATGTTGCTGGGGTTCAGGGTAAATTGTGTACCCCTCAGTACCGAACCATTTTTATACCCTGTCTAATGAACTACTTAATAATAACTACGTTACTAATACAGGGAACCCCTTCTACTTCGCGTTTCAATTCATGCGGCTTTAGTGCATTGCGTTTTTTGTTTTTTAAATATTCATCGAATTAAAAATCAATACAAATTAAGGAAGAATTGGGGAAAAAGTTAAGGAAAATGCCACAAAACAAGGCCAATTATGCAAATAAAACCCCCAAACATCAAAAACAAAAAACAACCCAAAACCCACCAACAAAACTTTTTACATTTTTATGTGAGGTGTGCGTCTGTGTGTATCCACGTGTGTCTCTGTGTGTGTGTGTGTGCACGTGTTTGTATGTTCATCATTCATCATCATCGTTTTCTGTAACCACTTAATCCTAATTAGGGTCGCGGGGAGGCTGGCGCCCATCCCAGCTAACTTTGGGCGAGGGCAGAGTACACCCTAGACTGCTCGCCAGGCCATTGCAGGGCGGAAACACGCCAACGGCTTAGCAGCTACGCTTGTCGAAAGTCAGCAATGGTTCTTTTACATGAACCTCACATCATAGACAGTGAGACACGGCTAGCCTTTGATAACCCAGTTAGCTGCACTGGGGCAACAGTGACAACCTTGTGGAGAGTGGGACTCGAACCCCCAACCTTTGGATCAGCGATCCAGCACCTATACCACAAGACCACCACTGCCCCTTTACGTTTGTATATGTGTGTATTTATATTTTATTTACATCTTATGCTTTATTTTTTAATGTTTAATTGTTATTATAAGCATTTATAGTGTTAAATATTTATTTATTTATATTATATACACATATACATGTACGTATATGTCAGTTGGGGGGGGGGGTGATACTACTTCGTGGTATTCAGCGGTGGGGGGGGGAATCTCAGTCCCAATTAATAACGGAAAGTGAGGGATCCCTGTATACTATGCATTTTTGGCATTTTTACAGCCGAATTAGAAAAATTAGTTCGCACTTTAGTTTTTCATCATTTTGCGTGTGATACGGCCTAAAAAATTAAATTGATGATTTTTTTCAGCATTCAACTGATTTATTTTCAGTTCAGTTCATTTTCTGTAACTACTTAACCCTAATTAGAGGTCACGGGGAGGCTGACGCCCATCTCAGCCAACTCCGGGCGAGGGAAGAGTACACCCTGCACAGCTCGCCAGGCCATTGCAGGGTGGAACATGCTGATGGCTTTGCAGCTAATCTTGTCGAAAGTCCTTTTGAAAGTCAGCAATGGTTCTTTTACATGAACCTCTCACCATAGACAGTGAGAGACACGGCCAGCCTTTGATAACCCAGTTAGCTGCACTGGGGGGGGACAGTGACAACCTTGTGGAGAGTGAGACTTGAACCCCCAATCTTAGGATCAGCGATCCAGCGCCCTATACCACTCGGCCACCACTGACCATTGTTTTGTTATTTTGATTGTTTTTTTTTTTTAAATCAAAGACGTCTTCACTCACTCACTTATATGCTAAACCATTTCATGCTACTAGGTTCGCAGATAGGCTGGTGTCTCTGTCAGCCAACATTAAGCTGGGGATACAAGCTCTTATTGACAGTTTGAGGATCCAGTGGATAATTTTTTCCCTTGTCTTTGGTTAAGTATAAAAGCCCCACCCACAGACATTAGGAATGACGTATCGCATTGATTTTTGCCAGATACGCGATAGGAGATTCCTGCTTCACAGTGATGACTTGCGTCCCAACATCATCGTACATGGTATTATTCTATAAGTACACACTTTACTGTACATACTTCACTGTAACAGAAAAAAAATCAACGATTTCCATGGTCCTGTGAAGCCTACTGAGCTACTGGATTGCTAACTAGCTAGCATAGTTACATGAGATGTCCGGGCTAGAAGTACGTACAGTGGTTGTTAAATTTAGTAATTTCCAAATCTAATCTTAAAGAAATCGGTTTTATATTTTTGTACATGTGAAATCAGGGAAAGTAACTCAAATAAATAAACACCACAACATTATTAATGTCTCCAAACACCAGAAGCAAGATATGGTACATAACCCTGTCTTCTCCTTGTGCATTGTGTTAATTTAGTTTATGTTTGGATAGAAATAAATTTATGAGTCTTGTGAAGATATATCATTACTGACCCTCCCAGAGGAGAACACATGACCATCAACCACTGACAACCTGAATATAAATAGAAAGTGAACAAAAAAGGAATTGGAATACGTTTATTCCCATAATTACATTCTTTGTGACATGTCCAGTTTTCCACTGTATTTATAGTTAACCAGTGAACAGGATGGAGGGATTTTTTCGGTGAGACACTTTCTGATTTAGGTGTAACAGTCAGGCCCGCGGTTCACACTGGCTACATCAGTGGCGTCAAAACCTACAAATCAGGATATTAGTTAATTCATTTATTTTCTGAGCTGTTTAATCCTAATTAGGGTCTCGGGAAGGCTGGTGCCCATTAAAGCCAACTCTGGGCGAGGGTTGGGTACACCCTGACCAGCTCGCCAGGCCATTACAGGGATATTAGTAGTGTCTTTTGTTTTTTTTTAACAAATTAAAAACTTAAACAGCAACATACAGTCAATCACAATGCAGGGATCCCTCGCTACTTCGCGCTTCAATTCATGCGGCTTCAGTGCATCGCGTTTTTTTTTTTTTTTTTTAAATATTCATCGAATTAAAAAATAAGGAAATTAAGGAAGAATAGGGGAAAAAGTTGCCGCAAAACAAGGCCAATTATGCAAAAAAAAAAAAAAACCCTAAACAAACACAAAACAAAAAACAACCCAAAACTAGTTACAGTTTTGTGAGATGCGCATCTGAGTACGTGCATGCGTCTGTATGTGTGTATTTACATTTTATTTACATCTTATGCATTATTTTTAAAAGTTTAATTGTTATTATAATCATTTATAACATAGAATATTTATTTATTGATATTATATACACATATACATGCATGTATATATCAGTCGGGGTGGGAGGGGTGATCCTACTTTGTGGGTTTCGGTGGTCGCTAGGGGATCTCGGTCCCAAGTAACTGCGGAAAGTGAGGGATCCCTGTATACAGGAGGAGTGATTAAGGGATCCAAGCTTCACGCATTGGTGTGACAATACAATTGTTACCGAGTTTTGTTTTGTTAGATGTTTTCTCAAAAAGTACCAGTACTTTTCTCACTCAAATCCCATCAACATATGCAAA
This sequence comes from Plotosus lineatus, assembly GCA_024760905.1. Classification (NCBI taxonomy): domain Eukaryota; kingdom Metazoa; phylum Chordata; class Actinopteri; order Siluriformes; family Plotosidae; genus Plotosus; species Plotosus lineatus. The sequence goes on from CM045746.1 coordinate 10,894,050, forward strand.
TTGCTTCAAGTCATGCTACACAGAAAAACCCCAGTGTTGAATTATCACCCAGAGCGTTTATGTTGTTTATTTCGTGGAGTAGTAGTGGACAAGTGGAGGAGTTCAAGTATTTGGGGTCTTGTTCAGGAGTGAGGGAAAGATGGAGCGGAAGATTGACAGGCAGGTCGCTCCAGCCTCTGGTTAGAATGCCTCCTGAACGCCTCACTGGTGTGGTGTTTCGGGCATGTCTAACTGGGAAGAGACCCTGGGGCCAAACTAGAACATTCTGGAGGGATTATGTCTCTTGGCTGGTCTGGGAACGCCTTGGTGTCGCCCCCTAACAGCTGGAGGAAGTGGCTGGGGAGAGGGACGTCTGGACGTCATTGCTTAGACTTCTGCCCTCGCAACCTGACCCCAGATTAAGTGGAAAATGATGATGATGAGATATACAGGGATCCCTCGCTACTTTGCGCTTCAATTCATGTGACATCAGTGCGTTGCGTTTTTCAGTTCATCATTCAGTTCATTTTCTGTAACCACTTCATCCTAATTAGGGTCACAGGGTAGCTGGTGCCCATCCCAGCCAACTCAGGGCGAGGGTATAGTACACCCTGGACAGCTCGCCAGGCCATCGCAGGCTCCATTGACCATCGGAACCATTTACAAGTGGAAAGATCGCATCATAGAGAATGTTAAAGGTTATATTTGATACTGTATTTGATATTTGATACTGTATGTGATATTTGATGAGTGAATTTGATTAAAATGTATTTATTTGAAATAATTTTGATTGAATTTAATTTAATTGAAATTACTGTTGATATTATTTGATATATTTGATATTATTTTACAATGTTATGTTTATAATAATTGATTTAGGGGTGTTTTATGAGATACGGTAATGGTATTTATGGATGTATACAGTATACAGTAGTACAGTATGAATGTCATACGTCACTGGAACATACAGTAACAACTTACGTTTTTTTCACCTTACGTTTGGCCATCCGGAACTTAACTAAAACCTAAGTCGGGGAGCGTCTGTAAAAAAAAAAAAAAAAAAAAAAAAAAAAAAAAATATATATATATTCATTGATTTTCTGAACCGCTAGGGTGACGGGGAGGCTGGCGCCCATCTCAGCCGACTCCGGTCGAGGGGTACACCATATATATATATCTATCTATCTATCTATCTATCTATCTATCTATCTATCTATATATATATATATACACAGTTATACAGTATTGAGTGTGTGTGTGTGTGTGTGTGTGTGTGTGTGTGTGTGTCAGTATGGACTCAGTTGAACACTGGGTGTTAATTTAACCCCACTTACTTACTTGGTCACCCTAGGATGGGCAACCACTAGGGATTTCCAATTCCATAGTGGTTGTCTAACAAAGCTAATGTAATTCACAAGGGACGCCACACCACAAGTGAATACTGTGGGCCAAACTGGAAAAGATCCTTCCTTTGCTCCCATTTTATGACACAAGCAACATCAGTAGCTTCTTCCTCTAACAAGAAAATAGGGTAGGAAGCACGACCTAGAGGGTATTCACCACGTTTGTTATACATATACACCGTGACCCTGGTAAGGAGGGATAAGGGTGTACTGTCACTTGCCTAAGGTGAACACCCAGACTAGTGGAGGGAAGGAGGCGTCTTACCTCTCCATTCTCGACCGACTCCAAGCTGTGACTCGCCACTGCCCCAGGGATTTTACTGTATGCCTGTAGTTCCCTGAAGTATCTCCTGTATCATCAGGTTGTTACATATTTCCTTTTCGTTTTGGAGTCTCAGGATTTCAGATTGGACTTTTCGTGTGGAGTTTGCACATTCTCCCCATGCTTGTGTGGGTTACCTTGAAACACCAGTTTCCTCCAACAGTCCAAGCCATGTACTTTAGTTCAACTGGTTACTCCAGACCGTGTGAATGTGACTGGTTGTTTTTGTCTTTGACGTGTTCAGAGTGTAGCCCCAACTTTCAGTGAAAGTCAGCTGGGATTGGCTCCAGCATGCATGACCGTGATGGATATGTAGTACAGTATATGCAGTATAAACATGGATAGATTTATAGAGAGGTAATTAATGCTACTATCCAACTTTTGGTTGAGTTTGTCATCATGGTTAAGCGTAACATATGAGAATGATTGGAAAACATTTTTATCCCAAAAATTCATGTTGGTGGATGCAATCGGAGGAACTATTCACTGAAATGTTACCTAGTACTGTATTTTGTTTACAGTGCCCCCTAGTGGCGGAACTTAATGGAGACTTTGAGAGTCAGTTGAGAGTCAGATTTAATTGTGGTTTGCAGCATGTGTGCTAGGATATTATCTTTGCAGATCTGTCAGGATTCACAATAATGTACAGTACTGCTCTTAGTGTGTGTGTGTGTGTGTGTGTGTGTGTGTGTGTGTGTCCATAGGCTCTGTGCGCCTGCAGGGTGGCAGGTCAAAGCTGGATGGAACAGTAGAGGTGTACATGAATGGTGCCTGGGGAACAATCTGTAGTAACAACTGGGATGACAAAGATGCTCATGTGGTGTGTCAACAGCTTGGGCATGGGTTGGTACAAACACACACACACACACACACACACACACACACACACACACACACACACACACACACACACACACACACACACACACAACTCTGCACTTTATTTCATAATATCTGTATCAGGGATGACTTGGTGGTATAGTGTACATGTGCCTAACAGACAGAAGGTCATTGGTTCAAGTCTCAACAAGGGCGTTTCAGTGTGGAGGTTGTATGTTCTCCATGTTTTTGCTTGGGTTTCCTCCGGGTTGGCCCTGTGCTGGTCTGGTGTGCTGTTCATGGTGAACTTCACATTCAGTACAGCCGCAACCCTGGTAGGAGGAAGTGGTTCGGAAAATGAGTGATTGAGGAGAAGGATCTGTTTAAAAAAGTACATTATATTCTTTCAATCTAATTCTGAAGGTCATGTTCTCTTCTGGTGTGAAAACTCAGAAAAGCCGTCATTTCGCACCCTAGCTCCGTTTTGACCTACTGATGTCATCCTGTCTCTTGAAAGGTCAGAGGTCATTGTCACAACTCTTCAGCACAAGATTAGTGAGACATAACTCAGTACACACACACACACACACACACACACACACACACACACACACACACACACACCAGGCTGTTTAAGGCCCGCTAAAGCGCACGTGTAGCCTCTTGCACGTCTAAAATGTGACCAAGGTGCACCAAAAAAGCTCTCTCCAACTAAACTCATCTTGAATTTCACATGCTTCGCAAATCAACTCCAGACATCACCGAAGATTGATCAGAACATTGCAGACAACGGAAGAAATATTCCTGATTCGTTTTTCTCAAGTGGAGGTATACTGACGGGATGCCAGTCCACGAACTGGGCATTAAGCGCAAGGTCAAAAGTTTTGGGGGGAAGGAGATGACGACTGAAGTAAGTTGTCAATCACTGAAGACAGACAGGACATACTGTGCTAATGCTTTTGACTGATGAAGCTGTTTTGTCAGTGTACTTTCCCCTCGGCTGACGGCCAGCTGCAGGCTGTTTTGTAGCCAAACCTTTGCAGTTAATAGTACATGCTGGCTATGATATCATGCCGTGCTCTCTGCAAGCTTTGGTGAGGAACTTCGGCATTTGTTCTGGGCTCATTATTTATACAGTACTTGCTGTCTGTCAAGTAGCCTACCTCATGCATAATTTCATAGAGATCACACTGTGATTGGTTGGCTATGATGACATCACTGGGATTTTCTTGCATTATGCAGAAAAAATTGATGGATGAAAATAGAACCCTTAAGGGCACGTTGAGGAGTGCTTTTTTGCACGTCAAGGGATTTTTTTCCACAGGTAAAGGCCTGACACACACACACACACACACACACCACAGTCAATCATGTGACCTCAGCAAATCATTTATACTCTGTAAATAATAAATGATGCTTTGCCAGATTGATCAGATTGATTAATAACACACGCACCCTGAACAGCCCGAGCACTCCCACCCTCTCGGTCTTGTCATATTTATCATGATGGAAACATAAGAAATGTGGATGTGTTTCTCCTGTATTACTAAACCTCACCTCCGGTAAAGAAATCATAACATAAAGATTTAGGGCACTGCTTCAAAGCGGAGCACTGAAAAGATTGAAATTACTGTGATACTGAACACTGTTTCATTGTGTATTCATTTTGATGATGCCACTGATGGTTTAATGTCACGATGACCGCCCTCGTCTGCAAAGTTTTGAAATTGTCTGAAAGTGGTACTGTATATTATGTTATGTAATAAGTTGCACATAATTTCTTTAATGAAAACACACCACAGGGTAGCGAAATGTCCTTCACAGATAGGTTGACTTCCGTGAGTACGTTATACACATCGGAACCACCATGTGCTTTCTCAGTGTGTTTTAGGGTTAAAAGACTTTCTACACAGTGCATTGCGCAGCAGTATTGATTGTACCAGCTAAAAAAATTAAGATATGCACTACGTATGGCACTGAATACTGTTTACGGTGTTTAAAAAAGTGACTTTTATTTTGTGGATTGAAACAAATAACACGAACAGTTTGGAGAGAAGTTCCCATCAAAGATTTTTTCCTATTACAATGGTTTGTACTGGCATGAGAAACTTAACCACAGAGTTCCCACATGTACATGTACATGTACATGTACTTCATGATTCAGTTTCTGTGGCTTCAGTGCAATGAGTGTTTTTCAAAAATATTCATTGAAAAATAAAAAAACAAGGAAATTACGAAAATAGGGGAAAAGTTAAGGAAAATGCCGCAAAACAAGGCCAATGATGCAAAAAACCCCCCAAACAACAACAAAAAAACAAACCAACAAAACTACTTACATTTTTATGTGAGGTGCGCATCTGTGTACGCGTCTGTATGTGTGTAATTTATATTTTATTTACATCTTATGCATTATTTTTGAATGTTTAATTGTTATTATAAGTATTTATAGTATTGAATATGTAATTATTGATATATACATGTACGTATACCTCAGTCAGGAGATCGATCCTTCTTTCCTTTTGGCTCTTTCTCTTTTTCAGGGGTCGCCACAGCGAATCATCTGATTCACACATTTGATTTGGCATAGGTTTTTACATCGGATGCCCTTCCTGACGCAACCCTTTTAGTAAGGGACAAACATGCTCACGGCTTTGCAGCCTCCTCTATAATAGCTTTTATTTCCATACACATTAATGCATTAGGAACACTACATATTTTATTCCAAATCAATCTTACTTTGCGGAAATCGGCAGTTGCGGGGGTCTCGGTCCCAATTAACTGTGGAAAGTGAGGGATCCCTGTACACGTATTGACGTAATTTGCATAAATTCCATATAACATGACAACCACCAACCCAGCAGCGGCGAAAGCATGCGAAGCTTGCCACCCAACTCTTTTTGAACTGTGATGCATGTGCATTTGTGGGTGGTCGAACATACTCAGAGGGAAAGCGCGATCTGCTCCCTTCGACGGACGAGCTCACAGACACCCCTCTTCTTCTTCTTTTCCTTTCGGCTGTTCCCTTCTGGGGTCGCCACAGCAAATGATCTGCCTCGATCTCACCCTATCCTCTGCATCTTCTACTCTTACTCCAACGACCTTCATGTCTGCCTTCACCACATCCATAAATCTTCTCTTTGGTCTTCCTCTGGGCCTTCTGCCTGGTAGTTCCAACCTCAGCATCCTACTACCAATATACTCACTATCCCTCCTCTGTACATGTCCAAATCATCTCAATTTAGCCTCTCTGACTTTGTCTCCAAAACATCTAACATGTGCTGTCCCTCTGATGTACTCATTCCTGATCCTATCACACATCACACCGGACACTTTTCTTCATCCATTTCAACCTGCCTGCACGTGCTTCTTCACCTCTTTTCCACACTTAAAAAGTACTTAAAAAAGTACTTAAAATCCTCCACCTTCCTTATCTCTGCTCCCTGTAACCTCACCGTTCCTCCTGGGCCCTTGTCGTTCACACACATGTATTCTGTCTTACTGAGACTAACCTTCATTCCCCTCCTTTCCAGGGCATACCTCCACCTCGCTAGATTTTCCTCCACTTGTTCTCTGCTCTCACTACAGATCACGATGTCATCAGCAAACATCATAGTCCATGGAGATTCTTGTCTAACCTCGTCTGTCAGCCTGTACATCACCGTAGCAAACAAGAAGGGGCTCAGAGCTGACCCTTGATGCAGTCCCACCTTGAACTCTTCTGTCACACCGACAGCACACCTCACCACTGTCTTACATCTCTCATACATGTCCTGCACCACTCTAACATACTTCTCTGCCACTCCAGACTTCTTCATACAATACCACAGTTCTTCTCTTGGCACCCTGTCATATGCTTTCTGCAGATCTACAAAGGCACAATGCATCTCCGTCTGACCTTCTCTGTACTTCTCTATTAACATCCTCAAAGCCAACACTGCATCTGTGGTGCTCTTTCTTGGCATGAAACCAAACTGTTATTCACAAATGCTGACCTCTGCCCTTAGTCTAGCTTCCACTATTCTTTCCCATAACTTCATTGTATGGCTCATCAACTTTATCCCTCTGTAGTTGCCACAAATCTGTACATCTCCCTTGTTCTTAAAAATGGGCACCAGCACACTTCTCCTCCACTCCTCCGGCATCTGCTCACTTTCTAAGACCTTGTGAAATATTCTTGTCAGAAAATCTACTGCTACCTCCCCTAGACACTTCCATACTTCAACCAGTATGTCATCAGGACCAACTGCCTTTCCACTCTTCATCCTCTTCAATGCCCTCCTCACTTGACCCTTACTAATCTTTGCTACTTCCTGGTCCTCAACGGTCACCCCTTCTACTCTTTTTTCTCTCTCATTTTCCTCATTCATCAGCTCTTCAAAGTACTCTTTCTTCCCAGCACACTTCTGTCATCAGTCAATACATTTCCCTCTCTGTCCTTTATCACTCTAACTTGCTGCACATCTTTCCCATCTCTATTTCTCTGCTGTGCCAACCTGTATAAATCATTTTATCCCTTCTTACTGTCCAACCTATCATACAAGTCATCATACACCCTGTTTGGCCTTTGACACCGCTACCTTTGCCTTACGCTGTGTCTCCCTGTAATCCTGTTTACTCTCTTCGGTCCTCTCTGTGTCCCACCTCTTCTTAGCTAACCTCTTCTTTTGTGCACACTCCTGCACTTCCTCATTCCACCACCAAGTTTCCTTATCTACTTTCCTTCCAGAGGACACACCAAGTACTCTCCTACCGGTCCCCCTGATCACATTGGCTGTGGCTGTCCAGTCATCTGGAAGCACTTCCTGACCACCCAAAGCCTGTTTCAACTCTTGAGGACAACATGACACTCTTCCTTTTTCAGCTTCCACCACTTTGTGTTCTGCTTTGCCTTTGCCTTTTTCGCCTTCCTCACCATCAGTGTCATCCTGCACACCACCATCCTATGCTGTTTGGCAACACTCTCACCCACTACTACTTTGCCATCACTGACTTCCTTCAAATTACATCGCCTACACAAGATGTAGTCTACCTGTGTGCTCTTACCTCCACTGTCATAAGTCACCCTATGCTCCTGTCTCCTGGCTGATTGACCAATCAGCTGCCTGAACACTCAGATGAGTTGATTAAATGAGCAAAGTCAGGTGTGCTGCAGCTTGGTTGAAACAAAAACCTGCAGCCACATGGCCCTTTCTGGCACGAGTTTGACACCCCTGCGCCAATAGTTCAAGGGCATACTGTATATATATTAGAGAGAGAGAGAGAGAGAGAGAGAGAGAGAGCGAGAGAGACAGTGTGTGTGTGTGTGTGTGTGTGTGTGTGTGTGTGTGTGTGTGTGTGAGAGAGAGAGAGAGATAGTGAGAGACTGTCAGTCAGAGATGAAAGGAGGCTTAACTCTTTAGTTTTTAGTTTAGTTTTTAAGTTGTTTAATTCAGTAAATTTTTAATAAATGTTCGGCACTTTGCCGAACGTGAGCAAAACACGGCTCATCTGGACCTCCGATCCCTCAAGGAATCAAGTTAAAGTTGAGTTTGGACCGCCGATCTGTCAAGCACGGAATGTATGGTTTAGAAACAGTGGCCCTGGTGAAAAGACAGGAGGCAGAGCTGGAGGTCACAGAGATGAAAATGTTGAGGTTCTCTTTGGGAGTAACAAGGATGGATAGACTCAGGAATGAGTACATCAGAGGGACAGCACATGTAAGACGTTTTGGAGACGAAGTCAGAGAGGCTCGATTGAGATGGTATGGACATGTACAGAGGAGGGATAGTGAATATATTGGTAGTAGGATGCTGAGGTTGGAAGGAAAACAAGAAGAAGAAGAAGAAGAAGAAGAAGAAGGTGATTTTATGAAAAAGAATTATTTCTTGGTCAGGGATTCCCCCTCTGAAATTCACTTCAGTTGAAGGTTACATTTTTTATTTACGATTTTCAGTGTGAGAGTAGCTTCTGCAAGGAAATTTTTCTTTATTTTCTTTAATTTTTATTTATTTATTACAGCTTAACTATGGTGCCAATAATTATGGAGGGCAGTGTATTATGTAAAAAAAATTATTAGATGCTTTGTTTAAAGGTGGTACAGTGGCGTAGTGGTTCACACGTCCACCTTACAGCTAGTTTCAGCTCCTGGGCTAGATTCCCAGCTCGGGTGTTTCTGTGTGGAGCTTGCGAGTTCTCCCCGTGCTTGTACATGCTTCCTGCATGTTCTCCCGTTTCTTTATACATGCCAAAAACACACACAATAAGTTAATTGGTTGTTCCAAATCACCACTAGTTGTGAGTGTTAGTGTGTATGGTTGTGTGAGTGTTGGTCTTACAATGGCCTCATGAGCTGTCCAGGGTGTAGCCTGCTCTCACCAAGAGTCGGCTGAGATATGCTCCAACCTCCCCGTGACCATTATTAGGATTAAACATTAATATGAAAGTGAATTAATGAATGAATGGCTTGTTTATGTGAAGAATCCATGATAGTAATCATTCACAAGATTAACTTCAAATAATTTGACCCTGAGCGCTCTTACCCATATCTTGCCCTGATCCCTTTCTACTTCGCTCCATCTCTCTCTTCTTAGGTATAAAGCACGCGCAAGGGTGAGCTCCATATCTAGGCTGCCTTTGGCCGTAGTGCACTGGAGAACTTTGGAGTGCCATGGGGATGAAGTTGACTTGCTGCAGTGCCCTCGATCAGTATGGAATGGAGGGGAGTGCGCTAACCAACAGGCTGCTGCTGTCAGCTGCACTCCAGTGGAAGGTACATACACATACACCATAGTTTTACTGTTCTTGTGAGGACCTTGATATTTACTGCTGCTAATTACTGATGAATATAGTAACTACAAACTAGAACTGCAAGTAATAAAGCACCAGTAAAGAGACTCTTAAAAATATTTGCGGGGATGAGCCAGATGTCAGGTATCTCTATACTTGAGGGGTCATTTGGATGTTCCACCCAGGAATAAAAAGCCCAACACATACACACAACTGTAAAAATTACTGTACTGTGTGTGTGTGTGTGTCTGTGTAGCTGCATCGTTCGTGTCTGTGCGTCTTTCTGGAGGAGCAAGTGCGTATGAAGGCCGAGTAGAAGTGTATCACGCAGGGCAGTGGGGCACAGTGTGTGATGACCAATGGGACAATAATGACGCTGAAGTGGTGTGCAGACAGCTGGGTCTGGGGTAAAACACACACACACACACACACACACACACACACACACACACACACACACACACACAAATATGATTCGCTGTGGGGTGTGGGTGTGTGTGTGTGTGTATATATATATATATATATGTATATATATATATATATATATATATATATATATATATATATATATATATATACACATATACATATGCTGTTCTGTTCTATTTAATTTCTGATTTAATAGGACACTGGCAGCCTAAATGTGTGTGTGTGTGCACTATTTACTTTTAGCTGGCCAGTGTATGTTGTACCCCATTTGTCACATGAATATCACCCCAAACACCTCACTTAGCTTTAGGCAGGCTAAAGCATTTCAAGAGTCTCAGTTGAAAAAAACAATCGGTGTGTGTGTGTGTGTGTGTGTGTGTGTGTGTGTGTGTGTGTGTGTGCGTATGTGTGTCCTGTAAAATACAAAGTGAGACTGAGTAACAGGAAATGATGTACAGAGAATGAAACAGATTCAGCACTGTAAGTATTGGCACCCTTCATGGAAACCAATCAAAATTAATTAATGCTGATTGAAATCTTCTGCCTAAACATGAAATAAAACCTATCATCATCTTTTTAACATTATGGCTCTTGTAGGAACTTGTGCTTAGTAGACAAATAAAATTATTTACAAATAATAGAGTAAAATTAATTACACCCTCAAAGAAATTTATTGGGTAGGGTTTAAAAAAAGAAAGTAAACATTTAAAGGTACAATGTGTAAGATGCAGCAGTAACTCGCGGCATCTCGTGTTGTGGTTCCTGATTGCAAGCAACAGAAGCCTGTCGGATTTTGAACTACTGTAGAAATGTGGTGGTGCAAGATGGGGTATCGTAACAGGGGACCCACTCCCTAAGTCGATATAAACTCAGTGATTTTTTTTAAATTCATGATTATAGATTAAACCTCACTTCATGAATGCTATACAGACGCGCCCCAACTTACGTTTTAGTTCGTTTCCGGACGTCTGAACGTCAGTTAAAAAAAAACGTAAGTTGTTACTGTATGTTCCAGTGACGTATGACGTTCATACTGTACTATACATCCATAAATACCATTACCATATCTCACAAAACACCCCTAAATCAATTATTATAAACATAACATTGTAAAATAATATCAAATATATCAAATAATATCAACATTAATTTCAAATAAAGTAAATTAAAGCAAAATAATTTCAAATACGTAGATAAATTTTAATCAAATTCACTCATCAAATATCAAATACAGTATCAAATATAACCTTTAATATTCTCTGTGATGAGATCTTTCTGCTTATAAATGTTTCCGATGGTCGACAGAGCCATTTGGAAGAAACATGCAACATTCATATGTTTTTCACCAGCATCGATTTTCTTGATAATAGCCATCTTCATTTGTAACGAGATGAGTCACCACTTTTTCTGATTCCCACGATCACTAGTAGGCTTAGGCTTCTGACAAACCATATATGCTTAGGGTTACAAAAGTCCGCAAAACAGTGTAAACACAAAGATCACAGAGACGACGTCTTAACACAAGGGTAACACGCAGTGAACTGGGAAGAAGGAGGGGCACGTTCAGTTTGTCATTTGTAAACAATGGACACAGCGTTATTTAGGGATGTCATTGACAATTGTAATATCACAAAATCGCCGATGTAATTATGTTGATCTATCATTGATACATATAAAAGGGATATTGATACTTCTAACGTTATATAAAATTCATCTTATATTAAATTTCATACAAAGCTGTTTTAATTTAAATAACACTTGAGCAAGCGGTATCTTTTAATAAATAAAATAATGTACGAAAACACGTTATATAGTTTCAGTTGAAAACCAGCTTAGTGTAATGCCGAGTGTTAGTCCAAGCTTCCTGTGTTTATGACAGTGTCTGTAGTAAATGCCATTTTTCAATGACACCCCTAGTAAATGGTACGCCCCGCCTCTCTTTATGGTAAATGGTATGTATGTCCCTGCTTCCAGTATGCCTTTAGATCGTGTGTTCTCAACAGTCCGGAACATTTTGAACAAGAAGAGACACTTATCAGCGGATAATGCAGATATGTTCATCTTCTTGCTCCATAATTATGAATTGTAAAAATGTGTCTCTTAAACTTTTCAATTGACAAGTGTTTGTAGAATAGAAACAACTTGTTTGAAATGAACTAGTAAACAAGCGTTTATAGATTTGTTAAATACAAAAAGGTGTTAATTAAAATCTTGTCGGTGGAAAATTATTTCCAGCCTTTTATTTCAGATTTTTCTTTAGTAATTGGTCACTTTATTATAAAATATTCAATGCGTTATACAAACTACTGTAATATATCTTAGTCTGTTCTATTTAATGGATTTATGGAACAGTACAGCAATATTCTACACACGGAAATTTTTTAAATTTATTTTATTTTAATCAACATATTGATACCAATAATAGGTTTTCAATGACACCCCTGGCGTCATTATGTCATTGCGTCATTTCGTCAGCGTACTACGTAGGTACATCTTGTACTACAGAGAGCACGCTAAACTCAAAATTTGACATAATTAAAAAAAAAACAAAAAAAAAAAAAAAAACTAAAAAACCCCACATAAAATCGAAAAATACATAAAACGAATGGATGTAAGTCGGGGCGCTTCTGTACCTAAATTCTACTAATTGATCTTCTAAAATATTCCACACTGTCCCTTTAAACAAAACAGTACAGTTCTTTGATGTTTTTAAGCTGACATGGTTACATACTGGTCATTTTCCTGAAGAGTATCAATAATTCTTGAGTATGCAATAGAGAGATGGATAGACGGGGAGAAAGAGAGCGCGATGAGGAAGTGAGAGTGGGTGATTTAGAGAGCAGAGATTTAGTGAGCGTGAAAAAGAAGGAGGACTGGAATGAAAGACTAAGGGAAGAAGGAGTGAGATGAAGGGAGAGAGAGAGAGAGAGAGAGACTGAGAGAGAAAGAGAGAGGTCTGTGTATAAGACAGAGCTTCATTGTTTCAGCTTCTCTCAATCTAATTGTGTCTGATGGCTGTAAAGTGGAGAGGCATTAACATAGGCGGCTACTCCCATGCGCTCTTACATTCATCATCTGAAACACAAATATGTGTGTGTACTGTGTTTGTGTGTGTGTATTCGTCTCCATCATGTGGTGTGTGTGTCTCTATGTTGCTTTATCTAGCTCTTCTCTGCACGCACACGTTTATGTGTTTATG
>CM045746.1:10911965-10939465 GCA_024760905.1 Plotosus lineatus
CTCAGTGACCTCAGTGATGGACAGACTTCCGCCCAAACAGCAAGGGTCTTCCTCCTCCACAGAGGGCATGTTGGTGGGATTGAGGAGGTCCTCAAAGTATTCCTTCCACCTCCCGATGACATCCCCATTCAAGGTGAGCAGCTTCACACTTCCACTGTGAACAATATTTGTGGATAACTGCTCCCCACTCCTGAGGTGTAGGATGGTGGTCCAGAAATTTTTTGAGGCCAACCAATAATTGCTCTCCAGGCCCTCATCGAACTCCTCCCATGCCCAAGATTTTGCATCGGCGACAGCTTCAGCTGCAGCACGTTTGGCCTGCTGGTACTTGTCGGCTGCCTTGGGAGTCTCACTGGACAATAAGACCCGATCGGCCTCCTTTTTCAACTGGACGGCCTCCTTCACCGCAGGTGTCCACCACTGGGTTCGGGGGTTACCACCACGACAAGCATTGACCTTCCAGACACAGCTATGGGCTGCTGCCTCAGCAATGGAGGCACAAAGCATGGCTCATTCAGATTTCATGTCACCTGCCTCCTTTGGGATGTGGTTGTAGCTCTGCTGGAGGTGGGAGTTAAAGGCTTCTCTGACAGGAGACTCTGCCAAACATTCCCAGGAGACCCTGACTACATGCTTATGCCTGCCAAGTTTGGAAGGTGGCCTCCCCATCATCAGATCCAGCTCACCAACAGGTGGTAATCAGTTGCAAGTCTGGTGACACGACTACAAAGTTGATCATCGAACTACAACCTTTGGTGTTCTGATGCCAAATGCACTTATGGACACCCTTTTGTTTAAACATACTGTTCGTGATTGACAAACTGTGACGAGCACAGAAGTCCAACATTTATTCATTCATCTTCTGTAACCGCTTAATCCTAATGTTATTCATCCGACTCCGGGTGAGAATACACCCTGGACAGCTCGGCAGGCCATTGCAGAGGTGGAAAGACACTGACAGCTATGTAGCCTACTCTTGTCGAAAGTCAGCAATGGTTCTTTTACATGCCTCACACCATAGACATTGAGAGACATGGCCGGCCTTTTATAAACCAGTTAGCTGCACTGGGGGACAGTGACAACCCATAGAGAGAGGGGCTTGAACCCACACCCTTGGGATCAGTGATCCAGCACCTTTACCACCAGGCCACCACTTCCCAGAAGTCCAACAATGAAACTCCAGTCGGGTTTAGACTGGAGAGGCCTTACCTACTGATTACACCCTTACAGGTCATGTTATTGTTGCCCACCTTGGCTTTCAAGTCTCCCAGGACAATGAGTGAGTCTTCCAGGGGAGCGTTCTTCAAAATACCCCATCAAAAGACAAGAAGGGTGAGTACTCTAAACTGTCATTTTGTACATTAGCACGAATAATAGTTAGGACCAAACCCCCCCTACCCGAAGGCAGAGGGAAGCTACCCTTTTGTCGACCGGAGAGAACCCCCAATGTGTGGGCACCGAGATGGTGGGCAACAAGGATGCCCATACCAGCCGCTGCCTGTCCCCATTAGCAACTGCAGAATGAGAACTGCAGAACTCCAGCCTCTCTCGAGATGGGTGGTTCCAGAGCCCAAGCTATGTGTTAATGTGAGTCCGACTATATCAAGTCGGTATCTCTCCACCTCACGCACCAGCTCAGGCTTTTTCCCCACCAGAGAGGTGACAGTCCATGTCCCAAGAGTCAGAGTCAGTAGCCCAGGATCGGTCTGACCGAACCCATGCCTTCAGCTGCCACCCAACTCACATTGCACCTGACCCCTATAGCCCCTCCCACATGTGGTCGGTTCATGGGAGGGTGGACCATGTCTCCTTTTTGGCTAGGCCTGCCCGGGCTCCATGGGCAGAAGCTCGACCACTAGGTGCTCGCCTACATGCCCTGCAACCAGGCCTGGCTCCAGGGTGGGCCCCGGTGACCCCCGTCCAGGCAAAGAAAACTGTGTCCTTGGTTTCTGATCATTTGCCGTAGAGGTCTTTTGAGGTCTTGTGAACCACACTTTGACTGGACCTTCACCTAGGACCTGTTTGCCTTGGGTGATCATACCAGGGGCATAATGCTCCCGACAACATAGCTCCTAGGATCATTAGTAAACGCAAAACCCTCCACCACAATAAGGTGTCAATTCTAAGAGGGGATTTCAGATATTTATACCAAATACAAATCGATGTGATGATGTTGATGGAAATTGGGATATCTGCACTCTGTGTGCAGTAAAGCTTTTTTTAAACCCTGCCATCGCCCAGAGTTGGCTGAGATGGGTGCCAGCCTCCCCGTGATCCTAATTAGGATTAAGCAGCTCAGAAATTAATTAATTAATGAATTACACAACGGATCAATATCATTCCAGTTATTTCTGCTCAGTACATATTATCAAATATTAGCTTCAAGTGATGTGATATCAGGTGGTGTATCATGGATAACTAGAGGTGTCTCACAATGAAGATAAAGTCCATTGGGCCTTTTACACCCGAGCCATAGTGGCTCATCGGACTGGTGCTTGTACTGGTTTCCATAACATGAAATGAATTTGTACAACTCCTGGATGGGATGCTAGTTCATCACAGGTTACCTCCCCAGTATATTTTTTACTAGTACCCATTTATACTGCTGGGTGAGCAGAGGCTCACTTGTGGTTAAAACCTTGCCCAGGGGCTTAGCACAGTGGGGGTCCAACTGAGGATTTGAAAACACAACCTCCTGATCATGAGCGAAGCACCCTAACCACTACCGGCTCCACAACGAAGACATGGATAATGAATAACCCTGTCTAAAATGGCCGGTTTCATTATAACTTGGCATAATTATAATGAAATGTCTCCCCCTATTTGGTGGCTTATGAACATCACAAATATAATTGTGCTCCATGTTAAAGAATACAGTTGGGAAAAATTAATGACCACTCTGTGACACTGAGCTTTGAGCTTAATCTTCCAAAAAACATTAATTGCCAGGATTCAGTGCAATAACATTTTTCCAAAGTCTTGTAAAACTTTGTCAGGATTTTTTGTTCAAAATCAAATGGACAAGGAAACGTTGATGAAATTCAGTATGTAACAAGTGCGATTTTATTCATACTTATTCCATCCACATGGTCATGTGGCTTTGTGTAGTAAGTGTGTTTCATCATGAGGAGTGCGAGACTGAGTTGCTCTCATAATTTTTGAAAGTATTTTAGCATTAAAGATTGTCAGAGGAAATGAAACACTAACAGGCGTGTGAGACTGTTTTAACAGCCCCAGCTGTCAATCAACTTAGCATATTTTATTCCCATTGCTCTCAATAAAGAGCTGATGATTTTACCTGAAATCAAAGCAGCGCGCGCACACACACACACACACACACACACACACACACACACACACACACACACACACACACACACACACACACACACAGGTCAGACTGTGTGGAACTCTGTGTGGAGCCAAAAAAGATTCCCTTTCTTTAGTGAGGTTAAAGTAAGAGTTAGGTTTAGTTGCAAGCATAGCTTTAATTAGCTCTATTAATCATCGGGATCGTTTTGTGTGTGTGTGTGTGTGTGTGTGTGTGTGTGTGTGTGTGTGTGTGTGTAGGCATTCTTGAAATCCAGTACGTACTGCAGTAGGATCATATACCATTTTGTCTTTTCATATGTGGCAATCAATGAAATTTTTTTAGAGTAATCGGTAAGTAGCTTAGTGTAATTGTATCATTCTGCTCTCATTCCAAGCAGTAAAGATAACAACAACCAGGTTCACGTCCCATGTTATTACTTAGTTATAGTCATAAATACTAGCTCATGGCTAATAACACGAATGACGTTTTATGTATTGCATATGAGGATATAATAATATAAAACCAATGTGTGTCAAAGAGTCATAATAAAAGCTTCCAGGCGTCCAGTTCAGCTCATATCGTCGATGCCATACCCAGCATGATGCCCTCTCTGCCGCCTCAGCTAACTGCCTCACTGCGTATTTCCGTAATGATGATGTTGTTCCTAGTGCTGTCATCAACTTCCACACTGATTGTGCCGGGAACCCTCTGCACCCGATCTCAACTGGAAACAGTGACACCTTCCAACCCTTTTGTCTGCATTCTTCTATCAGATCTGCATACTTCAGTGATTTCCTCTCATTGGCTTCGTCACAGTTCTCCTCCCATGGTACAGTCAGTTCTATTGCTATAAGAGTCTTCACCTGAGTTGACCACAAAACCATGTCTGGTCTCAGAGTTGTTGTAACAATGTCTGGGAAAACTAGCTTCCTCCTCAAGTCCACTCTAAGTTCCCAGTCCCTACCAGCGTCGAGCACCGATGGCTTCTGTCCAGCGTTGGTCCTTGCTGGGGTTTTAGCTCCTTCTTTGACAAACTGTATTATTTCCTGCTTCTTCTTTGTTGTTCGTTTCCTGGTTCTTTCCTTCTCTACTATGTCTGCTAGCTTCTCTAATACCCTGTCATGTCTCCATCTATACCGTCCTTGCTTCAAGGCCACTATGCATCCCGATAATATGTGAGCCATGGTTCCTCTCTTCCCACATAACATACATGCTGGATCCTGTGCGAGTCCCCACTGAAAAAGATTTGCTGGTGAGGGTAAAGTGTCATATACTGATCTTAACAGGAAAGATATTCTGAATTGGTCCATCTTCCAGAGGTCTGACCACGTGATCTTACGTTGTGGTAGCTCCCATCTCGTCCAAGCTCCTTGCTTTCCTAGTTCTACTGCACGTGATATTCTTGCTTCCTCCACCTCTCTTCTCACTTCTTCCTGAACCATGCTTCTTTTCTCTGTCCTAGCTGCCTTGTTCCATTGTTGGAAGTGTGATGTACCAATTCCTTGCCGCCCTCTACAAGTGTTACCGATCTTGTCTCTTAGCTCTAGTATACTCTCTGCCTGATCCACTGCTGCTGCTGCTGACCATTTCCTTCCAGACCTTGTCTGTACCCCTGCCTCTTGAACTTTCTGGTCTTTCGAGTCCCTTAATGTTAGTACTGTCCTGCATTTTGTTACCTTAAACTCTTCAATTACTGATGATAGTGGTAATTGTAACTGTGCTGTCTTACTGTATAAACCAATTGATGTAAAGCTTGGTGGAACCCCTAACCATCTTCTAACAAAGCTGCTGACTGTCTTCTCTATTGATTCTACATGCGTCATTGCTTATCTCATAGATCAGTAGCAGCCACATCAGCCTGGGTAAGATTCCATGCTGGTAAATCCAAGCCTTATATTTCCCTGGCAGTTTACTTCCATCTACTACTCTAAGCCATCCTTTTACTGTTGGTTGAATGTCTTTTGACTGGTTCGTATCTTTCAAAGTTGCATCAAACCACTTCCCTAGACACTTGATCGGATTTCCTACTATACTAGGGATTTCTTCACTCTGCACCTTTAGTTTGACCTGCTGGTTGATTCTACCTTTTTTCAGTATTAAGCATCTTGATTCCCTCGGCTTAAACTTCATTCTTGCCCATGTAATAGTGTCATCTAATGAGGCTAGTACCCATCTTGCTTGTACATGTGTTGATGTTGTAACTGTTAGGTCATCCATAAATCCTCTTAGAGGCGGTTGATGCATCCCTGAGTTCATCTTAGGGCCTCTTGTCTCTCTTTCTGCAGCTGTGGTCATCAGGCTCATCCCTATTACAAATAATATAGGTGAGATTGTGCATCCTGTCACTATTCCCTTCTCAAGATGTTGCCATGCTGTAGTGAACTCTCCAACTGTAAATCTGATCTGTATTCCGTGAAAATAATTGTTGACTATCTGTTTCACATGTTCTGGTATATGGTAGATCTCCATCGCTGCCTCTATCAGCTTATTTGGAACAGTCCCATATGCGTTTGCCAGGTCTAACCAAATCACCGTCAAGTCTTTCTTTCCTTCTCTTGCCTCTTTCATCAGTTGGCTCAGGACACTGGTATGTTCAAGGCATCCTGAGAACCCTTGGATTCCTGCCTTCTGAATAGAAGTGTTGATATACTTGTTCTTCACCATATACTCTGATAGTCTCTTCGCTAGCACTGCCATAAAAATCTTGCCCTCTACGTTCAGCAAGGATATTGTTCTGAATTGATCTATATTCTTAGAATCCTTCTCTTTTGGTACAAAGCACCCTTCTGCCTGTTGCCATGCTTCTGGGACTTTTGCTTTCCTCCATATCACCCTGTGTAGCTCCCATAATTTCCTTAGTATCTTTGGACACTTCTTGTACACCTTGTATGTTACCCCGTTTGGCCCTGGTGCTGACCCAGAACGTGCCTTTTTAACAACTGTGACAACTTCTTTCCATGTTGGTTCCCTGCAGTCCAGTTCCTCTCCAGGTGGTTCAACTTCAATATTCCTCGGACAGGGGCCTAGATCTTCACCTCTTTGGGGATCGGAATGTGTTTCCTTAAGATACTTCTCTACCTCCTCCTTTGAACATTTAAGTATGATTTTTTACAAATTCAAGACATAGCTACTGTTGTGTTCTTGTATTCCCCATCTCCATGCAGTTTCATGAAGTGTTCCTTTAGTTTTGCCGGTGCTAGACTCGAGTTGCTCAACTTGGCATTGCAAATCATTCAGATAGGACACTGAGTCCCATCACGTTCTGTGATGCATGTGAATCCATGTAGTACATGTTCGTCCGACCAATTTCTTTTTTTGCTCGACATGGTTAGTATGGATTAAAATATTCCGAAAAAAATCTCACGACTTCACACATTGACTACGGAACGCGCTAAATTCCCCGCGGCACTGATTGGCCAAGCAATGTAATGTGATCATCTGCAGCCAGTGATGGCCAAGGGGGGGCGTGTCATCACTAATTGACATGATGAGTCGGGTGTGTCTTGACCTCCGTGGCAGAGGCTCCACCGAACCCTTGAGACCGACTCACCGAACCCCTAGGGTTCGATCGAACTCAGGTTAGGAACCACTGATATATATATATATATAAAAAAGGTTTTATTTATGAAAGATTATTTTACTTTAAACATCTAGCACTGTAGTTTTCAAAAAATGGCCACTAGAGAGCGGCATTGCATTATACAGTAAAACCTCCGCGGACGAACGCTTAAGCTCACGAACTTTTCGCCTCAAGAACATTAAATTTGCGAGCATATTGTCTCTGCTGACGAACTAGTTTTCGGCGGACGAATCAAACCACGCGGTCGAACAGGTGGCGGCCACGAGAAGCTGATGCACGCTCACGGCGTCACAGTTCGTCACCCCCTTTCTTTGAGTGCGGATGTGGTTTGTGTTTGATAGACATTTTGGACCATATTGAGTGTACTTTTGCTATTATGGGACCGAAAAAGACCCCACCACAGGCGGAGATCATTGAAAAACACGAACGAGGTGTGCGTTTGTGTGACTTACCGTCAGTACCAGTACGCTAAGTATACCACCATCCTTAAGAACAATGAAGCTATTAAGGGTGCGTGTGTGGCTCAGGGTGTTTCCAAACAGTAGGCGTTTCCAAACACTCCTTCCAAACAGTAAGTCCCTCCCTCCCTCCTCCTCCCAGTCCATTCCATCAAGCCATCAACTACCATCACAAAGGTAAATAAAACGACTTTATTATACAGTACAGTTTATTTCTTTAATTACAATACAATAGCACATTTATTATACATAAAATAAGGTATATTTTTGTGTAGTTTTAAGGCTTATTTAGTAGAAAATTATGTTTTATGGGGACCTGGGAACGGATTATTCTCATTTTAATGGTTTCTTATGGGAAATAAATGTTCGGAAGACGAACTTTTCGCCTTACACACACTTTCTGGGAACCAATTATGTTCGTGAGCAGAGGTATCACTGTATTTACTTTGCATTGCATTATATTTACATAAAGTGGATATCAATGAAATGACATGACGTGGGTACTTGGCGCTTGAATAAACATGCTAAAGAACATAAAATCTCACATATAAACATTCTAAACATTAACTTAGGTACAGTACTATACTGGAATAATAACTGAAAATGGAACCTGCTGTACTGGAATAATAACTGAGAATGACCTCGTTTCATACAACATTCATCTTCTTAGCACTTCCACAAAACTTGATGCTACACTAGCTCTGATTGCTTTTTCATTTTTCTTTAAGTAGTGGACTGTACTTTCATTCACTTTATAATGGCGCCCTACTGCAGCAAAACATTTTTCTTCCTGAATCATATCAAGCAGTTCTACTTTTTCATGCAGCATCATTACCTTTTTCTGGCACTTTGGCGCCTTACCAGAAGCCTGAGAAGGTGTGCAGCGTTTGAGTGGCATGACGGAACTTAACTGTAATTAAAAACACACACTAAAAAGCACATGCACAAAGTGTGCGCGAATGAGGAAAAAGGGGCGTTACATCATCTCAACCAATCAGCAGCAGGGAGAACAGCCATTGGCTGAATTTGAATCACGTGACAGTTGCTCGGCAATCCGTGAATATGCGGGGGCGCAATTGCAAAACCACGAATAGTCAAGGGCCTACTGTACTACTAGTATGTAGTGTATACTGTACTTTTCAACAAGTCCGTGTCAATTTTCTTTACAGTCTTTTTACCTTTCCTGAGACTTTAATATATGGAGGAGGAGGACTAGTGTAGATATACTTTCAACCTAATGCATTTCTTTACAAAGGACGTGGAAGAAGTGTCACGTCTCATGAATCAGTTCACGGTTCATAAAATGAAGAGTTGACCCCAGAGCATTAGAGTCAATGTTTGACTCAAATAATGGAGAGTGGAAGAGTACAGGACAGATATATATTCTGGAGTTGCTAATGGGGAGAGGTGGCGAGCCGGTGTGGGCATCCTTGTTGCCCCCATCTTGGTGTCCACATGTTGGGGTTCTCCCCAATCGAAGAAAAGGTAGCGTTCCTCTGCCTTCGGGTGGTGGGACGGATCCTGACTGTTGTTGATCGGTAGGTACGGCCTCTCCAGTCTGAACACGAATGGTGTTTTGTTGTTGGACTTTTGTCCATGTCACAGTTGGTCCACCACGAACACCATGTTCTAAAATAAGGGTGTCCATAAGTGCACTGGGTACCAGGACACTCTTGGTTGCAGTTCTATGATTGACTTGTAACCGGACTTACGGCCGCATGTTCTGGAGTCTTGGCTGAAGAGGGGAACTGAGCTGTCAACTGATCACCACCTGGTGGTGAGCTGGTGCCGATGGTGGGGGAGGCCACCTTCCAGACCTAGCAGACCCAAGCATGTAGTTAGGGTCTCCTGGGAATGTTTGGCAGAGTCTCCTGTAAGAAGAGCCATGTTTTGTGCCTCCATTGCTTAGGCAGCAGCCAATAGCTGTAAGGTCATCGGTGCCTGTTGTGGCGGTAATCCCAAACCCGGTGGTGGACACCTGCAGTGAAGGGGGCCATCCAGCTGAAAAAGGAGGTCTATTGGGTCTGATTAGACTGTGGGACTATCGAGGCAGCAAACACGTACCGGCAGACCAAATGTGCTGCAGCCCAAGCTGTTTCCGATGCAAAATCTCAAGTGTGGGAGTAGTTCGGTGACAGCATGGAGAATGATTATTGGTTGGCCTCAAAAAGGTTCTGGACCACCCACCATCCAGTGCCTCAGGAAGTGGAAGCAGTTCTGTACAATACTGTTTACAGTGGAAGTGGGAGCTGCTCACCTTGACTGGGGATTTTGTTGGGAGATAGAAGGAATACTTTGAGGACATCCTCAATCCCACCAACACGCCCTCTGCGGAGGAGGAAGACCTTGGGGGTTTCGGTGGGGGTCCGCCCATCACCGGAGATGAGGTCATTAAGGTCGTCAAAAAGCTTCTCGGTGGTTGGGCTACTGGAGTGGATGAGATCCGTCCTGAATATCTCAGGGCTCTTGATTGACATGTCTCTGAAACATCACGGGGTCATCTGAGGCCGTACCTCTGGATTGGCAAACCGGGGTGGTAGTCCCCCTTTCTAAAAAGATGGACCAGAGCGTGTGTTCCAATTATCATGGAATCACACTCCTCAGTCTACCCGGGAAAGTCTATGCAGGGGTACTGAAGAGGAGGATCCGACCGATAATTGAACCTTCGATTCAGTCGGAGCAATGTGGTTTTTGTCCTGGCTGTGACACTCTTGACCAACTCTATACGCTCTCCAGGATCTTGGATAGGGCATGGGAGTGTGCTGTTCACCTGTGTTTTGTGGATTTGGAGAAGGCTTTCGACCGTGTCCCTTGGGTTATCTTGTTAGCTGTGCTCCGGGAGTAGGGCATTCCTGACCCTTTGCTATGGGCCATTGGGCCACTGTTTTACCGGAGCCAGAGCTTGGTCCGCTTTGGGCAACAGATCAAATTAATTTCTGGTGAGGGTTGGAGTCCACCAAGGCTTTCCTTTGTCACTTATTCTGTTCATAATTTTTATGGACAGAATTTTTAGGCGCCATCGAGGCATTGATGGATTCCGGTTTGGGGGCCATCGAATCTTGCCTCTGCTTTTTGCTGATGACCTTTTTTGTCCTTTTGGCTTCATCAATCCTGGACCTCTAGCTCTCATTGGAGCGATTCGCAGTTGAGTGCGAAGGAGCCAGGATGAGAATCAGCAACTCCAAGTCCGAGGCCATGGTTCTCAGTCAGACAAGGGTGGAATGCATCCTCCAGGTGTGGAATTAGGTCCTGCCCCAAGTGGATGGGTTCAAATATCTCAGGGTCTTGTTCACGAGTGAAGGAAGGATGGAGTGGGAGAGCGACAATCGGATCACTGTAGCCTCTGCTGTACAGCGGAGCCTGTACCAGTCCATCGTAGTGAAGAGAGAGCTGGGCCACAAGGCAAAATTCTCAATTTATCAGTTGATCTACGTTCCACCCTCACCTATGGTCATGAGCCTTGGGTAGTGACCAAAAGAGCAAGATTGTGGATTCAAGCGGCCAAAGTGAGCTTCCTTTGCTGGGTGGCAGGGCTCTCTCTTAGAGATAAGGTGAGAAGCTCAGCCAGCTATGGAGAGCTTGGAGTTGAACCGCTGCTTCCTCTCATTGAGAGGAGCCAGTTGAGGTAGCTCGAACATTTGTTTAGAATGCCTCCTGAACGCCTCCCTGGTGTGGTGTTTTGA
Source organism: Plotosus lineatus (assembly GCA_024760905.1). Taxonomy (NCBI): domain Eukaryota; kingdom Metazoa; phylum Chordata; class Actinopteri; order Siluriformes; family Plotosidae; genus Plotosus; species Plotosus lineatus. The sequence goes on from CM045746.1 coordinate 10,923,000, forward strand.
GCATGTCCAATCGGGAAGAGACCCTGGGGTTGACCTAGAACACATTGGAGGGATTATGTCTCTCGGCTGGCCTGGGAATGCCTCGGTGTGTCCCCCGGAAGGGCTGGAGAAGTGGCTGGGGAGAGGGACGTCTGGACGTCATTGCTTAGGCTGTTGCCCCAGTTTCCTGACCCCGGATTAAGTAAAAGAAGATGAGATGAGATATACAGCCTTGGGCTTCCACGGCAGAATACTTCTGTACAACCCCCCATATCTCTCTTGTTATCTCTCTCTCTCTCTCTCTATCTCTCTCTCTCTCTACCTCTCTACTTTCAGTAACTTTGTGTGTGTCCTGCTGTGCTCATACTTTCAGTGATTTTTGGCATATTAAATTTTATTGCTTTGGAAAAAATGGAGATGGGATTTTGAAACAGCAGAAGAATTCCAACAAACTCTAAATATACTGATGTGCTCTCTGCTCATTTTCCATTTTGTTTTACTCAAACACACACACACACACACACACACACACACACACACACATTCTCTGCCTTTATAATATGCAACTAAAGACTCTTTACATATTTTCCCTCCAGTTTTTACACACTCAGTTCTGGACCTCGTGCAGCCTTATAATGGTGTATAGTACGCCTCTCACTAATGACTTTCTTTCATTTTTAATTCTGATTTACATGTCCCTCGCGTGCACACACACACACACACACACACACACACACACACACACACACACACACACACACACACACACACACACACACACTTACACAGAAAGAGAGAGAGATGGGGGGGACTATATATCTGATAATATATCTTCTCTTATTAGTGGACGCGAATAGTAGCTATGATGAACCCCGTAGGCCCATGCCCCGTTGCTGACTTAATGCTGATTTGCTGTTATGTATAGCTCACCAAGTAATGAACACCCCCCCTCCACACACACACACACACACACACACACACACACACACACACACACACACACACACACACTCACAAAACAGAGCCTCAGCGACCAAGAGTATTTAGAATTGCACTCAGTAATAAATAACAAAGGTAGGCTGACAAACTCTAGCAGAGCAAAACAACATCAAACACAAACAGTAACACAGAACATGAACTTGTTACCCGTAAATGGATAATTTAACTAACAAGACAGGTGATTCAAATGAAATTGGCAATTGAAAGGCAGTGAAAAGAAAACCTGGCATTAACCTTTCCTTTTTTTTGCTCCAGGGAGATACACCCTATACATCATGCCAGTCCATCAAAGGGCCAACACATACAACCATTTACACTCACTCCTAGGGGCAATTTAGAACAATTTGCTGAATTGCTTAACCTTACTAAGCTTGCCGACAAGCTGGTGCCTACCTGAACTGACTCTGGAGGAAGGAAGAATACACCCTGAACAGCCTGTGAGTCCTTTACAGGGCAACTCACACTCCTCCATTCACACTCACACATAGGAGCCATTTAGTCCAGCCTAATGTGCATGTATTTTGACTGTGGGAGTAAACCTGAGTACCCAGAGGAGACCCATTCAAACACAGGGAGAACATGCAAACTCCACACAGAAACCCTCAATGAGCCTCGAACCAAGGACCTTATTGCTGTGAGGCAGTGGTGTTAACCACTATGCCCCACAGGCTGTGTTAGGTCTGGGTTAAAAATAGTTAATAAATGTTGCATGTCACACTATCTTTCATTCATTCATTTTCTGAACCATTTAATCCTAATTAGGGTTGGGGTGAGGCTGGCACCCATCTCCACTTTGCCAGGCCATTATAGGGCAGAAGCAGGCTGACGGCTATGCAGATACTGTTCATGAAAGTCAGAAATGCTTCTTTTACACGAACCTCTCACCACAAGAAGTCAGAGACATGGCTGGCCTTTGATAACCCAATTAGCTGCACTGGGGGAACAGCAGTGACAACCGTTGACAGTGCTGCTTGAACCCATATCCTGAGGATTGGTAATCCGGCACCTTACCACCGGGTATCCACTGCCCCCACCGGACCACCATTGCCTAGCTTATATATTTAAGGCTCTCAAAAAAATAAACGTTTGCGGTTCTTTCCGCCCATAATCGACGGGAAATGGATAATGACTGACATGAGGGAATAGCCTAACCTAATAAGCCTGGTGCAGGAGGAGGCCACTACACAAAGCTGCAGACTTTACTTTATGGAAATTGATCATTAAAAGCTCTGTGAACTCAGTGGTGTGTAATCTGAGATATAAACCACCGTGTGTAAGTTTATATTCACAGCCAAATTAGCAGCTTGTTGGGAATATGTGCTTTTGCTCAGAAACTCACATGCTGAAAGATGGAGGTGATGTGATGTGTGTGTATGTGTGTGTGTGTGTGTGTGTGTGTGTGTGTGTGTGTGTGTGTGTGTGTGTGTGTGTGTGTGTGTGCGTGTTAGTAGTGGAATGCTTTATGATGTAGGTGTTAATTCAACAGGACATTCATTAATACATTTACAATACATTTAATGTCTATATTCTGTAGTGTGTGAGTGTGAGCGAGAGAGGTGGGGAGGGGGAGGGTCATGTATATGCGAAAAGACAGCCGTTCCATGACCAGAAACCTTAAACTACCGTTTGATTGCCAGGTGGTTTTCCACTGTCCCTACTGTGTTACAGCTTGCTCTCTCTCTCTCTCTCTCTCTCTCTCTCTCTCTCTCTCTCTCTCTCTTTCTCGCTCGCTCTCTCTCTCTCTCTCTCTCTCTCGCGCGCTCTCTCTCTCGCTCGCTCTCTCACTCGCTCGCTCTCTCACTCGCTCTCTCGCTCTCTCTCGCTCTCTCTCTCTCGCTCGCTCTCTCTCTCTCGCTCTCTCTCTCTCTCTCTCTCTCTCTCTCTCTCTCTCTCTCTCACACGAACATCATATCCCAGGTCCTATTTAATTCCTTATATATGATCTGTGTTTTATTATATCCTTATGTTTTTATGACTCATACTCATACTGAAATCCTTGTGTGTGTGTGTGTGTGTGTGTGTGTGTGTGTGTGTGTGTGTGGGTGTGTGGTTTCCGTCCGCCCATCTCAGGTGTCCCGGTTCGACTGGTGGGTGGGGAGAATGAAAGAGAAGGGAGGGTTGAAATTTTACTGGCTGGCCAATGGGGGACGATATGTGACGACGGGTGGACAGATGAGGATGCAGAGGTGGTCTGCAGACAGCTGGGTTACAGGTAACTTTCACCTCAGGGTCTGTACGGCATACGATGCACTGAGAACGTGTACATAGCTCTAGTATATACTTTATGAGCATATGAAGACAATGTACAGAGAGAAATACTGTAAATATTTCAGATCTATACAAAGAAGAATATAAATAACAAGTGTAAATACTTAATATTCATACTAGTTGCTTCATACTCGGCATTTACAGACTGCATATCTATGTACAGTTGTTAATCTAATTATTATTATTATTATTATTATTATTATTATTATCATCATCATCATCATTGGAGGCAGTGGTGGTCTGGTTGTATGGGGCGCTGGATCGCTGATCCAAAGGTTGGGGGTTCGAGTCCCACTCTGCACAGGGTTGTCACTGTCCCCCCTAGTGCGGCTAACTGGGTTATCAAAGGCGGGCCATGTCTCTCACTGTCTATGGTGAGAGGCATGTAAAAGAACCATTGCTGACTTTCGTAAAGAGTAGCTGCAAAGTCGTCAGCGTGTTTCTGTCCCTTGCTAAAAGGGTTGTGACAGGAAGGGCATCCGGCATAAAAACCTCTGCCAAATCAAACGTGCGAATCAGATGATTCGCTGTGGCGACTCCCGAGTAAAAGGGAAAAAGCCGAAAGGAAGACAGAAATTAGCACCATTATTATTATTATTTTATTAATAGCAAGGAGGGCTGCTGGTGGCAAGTGGCTAGCACATCCATCTCACAGCAAGAAGGTTTTGGGTTCGAGTCTTGGGCTCAGCAAGGTTGTTTCTGTATACCCCCATTTCACTGGACTACGGCATGCAAGGATTTTAGCGGAAAGGCGCGGAACACAGTCTATGGAAGAGCTTCGGCATTTTTACATGGAAAATGGGTGAAAATCCTACGGAAAAGTGGAAATTCTTATATGGATTTGCATGTTATCCGTTTTCTTCCCTGGGTTTCCTCCAGGTATTCCAATTTCCTCCCACAGGCATTCAAAGACAGGCATGTTCATGCATTGGTTGTTCCAAACTGCCCTGAGATGTGGGACTGAATGTGAATGGTTGTATGTGTCTTATAATGGACTGGCAAGCTATTCAGGTTTAACTCGCCTTTGACCTTTGAGATTCAGCCAAAATACCACACATACAGATTAATTTGCATATGAATAATGGCAGTACGTATCATTTTGTCATATAAATGACTGAATGTTTGTCTGATGTATGTGAATGGAACCTCATATTATGTGTCTACTTTTACTTTCAGTCAGATGTTATCTGATTTATTAGTTTAATATCAGTACTGTATACTGTTTGTGACTCTGTGCTCTCACGAGAGAATATAAGCAAGAGCCACCTGATAATGAAAATATGTTCATATGCAACAGGAACGATTGACCGGCTTCCCCTTTATTTCTCATAAAAAATATAACAGTATATTTTCTATATAAAAAGTGTCTATACAAAATCCTTTCTAAAGGCAAGATTAATTCGTTTTTAGTAGAATGAGTAGGGTGTGTGTGTGTGTGTGTGTGTGTGTGTGTGTGTGTGTGTGTGTGTGTGTGTGTGCAGGGATCCCTCACTTTCCCCGGTTAATTGGGACCGAGACACCCCCGTGACCGCCGATTTCCACGAAGTAGGATCGACCCCCCTGACTGACGTATACGTACATATCTATGTGTATATAATATCAATAAATACATATTCAACGCTATAAATGCTTATAATAACAATTAAACATTTAAAAATAATGCACAAGATGTAAATAAAATATAAATACACACACTTACAGACGTTCGTGCGCACACAGATGCGCACATCACAGAAATAGTTTTGATGGGGGGGGGGTTCGTTTTTTTTTTTTTTCTCGGGTGTTTTTCCCTTTTCTCCAATTTTTCCTTAATTTCTTATTTTTTTATTTTTCGATGAATATTTTTGAAAAACCCGCGATGCACTGAAGCTGCAGAAACTGAAGCACAAAGTAGCGAGGGATCACTGTGTGTATATATATATATATATATATATATATATATATATCCCTTAGATAGTGGACTTTTCAATCCTAATTCCATTCTAATGTGTGGGGCCGAGTTGGTCTCTCCAACACACACACACACACACACACACACACACACACACACACACACACCCACACACACACCTGCACACCTAGTACTTCTACCACTATAGGGACACAATGTATTGACAGCCTTCAACCTCTTACTCTATCCCCTTCTTCTCCTTTTCCTTTGGGCTGTTTCCTTCAGGAGTCGCCACAGCGAATCATCTGCCTCCATCTCACCCTGTCCTCTGCATCTTCTACTCTTACACCAACTACCTTCATGTCCTCCTTCACCACATCCATAAATCTCTTTTTTGATCTTCCTCTAGACCTTCTGCCTGGAGCAGAAGCCTCAGCATCCTACTACCAATATATTCATTATTCCTCCTCTGTACATGTCCAAACCATCTCAATCTAGCCTCTCTGACTTTGTCTCCAAAACGTCTTACATGTGCTGTCCCACTGATGTGCTCATTCCTGATCCTATCATCCTCGTTACTCCTAAAGAGAACCTCAACATTTTCATCTCTGCTACCTCCAACTCTGCCTCCTGTCTTTTCCTCAGCGCCACTGTTTCTAAACCATACAACATCACTGGCCTCATCACCGTCTTGTACACTTTTCCTTTCATAATCTCTTGACTCTATCCTCAACCCTCATAATTAAATGCCAAACCCAAACACTAATCTAAAACCAATTCTGACCTGAACCCTAAAACCAAATCTTCACTCTCAAACAGCCAAAAATGTCCTCACTCTATTGGCTAATCCCGCCCTCCCCCGCCTCCCCCACACTTTAAAGGTTAAACATATGGAAACCATAAGACGATCAACGTATGAGAGGCAACATTACATCACTTAGGATACACTCTGCATGTGTGAGTGAGCCAGACACACACACACACACACACACACACACACACGCACACACTCAGAAACAGAGAGAGAGAGAGAGAGAGAGCGCGCAAGCAGACTATTCCTTCCTCCCATGTGAAATGAGTTTTCTTTTAGAGATTAAGTCCGGAGCTTGAGATATGAGTGTGTTTTTATTAAACTCAGATGATTAAAATGATAAGCTACATTCACACACACACACACACACACACACACACACACACACACACACACACACACACACACACACACACACACACACACACACACACACACACATGTTGTCATAATAAGATTTAATCTGATCCCCACACTCATACTCACTTGTAATTGGAAACAATTTTTGCAGAGGGATCCAGAGAGGATGTCACACACACACACACACACACACACACACACACACACACACACACACACACACACACACACACACACACACACACACACACACACACACACACACACACACACACACAGAGAGTCTGTATAAGCCATGCCACCATTGACATATGTATTATGAGGGATTAAGATCTTGGTGTACTTTAGTGATGACCCACAATCCTCTCTGCAACAGTGCAAAATTCCAAATGTGTGAGAAAGTATCCCATGGACCTGTGCGGCAGTGTTTTACCATGACGACCATGGATTAAAAGATTATTATCGTATATGGTTAGAACTTCATCAGTTACAAATTCCCTCTGTCGGGGAAGCTCGTGATTCACAGTCCTGCCTGTACTTCTGTGTCAAGTATCAGTCTCTGTCGTCTTGCTGTTGTTGTTGTTGTTGTTTGTGATGTGTGCAGTTGGCTCGGAATGTGCAACCCCTCCCTTTATTACCGATCAGAATCACATAAAACTTGGCCAACTTGTTCATATGGAAACTAGTTAGAATTTCATGGAGTCTGATTTTGGAATTACGAACTGGAAAACAGAATTATGATGTCTTTATTGAAATTTTCGTTACAGTACTAACTTTTCAACCCAGATTTAGAATCATGACATCACAGTCAGGAAATTCCAGTCCCCCGTTACTCCTGAGCAGAACTAATCGTGAGTTTTTGCAGGCATGTAGTAGATGATCTGCTGAACAATTCAATGGTGCCGTGTTTTTGTTTTTCAAACTTTAAATGGAATTCTTGGCATTGCCAGCTATGTAGCCGGATTCGAATTCGTCACAGTGAGTACGTCAGCTGAGATTGTTTTGTTTTTTCGGTTTTGGAGTTTTTACTGGTTGATTATCCTACTGCGATCACCTGATCTACTCTTGATAGTGGCTCGTTCTTGGCTTCTGTCGTGCCTGTGTCTCGTTTCTGAACATTACACAGCACCATCATTCACTTGCACAATGCAACATGTTTCTAGTCCATATTTTCAGGGTTTTTAAATATTTCTTCATGTTTCATTTTTAAAAAAACTTTTATATTTTGCAGCGGTGTGGCCAAAGCTCGTGTCATGGCATATTTTGGCGAAGGACATGGGCCTATTCATGTCGACAATGTGAGGTGCACAGGTGCCGAGCGCTCTCTGACTGACTGCATCAAGCAGCCCATAGGAAGCCACAACTGTCGCCATAGTGAAGACGCTGGAGTTATTTGTAACTATGGGCAACGGGATGACAGTAGCCAGCTCAAAGGTTAGGTATAATCCATGACTTTCCATTTATTCTGTTGAAACAATTCGTAAATCCAATATTCAGTCATTAGATGGAGTCTATCCCAGCCGACTCTGGGTGAAAGTGGGGTACATCCTGAACAGCTCGCCAGTGCACTGCAGGACAACAAACACACAACCATTCACTCACACCTCGAGGCAATTTGAGGCAACATGTGTTTGGTCTATGAGAGGAAACTGGAGGAAACCCGCAAGCATGGGGAGAACATGCACTGTAATTTGAAACAACAAGAAATTTGCTGAAAGTTAAATTATAAGTAACACTCTCGAGATTACGCTGAATGTTGTCATTGAAGGAGAAAGAGTTGATTGGCTCAAAATCAAAACCAGAAGCAAAATATAAGCTCGGAAAATACGATAATTGATTTTTGCCTTTTCTACTAACTGAGTTCTACGGAAATTTGCAATCAAGGCATGATTTCTAGATTTTCTGGTACTTGACAGATGAAAGTATAAACGTGAGGTTTTACTAATGAGATACAGACATGTTTACCATCTGGACAAAGAAAAATGGATGGACTGACAGAAGAGAGGGTGGAAAGAGGGAAAATAAGCGAGTGTGGTTTTTTGAGGAATTATTTCTGTCGCCCAGTAATGCCCCACACACACACACACACACACACACACACACACACACACACACACACACACACACACACAGGATGTGGGATTTATTTAGTTAACCACTCCAATAATTCAATAAAACTCAATGACCCAAGTGCTTTTTTCATTAACACACACACACACACACACACACACACACACACACACACACACACACACACACACACAGAACAGACAATACTTGCCCTCGTGTGTGTGTGTGTGTGTGTGTGTGTGTGTGTGTGTGTGTGTGTGTGTATATAAATCAATGTGTATATATGTGTGTTGCAGATATCGCAAACTCCGTGTGTGGTTTGAGGCCCTCACACTCTCGGAAGAAGAGGATCATCGGTGGACAAAACTCACTCCGGTATGCAGAACCGGGCGTCTCTATATATTTGAATAAACACATTGTGTAAATCTGGCGGGAAAAGAGATAGGTTAATAGAGGAAGGGTAGAAAAAAAAAGAAAACATGGAGTGACAGAGCGATGAGAGAGAAAACTGGAGGAAAGATAAAGAGATAATGGAGTCAGAACAGATGTTAAAGTCTGTCTATATGCTAAAATAAGATATTAGTTTTTATTGTTATTATAATTATTAATATTACCATGTTTTCCAGACCATAAGGCGCACCTAAAATCCTTTAATCCGCAAAAAATTGAACGGTACCCCTTATGCACCCCGGTGCGCCTTTTGTATGGATGGGGCCATGCGGCTTCATCTCACTGATACTGTCAAAACCCAAGTGAAGCAAAATAATTCAGGGCTTACCATCATTCCCCCGGATTAACCAAAGAACTCCAACCACTAGATATCGGTGTCAACAGCTCGTAAGTTAGAGGGATCCAGGCTTCATATTATATAATATTATCATATAATATAATATAATAATAAAAGAAATAGAGGGATCCGGCGTTATGTCCAAACTCACACAACTGTTAAACTCAGACACCAAAGATGAGGAATTTGATGGATTTGTGGAAGAGGAATGAACTGGAAAAGTGAGTTTATTGTTTTATATTATTACAACTGAACAGGGTTGAGAGTTATTGTGAATGAGTTGAAGATGTTTCAGTATCTGACATTTGTCTAGTTTAAAACGCCTTCCAATCCGGTACACCTTATATATGCAAATAGATCATTCGATCATCGTTCATTTTAATTGCGCCTTATGCCCGGTGCGCCCTATGGCCCGGGGAATGTGCTGTTATAATAATAATAATAATAATAATAATAATAATAATAATAATAATAATAATATTTATTTAAAAATACAATTATTGTTATTATTATTATTATTATTATTATTATTATTATTATTATTATTATGGCATCTTCATTGTCCAAAGCTCTGCCTCTAGTAGAAATTTCTGGAAAACCAAACAACCTTTTGAGTATTCTTGGTAGTAAACACACGGGGTGATCTCTGGAGGTCTATAATAATAGTAATGATGATGATGATGATGATGATGATGATGATAATGTTGTAGGGGCGGGTGGCCATGGCAGGTTGCGGTGCGACTGCGCCGGGCTCAGTCAGATGGGCGACTGGTGTGTGGAGCCACTCTGATCAGTAGATGTTGGGTCCTAACATCGGCACACTGCTTTAAAAGGTATACACACATCAATAACTACATCATACACCCTCACTGCATGCATGAAACCGTCTCCAACGTGTCTAACAATAACAGTGAATGTTCACAGAAAAGGGGGATGGAGGGAGCGGGAGAGAGAGAAGTGTAATAGTGTGAGCGTAAGTGTGTACTCACATGTAAGCCGTATCACCACGGAATAGGGCGAAATAGTGCAACTTTTTTTTGGTTGTATTTGGATTCTACCGGCCAAAAAAAAGTGTTTTCATTGAAGCCCTTCAGTGTAATTATCACTGAGGGTCCGTCACCATTGCATTGGCTGTGTGTCATGTATTGCATTGAACCTGCTCTGAAAATGTAAATCATACAAATCCAAGGTTTATCATTTATGACCCCTTGCACTTTGTTCTCTGTATAAGTTACATGTCACGTTCACTGGTCACGATTGATGGATCACTGATCCTAAGGTTGTGGGTTAAAGCCCCACTCTCAACGGGTTGTCACTGCTGGCACCCGAGTGCACCTAACCGGGTTATCGAAGGCCGGCCATGTCTCTCTCTCACTGTCTATGGTGAGAGGCACGTAAAAGCCGAACCATTGCTGACTTTCGTCAAAAGTAGGCTGTCAGTGTGTTTCTGCCCTGTGATGTCTTGGCAAGCACACACACACACACACACACACACACACACACACACACACACACATTCACCCTCACATTCTCATCTAGGGGCTATTCTGTGCAGCTAAACAGTCTAATATGCATGTCTTTGGACCATGATGGGACAGTGGTGTAGCTGTAGGAAAGTCACACATGCATTGTGACAACCCACATTCTTCTTGCTGTGAGGTGGACCAGGAAGTGGAAACGTTTAACAAATAACAACAATCCAAATAATACAAAACAACATCAGCTGCCCTGAGACTTCCACCGCTGTGTCCTTTTAGCTGCTATATATTGTCCTCTCTCTTTCTCTTTTTTCTTAAAAGCAAATATTTGGAAATGTGTTCGTCTTAATGACGTATACACGAGAGACGTGGTTAGTACATTTGTAAAAATGCCGGAGTCTCCCGTTAATGCACTGAAAAGTGCTTTGAACTTTCCATCACACTCATTTGTTCCTTGGTAGTGATCTGAAACAGGTCGTGCATTTCCACATAACCATGAGTAATGCATTCGTCCCAGACTCCCTACAGAGAAAGAGAGAGAGAGAGAGAGAGAGAGAGAGAAAGAACCGATCCAGCAGTACTTACAAAATATGAGCCATGACATCAGAGTGTGGCTCCGGTTCATGCACATGCACATCCGCATACACACACACACACACACACACACACACACACACACACACACACACACACACACACACACACACACACACACACACACACACACACACACACACACACACACACACAAACAAATGCACACGAATGAAGGTTATTACCTCATAGGACAACATTCTAGATGTTTTCTATCACATTAGACTGCAGATACTATTAAAAGTTGCACACATACACACACACACACAAACAACAGACTATTTATATGCCCAAGGCTCATTCCAAGTGTAATAGAATTCTAGTTCTCTGATTAACACTGTAATAACAGCCAGAACTTCTGTTGATTCAGTGTTATTACTTTTATTATTATTATTATTATTATTATTATTATTATTATTATTATTATTGTTATTATTATTGTTTATTCATTCTTTCATTTTCTGAACCTCTTAATCCTAATTAGAGTCACGGGGAGGCTGTTGCCCATCTCAGCTGGGCTGAGGGCAGAGTACACCATGGACAGCTCGCCAGGCTATCAGAGGGCATGCCTCTCACCATGTTGTTAGTAATACTTCTAATCCTCTTTGTATTCCTATTTTTGAATATCCTCATGCCAGAGGCAATTTTCCCCACAAGGGAAATTCTTGTCTCTGTATTTAATCCATCCACAGTGAGCACACACAAAGACTCGGAGCCACACACATTGGGGCACCTGAGGAGCCGTTGGAGGGTTAGGTGTCTTGCGCAAGCACACTTCAGCCATGAAGGTGGAGGAAGGGAAGGTCCTACTTACTTCTCCATCACCAAACATTTTTCCTGCGGGTTCGAGAATCGAACCAGTGACCTTTCGGTCCGTTAGGTGTTAGGCTATGTCTGCCCACTAGGTTAGCTTTAGTCCAAAGCTGATGCTAGACGGCCCTCTTCAGAACAGCATGGGCCCTTCGGTGAATGCTGTCCTGAAATGCCGCTGGCACTGTGAGGAAGTGGCTTGGCATTCCGAAGGAGGCAGTGCCATTTCCGGAAAAAGGCGTCACCGTGTAATAGGACACTGCACCACCTGTCTGGCAGCGGACGCTCATTTCCTCTCTGTGGTGCCACTTTTAGCTACACACTACGGAAAAAAAAGCACCCGCAGATTAAATGTACTGTAGAGTTTATTACACTCATGTCTCTGGCGCAGATTAGCCGTTAGGCATTAATAACCTGATTCCTGAACAATGATTTGTTTATAGCCTGAGACCTGATTTACACCTGATAGACTGCTATATACAGAGAATATTAAAATGGAAAATGTGACAAGGACCGAAGTGTATATCATGTAGAGTGCCAATGAGTTCCTCTGTATCTCGGCTTTCACTGAGTGTCTGCTTTGGCTGACAGGCACTTCCTGAGAGAATGATTTGAAGGGATTTGAGTCATTTGAGTCACATACCAGCTCCAGGAAGAGGTCATCTGAGTGACATGTTGACAGTTCTAATGTGGTGTGGAATAACATCAACAGTGTGATAGTGTACGTACGTGTGTGTGTGTGTGTGTGTGTGTGTGTGTGTGTGTGTTCACTTTTTGTGCTCTACTCATTATTTCTTCATTTTTCTTCATTCATTTTCTGAAGCGCTTAATCCTAATTAGGGTCGCATGGAGGCTGGTACTCATCTCCGCCGACTATTGGCGAGGGCGGAAAGCTCGCTGGGCCATCGCAGCGCAGAAACATGCTGATGGCTATGTGGCCTACTCTTGACAAAAATCAGCAATGGATCTTTTAAACCTCACGTAAGTTATATTGATAAAGGACAGAGGGGGAAATGTATTGACTGATGACGGAAGTGTGCTTGGAAGATGGAAAGAGTACTTTGAAGAGCTGATGAATGAGGAAAATGAGAGAGAAAAAAAGAGTAGAAGAGGTGACCATTGAGGAGCAGGATGTAGCAACGATTAGTAAGGGCGAAGTGAGAAGGGCATTGACGAGGATGAAGAATGGAAAGGCAGTTGGTCCTGATGATATACCTGTGGAGGTATGGCAGTGTCTAGGAGAGGTAGCAGTAATGTTCTGACAGGAACATTCAACAAGGTCCTAGAGAGTGAGCAGATGCTGGAGGAGTGAAGGAGAAGTGTGCTGGTGCCCATTTTTAAGAACAAGGGAGACGTGCAGAGTTGCGGCAACTACAGAGGGATAAAGATGAACCATATGATGAAGTTATGGGAAAGAATAGTGGAAGCTAGACTAAGGGCAGACGTCAGAATTTGTGCGCAACAGTTTGGTTTCATGCCAAGAAAGAGCACCACAGATGCAATGTTTGCTTTAAGGATGTTAATGGAGAAGTACAGAGAAGGTCAAAGGGAACTGCATTGTGCTTTTGTGGATCTGGAAAAAGCATATGACAGGGTGCCAAGAGAAGAACTGTGGTATTGCATGAGGAAGTCTGGAGTGGCAGAGAAGTATGTTAGAGTGGTGCAGGACATGTATGAGAGATGTAAGACAGTGGTGAGGTGTGCTGTCGGTGTGACAGAAGAGTTCAAGGTGGAGGTGGGACTGCATCAAGGGTCAGCTCTGAGCCCCTTCTTGTTCGCTATGGTGATGGACAGGCTGACAGACGAGGTTAGGCAAGAATCTCCATGGACTATGATGTTTGCAGATGACATTGTGATCTGTAGTGAGAGCAGAGAACAAGTGGAGGAAAATGTAGAGAGGTGGAGGTATGCCCTGGAAAGGAGGGGAATGAAGGTTAGCCGCAGAAAATCAGAAAACATGTATGTGAATGAGAAGGACCCAGGAGGAATGGTGATGTTACAGGAGCAGAGATAACGAAGGTGGAGGATTTTAAGTACTTAGGCTGAACAATCCAGAGCAATGGAGAGTGTGGAAAAGAGGTGAAGAAGCGTGTGCAGGCAGGCTGGAATGGTTGGAGAAAAGTGTCCGGTGTGATGTGTGACAGGAGAGTGTCAGCAAGAATGAAAGGAAAAGTGTACAAGACGGTGATGAGGCCAGCGATGTTGTATGGTTTAGAGACAGTGGCCCCGGGGAAAAGACAGGAGGCAGAGCTGGAGGCTGCAGAGATGAAAATGCTGAGGTTCTCTCTGGGAGTAACGAGGATGGATAGGATCAGAAATGAGTATATCAGCGGGACAGCACATGTAAGATATTTTGGAGACAAAGTCAGAGAGGCTAGATTGAGATGGTTTGGACATGTACAGAGGAGGGATAGTGAGTATATTGGTTGGAACTACCAGGCAGAAGGCCTAGAGGAAGGTCAAAGAAGAGATATATGGATGTGGTGAAGGAGGACATGAAGGTCGTTGGAGTCAGAGAAGAAGATGCAGAGGACAGGGTGAGATGGAGGCGGATGATTTGCTGTGGCGACCCCTGAAGGGAGCAGCCGAAAGGAAAAGAAGAAGAAGCAGGGGTGTGTGTGTGTGTGACAACCTGTTGAGAGTGGGGCTTGAACCCCCAACCTTGGAATCAGTGATCTAGCACCTTTACCACCAGGCCAGTCCCAGGCTTGTGGTGTTTCTGTGTGGAGTTTGAATGTTCTCTCTATTCCTGTGTGGGTTTCTCGAGGTACGTGGGTTTTATAGTTCAAAAACATGCACATTATACTAATAGACTGTTCCAAATTTCCCCTAGGTGCAGATATAAGTGTGTTGCACTTTGATGGTTTGGTGAGCTTTTCAGGTTGTACCCCACCTTCCTCCAGTACTGGTTGAGATAGGCTCCAGTTTCCCATGTAACTTGAGTATTATTAAATGGCTCAGCAAATGAACCAAAGAGGGAGTAACTGCATATATACAGGGATCCCTCGCTACTTTGCGCTTCAGTTCATGCGGCTTCAGTGCATTGCGTTTTTTTTTTTTTTAATTTTTAAATTTTTTTATCTTCATCGAATTAAAAAATAAGGAAATTAAGGAAGAATAGGGGAAAATGTCAAGGAAAATGCCACAAAAACAAAACTAATTGTTTTTTTTTTTTTGCAAAAAAAAAAAAAAAAACCCAAAATAAACGTGCGTCTGTATGTGTGTGTATTTATATTTTATGTACATCTTATACATTATTTTTAATGTTGAATTGTTATTATAATCATTTCTAGCATTGACTACGTGTTTGCTGATGTTATATACACATATATTTGTACGTATACATCAGTGTGGGGGGGGGGGGGTCTACTTCACGGAACTCGGTGGTCGCTGGCGGGATCTCGGTCCCAATTACCCACTGAAAGTGAGGGATCCCTTGCATTAGTAATCAGATGGCACATGTGTGCTTCTTTCTCTCAGGTACGGTAACAGCACTAGTACTTATAAAGTACGTGTCGGTGATTATCACACCCTTGTTCCTGAAGAACACGAGGACGAATACAGCGTGGATAGAATCGTCCTCCATCCTCGGTATCGTCCGCAGAGCAACGACTATGACCTTGCTTTGGTACGCTTGATGCAGCATGGAGGTCACAAAGGTGACGGCAAAGAGTGTGTGCAGCGGAGTCACGCAGTACTTCCCGTGTGCTTACCGGAATGGAGGGAAAGAGCACCAAAGGACTCGACTAAGTGCTACATTACTGGCTGGGGAGACACGGGTGAGACATACAGTGCACAACGATAATTATTATTGCATAATATACACTCCTTATAAATATGACATTGTTCAAAGTGCTGCCTGTTTTATAACATACTTACATACTTCATTTTCTGTACCCGCTTAATCCTAATTTGGGTCGCGGGGAGGCTGGTGCCCATCCCAGCCAACTCCGGGCGATGGCAGAGTACACCCTGGACAGCTCGCCAGGCCATCGCAGGTCGGAAACACACTGATGGCTTTGCAGCCTACTCTTGTCGAAAGTCAGCAATGGTTCTTTTACATGCCTCACACCATAGACAGTGAGAGACATGGCCGGCCTTTGATAACCCAGTTAGCTCCACTGGGGGGGACAGCGACAACCTTGTGCAGAGTGGGACTCAAACCCCCAACCTTTGGATCAGCGATCCAGCACCCTATACCACTGGACCACCACTGCCCCCTTATCTAAGTTTAACATTTTATAATAAGTTGTAATTACAGGGATCCCTCGCTACCTCGCGCTTCAATTAATGCGGCTTCAAGTGCATCACGTTTTTTTTTTTAATATTCATCGAAAAAAAAAATAAGGAAATTGCAACACAAAAGCAAGGCCAATGCAAAAAAAAAAAAAAAAATCTCCTAAACAGACAAAACAAAAA
>CM045746.1:10944465-10951965 GCA_024760905.1 Plotosus lineatus
AAAGTGTGCTCCTGTGAGCTCGTCAGTCGTCTATACCGTCCTGTCTGGGGATATCTATATGTCTACTGAGCTTCCATTTCCGCTCAATTCTCTCTCATTATATTAAAATACTTATAAAAAATGTTGTGAGACATTTGTATTTATTTTTAATAACCAAGCATGGTTTGATTCACAGACTATTTTGATCAAAATCATCCGGTGATGTTTTTTGAATTGGAATTGCTTAATCGTATTTAGGTTGCCAGGAGGATGGAACCTATCTCAGCCGACTCTGGGAGAGGGCGGAATAAACTCTGAATAGCTCAAAAGTCTATTATATAGCAAACACACACACACACACACACACACATTTGCACTCACACCTGGGGCAATTTGAAACAGCCAGTTTGCCTAATAGGAGGCACCGAGGTGTAGTTGCCTCACATCAATAAGGTCCTGAGTTTGAGTCTCAGGCTTGATGAGCCATGTCTGTGTGGAGTTTGCATGTTCGACCCGTGCTTGCGTGAGCTTCCTCAGGTTACTACGTTTTTTTTCACACAAGCAGTTGACTGTTCCATTATACCCCTTGGTGTGTGTGATTGGTTGTAAGCACATTGGACCTGTGATGATCTGAGTGAAATGTTCAGGGTGTGGCCCGCCTTTTCTCAGAGTTGGCTTACATAGGCTCCAGACTCCATTTGACCCTAGAAGGGTTAAGCGCTTTGGAAAATTGATACATGGATAACTTGGTTCAAAATATTCTGTGAATCTAAATGCATCGAATCCTGAATCAATTACTGTGGTAAACAAAATATTTGGTGTAAATAAAAATAAATGTCTATATATATAAAATTTCTTCTAGAATTTGGATTTCTGAGTATTGGTTTAAAAGTCTTGAAAAAATGGATTTTACGTACACAATAAAAGAAGAACATGTCCGTACAGTATATTCATGTATCCCAGATAACAACTTAGGAATGTGAACAAATACGTATAAATATTTGCACGTACGACTTTTCTATTATAATGACCTATTGTTTCTTTGTCTTTGTGTTCCATCAGGTCGTACGTACTCAAAAACCTTACAGCAGGCCGCTATCACGATTCTGAGCAAGCGTTACTGTGAGCGTTACTACGGTAACCAGCTGACCAGCCGCATGCTGTGTGCCGGCTCTGCCCTCAGTGGTCGCCATGTGGACAGCTGCCGTGGTGACAGCGGCGGCCCGCTTGTGTGCGAAAGAGCTGGGAGCTGGATTGTGTATGGTGTCACGTCCTGGGGTCACGCATGCCGACTGCAAGACTCTCCGGGGGTGTACACCAAAGTGTCCGCCTTCGTACCCTGGATCGCCAAGGTCACTAGGGAGTAGGAGACGAGATTGATTTTCTTTTTTATTTTGTTAGTTTTAGCACTTTCGATATTGGGCTTTGGTTCAAGGGACCACTCTGCATGCACAAAGGGAACTACAGGGCATGAAATAAACATCGATGAGACTAGATATGCAGTTCACCTCAGTTCATGTTACACATTACAGCTGGCAGTCTTTAAGGTTTCATCACTCTGCCGTCACCAAGACGTGGACATCACTTTAGTGGCGATGGCAAAAATCCCCCCTAGAAAGCTGAGCTGATTTGGAGTGTGTGAACTGTATGACAAACCAAGAACACGGACTTTTAAGGAATCTTCTCATTTAGTGTTACCCTCGACTTGAGTTATTAATACAATTAGCTCATGAAGACGTTTTCACTGAAATCCTAGCAAGCACAATGAATACAAAATTGATCAACATCTAACCAATCAGATTTTAGAATCATAAAGTAATTGTGGAGCTCAGTAAACTGTACCAAAGAAATCTAGCTCTGATAAAGTAAAAATTCAATTAATAACACAATTAAACCTTCATGCAAAGCAGAGATGTGGTGCTTTTTATACATTTTTGATCTATAAATGTTGTTATGGTATAATAGATGATGACAATGTGTTAAATTATGAGGTTAATGGATGTTTAAATTTTCCTATTTTACTCTTTGAACTGACTGTAAACACACGTTTTTGATGATTTTTTTTTTGGCTCACTAGGGTGTCACAGTGTATAGAGACTTCTGATTTAGCTTCCAGTTAAAGCCTCCCAGCGCCCTCACATTGGAACTTTCAGGTGACCAATCAGAGCAGAGTAGGCACAGAAAGAGGATAAATGGGAGGAGGAAGTCAAACATAAAGCCATTTAAGGGGAGGTACATGGAGAAGCAGCTTCCTGTAGAACTGAGGAGTTTTTTTGATTAGGAACTGTATGTTGGTGCCCCACTGGTGTCCAAATTTAAACAAAATAAAGGTCTGAAAATGTATTGTAATATCTGACCTTGGACTGGAATCCCCCCCCGCCGCCGCCGCTTAATTCTCTTAAGACCGTGGGGAGGCTGCAGCATATCTCAGCCAACTCTGGGCGATGGTGAGGTACACCATTACCAGCTCACCAATACATTGCAGAGCAACACACATCTAACCATTCACACCCAGACCTAGCAGAAAATTAGTACAACCAAAAGCCTAATGTGCATGTCTTTGGATTATTTGAGGAAACCCATACAAGCATGGTGAGAAGATGTAAACTCCACACAGAAAGGTCCTTGAACCCATAATCTTCTTGCTGTGAGGTGAAAGCTCCAGTCACTACACCCCTCAGCAAATATGGCAATGTTAAGTTAGCACAGTTAGCTCATATAAACTCAATAATGTCAATCCTTATGCCTAACTTGTAAGAGTGTGTACATTTACAAACAAGGTGGAGTCTAATCATATAATTATAATGTGCTATCCTAGGAATATTAGCACCATAAACTGCCAATCAAAACTGATTTTTGTTCTTTATTTTATTAAATCTCATTCACTAATGGCAATGAAGCCCCGATCTCACTTGGGTGATAACACCCAATAATGCCCACTGTTTATTTTTCCCTATTTTTCCCCCTAATTTAGTTGTATCCAATTCCTACCCATCAGGTATTGCCTTCTCTATTACACGACCACCACTGACCAGGGAGGGACGAAAGCATGATCACACTCCCTCCATGACATGCAATGTAGGCCACCCATCTCTTTTCGGACTGTGAGGCATGTGTATTTGGGGGTGGTTTTACACACTCAGTGGGAAAGCGCTATCCGCCCCCTCGTACGAATGACCTCATAGACATCTACGATTGGCTGGCAATCGCTGTGAATGACCAGGAAGTGAGTGTATGCTGTCCCTCCCTCCCATGAAAGCTCAGCCAAGTAGCTCCAATGGACTTCCGGTCATGGGTGGCTGCAGCATTAACCCGGATTCAAACTTGCTATATCCGAGTTAATATTCAAAGAACCTTGTCAATGCACCACTCGGAGGCCCAATGCCCATGAGTTGTTCAGTTTTTTAGGAGTGAGTATGAGGGATCTGTGACCGATATCTTCGACCATATTGTTGACTGTCACTGACTGTCAACAAGGAATTCACCCATTGTGGACAATCGTTCCATTTTTTTGAAAACTGTTTCCAAATGTTAGATGATTACGCCCAATAATCTGCTAATCGGTGACTGTCGCCAACCATTTTATATACAACCATATTGCTGCCAGATCGTCGTAGTGGGTCACAGATAGACGCAGGTAGTTGTGAACTTGGTTGCATCACATACACAGTTGTGGTTGGTCTGAGAGAGTCACGAACTCGAAAAACCACAGGCAGTCGACAACGAATCACCCAAATAAGATTGAGCCTTTAGTTAAAAAAATTTGTTCCATCATAATTAGGACTTTGTCCACTCTCAGTAATAGAATTTGAAAAACTAATCATCTGGCTTGATGACTTAAAGTCAATATTTACGAATGCGCATTCAGATTTGAGTCGCAAAACAATTTAGGTTTATGTTTTTGGCTCATGATTCAGATGATTCAAATCACTGGTGTGTTTTTCATGCTTGTCAAGTTTGCCAGCTTCTTGAGGCTTGAACATTATTTTGTGTCTGTGCTATGCCACAAACCAGGGGATTGATATACAAGAAAAGAAGTTCCCACCAAAACTGAGTTACCGAGCCGTGTGCATTTTGTTTGTGTATTGTTTCTGCTCGACTGTGTTTTGTTATAAAGGACAGAACACACCGGACTCAGACTCAAATTCATTCCAAAGGTCAGAATTCTTGTTAAAAAAGTTGTAATTATAGTTCTATTTAGTGTCTGATTTTGTTTTCAAGTGATATCTGTGAATATTCAGCCACTTTTAAGATAGGCAAGAAACTTGAAATGGCCGGGCTTCGAAACTTTCGTCACCTTGTCGCTGTTATTTTGCCGTTGTTCATTTCAAACATGAAGTTTAAACAAAGTTTCCTTATTTTAATTCTTTCTCCTATATGTTCACTGAATGCTTTGGCCCATTCAAAGATAGTTTAGGTCAAGGGTCGGGAACCTATGGCTTGCAAGCCAGATGTGGCTCTTTTGATGACTGCATCTGGCTCTCAGAAAAATCAGGTGGCCTTTATTAACAGAATAACTAAAACATAATTTCGCTGCTGTCCTTTAAATAAAAATACAGAAAAAAGCCATCAAATAAAACAAAAACAGCTAAAGAAATCTTACGCATTTCAATCTATACATCTATTTTCAACGCCACTTGTCGCTGTGACGCGCAGCGGAGAGCCAATCCTTTCTGTACTCCAGTGTGTGGGCGGGGCCGATACCTTGAAACTCTAATTTTATTGGATTATATGCAACAGCCTGCGCGAGTTGTTTTTCTGTAAAGAGGTAAATTTCCCTCGTTTTCATCAGCTCAATTTGCACAAAGCCAAGCAGAGCTGGCAAGCAAAACACAAATGGACAGACATGGATAAACTTCAACCTGCAGACCAGCTGACTGCCAAAACTTGGAACGTGCTTCCTGTCACATAAACACTGCAGCGTGAGTCTTGTCGTATTGACCATGTTCGGCTCCACATGCGCACACGAGCAGTCCTTCTCACACGTGAAAAACATCAAGACCAACCTGTGGTCACATTTAACAGATGGAAGCCTAAACACCTGCATGAAGCTGAACCTCATCATGTATCAACCAGACTACAAAGCCATCAGCAAAACCATGCAGCATCAGAACTTGCATTAATAGTAAGAAGTACTTTTCTTATTAATAAATAACTTCATAATGACAATGTTGTTTAAAATAAATTCAGTCTTATTATACTCTCAAATTGTTGGTCTTCTTTTTCAATTTAGTTGTATTCAGTATTAATATATATATATAAATTTATATATATTAAAGAGATTCTTTTTTAAATCCGCTCATTAAAAGCAGGACAAAAATTCAACAGAATTTTTCACTTCTGGTCATTGCGGTAATTTCAACCATTAAATAAACTGATAGAATAAAAAACACAAACTCCATATGAAAACTTTCAACCAAATCTACTAATACTAAACTAATAATGAGAATCATATATATATATATGTACACATACGCCAGTCAGGGGGGTTGATCCTACTCCACGGAAATCGGCGGTCACGCGGGTGTGTGTGTGAGTGTGTGTGTGTGTGTGTGTGTGTCTCCTCTCAGTCCCCATTAACCGGGAAAAGTGAGGGATCCCTGTAGTGCACAAAAGACTGACAGTGTATGACAGTAATTCATTCTGAAATCTTAAAAATTCAACAAAATGCTGTCCTTAATCTTCAGTGTTCTATCTTTGGGACTTTTCACCAATCATCATTGTTCCTTCATAATTTAACTTCCTTTTCTGTACCCGCTTCATCCTAATTAGGGTCACGGGGAGGCTGGTGCCCATCCCAGCCAACTCAGGGTGAGGGCAGAGTACACCCTGGACAGCTCGCCAGGCCATCACAGGGCGGAAACACGCTGACGGCTTTGCAGCTACTCTTGTTGAAAGTCAGCAATGGTTCTTTTACATGCCTCCCACCAAAGACAGTGAGAGACATGGCCGGCCTTTGATAATCCAGTTAGCTGCAGTGGGGGGGGGGGGCAGTGATAACCTTGTGGAGAGTGGGACTCGAACCCCCAACCTTTGGATCAGCGATCCGGCACCTTATACCACTAGACCACCACTGCCCCTGATTAATCTATTGTCACTATAAAATACTATTTTTTACTATTAATTACTATAATTAAATTCTGTTGACATTAAAGACACATGTCCCACCTGCTGAGAAAAACGTTTAGGTATTAATATGTCTCAGTATTATAATCTCTAATTGAAGCTATACCTGTAGTGCATCATGCTAATTTTGCCTTTACTGTGGAATGAAGTCAGAAATTGAGATGCGGTGTGATGTTCACACTGTGTATGACCCGGTGTTTGTATTCTAATTAAACAAAGAACAATTGTATCCATGCCGTGCTTATTTCTCGCACTATGTCTGATTGTATATTATTTTTCAACCCATGATCACATTTTGTTTTCACATTACATTTATGGTTAGAAACACCATCCTTTAGCTGAAAACGATGAAAGCCCCCGAGGATAAAACCTCACTTAAGATGTTTACATACCATGTTCAACCTTTGAATGAACTTTTGGTTTGTGTATTGAATGAACTCAGTCCGTTATGTAATGTTCGTAATTGTAATATTTCTATTCCATATATCAAGTTCTTTGTCTGTATGATGCTTTATGAACTTCACTGTAACAGTGTATTGATGCTGTTAAGAATGTTTCAGAAGTCTTGCTTCTCATTGGTGGAGTGCAGAATAAATAAAATTAACATTTCTTTTAAACTCATGAACATACTGCGCCAATCTGTTGCTCATATAAAATTTGTACATTTTGGGAGAATGTTCACTTTCATAGCTCACGAAAACTTAAAAACATATAAGTTTATAATGTATTGTGAAGAATTTAAACTTCTGTGTAGATCCAAGCTGCCAACCTTCCAAGCTTGAGTTTATTTAACACCGACTTTGCTAGCTCATGAAATTGTTTTTATCTCAAGAAGGAGATCATATTTGCTCTTTTTTTTTGTTGTCGCTAACTTTAGATATTCTTAAGGTTTATATTGTTGTTAATCCTTATATATGTTCAGTGTTCAGTTTATTCTTGAATTGTACTTGCTTATCATCATCTTTGCTGAAGAAAGACCTTTGCTCTCTTCGAGAAAAAGCACAAATATTTTCTCGTTTGGTCACGTGTTACCATCAACTGTAATCTTTTCTTCCATTAGTACATATACACATGTACAGAGATCCCTCACTTTCCGCGGTTAATTGGGACCGAGATTCCGCGAAGTAGGATCGACAACCCCCCCCACCCCCCCCCACCCCCCCGAATGACATATACGTACATGTACATGTGTATATAATATTAATAAATACGAATTCAACACTATAAATGATTATAATAACAATTTAAACATTCAAAAATAATGTATAAGATGTAAATGAAATATAAATACACACACATACAGATGCACACACAGAGATACGCACCTCACACAAAAATGTAAGTAGTTTTGGTCGAATAGGTCGAAGACACAATGAAGCTCGCGTCAATACTCCG
>CM045746.1:10956965-10994465 GCA_024760905.1 Plotosus lineatus
CAACAAACTCTACAGGAAGGATGATCATGTCTCTTTTAATAAGTCACATGAATCAATGCTGTTAAAAGTCTTGTGTACATTCAAGGTAACGACCACCACCAACCAGGAAGCGATGCACAGGCACATTTGTGGCAGGCCACACTTGGAGGCAGAATCTTACAATCAGTGACGATGCCAAACCGAGAGTTTTCGTTTCCTGTTTTGATTCAAGCATTATCCCATGTTTGTGAGGTGAATAATTTTCATTATCCTGAGATAGCGAACCAATCAGATTGGCCCGTTCCCATGTAGTATACTGATATGATTTATTTGCATACGGTGAATGAGAAGTATTGTTTCTAAACAAGCAAAAACACACACATACACATGGAAAAAAAACACAAGGACATGATAGTGTTATTAAAACATATTTCCAGTGTTTAATACATATTTATAATATATTTTGTACAGATTTTCAGGTCTGCTCAACTGAGACAAAAGGAAAAATAAAGAGCAGGAAACATGGAACTCTGGCTTGCACACACACACACACACACACACACACACACAAACACACACACACACACACACACACACACACACACACACACACACACACACACACAGCATTCTTTCCCAGCTCCTTTCCATTCAGTGTTAATTCAGAATAATTGTATTGATTCCCATCGTTTTGTCCATTTAACTTTTACTCTGATTAAGACTCAAACGGTGTGCCTCCATTAACCCGCAGCTGATCCGTGTCCAGTGTAAATACATCTTTGTTTGTTAAAAGAGTTCATATTCAAACGAGAAAATAGAATTCGAGCAGTGGTCCTAGTGATCGAAGGAAAATAAAAAGAAGCTCGAAACGCTTGTGTGTGAAGATGATGAGTTGGAGCAGAGCCATCACTGAGAACTGGGTTTATTCCAGCGACTTACCAAAAACCACTGATTGATTTTTATTAAATAGGATTTAACCGTACTAAATACATGTCCGAAAAACCCGAGAGAGACAGATTACGCATTGGTTTCAAAGAAATTGAAATGTGGCACAATTCTCTTCTTTCCCTGGACTTGGATAAATTCTGAAATAAAAGCAGTTCTTGGTCTTACATCCTTTTTTTGACTTCGTGTTTGACATCCAGGCCTTTAAACTCTCTCTCTCTCTCTCTCTCTCTCTCTCTCACTCTCTCTCTCGCTCGCTCTCTCATTCTGAGTTTCATATATTGCCATTTCCTCTCTTCAGCATCACTCCCACAGTGCAGTTCTTCAGATGCTTCAGCATCAGCTTCTCCCTCTCACTGACCTTCTGTTCAACCATGGACCTTTCTCTTCAAATGCAGTGTCCTTTGTCATCATGACCTTTGACCCCAGGAGTAGCAGGGTCAATGTAATAAATGCTACCTGACCTTTTGTAGCTCCTCACGGAGCCACGCTGGGAGGGGCTGACCGAGTCTGTGAAGAAGCTTCGACAGCTCGATGTTATGATCCCGGTAGAAGCGAGACAGGAACAGACGAGACTGGATAGAGAGAAAGAGAGAGAGAGAGAGAGAGAGAGAGAGAGAGAGAGAGATAGAGAGAACCTTATTAATCAGCCTCGCTCAAGCTGTTATTTAATCAGGTAATCATGTGGCATGAGGTCAATGTATGCATATAGAGATCAAGGCCTTTTATAATATAAAGATTTATGCAATGCTTAAAGGTGGAGCTTTCGATAGATATCCCGAGCCCTGTGCTTCCCAAACTCGTTCTGAAATGAAAGAAGGAAAGGTTAACACTGAGGATTTTTTTTGTTCTGCATCTTTCACTCGCTGACTTGCGTCTTCATTTGTATAAACTGTCTTATTAGCTTAATTACCCGTTTAATGAGTTTGTGTTCTGTGTCACCGAATTTTTTTAACAGTCTCAGACCCACAATAAAAACCTTTAAAATGTAAGTTTAAGTGAGGCAAATATAAAAGGTTTATGTCGAAAAATATGACATATACACTGCAGAATGTGTGAATGTGTGCGTTCAGTTCAGTTCTTTGATTCATCTCACTGAACTTGGTGTGTTTTTTGCCCGAACCATAGACAGGATGATGTGACGAATGTCTGTGTTTATTGTTTCACCAATGAACATTACGACAAAAATTGGGTGTGTATGGAAAGCCTGACACAGGGCAGCCATTGAAGTCATGCTCTATGCCTATAGGGCTTCGTTCAGGAGCTCGGTGACCAGAGCTGGACAAAAAGTCTCAGAAAAATCGCCCAACGGGAGGCATCTCAGAATGCACTACACTTCGAATCTGATCTCACAGCTGACACAGTGTCAACAAAACTGGCAAAACAGCAAATTTCTGTCCTGGATAGTCACTTTGCATATACAGGGATCCCTCGCTACTTCGCGTTTCAATTCATGTGGCTTCACTGCATCACGTTTTTTTTTTTTTAAATATTCATCGGAAATTAAGGAAGACTAGGGGAAGAAGTTAAGGAGAATGCCACAAAACAAGGCCAATTATGCAAAAAAAAAAAAAACCCAAACAAACAAAAACAACAACAAAAAAAACCAACAACCCAAAACCCCCCATGAAAACTACTTACATTTTTACGTGAGGTGCGCATCTGAGTGCGTGCACGTGCATCTGTGTCCACGCGTGTGCGCGTCTGTATGTGTGTATGTGTGTGAGAATCAGGTTTGATTCTCCCCCCTCCCCCTCTGCACCCCTCCCCATTCCCCTCCCCTCTTCACACGTCTCCAGACCAGCTGACACCTCCCCCCTCCCCAGGCCAACTTCACTCGACTGCTACAGCCCGACAGACACATCCCCTCCCTCTGCAGCCCACCCCAGCCCCCTCTCCCTCACATCAGACCAGGTGAGGAGACAGCTGAGGCGACTAAATCAGAGGAAATCTGAAGGACCTGATGGCATCAGTCCCAGGCTGCTGAGGACCTGCGCAGACCAGCTCTGTGTGGTACTATGCTACCTGTACAACCTGAGCCTCAGCCTGGAGAAGGTTCCAGTCCTCTGGAAGACCTCCTGTGTGGTTCCGGTTCCCAAAACAGCACAAGCGAAGGAACCAGCCCACTACAGACCTGTCGCCTGACCTCCCACCTCATTAAGATCATGGAAAGGCTCCTCCTTGAACACCTCCGCTCTATGGTGAGCCCCACCTAGACCCGCTGCAGTTTGCCTACAGGCCCAACATCGGAGTAGAAGACGCCGTCATCTACCTTCTGCAGCGGGCACTCACCCACCTGGAGATCGCCCGGCAGCACTGTGAGGGTCATGTTCTTTGACTTCTCCAGCGCCTTCAACACCATCAGGCCAGCGCGCCTGCGGGAAGCTGGAGGACGTGGGAGTGGACGGGCATCTTGATGCCTGGATTATTGACTACCTTACTAACCGTCCACAGAACGTGCGGCTGCGCGGCTGTAAGTCAAAGGTGGTAGTCTGTAGCACGGGGGCACCGCAGGGCACCGTCCTCTCACCCTTCCTTTTTAACATCTATACCTCGGACTTCATATATAACACAAACAGCTGCCACCTCCAGAAGTTCTCGGACGACTCCGCCATCGTGGGCCGTGTGTCAGAGGGGAACGAGCTGGAGTACCGGTCGGTCATCGTCGACTTCGTGGACTGGTGTGAGCGCAACCACCTGTGCTTGAACACTAGGAAGGCGAAGGAGATGGTGGTCGACTTCAGGAGAAGCACTCAAACACACACACACACACATTTACTAGTGAACATCCAGGGACAGGACATTGAGACAGTGGACAGTTTCAAGTACCTGGGTGTTCACCTTAACAATAAACTGGACTGGTCCCACAACACCAACGCCCTGTACAAGAAGGGCCAGAGTCGCCTCCACCTTCTGAGGAGACTCAGGTCCTTCGGCATATGCAGACCTCTGCTCAGGACATTTTATGACTCTGTGGTAGCCTCTGCAATCCTCTACGCTGCCATCTGCTGGGCCCCGGGCAGCACAGAGCGGGACAGAAAGAGACTGAACAAGCTGGTCAGGAGGGCCAGCTCTGTCCTCGGCTGCCCACTGGACTCTGTGGAGGAGGTGAGTGAGAGGAGGATGGTAGCAAAGCTCACATCCATCCTGTCCAACATCTATCACCCACTGCACCAGACTGTAGAGGAGCTAAGCAGCTCCTTCAGTGGACGACTGAGGCATCCTCAGTGCAGGAAGGAGCGCTACCGCAGGTCGTTCATTCCCACCGCTGTCAGACTGTACAACGCCACTTTGTAACTGTCTGTGAAAATACCGGTTATGTGCAATAAAAACCCCGTGCACTTTAATCAACCACATCTACCCCACTGACTGTGAACCATATCAACCACATCTACTCTGCACTCAGATACATTACACTTTAATATAGGCCAGTCTATAAAGTTGCTCCATTCTTTTCTTTTCTTTTATTGTTTAGTAATTTATACTATTTATGTATCTATTTATTTATTTATTTACTTATATAATATATATGTATGTGTGTATGTTCGTACTTGTATCTATTTTTGCACCCCCTACTGATAGTACCTCAAGAGCCTGTAACAGTGAATTTCTCCATTGTGAGATTAATAAAGCTGTATCTTATCTTATCTTATCTTATATTTTAATTACATCTTATACATTATGTTTTGAATGTTTAATTGTTATTATAAGCATTTACAGCGGTGAATGTGTTTATTGATATTATATACACATATACATGTACGTATATGTCAGACGGGGGGTGTGGGGGTGGGTGTTGATCCTACTTCGCGGAATTTGGCAGTTGCAGGGGGATCTTGGTCCTAATTAACCGCGGAAAGTGAGGGATCCCTGTATAGTATTAATATACCTGAATCAAGTAAAATATAATGCAACATAACATTACAACACCTGGTAAAGACAAAACCTCTACATATTTCAAAGGAAATAAATTATAATCAATATATTATTGAGTTTTGGGTGAATACTGAAATTTTTTCTTGTTTTGTAAATTCTCAGTTGTTGACACATTGTTGTGAATTTTAGCATTGTATTATTAATGCTATAAATAACAGCTGCTAAACCCTGGTGCTGTTTCACACCTTGTTGTGAACAGTTTTATCCATTGCTTATGAAACTCTCTCTCTCTCTCTCTCTCTCTCTCTCTCTCTCTCTGTAATAAATTACTCATGGTTTGGTGTGTGACTATACGAGCTGCTGATTGTCATGTAGAAATCAGCATCTGAGACAGTAACGAATGAGAGCCAGAGAAACGGAAGGACAGAGAGAAATGAGAGAAGGATGAGTGCGAAATGAGGAAAAATAAATGAGAGATGAACAGACAGATGGGCTTTATATCACCGCTGCTGCTTCAGCATACACACACACACACACACACACAAACACAGACACACACACATACACAAACACAGACACACACACACACATTCATTTTCATAGATTTCATTCATTTTCGGAACTGTTTAATCCTAATTAGGATCACAGGGAGGCTGGTGCCCATCTCAGCCGAGTCTGGGCAAGAGCGTAGTACACCCTGGACAGCTCGCCAGGCCATCGCAGGGCCAACACTCACACCCACCCACCTAGGCCTGTGGGAGGAAACCCACGCAAGCATGGGGAGAACATGCAAACGCCACATAGAAACTCCCGAGCTGGGAATCGAACCCACAGGACCTTCTAGCTGTGAGGCAGACATGCTAACCACTACACCACCATGCCGCCAGATACTAGATTTTTAAAATTTTTGATATTTTTGAAAGGTCAAAGCCGATGTGTAAACATTGATTTTAATAATAGTAATGTCTATGAGTAAAGAGTGCCATTTTGGATTTCTTTACACACACACACACACACACACACACACACACGCACGCACACATGCACACACACAGCACAGTACCCTCTATCCTCCCCACAGCATGAAAACATGCAGTAACTTCGGGGTGTGTAGGATTACATGTGCGAGGTGGACGGCGGATCTTTGAAAATCGATTTTGGTTTATATAACAAGCTGGAAGGGGTTTTATGTAAGTCCGTCGTGTAATTTCCTGTGTGGATTCTCTCCATGTAAAACACCACACAGCTTGCTGGCTAAGCAACGGCTTCAGACATAAGCATCTTCACCATTAGATCACCAGGGGGCGCTGCAGCTTTTGCCTACAGTTTAATTTAGAGGAAATTAAAAAAAACCTAATAAAATAAAAAAAATGGATCAAGACTCTCTGGCTGTAAATTCCTTAAATTTCAATAATTATTACTTTACCCTTTACAATTAAAAACAAATTAAATACCCACCCATGTCATTTCCACTCCCACTTACACAGTGTTGATATACTGTAACTCGAGTTAGCATCAGAAAGCATTGTAATGATAAATGCAGTCACTGGGTGTTTTTCCTTCTCCTAATAAGAGTAAACATGCATTACAGAGACCTCGGCTTGAATTCTCTTCTGATATACTGCTTACAATTTTTGAAATATATCACCACGTTAACATTTAATTTCTTACGATGTTAAAATTGTCGGTGTGTCCGAGATTTCGTTGCATTAAACATCATAACATTGAAATTATGCTAACTGGTGTTGAAACACTTCTGCTGTTTTTATACACATTCATTCATCTTCTACGCCACTTAATCCTAATTAGGAGCCACGGGGAGGCTGGTGCCCATCTCAGTCGACTCTGGGTGAGGGCGTGATGCACCCTGAACAACTCACTAGAGCATTGCAGGGTAAACACATATAAAACTATTTACAATCAGGGATGAGAACAGGCCTTTATGGAAAAGGAGGAAAAATTGGCAGGGGTCAAGGAGGCCGCCGAGAGTGGAGGCAGCGCCCCTGCTGGGGAGTTCAGGGAGGCGAAGCCCCCCCAAAAGTTTGGGGTTATACTTACAAAAAGGAGCTTAATTGATGTATCCTGGAAGGAATATTTTTAAAGAGAACTTTATGAAAAATAATATGATAAAATATTTTACTTCACCTTTTTCTTGTTGATTAGACAAGTGACCAAAGAGTATAAGCCATGTTTCGCTGCCTCTATCCCTCAACTAGTACATTTGTACAGTAGGGGTCTCCCACATGTGTTTCATGTATGATCAGCAAGTGAAAAATGGTTCTGTATTCAATAAAAGTAAATCACATGTTATAAGCTCGGTGCTGATTGACCCATCACCAGTTGAGCTAATCTTTACTGTTTTCTCCAGCCATGCCCATCTAAATTTATTCTTAACGCTCTGGTCTAGTTCCTTGACGAGATGCTCATCCTTGAGCTCAATAACTTTAAACGCTGGCATTTTCATAAACAAACACACATTTGACTAAATTTAAGACATACTGCAGTCAGAAACACATTTTTGTGGTTGGTGTTGCTGAAGACATACACTTCCAAAATCTCGTGCGGAAATACTTTGTTACAGGAGAATTCCCATATAAACAAGCTCGTGGTTGGACAGTACGTTTGACCTTGTTTCTGAACAACCAATCGCTGCTTTTCTTGCTTCTTCGACGTCAAAATTCACCAGATGCTGCTCGATCACGTCTGTTGATGATCTGACATTTGCTCTCTGTGCCACGGGCCCACGGCAAGATGACCAGACTTGCATGTCATATTACAATGCCTGACACGTGCAATAAACCAGAACCAGCTGTGTTTCACTCCAATAGGCGATATCAACAACCATGCAGATAAACAAAACGAGGGTAGCACTTCGCGTATTTGGATTTGGATATAATATGACCAGATGACCAGTGATGACTGCACTACCCCCCCCCCCATATTTTTACACCGGATTTGCATCGATCTCAAAAATTACCCATTTGACTTACAAAAAGCCGAAAATCCGCCGATTGGTGGAAAATTCCCATCCCTGACTATTCATACACCCAGGGGTGATTTGGAACAGTTATTAGCATACTTTGCATGTTTTGAACTGTTGGAGGAAACCGGTGAACCCAGAGGTAACCCACACAAGGACAAGTGCAACAATTTCTGTTTATAATAATAATAATAATAATAATAATAATAATAATAATTATTATTATTATTGTTTAATGTTGACCAATTGGAATGAGTGGCATTTGGAAATTAAAGTCTTTCTCCTTCGTTCCACTTAATCAGAGAGCCAACACACGTAATTTCATATTGGCGTAGACCAAATCATTCATTCATCCTGAGCCGCAGCTGTCTTTTCTGTTGGGCTCTGTTTGTTCGTTTAAATAGTACATAATTGTAATTTATTACTAAAACAAATCACAACAATAATAATGAGTGAGTAAAATAATTTGTTATTAATATTCATCATTCATTCATTTTATGAACTGTTTAATCATAATGAGGGTTGTGGGGAGGCGGGTGCCCACCTCAGCCAACTCTGGGTGAGGGCAGAGTAAACCCTGGACAGCTCACCAAGCAGGGCAGAAGCACACTGACGTTGCTATGCAGCTACTCTTGTCAAAAGTCAGAAATGGTTCTTTTACATGAACCTTTAACTGCAGACAATGTAGACATCTGATAACCCAGTTAGCTGCACTGGGGGACAGTGACAACCTGTTGAGAGTGGGTCTTGAACCCCCAACCTTAGGATCATTGATAAAGCACCTTTACCGCCAGGCCATCACTGCCCCATTTCCTGAACTGTTTAGTCCTAATTAGGGTTGAGGGGAGGCATCTGACTCTGGGCGAGAGTGGAGTACACCCTGGTCAGCTTGCCAAGCCATTGCATTTTAATTAAATATATACAATATTATTTTATTTCTATTTTTTTTAGAATAATTATCATTACTTTTTCAGCCGTGAGGGGGGGCACAAGCCAGTGCTCACCCTCACGCCGGTCCCAAGCCCCGATAAATGCAGAGGGTTGCGACAGGAAGGGCATTCGGCTTAAAACTTCTGCCAAAATTCTCATGCAAATGATCAAAATGAAATTCATACCGGACCGATCGAGGCCCGGGTTAACAACAACCGTCATCAGTGCTGTTAACCCACAGGGTGCTGCTGGTGGAAATTGGACTACTGTTGGTCGAAGAAGGAGAGGCGGGAGGCGTGTCCGTAGGCGGAGAGAGAAGACGAAAGGCATGAGTCTAGGACGAAGAGTAGGGACTTTGAATGTTGGAACTATGAAAGAAAAAGCTAGAGAGCTGGCTGACATGATGCAGATGAGGAAGGTGGACATACTGGGTGTTCAGGAGACCAGGTGGAAAGGTAGCAAGGCTACGAGCTTAGGAGAAGGGTTTAAGCTGTTTTATCATGATGTGGATGGGAAGAGAATAGACTACATCTTGTGTTGGCGATGTAATTTGAAGAAAGTCAGTGACTGCAAAGTAATAGTGGGTGAGAGTGTTGCCAAACAGCATAGGATGGTGGTGTGCAGGATGACGCTGATGGTGAGGAAGGTGAAAAAGGCAAAGGCAAAAGAAGGAAAACTGAAAAAGGAAGAGTGTCGTGTTGTCTTGAAGGAGGAGTTGAAACAGGCTTTAGGTAGTCAGGAAGTGCTTCCAGATGACTGGACAACCACAGCCAATGTGATCAGGGAGACAGGTAGAAGAGTACTTGGTGTGTCCTCTGGAAGGAAAGTAGATAAGGAGACTTGGTGGTCGAATGAGGAAGTGCAGAAGTGTGTACAAAAGAAGAGGTTATTTAAGAAGAAGTGGGACATAGAGAGGACTGAAGAGAGTAAACAGGAGTACAAGGAGACACAGCGTAAGGCGAAGGTAGCGGTGTCAAAGGCCAAACAGTATGATGACTTGTATGATAGGTTGGACAGTAAGGAGGGAGAAAATGATTTATACAGGTTGGCACAGCAGAGAAATAGAGATGGGAAAGACGTGCAGAAAGTTAGA
This sequence comes from Plotosus lineatus, assembly GCA_024760905.1. Lineage (NCBI taxonomy): Eukaryota > Metazoa > Chordata > Actinopteri > Siluriformes > Plotosidae > Plotosus > Plotosus lineatus. The sequence goes on from CM045746.1 coordinate 10,966,769, forward strand.
GTCATAAAGGACCGAGAGGGAAATGTATTGACTGATGACAGAAGTGTGCTGGGAACCTGGAAAGAGTACTTTGAAGAGCTGATGAATGAAGAAAATGAGAGCGATAAAAGGGTAGAAGAGGTGACTGTTGAGGACCAGGAAGTAGGAAAGATTAGTAAGGGAGAAGTGAGGAGGGCATCGAAGAGGATGAAGAGTGGAAAGGCAGTTGGTCCTGATGACATACCGGTGGAGGTATGGAAGTGTCTAGGGGAGGTAGCAGTAGATTTTCTGACAAGAACATTCAACAGGGTCTTAGAAAGTGAGCAGATGTGGGAGGAATGGCCAAACGATGAAGTTATGGGAAAGAATAATGGAAGCTAGACTATGGGCAGAGGTCAACATTTGTGAACAACAGTTTGGTTTCATGCCAAGAAAGAGCACCACAGATGCAGTGTTTGCTTTGAGGATATTAATAGAGAAGTACAGAGAAGGTCAGAGGGAGCTGCATTGTGCCTTTGTGGATCTGGAGAAAGCATATGACAGGGTGCCGAGAGAAGAACTGTGGTATTGTACGAGGAAGTCTGGAGTGGCAGAGAAGTATGTTAGAGTGGTGCAGGACATGTCTGAGAGATGTAAGACAGTGGTGAGGTGTGCTGTCGGTGTAACAGAAGAGTTCAAGGTGGAGGTGGGACTGCATCAAGGGTCAGCTCTGAGCCCCTTCTTGTTTGCTATGGTGATGGACAGGCTGACAGACGAGGTTAGACAAGAATCTCCAAGGACTATGATGTTTTCAGATTACATCGTGATCTGTAGTGAGAGCAGAGAACAAGTGGAGGAAAATCTAGAGAGGTGGAGCTATGCCCTGGAAAGGAGAGGAATGAAGGTAAACCTCAGTAAGACAGAATACATGTGTGTGAACGGGAAGGACCCAAGAGGAATGGTTAGGTTACAGGGGGCAGAGATAAAGAAGGTGGAGGCTTTTAAGTACTTCGGCTCAACAATCCAGAGCAATGGAAAGTGTGGAAAAGAGGTGAAGAAGCGTGTGCAGGCAGGTTGGAATGGACGGAGAAAAGTGTCCGGTGTGATGTGTGATTGGAGAGTATCAGCAAGAATGGAGGGAAAAGTGTACAAGACGGTGATGAGGCCAGCGATGTTGTATGGTTTAGAAACAGTGGCCCTGAGGAAAAGACAAAATGCAGAGCTGGAGGTAGCAGAGATGTTGAGGTTCTCCCTGGGAGTAACGAGGATGGATAGGATCAGGAATGAGTACATCGGAGGGACAGCACATTTAAGATGTTTTGGAGACAAAGTCAGAGAGGCTAGATTGAGATGGTTTGGACGTGTACAGAGGAGGGATAGTGAGTATATTGGCAGTAGGATGCTGAGGTTGGAACCACCAGGCAGAAGGCCCAGAGGAAGACCAAAGAGAAGATATGGATGCGGTGAAGGAGGACATGAAGGTAGTTGGAGTAAGAGTAGAAGATGCAGAGGATAAGGTGCGATGGAGGCAGATCATTTGCTGTGGCGACCCCTGAAGGGAACAGCCGAAAGGAAAAGAAGAAGATTACTTTTTCAGATTTTAGAATAAAAATTACCTCACTGCATTGCACTCAGAGCTAGATATGAGTTTGTGTATAAAGTCAATTCAGAATTGTATTAAAACAGCTTGCTACTCAGTAACAAAAAAAAAAAAAAAAAAAAAAATCAATACCGGCCATCTGCCATTCTAACAGCAATAACACAGTTCAAATATCATTTTTAATATGCTTTTTATATCAATATTTAGTAGAATTCATTATTTGCAGATGGAGAATGTCTTCAGGTGATCAAGCCTCATATATATTCCATTTAAATTTCTATCTAAAAGTGGACATACAGATGAGTCTTAATTCAGGACTGAGTGTTCAGGGTGAAGCGCTTTCTCCATCACATTATATCACACGGCACAAATGAGCTCCTGGCGCTCTTCCAGATTTTCTATGAAACTGGGGGAAATGAGGCTGATCCGTTGTACTCGCTGCTCATAAAAGAAGGAAATAATGTCTGTATAATTGGGCTATAAACAACGACCAATATTCAAAACTGCCGATGTATCATTTCTTATTTAGAGAAGTGCATATCCCTCATCTTATTTTGTAGATATGTTGTGTAGATTATCCTGCCGCACGTGAGGTGTAAGAATAATCGATGGAGTCAAAGGCGGGTGGAGTGGTGAGTTATTTTTACCGCGCGGTCGTTTTAATCCCTGTGCGGGTTGTTACTATAGAAACGTGACCATATTAGAACAATGTAAACAAATAAATCTAAGATTTATTTAGCAGCTGAATCTAATTGATGAGCCGGTGTTTATATAAAATCGAAAATCAGAAGTTATTTGAGTGTATGACATAACTTCTGCAAGAATGAATGGCACATGCTGGCAACATAACTAAAAATTTCAAATTAAAAAAGTAGCAATATGGTCAAGGAATGTTTTAAATAACACCAAGTACAGTACTATAGTATTACCTTTACCAAGAAGGTTGTGTTTTTGTCAATGTTGATTTGTTTGTTTGTTTGTTAGATAACTCTTCCAGGAGGTTATGGTTTAAATTGGGTTGGCTTTTTTGTTTATTAGTCTGTTTGTTTGTTTGTTTATGTACATCATTCCTCAAAAGGTTTTGACTGAAATTCCTCTCTGGACTAGGGTGCGGTACATGTGACAAACCATTACATTTTTGTAAGTGATCCAAGAAAAAAAAAAATAGAGAAATTCTGTAAAAATCCAGCAACACGAGAAAATGTTCATCAGATGCCCTCTAGGGGAGACATTTCATTATAACTGTGCCAAGTTATAACACCTGTGGGCTTAGTCAGAGTTTAAAGGTTAATCAATGCATTGATACCATTACCACCATAGTTCATTTGTACTTGATGGTTGCACCTTGTTCTCTACAAATACCCTTTAGTTTGTTTGTTTTTTTTTGTGAGCAATTGAATGCAAGTTATGAATGTATTTTGAAGAATTTCTTTGGGGGGGGGGGTCGCAAATAACAGCTAACATTAGATTTTTCAGACGTTCCTGATCAGATTCTGGACACAGGAAATTTAATAGGCATCTTTAAAAAACTTTTCAGTGTTTTATTATGAAAGGCCCAGCAGGGAGTGCAGTCTACATTCCATTTTTTCCAGCTTGGCAGAGGTTTGCGCACTCTGGGTGTTTGTAGTTATAAAAATAAACTATAAAGGAAAATTTCCTCTTTTAGTATTTCTCCACAAGATTTCTTTCTGATAAAGAAACCAGTAAGTTATTTTTATAATGAGATAATATTGAAGGTTCATCGTTCCTTTTCTGTAGCTGCTTAATCCTAATTAGGGTCGCGGGGAGGCTGGCGCCCATCCCAGTCGACTCCGGGCGAGAGCAGAGTACACCCTGGACAGCTCGCCAGGCCATCACAGGGCGGAAACACGCTAATGGCCATGTAGCTACTCTTGTCGAAAGTCAGCAATGGTTCTTTTACATGAACCTCTCACCATAGACAGTGAGAGACATGGCCGGTCTTTGATAACCCAGTTCGCTGCACTGGGTGGACAGCAGTGACAACTCATTGAGAGTGGGGCTTCAACCCCCAACCTTAGCATCAGCAATCCAGCACTGTTACCACCAAGCCACCATTGGCCCTAATAGCGAAGGTTTTACTATGAATCATTCTGGTTCATTTAAGGTGATGTAGCTGACATACATGAGAGAAAAATACAGCAACAACTCAAAAAAAATTTTCTTTCAATGTAATTCTCGATAATTATGAAACAGGTTTAAGGAGCACAGTTTCAGCCCTTCAAGTCCCTCAGCCCTTTTTTAAACCTCTGCCAAGGAAGTTATCTTTAACCTGCAGTTTGTATGCTTGTTAGCACGATTGCACAAAACATTATACATGAATTTTAATGAAATTTCAACCAGAGTTGGGGATTTGGCAAGAAAAAAAATAAATAAATAAAAAAATAAAAAGACTCCATTATCTTTTGGAGATTATCTGTATCAAATTCAGGATTAAGGAATTTTTAAAACGATTCTTTAAAAAAGAGATTTTGGCTCATATGTGAGACTGATCGACTTGGTGGAGGATTTGCTCTCCGAATGCTCTTGTTTTGTTTTGTTTTTTCTCTTCAATCAGACATGAAACCAAACTAAATAGTACAAAGCTCTAAAGTTTCCCTGAGGTTGATTCAAGACTGAGCAGATTAATAGATGTACACAGTGCTTCTAATCATTTCTTTTTATTTCTCTTTACCTCAGAATCCATAGGAGGATATTTACGACCTTTGCTTTTGCCCAGACACTTAGTTTTGCCTCCATCCAGCAGCTGACACCAAAAACCCTTCTGAGGATCAAATCTTTGGAGACAGAAATAGGGAGAGAGAGAGAGAGAGAGAGAGAGAGAGAGAGAGAAAGAAATGAGGGATGAGAACTCAATCATGTCATTTCGAAAAGTAAATCCACCTCATAAAAACAGACACACACACACACACACACACACACACACACACAGACGGAGTGAGGCTGACAGATGTCGGGCGTAACCTTGTCTGGCTGTCACAGGCGACACGGTTGGGTTTGATAAACACAGCGTGGGGGGTGCGGGGGTGTGATGGGAAGTGTGGGCCGGGGTGTTAATTAGTCTACTGCCTGAGCTGTAAACACAGATTACATGTCAACGTTTGAACTAAAGTACAGTACAAACACCCCAAAGCACAATCGATCCTGCCAACACACATTTTCCTCACACACACTCAGTTATATATTCACACACACATGTCTCCCTTCTACTTTTTTCTTTTTTGGTTTAAAATGTCCTACAGGCTCTAAATGTAAGTCGAGATCCACACTGGGGTTTTTCTTCTCTCTCTCTCTCACACACACACACACACACACACACACACACAAACACACACACACACACACACACACACACAACTGTTTTCTTCCTCTTAATTCTAGTAGCAGTTCCACCCGTTTGTGAAATGTTCATTGATAATGTTGTATGAAAATAATCATGATGTTTATTCAGCCTTACCGTATTTTTATTATACAGCTCATACTGAATGCCTTAGTGATTATAAAAATATTAAACGGTATTAATTTTCGAAACAAACACATCAGCATTTCCTGCATGAAGAAAACAGACACTTCTTATTAGGAGCTGGAAGGGATATAAAGAAAGGAAAGGACGGAACAGCGGAAAGAGAGAAGGACAGCCCTGGGGTGTGCACGTGCGATGCCTGAGAATTGAGAGCTGATAGGCCACCTGTGAAGCCTGTTGTAACATTAAAGGTGACCATTTACGTGAAGTGGTGTATTTTATCTTCTGTTATTTGTTCATTTTGACAGAATACAAAGGTGTTGGTTTAAAACCACCTCTGATTGCCCCTGTGCTTAGTAGCACTTATTCACCTTCTTTACATCTTGTTTTGGTTCTACGTTTACAAACCGAAACAATAACAATACTGTGTAAACAAAGAAACAATCTTTCCGAATGATTTTCTCACTACTTCTATCTTCTGTGTCTGTGCTGATGGCCACCATTTTTGTTATGATGATAGATCTACAGTGCACGCTTGCATTAAGATATTGATGCTTTCTAAAATCATTGTGGCCGCTGCAGGGGTCATTGACACTCATGTACAGTAAGCAAATGGTTTTAGATAGCCATTGTTACCAATTCCCATTTTATTTCTAAAAGCTAACACTGTATTTCATTTTTATTTAAAATATCTGGGAAGAGAATGGGACCCTTTAAAGAGTTGCGGTCACAGTTAGTACGCATGCTCTGCTTTGTAAAGGTCCAAATTGGTAAACATATTAATATTAAACTTAAGCATATGTGAAACTACAGGCAGTAACATAGTTCACATCTGACCTTAAGAATGTTTACATAAATATTAGTGCAATAAAGTGTAGAAATTTGTAATTCTACAAACTAGAATCACACCAGAGTGGTACCTCACACTTTTACTTTTCTTACCGCGTTTTGTTTTTGTTAGTGCTTTGTATTCCATAGTCCATCCATGTATCCTCTCAAACTGAAATTATTAGCAGCATTTGTTTCTTTGTTCGCTTTTTCTTTTTTGGATTTTTAAAAAAATTTCTTTCTTTTGGCTTTTTCCCTGGGAGTCGCCACAGTAAATCATCTGATTCGCACGTTTGATTTGGCAGAGGTTTTTACGTCGGATGCCCTTCCTGTCACAACCCTTTTAGCGAGGGACAGAAACACGCTGACGGCTTTGCAGCTACTCTTTACGAAAGTCAGCAATGGTTCTTTTACATGAACCTCTCACCATAGACAGTGAGAGACATGGCCAGCCTTTGATAACCCAGTTAGCTGCACTGGGGGGGACAGTGACAACCCAGTGGGGACTCGAACTCCCAACCTTCGGATCAGCGATCCTGCGCCCTATCCACGAGACCACCACTGTTTTTTTAATATACTGTATTATTATAAAGATTTTTTTAATTCTGTCTTCCTTTCGGCTTTTTCCCGTTTACTCGGGAGTCGCCACAGCAAATCATCTGATTCGCACGTTTGATTTGGCAGAGGTTTTTATGTCGGATGCCCTTCCTGTCACAACCCTTTTCAGCAAGGGACAGAAACACGCTGACGACTTTGCAGCTACTCTTTACGAAAGTCAGCAATGGTTCTTTTACATGAACCTCTCACCATAGACAGTGAGAGACATGGCCCGCCTTTGATAACCCAGTTAGCTGCACCGGGGGGGGGCAGTGACAACCCTGTGGAGAGTGGGACTCGAACCCCCAACCCCAATACCACTAGACCACCACTGCCCCTTTAAAGATTTTTTTTTTAATATACTGTATTCATCCTGTAGGGGAAACTCTTGCATTTAACTCATGCAAAGTGAGTACACACATAAACATTGAGCACACCCACTTGAAGCAGTGGGCTGCTGATACACACACATTGGGGATGCCCGCAGAGTAATTGGGGGTTAGGTGTCTTGGTCAATGGCAATCTGCCATTTATGTGGAGGAAGGGAAGGTCATACTGAAGGAGATCTGGATCATGATGTGGATACTGGAATTTATTAGAGGCTTTTTTGCTGTTAGGGGCGGTTCAACATTTTCAATATTTTCCCAAGCGTACAGAGAGTACTCTTTTTTTGACCCCTAGAAAGTATACAAACAAATGTTGATGATCTCTCGGCAGGATTTTTAAATAAGATATTAAACAAAACAATGGTCAAACCTCTTTTATAAAACAAATCAATGTATTTCCTTCATCAATACCTCTTTTATACACCAGTCAAATAATAATGAAATCAATAAAAAATATATATACTTTTAAAGAATTCTTTTTAATGACACCTGCTTTAATATTAATATTAAGGCATTTGGTTTGAATAATAAAAATGACATTGTTTTGAATAATATTATTAATCTGACCGGGGGAGGGGAGGGGGGTGCGCACATCTCGGTTGACCGGAGCCTAAGCCTTAAAGGGGAAATGAAATGGCGACTAAATAAGTTGTCGGTAGCTTAAGTATAGTTTACTGAAGAGATTGTGGCTTAAATTTTATAGCATAAATAAACCATTGCACACACAGCGGTTTTGTTTTATGTTCTCGGACAAATTATCGACCTGAAAGCCGCCATTGCTAAGTGCCCGCCTACACAAAGTTACCGTGACGTCACTCAGTTGGTACAAATTACCACATGAAATATAGTGCATGCATGTCACAGCATATTATAGGATATAAACAACATGGAATCTCACAACAACACGCACAGTTTTTCAGCAGAAGACGATTCATCTATTACTCTCAGAAGACGAATCAAATATTATAGTTCAACCAAAAACATTCTCAAATATATTTCAAACGACATCTGCAAGTACATGTGCTAAATACATTTACAAATTGAGCTAAAGTTATTTATCTGTTCCAAGGCACAAACAAATATTAATCCATATTTACAGCACAAAAACATACTATTAATTTTATAAAAGAACTGAGCATTAGGCTGCAGATACAGGCTGGATGGCTTATGATTATTTTAGCCATTCATTCTCTGTGCGTCCATGTTTGTGTTAAACACATGTGCAGGAGCCGGAGGCGGGACTAACAAACTGCGCTTTATTCTCACACTCGCAATTTGTTTGATTGACAGTGTTCAGCTATTATTGCTTACTGATAATATTATGTTTGTTGATTGGTCAGCTCGGGCGTGCACATGCGCAGTGCCCGTTACATGTCAACTTCCGGTTTACTTCCTGCCTCTAGTTATGCGGAACTTATCTCCGACTTTCTCTTCAATAACAGTCATTAAGTTTATTTATAAGATTGTGAATACACATCATTTCTTGTCCGAGCAAAACTCAACTCCTGCTGTGGGGCGAGGGGGGGGGGGGGGGGGTGCCCGTGCACCCTGTGCACCCCCCCTCCCCAGCCTACGCCCTTGATCAGCTGCCTTCTGATGTTTCAGCAGCTGATACTGGGTTTGGATTGTATTCATTGCAGACTTTGCAGATATGCAACACCGCAGGTGGTTGGCGAATCGCACATTGAGAGTTTCAAACGTACACGCACAAAAACAAAACAAAACAAAAAATAAATAAATAAAAATTCACGAGCGCATGTATTATTGTTGATCGACATTTTTATAATATTAAAAAGCATACACAGACATCTTACCCCCTCCCCCCTAGCGTACGTTTTGTACGCTTAGGAAAATGTTGAAAATGTTGATTGACCCCTTATCAGGATGACAGAAAAACTACTGATCAGATTTTACTAAAACTAGGTGAAGGGTGGGGGCCTGGGCCTGGAAAGAACCCATCAAATTTTGGAAGTGATCGGTGTCTGAGATCATGTTGAAAGAGTTAAAATAAAAATCCCAATCTATAACATGAGGCAAAATGTTCATCGGATGAGTTCATGTTCTGTCAAAGAAGGATTTCATTGTTTGCTCCATGAACATTTATTTACCTGCAAGTTTGTCTGCCGAGCTGATTGCTTTTTTCTAATCTGTGAGAGTCTGAACAGTGGTGTATGAGCCTCTATATTTGGGTTTCAGTTTTGTCATCAAAACTTTTTCTTTCTTTCTTTTGGCTTTTTCCCTTTCTCGGGAGTCACCACAGCGAATCATCTGAACTAAACTTTGTCATCAAAACTGAACTGAATAATAATTATTATTATTAGCTTCCCACTTTCATGCTTATAGTGCTCTGTGGGGCAGAAAAAAATGTCACAAAAAATCTTGTACTGTAGCCTAGCATGATAACATTGCCAGTTCATCCTGGCTACTGAGTTCACACTATGCTGAAATTGATGTGGATTATAAAATTAAAACACTGAATACGTGAAAAATGTTTAAAAAACCTTCTTAGTTAGCATGAGCATGACATTGTCATGATTCTACATGTCTCATCACTAGGGGAGCTGCTGTTCTGGGTTTTGTTTTCCTTTTCTACACTTAAGTACACCACTACTCTATCGTTCCTCAGCTGCGGAGCTCCTTGCTGCTTCAGCGATTGTGTCGTCCAACTGACTCTAGGATGTTGTTTCTCCCGCTCCTCATGAAAAACCCATGGAGATTGGCCGTGGGCGACTTACACTTGAGAGACGGCGATGGATTCAAGTTGGGCTCTGCGTCTACTGTGGGGAGAGGGGTCAGACTCACTCGCTATTTTTGTGGTGCTAGTGAGTTATACCCTTTCTTGCCTCAATCCCAGACACCATATAGAGCTGAGGGTCACCATTTGGGTGAGAGGTCCACCATTTTCACTCCTTGCCCTTGTTGATAATGCAATGGATGTTGAGGCAGCCCATGTGGAGAAGCTGGGGATTCCCTCTGAGCTCCTTCCTACTGCTCTGGAAGCAAGCTCCCTTAATAGTGGTTATTTGGCTCAAGTAACTCATTGCACAGTCCTTCTGGAGCTGCTTTAGGTGGGAAACCATCAGGAGATCTTCCTGCATTATCAGTTCCCATCCTCTCACGTACCATTTGTCCTTGGCCTCTTCCGGCTCAACAAGCACAATCCCGTTTGAATGGACATACAGTAGTCCTGGGTTGTAAATTAGAGCACATTCTCCTATGCATCATATCTGCATTCTGATAATCCTTCTGTAACCACTCCTCAGCCCAAGAAGGTGTTACCTCTGGATTTGTCTTTAATCCCTGCCATATAACAAGATCTTCAGTAAACAACGTGCTTTGTCCCTTCCTCCTCACTGTCTCTATGATTGCTCCATCGACCTCCTTCCAAGTGTGTCTTTTCCCTCCAGCCGCCTGAACAACTTGTCTCCCCCCCAGAATGAGAGACCATGGAGAGACATACAAGTGAATCATTGGCTGATGGAATTATTTATCCCCTCTTCATATCCCCTTGGTGCTGGATTCTTTTATGCTGAGAAGGACAAGTCACCTCGTCCCTGTGTAGACAACAAGGGACTTAATAGTATCACTGTTTGAAATAACTATCCACTCCCTCTGATCAACTCCGCCTTTGAGCCACTGCACAGCACCACAGTGTTCACCAAGCTGGCTTTGCGGAATGCTTACCACCTGGTCCGCATATGCGAAGGTGACGGATAGAAGACTGCCTTTCATACACCACTGGGTCATGTCAAATATTTAGTTCTTCCTTTTGGACTGACCAATGCCTTGGCATAGTGTTCATTGTGATTTTTAAAAATTGTTGTGTTGTGTTTTTGTTTATATTGATGATATTTCGATTTTTCCTCATAGAATTGAGGAGCATGTTCAGCATGTCACCATGGTCCTTCAGCAGCTTCTGGACAACAAAGTCTACATAAAGGGGGAAAAGTGTTAGTTTCATGTTTCATCTCTGTCTGTCCAGGGTTTCATTATTGAGAGAGGCCAAGTTAGATTAGATCCTGAAAAGGTATGAGCTGTTTTGGAGGAGCCTACTCCTGAGAATCTGAAACAGCTCGTGTTTTATGGGTTTTGAAAATTTTTAAAAGTGATTTGTTCACAATTACAGACAGGTTGCTGCCCCACTCACCCACCTAACCCCCTTCCTCAGTTCCTTTCATCTGATCCCCAGAGTCTGAAAGGATGCTGTCCTTTCTCAGTGTTCTGCTGAAGACCAAAGGCTCCATCCCTGTGTATTTTTCTCCAGATGCCTGACCCCAATAGAATGCAAATATCAAGTGCGTAACCACGAGCTGTTGGCAAATAAGCTGGCCTTGAAGGAAAGGCGCCACTGTCTTGAAGGTCCCGAACAACCATCTATAGCCTGAACAGACCACAAGAACCTGGCCTATAGTCAATCAGCCAAATGCCTCAACTCTTGCCTGGCCAGATGGGCCTTTTTTTTTTGGCTGGTATACCTTTTCCATCACTTATTGGCCAGGGTCCATGAATGTGAAGCCTGATGTCCTTTCTTGTCAGTTCTGCCCCAGGGACTCCCCGCCTTTTCCTGAAACTATTTTCCTCAAATCATGTGTGCTAACTATGGTCTCTTTGGAGATCGTTGGGTAATCTGCTCAGCCCAGATGACTCAACCTGACACTGAAACAGGACCCCTGCGCTGTTCCTTTGTGTCTGATGTAGTTCGTACCTGGGTACTCCAATGGGCTCATGAATCCCAGTTTTCCTGCCACTCTGGCCCAGGTCAGACCCTCACACTCCTCAAGTGCCACATCTGGCGGCCCACAATGCGACTGGACACTTGCTGCTTCATTGCCGCCTCCTCTATCTGTGCCAGAAACAAGTCTTCATCTCAAGCATCATCTGGGTTGTTATGTTCATTACTAGTCCCAGGTCGTCGTGATGTGGGATCAGGGACCATCCCTTGCAAGGTAACAACACTATTCTCACCATTATTGACCATTTTTCTAAATGTGCTTACCTTATTGCCTTGTCTAAACTGCCTTCTACCAAGGAAATCCCTGATCCCTTGGTTCAACATGTTGTTTGTTTACATGCCATCCTTAGTGATATTTTCTTTCAGATCAGGGCCCCCAGTTTACTTTTCTAGTATCTGAGAGAGCTGAACAGGAGCTGCAAGCCACCCTCTTTTGTATTGCTGTTCACAGTCCTTTCTCTTGGAGCACTCTTCTGACTTGGGTCGAGTATGGTCACAGCTCCTATAAACAGCACTGCTATAGCTCTGCCAACTTTTGAGTGTGCTTTGGGCTATTTCCCCCATTGTTTCCAGTTCAGGAATCAGAGCTTGCTGTCCCATCAGTCCAGTCTCCTCTATGGCGGTGTACGATAATTTGGAAGAGGGCTCATTTAGACTTGCTCTGTTCCACATCTTGCAACCAATGTCTGGATAACCATTGTCAGGTAATGGCTCCACAATTCCATCCTAGTCAGTGTGTGGCTATCTACCAAGAACATTCCCTTACAGACAGTCATGTAAGCTCTCACCCAGGTACATTGGCTCATTTAAAGTTGTTAAGATTATAAACCCTTCTATTGTGATATTCCATCTTCATAAGGATCCACCCCACTTTTCACATTTTCCAACTCAAACAGGTGTGATCCTATCTGCCTGAACAACCTGCCAACATGGCCTGCTGGATTTTCGATGTCAAGGTCAAGGCTTTCAATACCTTGTTGATGAGAAAGAATGGTGTCCAAAGGAGCGTTCTTGGGTTTATCGAAAGTTAATTTTTAATCCCACCCTCTTCTCTAATTTCTATAGGGAAAATCCTGGCAAGCCTAGTGGTCTGCGAGTTGGAGGTCATTGTGGTGGTGGTGGTGGTTGTGGTGGTAGTGGTGGTAGGTGTCATGATTCCACATGTCTCACCACTTATCTCAACACTGGTAGCAGGCTGGTAGAACTTGCTGGTGCAGGGCAAACAGGTTCTACCAGCTTGCTACCAATGTTGAGACTTTTTTGCTTTCTTATTTTCTGTTGGCCTGGGAGCTCCAAGTAAAGATCTCATTTTCTTCACCTCCACTCAGCCTCTGTTGTCCTTTATTTGGGTCTAACCCAGCTCATCTGCCTTGTGACAACCATGTAAAAAGTATTACTGTATAAAGTATGGAGTTTGCATGTTCTTCCCAAGCTTGTGTAGGTTTCCTCAGAGGTATTCAGATCCATTAGTTCCTAATGCTGCCAGCATTTAACACGTTACACAGTAGGAACTATTAAACATGAAATGTCCTGTACAAAGCTAAATCATCTCTGTGTGTGTTAGATAAATAGAGAGACTTGTAGAGTGTGAATATTTTTTTGGCAAGATGCTGATTGTAAGATTTGGCTCTAGAAGCTCAGAGAGCCACTGGAGAACCGAGCAGCCAAACGCCTCTTAATTAAACCGAATGAAAAGAGAGACAAAGAAAGAGAGATAGGAAATGTGTAAGAAGTTGTTTTTAATTACAGCCTCTTGATAGCGTTAAATTCTCTGATCAGCTTCAACACTAATGGCTCATAGCTGCGATTACTCGGATCAAAGTTGATCTCATTCGCTGGTACCAGGAGAGAGCCAGTGGAATCAAACTGACCACAAATAAGTGTCGGGAACAAATCTATGGTTATGGCACCCATAAAACACTGAATAGCTCATTAAGCCATGTGTGTGTGTGTGCTGCTTAAACTCACGTGAGTGCCTGCGAATAGCTAAAGTATGGCGACACGCCCAGGAACTTCTGCACCTCGTCCATTACAGCTGCGGGATCATTCCTCAGCTGCTGCCCATCTATTATCATCAACTACACACACACACACAAACTCCAGCCTCAGAACAAGACTTCAATAGACTTTCATTTATTATCCCTTTGTTGTTTATTTGTCCTTTCTGTCTGTTTGTTTGCTTATATACAGTATAATGCAAAAAATTATGTAACGATTTGGAGAACCTTTTTTCAGTAGTAGGGTGTGGTACAAGTAACAAACAGTTACATTTTGGAAGTGATCCGTGCGTGGTGTCATGATTTTTTCCCCCCACAATTCCAAAAAAACTATTTTTTTAATAAGGTAAAAATTGTTCATCAGACACCCACTAGGGGGAGACATTTAATTATAACTATGCAAGTTATAATAATTCCTGCTTGCCTGGTGAAGGTACCTTGCACTCTAAGAGTGCCCCTCTAGTTCATTAGTAGTGATGCACTTTTTGAGAGGAGGAAACCAGAGAATGTAAAGGAAACCAAGTAGATGGAGAAAGGTAATTAGTCTTGAAAAATAATTAACATAAAACAAAACAAACCCTCCCCCCAGCTATAATTGTACAGCATAAAATCGGATTTAGTATATGGAAAATAGCTTATATATGGGTACCTGGCCAGGTGGGTAGTAGGTGAGCCATCTCTCTAGGTGTGTAGCATAGAGCCCGGGGATGAGACAACGGTTCTGCAAAGATCGTAAGTCTGAAGAGGCATGCTGATTGGCTGATATAACTTCGTAGAAGCTGTAACGAAGTGCTGCTCGGTCTTCATGGGCTCTCTGGTGCTACCATTGCAACAATGGGTGAGGGAAAGACAAAATGAAAGTGAGTGTATTGTGGTGATAATGGGGAGTTGAACTTACATCCAACAACAAAACCACAAAGTTTACGGACCGGATATTGGAACCATCATAGTAATGCAAAAATGCCACAAGATCTCGCATCCATTTTGGGTAACTGGTTTTGGTGTCCACACACACACACACACACACACACACACACACACACACACACACACACACACACACATATGCACACACACAGACACACACACACACACACACACATATGCACACACACACACACACACACACACACACACACACACACACACATACACACACACACATATGCACACACACACACACACCCACACACATGTGCACACACACATATGCACACACACAGACACACACACACACACACACACACACACACACACACACACACACACACTCTTATTACGAGGGGAAATGGGATCGAAAGCTTTTTCTCTTTTCCATGTTCTCGCTGCTGGTAATCATCGCATGCTAGGACCTCCTGAGGCATACTGCTGATGAGATTTCACTCTCTCTCTCTCTTTCACTCATTCCATCTCTCCCATCATCTCTTAAAACCCCTTCTCGTTCCCATTCTCTCTTCATGAATTCCCCTAACAGTCCCCCCTTCGACTAAACTCGCATTCATACTAACTAATAAAGACTGCTGAATGTCCACTGATGCCATCCTGACTTTCCTTCCTGATGGTTTTAGGCTAATAAAGACGAGAGAAACCGGAACAGAAGAGGCCAGGATTTAAGGGAACAAACCTCACAAAAACATTTTTTACACGTGACTGGGATGGAAAATTGGTGAATCAAAAACCAGGAGAGGTGGGAAAGGGTTTTGGAAACCAACATATGCATCTGGTCAGTATGAGCAATATTGCCAACCAAGAATTAACAAGGTCTATCTGCCATTTCATTCAAACGGGAGATAGACTTTGTTAATTGTCAGTTGATAAATTGTGCCACTGTAGTATGCAAAAAAACCCAACAACAACAACAACAACAACAAAACAAACAAAAAAACCCGATCACAATTACTCAGCAACAGCTGCAGCAGTATTTTAACAACAACAACAAAAATGCGAAGTCAAAATAACAGTCTCAATTTCAAGAATATTTAATAGATTAAAAAAAAAACAATGGATCATGTATCTTATGAGAAAATGAGGAGTTTTACTGTTATGTAAAATAGAAATAAAATGAACAATTATAATAAAACAACCAATTGAGTTAAAGTGTCTTATATCAGAGAGTAATGAAGAAAAGTGATTGTAATTGTTAAAATGAAGTTTAGCTATTAAAATTGAATACCGGTAATATCAGTTCATTTTCCGTAACGCTTCATCCAAATTGGGGTCGTGGGGAGATCGGGCCCCATCCCAGCCAACTCCGGGAAAGGGCAGAGTACACCCTTGACAGCTCACCACGCCATCGCAGGGCGGAAACACGCTGATGGCTTTGCAGTCAGCAATGGTTCTTTCACATGAACCTCACACCATAGACAGTGCGAGACATGACCGGCCTTTGATAACCCAGTTATCTGCACTGGTCTGGGACAGTGACAACCTGTGGTGAGCGGGTCTTGATCCCCCAACCTTAGGATCAGTGATCCAACACCTTTACCACCAGGCCAGCACTGCCCCACCAGTCATATGTCTGGGATATATGTATTGAAACTAATGCAGAGGCCTTGTGATCGTCAAGCCCCATACAACCTTGATCCCCATACAAGTTCTCTTCAGAAAGTAAGGAATAATAGGTGTTGTGCACTATCTAGGGCACTACAGTACTATATTATAGGCTGGAATTTGTCCACACCTCATAGTGTTCGTCTTAGGATTTAAAACGAACAAAAAAAAAGTAAGCTGGGGCCTCGTGTACAAACGGTTCGCACGCACAAACACATGGCAAAGTTCAGCTGTATCAAGAGTGAAACGACCGTGGAAATGCGTGGTGCCTCACAACAACTTCATGGCTGGCATACATATATTTCCTGGAAATGTAGAGGAGAAAGAGGTGATGCTGGCAAGCTGCTGATAATGTGAAAACAATTTGTTCTCAGAGTGATGAGCGCATAAGAAACACATCAACAATTAAAACATTCCTGTGTCTGTAATTAGATGAATGCATATCGATGATGGATATAAAAACATCGTTAACATCAACGAGTGCATTAACAGTATTAGAAGACATTGTGAGTGGTGCAGTAAGAGGAGAACGACGATTCAGAGACGGAGAAGAATTACATGCACATGACTGGCTCATCAGCCGCTCCAGGTTCAATCGAGGGGCAATCCTCCTGGAACTGTGCGCGGAACTGCGGCCGGCCTCATAGCGTGCCATGACGAGGAGCCATGCGCTGCCAGTACCTCCACAGGTGCTGACCACAATGGGATTCCCAGCAACAAGGGTATTCCAGAAAGGACTGGCTCACCGATCTGGTCTGCTCCAGCCGACCCTGAGCCGAGCCGTGCCAGTTGTGTGGGACAGAATTGTCCCTGTGTCAGTCAGGTATATAAATTCCCAGTCAGTGCAGCTGAACAGAGCCACAGTAAAACACAATTTGCAACGAGAGCCAGTTTCCCTAATGTCACCGGCGCTGCCGACCGCACAAACACACACACTGCTATAAAAGCTCCATCACAGGATGAATTTGTTTATGTCAACAGGAAGCATTTTTATTCGATCAATGTACAGATTATATGTGATGCACAAATGCAATTTACTAACATTGTGCCGAGGTGGCCTGGTTCAACACACCATTCATACATCTTGATTCACAGCATGGTTGGGAATTGACTACAAGCTGGCACTGTGCGCGATGGGCGGCGTCTTGGTGAGTCAATTTATTCTATTGTCCTATGAATCCCCCCCTCATGCACATTGAGCATGCTAACCAAATACAATCCTGTCTCCACAGCATCAGTACCAGTCCATGACTTGCTGCTCTGGTTAACCTACAGCTTCAGCGCTTCAGAGCATCTCTAGTGCAGGGTTCATTTAAAGATGGTTTGCATATTTAAACAGGGCGTGGGCAGGGAGGGGTCGGGTACTCCAACCTGTGCTCTCAATTCCATGTTAATTTGGCTGTTCAAAGGAAATGGGCTTCATGTGTACACACAGATTCATAAATCTCGTTGTGCGTACGATGTTTTCTGGATTTACGCGTACGTATGACATTTTTTCAGTAGGAATTCCACGCAATTCTTTGTACGTGAGGCCCCTGATCTTCCTTCCACAGTACAAAGACATGCACATTAGGTTAGCTGGTTGTTCTAAATTGCCTGTGAGTGTGAATGGTTTTGTGAGTGTAGGCCTTGCGTTGGTCTGGGAATACCCCGCTCTTGCGCAGAGTCAGCTGACATGGGTGCAAGCCTTTTCCTAAACCTAACTGGGATCAAGCAGATTAAAAAAATTAGATGAACGAATGAATAATTCAAATTTGAAACGGCTAAATATTCTAATATTCTAACAGGATTTCTAAAAATTGTAGACATTCGCACTGTTCAGTGTACACCTGCCTCTGGCCAGTGTCAGGTGAGATAGGCTCCAGCATCCCTGCGACTGTAATAGGCTTAAGCAGTTTGGCAAATGAGTGAGAGAGAGACTGTTCGATGAGAGTTATTGGACATGATGGACCACAGTATGCGGGGTGCAGTAATGTTGTATTTTGGTGGATATACAAGTTCAAGAAATGAAAAAAAAAAAGAATTTAACTTAACAATTTAGCAACACACACACACACACACACACACACACACACACACACACACACCTTATCCCGCTGAATGAGCTCAATAAGTGTGTTTAAAAGGCAGAGTGTGCTGATGGTAATCTAATGTGGCATTGACTTTCGCTCCTCTCTGCATCGATCCCACTTTAACTAGCTTCCCTTTAACCTACTGCAGCAGAAAACCCTCTCTCTCTCGCTCTCTCTCTCGCTCTCTCTCTCTCTGTCTCACACACACACACACACACACACACACACACACACACACACACACACACACACACACACACACACACAGGGCTCTTTCCCACCCACTCAAGCAGATAAAGTGTGAGGAGAGTTCGGACTGGTTAATTGTATTTGAGAGGTTGTTGTAGTGGAACTGGTACCTGATACCAACTGTAGGCTCTGTCAGATGGGTTGATGAGCAGAGTGAGGATTTTGGCTTTAGGTAACAGGGCTGCAGCTCGTTTGGGTGTGTCCTCTGAGGGGAAGTAACTAGCGCTTTTCTCAAACAGGAAGTCTGTACTGACGTTCGATGGAACTGGAAAAAACTCCATGTACCTTTGGGAGGTGAACAGTTTACATCAGTGTGCACTGCACAGTACGCCGAGGTATTATCAATATAGGCATTGACATCAAAGGATATGAACCCTGAAAGATGCTGCCAGATACTGATAGAAAAATTGTTGTCTGCATGTGTGTGTGTGTGTGTGTGTGTGTGTGTGTGTGTGTGTGTGTGTGTGTGTGTGTGTGTGTGTTTGTGTGTGTGTGTGTGAGCCTGCATACATGTGTATGAATTAGCATAAAGCCTTCTTTTAGTGTAAGAGGTAACATTACAATTAGGGCTCCAGTAAAATTACCGTGTTCTACTACAAAACATGAATGCAGTATTATTACAGTGGAGCCTCGGTACTCGAACTTGATCCGTTCCAGACGACTGTTCGGATTCTGATTTGTTCGAAGTCTGCTTTTCGCCTTACAAATAATGTAAATGGTCTTAATCCGTTCCATTATCTTTTGAACAGAAGATAACAGTCCCGTAACTCATACCATAGGTCCTCAAATTAAGTGAAAAAATTATTGAATACAGTACACTATGTTATGGTCTGTGTTGTGAAAGACTCTGGTTTTGGTCTCTCTCTCTCTCTCTCTCTCTCTGCACGTTGAAGTCACACGCGGGTGGAGCGCTAAACACACACACACACCTGATTCCACTTAATCACGGGCTATAAAGACTCGCAGAGTGCTCATCCCAGTACTAGAAGATTGTTCCTCTTCCCCGTGATCTCTCTGGCTCTCAGCTCCGTGCTCCACCAGTTCCTGCTTTAAGTTTGATTTCCGTGTTTCTCCACATCTCTAACAGTGACTACAATTTCCCCATGATCTACTGCCTTCCCTGTGAATAATAAAGCGCACCTGTTTTGGGTGCTTTATCAGGGTGATATATTGTATCAACAACCTCAGGACTTCCGGAAGTCGCGCATTTTTCCTCCCTCTCGGTCTCATTTTTTCTTGCACATTTCTTGAGTTCGACTTCTGGTTTTTGTTCGGTTTCCGGGACAAAAAAAAAATCAAATTTTTTTTGTTTGGATTCTGATTTGTTCAAACTCCAGAGCATTTGGATTCCGTGGCTCCACTGTATTATTATTATTTTTTTGGAAAAAGTTAATAATTTTTCAGGAATAGTGACTACAGTACCTATTATCACACAATGCTCTGATTATATTAAATAAACTATTAATAAATGCCTTCGCTGACATTCTCTGGCTCAGAACAGCAATATAAAGAGACAGGTAGTGATTTTTCGATCCCTCTGTTACCCATGAGGTGGACCCAGGTGTACTCTCCTGTGAAACGCTGTATGTTTCTCATTTGATTGTATATGCATCTTAAGAAAAATGCAGCTGTTTCAACTGAAGGTGGAGTTCATTTCAGGACCAGAAAAAAAAATCTAACCTTGAAGCTTTACAATAAAACCTAGTCAGCACTCATGCATGAAAATACTTTAAATGGAAGACATCTCTGAATTTAATGGATTGTTGCAGACCAGTAAACACATTCAAAAACTTACTAACTGTTCATTAAATTTAATTAAATATTACAAAAATAATTGGTGTTTTGCTTTTACGAAGACGTGCAGTCAGAGGTTTTTACCAGTCAATGCCTTTGTGGTAGTTGTTGGAGTTGAAGAACTGCACCTCCTCAAAGGTCTTGGAGCTGGGGAAACTGCTGGAGATGGACGGATGCATTAGGAGGAAGAGGTAGAGTGCTGTGGTGCCTGCAAATGAAAGAAACCAGATGCAGAACAAGGACAGATGAGGCGCTGTATGGATAAAGATAGTGTAATATGTATAAGTTCGCTACATAGAGTCGACAGAGAAAGCCAGAAGATGGAGAGAGAAGGAAACAAAGAATGGACTGAAATCAATAGTCTATTTGAGGCATGAATTCTTCAGCTACGGCTTTAAGTGTGCACGTCTGAATGTGTTGGGAAGGTTCATATGGAAGTCTTTGGTATAAATGTGTCATTGTATGTCTGTGGGAAACAAAACAGGATAGGAATGTGTGTGTGTGTGTGTGTGTGTGAGTGTGTGTGTGTGTGTGTGTGTGTGTGTGTGTGTGTGTGGGAGTGAGTGAGCATGGTATTTGTGTATATCTATTTTGTGCGTGTCAGCATGAGAGTGGGCGGGCATGTGTTTCATAAGTTTGCGTTGCTACAGAAGTGGATAGAACCCAAAGCACAACGGTCTTAACTACACCGGTGTCTTGACACCAATCAATCTAGATAACACAACAGTGAAAAAAAGAACAAGCGCTCGCTCTTGAGGTTTTCTGCCTTTCTGGGTTTTTTCTTTTGCCCTCCTTGGATTCTCCAGCTGTTCCTCAAGTGAGTCTGGGTTGTTCTCCTTCAGTACATCTAATGTGTCTGGCTGCACTTTCATCTCCGCTGTACAAAGTGAGAGTTGATGGGGGGGATCAAGGTGAGCAACAGCTCACATACTCACATGCTCACACACACATACACACACACACACACACACACACACACACACACACACACACACACACACACACACTCACTCACTGCCTTAAAGCCTTGCACGGGAAAAACAATTCATTTTTACGTTTGTGAATTATAGATGGACAATAAATATCTGGCACTACAGATTCAAGAGCTTTAATGAGGGAATTGCTTTAATTGTCACATGTGTGGGGAAATGTACATTCTAACCTCATATGCCACTCGCTTACTCATTCATTTGCTAGATTGCTTAATCTTAATATTAAGGTTATGGGGGGAGTAGTAAGGTATTAGTTGACCCTGGGTGAAGACACCCTAAACAGCTCGCCAGGCTTTTGCAGGGTCAATACATACACGGCAATTCACCCTCACACTTTGGAGCAATTTTGGTAGAGCTACATAGACCAATGCGCATATCTTTGGGTTGTGGGTGGAAACCGGTGTACCTGGAGGAAATCCATGCAAACATGGGGAGAACATGCAAACTCCACATAGAAAAGCCCAAACTCAGGACCTTTTAGCTGCGAGATCGCTGGGATAAGCATTACACTACCCCTAATATAACAGTACAGAAAAAACTGGGAGCGGACAAATGTCATGCTAAGCTAACTGCTAACGCTATTAGTCATCCCACTGTGAGGGGCAGGCCTTCAGTCTTCAGTGTCACCTGATGCCTATGACTTGGGACAGAAGCTGTCATATCAAGTGTGCGGCAACTAGAACTGCAATGAGATGAATATATTCAGTATCCCTCCTCTGTACATGTCCAAACCATCTCAATCTAGCCTCTCT
Source organism: Plotosus lineatus (assembly GCA_024760905.1). NCBI lineage: Eukaryota > Metazoa > Chordata > Actinopteri > Siluriformes > Plotosidae > Plotosus > Plotosus lineatus. The sequence continues at coordinate 10,988,757 of CM045746.1, forward strand.
GACTTTGTCTCCAAAACCTCAAACATGTGCTGTCCCTCTGATGTACTCATTCCTGATGCTATCCATCCTCGTTACTCCCAGGGAGAACCTCAACATTTTCATCTCCGCTACCTCCAGCTCTGCCTCCTGTCTTTTCCCCAGGGCCACTGTTTGGGGGCACTAACCAGTGTCTCTCCCCCTCATGCCGGTCCCAAGCCCGGAGAAATGCAGAGGGTTGTGTCAGGAAGGGCATCCGACGTAAAACCAATGCCAATTATTTATGATGCAAATCAACATTTTTGTATGAAGTATGAAATTCTTAATTTAAAAAAATCAATCATATCAGGTGGCATTAAACCTCTCCAGTGTTGATTAGTGTCTGATTGCAGCATGTCCTCGAGTACTTACTTCATAAACACCTGAATGGATAACACTAACCTGAGTTGACTCACTTCCTGAATCATAAACCTCAAGCACAGATGTTCTGTATGTAACATGAATGACTGTACAAATGAAGAATAACAGATGGTTAACTGCGTCCCTCGTCTCTAACGGTGATGTCTGTTGACCTTCCCGATGAAAATATTGCTACATGGTGCAGTCGCTACTGGACATGAAAACAACTTCTCGCAGTCCTAAGATGACATAATGATTAAATATATGTCCGATGTTTGAATTTCACCCCAATGCAGTACACCAGGGCAACGAACCAGGACGAGTACATCAAAAGTACCATAATTACCTGTTTTCTGAGGTCCAACCACCATAAATTTCGGGAGCCTGTCACAGGTTTTCTCTTTAGACCAGATATCTTTGTGTCTCTTATCATCACATGGGTTCTGTGTAAACACACACACACACACACACACACACACACACACACACACACACACACACACACACACACACACACACACACACACACACACATATTATAAAGAGCAGGGGATACTTAGAAACAGATAGATGTACACGTGAAGAAGATCATGTGTGCCATCAGCTATCTGTCTACATCGACATCCAATCACGAGGAATGGACATCGATCTCTGAAGCTTGAATGATGGTCATACAGGGATTGTCATGGCTGTGATCACAATGACCTACCGTATGGTTCACCCACACCTATGCGCAATTTGGAACAGCCAATTAACCTACTGTGCATGTTTTTGGACTGTGGGAGGAAACCGGAGTACCTGGAGGAAACCCACACAAGCACGGAGAGAACATGCAAACTCCACACAGAAACACCAGGCTGAGAATCGAACCCAGGCCTTCTTGCTGTGATGTGCTAACCACTACGCCCGCCACCGTGCCGCCTCGCCATCAGCTATAACCACTCACATAAAAAATGAATTAAGTAAATGAATGAATGAATGAATGAATGAATGAATGCAGTATGGTGTGTACTGGTTAGCACACGTTCCTTTCTGCAAGAAAATCCTGGGTTCGAGTTCTCAGGGTTGTTGTATGGATGTTTTTGCATGCTCTCTCTGTACTTGCACAGGTTCCCTCCAAATATTCTGGTTTCCCCAGTTCATGCATATTGGGCTGTTTGGTTGCTAAAATTGCTCCTAGGTGTGAGTGTGAGTCTGAATGATTATGTGTACATTGTTCCTGCGACGGACTGGCAAGTTGTTCAGGGTGTTCCTGCCTTTGCACAGAGTTGGCCGAGATAGGCTCCAGCCTCCCCACAACCCTAATAGGATAAACCCATTCAGCATATGAATGAATAAATAAATAGAGGCACTTATCTGCTCCTGTAACAAACTGCCTTTTAACATTTGACACAAATCCCTTTCTCTCTCTCTCTCTTTCTCTCTCTCTCACACACACACACACACACACACACACACACACACACACACACACACACACACACACACACACAGACCTGCCATAGTGGGTTTCTCTGCTCAGGGAATAGGGTAAAGTAGTGGTGTGCTAGCTGCAGAGGCGGAAGTGTGTGCAGTCTCAGATTGGTCCAGCACTTCAGGAAGTTGGCCAGGTTCACGAAAGTGTAGAGGCCCAATCGATCGTTCCCATAGTTAGATAGATGAGTCATGAAGATACTGATCTGCAGAACAGGAGGCAGAGTGTAAGCAAATATTTGGCATTCTTATACAGAGTATATTTAGTATATGTCTTAGTATTATGTGCATTTAAACATGGGTATGTGGTATGGAAAGACCCCTGAATTTTTATGTGTGGTAATAATAAAATATAATGACTTGGCCTGTAGATGGCAGTAATACAATGTCTTGGCGTAGGAACACCATGTGCATTGTGAAATAGGGGCAGGGTGACGTAGTCATTCGTATGTCCCCCTCGCCGCTAGAACGTTTCCTCGCTTCAAGCCTGGTGCTTGGTGAGGGCATTTCTGTGTAACGTTTCTGTGTGAATTTTCTCACTGTGCTTCGTTGGTTTCCTCTGGGTACTCTAGTTTACTCCCAGAGTCCAAAGACAGGCACATTAGGCTAATTGGATATCCTCAACTGCCTCCAAGTGTGAACGCGAGTGTGAATGGTTGTATGTGTATTTTGCTCTGTGATAGTCTGTCAAGTTCCTCTATGTGTACCCCCAGGGTCCCCCCCAAAAAAGGCATAAAGTGGTTCAGGAAATGACATGATTGACATTTCAGCAGAGGTATGGCATGTTTCGAATAGGGACTGAGGGGACTGGGATTGATTCAAGTATTTGAAAGATTCAAGATACAGTAAAACCTCCGCTGACGAACGCTTAAGCTCACGAACTTTTCGCCTCAAGAACATTAAATTTGCGAGCATATTGTCTCTGCTGACGAACTAGTTTTCGGCGGACGAACCAAACCACGCGGTCGAACAGCGCCACGGTGGCGGCCAGGAGAAGCTGACGCACGCTCACGGCGTCACAGTTAAATCACCCCTTTCTTTGAGTGCGGAAGTGGTTTGTGTTTGATAGACATTTTGGACCATATTGAGTGTACTTCTGCTATTATGGGACCGAAAAAGACCCCACCACAGGCGGAGATCATTGAAAAACACGAACGAGGTGTGCGTTTGTGTGACTCAGCGTCCCAGTACCAGTACGCTAAGTCTACCATTGCTCCCATCCTTAAGAACAAGGAAGCTATTAAGGGTGCGTGTGTGGCTAAGGGTGTTTCCAAACAGTAGGCGTTTCCAAACACGCCTTCCAAACAGTAAGTCCCTCCCTCCCTCCTCCTCCCACTCCATTCCATCAAGCCATCAACTACCATCACAAAGGTAAATAAAACGACTTTATTATACAGTACAGTTTATTTCTTTAATTACAATACAATAGACATTTATTATACATAAAATAAGGTATATTTTTGTGTAGTTTTAAGGCTTATTTAGTAGAAAATTATGTTTTATGGGGACCTGGGAACGGATTATTCTCATTTTAATGGTTTCTTATGGGAAATAAATGTTCGGAAGACGAACTTTTCGCCTTACACACACTTTCTGGGAACCAATTATGTTCGTGAGCTGAGGTTACATTAGGGGAATTTGATTGGTTATCGCTATGTATGCGAATGTGCTATGGGGATAAACTATAGCACGTATACTCGTTTCCCATATTGGGCTTTCAGCTGACAACCCACAAATGCAGAGCTCTGTATTCAAATCTTTGACAAAGCACTGAGTGAACTGAAACTAGCAGCAGGACATTCCATTGGCACACAGCAGTATTGACTCGATTAGGCACCTGAGAGATTGGCTTTTGTATGTACGCAAGCACTCAAGCCAAAGAAACAGACACGTCATAGACTAATCTGTGAGATTTAAACATGCCTTTGTTTAAATGCTTTAATCACATGCCATTAAAAACCTTTCAATAACCCTTACATGTTCCATAGTGATATTTTCAAAGGTTCAGTCCTTTCGCGCTCAGCGGGTACGTGGTAATTTGCTCAGATTGTCTTAATGCCAAGTTATGGGCAGCGGCAAACCCCTCAAGAGAACATTCAATCATCGGCCGGCCTCATCTTCGCACAGTGTGGTATGATGTAAAACCAAAAAGAAGTGCTCCCTCAGCGCCTGACTGCGCTATAATTTCAATGTGGACCGCAGGGGGACGTTCACTCGCTCTCAGGGCTTTTATGATTGCGATCAATACCGTTACCAAGGGGGCTGCTATCCTAGAGTCTGCACTGACATTAACAAAGTCTGGTCAATAATGTTACAGGATGTTAAACTTTGCTTTCAGAATGCATTAGAGTCGAGGAAAGAAGAGAAGCGAGGAGAAGAGAAAAGAAGGGAAAGATCTCCATGCTTGGCTGCGTTAGTAGGTTGTGAATGTAGGGAGGGCGAAAGGGAATACGTGGCCTAGTTTAATTGCAGCCACCAGTCAGGTACCCGAAACCACATCTCATACTATAACAGTATACAGGGGTGCTTGGAAGTTTGTGAACCTTTTGGTTCACAAGTATTCAAATCCTAAAGGTAGATAGAGAACTCAGATAAAAATATTACACATTAGTCATTAATTTACTGAAGAAAATGATCCAATACAAGTACGTGATTCTTTGCTCTCAGACCCCCGTGTGCAGTATTAATTGCAACTAAACATTTATGGTAACTGTGGTGAAGGCGGACATGAAGGTCGTTGGAGTAAGAGTAGAAGATGCAGCGGATCGGGTGAGATGGAGGCAGATCATTTGCTGTGGCGACCCCTGAAGGGAACAGCCGAAAGGAAAAGAAGAAAACATTTATGGTAACTGTTGTTCGGTCCTACACTTTGACCTGGAGGGATTTTCAGTCCGTTCTTCAGCACAGAACAACTTCAACGCTGGGATGTTTCCGGGTTTCTTCAAAAAATTCTCAGATAACATTTCCATTGGATTACGGTCAGGATTTGGCTTGGCTATTTTAAAACATTACATTCATACATACTTCATTAATTATGGCTTGGTCGAACAACTTATACCTTCAGGATCATAGTCTTGCTGATGCATATTCTTTTGAGGTTCAGCACACAGACATTCTCCTTTTAGAATGAGAACAAATCAGAATTTATTGCTACATCAATGATGCAAACTGTCCTGGTGATGGCTCTGTTCTTCGGATTCGAAGATAGTGAAGAGTTATTTCTCCTTGCCTGCGCTGAGTATTTTTTGTATAGCAAGAGACAGTTCGCGCTGGCTGATCCCCGCTCTCTAAGCCCAGGTCCCTTCCACGGTGGTTCAGTTGGCTGAGACGACTGTGGTGGTTCCTAGACTGACAGAAACACGCTGACGGCTTTGCAGCTACTCTTTATGAAAGTCAGCAATGGGGCTTTTACATGAACCTCTCACCATAGACAGTGAGAGACATGGCCTGCCTTTGATAACCCAGTCAGCTGCACTGGGGGGGACAGTGGCAACCTTGTGGGGACTCGAACCCCCAATCTTAGGATCAGTGATCCTGCGCCCTATCTACTAGACCACCACTGCACAACTGTCCTGGTTCAGCTGCAGCAAAACAGGATTAGGACACAATTTCCGCCACCATCTTTCACAGATGGGACTAGGTTCTTGTTCTGGGATGCAGAGTTTTTCTTGTCTATACTGCACATAAAACTTGTCTTTTAAATCAGCAAAGTTTTATTTTGGCTCCATTTATAAGCAAAAAGAAAAAAAAAAATCCAATGTCCTTCTGGCCTGTCCATGTGATTTTAACAACATGTAAAAAGGTTGCTTAATATTTGCAACACTGCCATGGATACCAGTTTTATTCGGTATTCTCCTGACT
>CM045746.1:10999465-11056965 GCA_024760905.1 Plotosus lineatus
TGAGGGTTAAGGGCCTCAAGGGCCCAGCAGTGGTGATAGTAAACCTCTGACCAGTAGACCAGTAATGCATCGCATTGCCCACTAAGTCACCACTGCCCTGCCCTGACTTATGCAGTGACTTATGCAGATAATTAGTGCCATCAGAGTTTATTTATGGGCTTTAAAGAAAAGAAGGTGAAACATACACAAGAACACCCTGTTTTTATTTTATTTTGTACACTTTTTTCACTTATCTTCACCAATCTGCAGTGCTTAACCAAGTATTTTTTGTAAATTCTCCAGCCTCCTCTTCCCAATAAGCCTCTTTCCTTCCATTGTAATGCCCCTCACAGTCTGCAATTGCAGGAATAAAAGAAAGGAATTGTTCTCTCTTTTTTTCCCCCCATGTTATTGATTTTGCTATTACATTAGAATGTTCAAGTGGTCTGATCCGAATTACAACAAAATCCAACTTACACTGAGACAGACCCTTGCCATAAATCAAAGAACCACTGTTTGTGTATATACGCACACATAGACATACATTAAGATTTCCTTTCGGCTTTTTCCCTTTATCAGGGGTCGCCACAGTGAATGATTCGCACGATTGGTTTGGCATAGGTTTTTACGTTGGATGCCCTTCCTGACACAGCCCTTTAGCAAGGGACAGAAACACGCTGATGGCTTTGCAGCTACTCTTTACGAAACTCAGCAATGGTTCTTTTACATGCCTCTCACCATAGACAGTGAGAGACATGGCCCACCTTTGATAACCCAGTTAGCTGCACTGGGGGGACAGTGATAACCTTGTGGAGAGTGGGACTCGAACCCCCAATCTTAGGATCAGCAATCCAGCGCCCTATACCACTAGACCACCACTGCCCCCCCCATATATATATATATATATACACTCACGGTTTGAGTATTCGCGGACTGCAGGCACCTGACATGTCACTCAAATTCAGCCAATGGCTGTCCTCCTTCCTGCTGATTGGTTGAGATGATGTAACACCACTTTTTCCTCATTCGCGCACAAGTTTTCAATGAGCCTCTTTTTTTTAGTATGTTTTAATTACCAGTTAAGCTCTATGATGCCACTCAAACGCTGTGCGTCTTCTCTGGCTAAGCGCAAGAAAAGGCAATGATGTTGGATGTCTCTTCTGAAGAAATACAGTCATTCCTTGAATATCGCGGATAATGTAGACCAGACCTGGCTGCGATATTCGAAAAACTGCGAAGTGGGAACGCCCCTCTCATTTCTACCATGTTCTCTGATTTCTATATGTTTTCACATCTATACAATATCAAAAAGTGTATATTAAACGTTATACATATAATATAATATTTTAATAGAATTTATGTATAAATACTTTAAGTACTGTACTCACCTCTGACAATAGCTCTTCCCACGGTGCAGGATGTTCACAAACACTATAAGATCACAAGATCACAAAAAATCCTGCGGAAATGTGCGAGGCAACAGCGTCACACGTCTAAGCCAATCAGCTTGCGAGATTGAGTTGAGTGGGCGGGAGGCAACAGTGTCACGCATCTAAGCAAATCAGCTTGCAAGATTGAGTTGAGTGGGTGGTCCCTGCCTGAACTGGGGAGGAGGGGCACTTCAGTCTGTCATTTGGAAACAATGGACGCAGCCTGCTTTAAGTCCCTGCCTTTCCGCTTGCTTCCATATGAGATTCAGCGTGAATTTTGAATTTTTTATGAATATTTCTTTTTATTTTATTTTTTATTAAAATACCGCGATGTACCAAGACCACGATGTACCAAGACCACGATGCTCAAATCATGAAGTGGCAAGGGATGGCTGTACGACTTTCTCCTGAAGAAACGACAGTCTTTTTCAATCATTATTCCAGGACAGTACCTAAGTTAATGTTTAGAATGTTTGTGAGTGCAATTTTATGTTCTGTGGTGTAGCATGTTTATCGTTTTGTTTTGTTTATCCAATTTATTACATTTCATGTTCTTTTATGTTCTTTTTATTATGGTCTGTGTTTTTGGGGGGACTTTGATTTTTGATTTTGACGTCTGTGTTCTCTAACTCCAACTGTCCACTCCTACTGAGGGGCGTGGCTGAGCTGCTCCTTGGCACACACCTGAATTGCCTTCTCATCTACTCTCAATAAATACAAGCATGCTTCTTATCTCAGCGCTAGAGAATTAACTCACACATTTTTTGCAGGTGACAAACGGAGCTTGTGTGATAAAGCGCAGCTTATCCGGACTTCTGATTTTTTTAAGTGTGCTAGATCAAGCTCCGTGTGTCACCTGCAACAAGCACCTCACATTCAAAGGGGAAGGACTTAAGAAGCATGTTTATAGGGAGTAAATGAGATTACTTAATTCAAGTTCAGGCACGTCAGAGGAAACATTTCTTCAGAAGAAAGTCTTATTTCTTCAGAAGAGTCGGCGATTAGCTGGCGTTTGAGTGGCATCATAAAGCTTAACTGGATAATATATTATACATACAAAATAAAAACATATACATACTGTATGTATGTATATATATATATATATATATATATATATATATATATATACATATATATGTTTCTATATATAGATATAGATAGATAGATAGATAGATAGATAGATAGATAGATAGATAGATATAAAGTATGCTGTATAATGTTTATATATTTTATTAATATTACAGTACAGAATTAAAAGATTTTTCATAATCATTACTATATTTTACTGCATTAATACTGTATTAATGAGTAAGACTGTCTATAGAATATGTTTAAGAAGCATATTTTAGTGCATGTAATAGATACATAGTATTATACTTCTATACTACATGGGGTTTTACTTCCGGGTAAAAAACTCGTGGATTATCTTCATTCGCGAGAGGGCTGGAACCAAACCCCCACGAATATTGAGGGCACAGTGTGTGCGTGTATATATATATATATATATATATATATATATATATATATATGTGTGTGTGTGTGTGTGTGTGTGTGTGTGTGTGTGGGTGTGTATACAGGAATCCCTCGTGTTCCGTGGTTAATGGGGACCGAGACCCCCCCCCCAGGCAACTGCCGATTACCGTGAAGTAGGATCGACCCCCTTGACTGACATATACCTGCATGTATGTATGTATATAATATCAATAAATATATATTCAGTGCTATAAATGCTTATAATAACAATTAAACATTGAAAAATAATGCATTAGATGCAAATAAAATATAAATACACACGCATACAGATGTGCGCGCACACACATAGAGTTGCACGCACACACTTAGATGCACACCTCACGTAAAAATGTAAGTAGTTTTGTTATGCTGCTTTGGGTGGTTTTTTTGGTTTTTGTTTGTTTTTTTGGCATAATTGGCCTTGTTTTGTGGCATTTTCCTTAACTTTTCCCTTATTTTTCCTTCATTTCCTTTTTTTTATTTTTCGATGAATATTTTTGAAAAACCCACGATGCACTGAAGCCGCAGAAACTGAAGTAGTGAGGGATCACTGTATATATCCGGAGTCTGAACGCTCTAGAGTGCGAGCAAATCAGAATCTGAACAAAAAATCTGTGATTTTTTCATCCCGGAAACCGAACAAAAACCGGAAGTCAAACTCTAGAAATGCGCAAGAAAAAATGAGACCAAGAGGGAAGAAAAGTGAATGACTCCGGAAGTCCGGAAGTTGTTGATACTATGTATCATCCTGATAAAGCTCTCCTGGGGAAGTCCGAAAGTTGTTGATACAGTACTATGTACATATCACCCTCATAAAGCTAAAGCTAGCGCTAAAGCATTAAAGCTAAGCTAAAGCGCAAAAGCTAAGCCAAATCGCAAGCAGCGCTGTGAACACCTTTAACAATGAGGTCATGAGCCACTTCTGTAAGATTTTGAAAAAAAGGCAGAAACAAGCCACGTTAGAAATGTTTTTCAAGGAAAGAAAGGAACATCCTGGAGAAGAGTCATTCATGCAAAGCGGTAGCCTCTCTGACTTTGTCTTCCAAACTTCTTACATGTGTTGTCCCTCTGAGGTACTCATTCCTGCTCCTATCTATCCTCGTTACTCCCAAAGGGAACCTCAACATTTTCATCTCTGCTACCTCCAGCTCTGCCTCTTGTCTCTCCAGAGAGAGAGAGATTGTATACAGTATAAACTCGTATCGGTTACTTCTACAAGGTTTAAACATAAGTTCCCCTCTAAAGAACGCCCTGTAACGTGATTACAAACAAATTCCTCTAAGAACGGCCATCCTGAACCTAACTTGTTAGTAAGCTGGGGAGCGTCTATACACACACATAGTATTGTATGAGAAGAAGACGACATACATACGCATGCGCACTCGCAGATGCGTTTGCACACACATATGCATCAATGTACCCAGTTTTGATGAAAGATTTTAGGTTGTTTTTTTGTTTTTTGTTTGTTTAGGGTTATCTTTTGCATAATTGGTCTTGTTTGTGAGTTTGTCAAAAATATTCATTGAAAAATAAAAAAATAAGGAAATTAAGGAAAAATAGGGAAAAAGTCATAAAACAAGGCCAAATATGCAAACAAAACCCCCAAACAAACAAACAAACAAAAAACAAACAAAAAACCCCAACCTAAAACCCAACAACAAAACTACTTACATTTTTAAGTGAGTTGCGCATCTGTGTGTGCGTACGTCTGTATGTGTGTGTATTTGTATTTTATTTATATCTTATGCATTTTTAAATGTTTAATTTGGCATATTATAAGCATTTATAGCATCGGATATGTATTTATTGATATTATATACACATATACATGCATGTATACATCAGTTGGGGGTTTGATCCTACTTCGCAGAATTCAGCAGTCACGGGGGGGGGATTTCGGTCCCCATTAACCGCGGAAAGTGAGGGATCCCTATATTTATATACACACACGCACACGCACACGCACACACACACACACACACACACACACACACACACACACACACACACACACACAGTGTGTGTATAGGTGTATAGATAAAGGTAGACATGTTGGGCAAGTTTCTGCTATATAGAAGAAATAAATCACTTTAGGATCTGATGATATGAGAAGGAATATTTCAGCAATTTCTATAATTTGTAAATGTAAACATTCTTACTTTACACTGTACCTTCTTTGAAAATACACTGCTTTGGCAGCTCGCTTCTGGTTCCACTTTCAGTTTCTCTCTCTCTCTCTCTCTCTCGCTCTCTCTCTCTCTCTCTCTCGCTCTCTCTCTCTGTCACACACACACGCACACACACACACACACACACACACACACACACACACACACACACACACACACACACTCACACACACATTGCCGGTAGATCTCAATAATGAATGACCAATAAATTGAGTTTGCCTTAGAGCCCAGAGGGTGTGCAGAACTGAACGACCGTACTCCGAGTTTTACGAACACTTTTAAAGGCTTTACTAACTTCTGTTTCAACACCAGGCCAATGTTCCATTACTGCATTAATGTTCCGTCTTTTGCTGTATGAATTATTGACAATTAATCAATACTTCAATTTATAGCAGCCATAAAAGGACGTTGAATTGGTTTGCACTTGACAAAAGCAAGGGAGTTTTAAAAGCAAAACATGCTGAAGGTCAGGCACTCGGAGTTCCTGGAATAGTGAACCAGTGTGAGGATATGTTTTGATTGAATGGAAAGTATTTCAGTAAGGAAGCCTGTATGACGGCATCTCCGAAACATTATAAATGAAAAGAAAAACTTGGAAAGATCACGAAAAGAAGAGAAAGAGAAATGAAATGCTAGAGAAGAACACCATCACGACCATCATCATCAGAATCACCATCATCATTACCACCACCACCAAAACCACCATCATCATCATCATCATCATCATCATCATCATCATCATCATCATCATCACCACCTTCACCACCACTACAACCAGCATCACCAATAATGTCATCATTATCAGCAAAAATATCTTTACCACAAGCAGCATCAGCACCCTCAACATCACCACTGGTAACATCTCTTAAAACTGGTAGTATCTTCACCATCGTCACCATCACCACCATTACCACCCCTACCATCACCAGAACTCCCACCATCATCACCCACCTTACTACCAGTATCATCAGTAAGAACACCACCATCACCCCTACTATCTCCCTCTCCATCACCACCCACCATTATGATCACACCAGTATCACCATCTCTACAACCACCATCAACATCATTACTACCATCTTTGCCACAATCATTTTCACCACTACCATCACCATCATTATCAGCATCACCATCATCATTCTCACAATTATCATTAGCACCACTACTAACAGTAGGCTATTTTTGTAGCCTCAATCGCAACCACCACTGTTCGCATCATCATCATCATCATCATCATGCAACAAGAGCCTCTGGCCTCCTTTTCTGTACTGTCTCTGACTGTCTCTGTCTTTCCAAGCCCTTGCTTCTCTCTCTCTCTGCAGTTCGTTACACTTGACTAATGGTTGACTCAGAGGACTTCCAGCCTGAGGGAGAGGACTAGTATTGATTTGTTGGCCGCCTAACATGGAAACCAATCAGTGAGTAATGGTTAATGTGGTGGTGGGTGGCGTGTGACCTGTGAAGCCCCACCAATGGGACTCCCAATGCCAGAACTCATTCATCCAAATAAATCAAGTAAAGTCAAGTAAAACTACAGTTCTTTACAGCAAACAAAATGGAAACAAAAAGTTTATACAAATGTGTGTAACTCTTCATTAAATTACTTTTATTACAAATAATTCTGACATTTATATTATAATAAGTTGCATAATAATAATAATACCTACCATGTTTATTTTGATAACTAAAGCAATACTACAAATCTTCTTCTTTTCCTTTCGGCTTTTCCCTTCAGGGGTCGCCACAGCGAATCATCTGCCTCCATCTCACCCTATCCTTTGCATCTTCTTCTCTTACACCAACGACCTTCATGTCCTCCTTCACCACATCCATGAATCGTCTCTTTGGTCTTCCTCTAGGCCTTCTGCCTGGTAGTTCCAGCCTCAGCATCCTATTACCAATATACTCACTATCCCTCCTCTGTACATGTCCAAACCATCTCAATCTAGCCTCTCTGACTTAGTCTCCAAAACGTCTTACATGTGCTGTCCCTCTGATGTGCTCATTCCTAATCCTATCCATCCTCGTTACTCCCAAAGAGAACCTCAACATTTTCATCTCTGCTACCTCCAGCTCTGCCTCCTGTCTTTTCCCCAGGGCCACTGTTTCTAAACCATACAACATCGTTGGCCTCAACACCATCTTGTACACTTTTCCTTTCATTCTTGCCGATACCCTCCTATCACACATCACACCGGACACTTTTCTCCAACCATTCCAACCTGCCTGCACACGCTTCTTCACCTCTTTTCCACACTCTCCATTGCTCTGGATCGTTGAGCCTAAGTACTTAAAATCCTCCACCTTTCTTATCTCTGCTCCCTGTAACCTCACCATTCCTCTTGGGTCCTTGTCGTTCACACACATGTATTCTGTCTTACTGAGGCTAACCTTCATTCCTCTCGTTTCCAGAGCATACCTCCACCTCTCTAGATTTTCCTGCACTTGTTCTCTGCTTCCACTACAGATCACAATCTTCTTCATCTCCTTTCGGCTGTTCCCTTCAGGGATCGCCACAGCAAACCATCCGCCTCTATCTCACCCTGTCCTCTGCATCATCTTCTCTTACACCAATGACCCTCATGTGTCATTTGCAAACATCATAGTCCATGGAGAATCTGGTCTCACCTCGTTTGTCAGTCTGTCCATCACCATAGCAAACAAGAAGGAGCTCAGAGCCCTTGTTGCAGTCCCACCACCACCTTGAACTCTTCTGTCACACCAACAGCACACCTCACCACTGTCTTACATCTCTCATACATGTCCTGCACCACTCTAACATACTTCTCTGCCGCTCCAGACATCCTCTCTTGACTATAGTTCCTCTCTCGACACCCTATCGTATGCTTTCTCTCGATCCACAAAGGCACAATGTAGCTCCCTCTGACCTTCTCTGTACTTCTCTATTACCATCCTCAAGGCAAACACTGCATCTGTGGTGCTCTTTCTTGGCATGAAACCAAACTGTTGTTCACAAATGCTGACCTCTGCCCTTACTCTAGCTTACACTATTCTTTCCCATAACTTCATCGTATGGCTCATCAACTTTATCTGTCTGTAGTTGCCACAACTCTGCATGACTCCCTTGTTCTTAAAAATGGGCACCATCACACTTCTCCTCCATTCCTCCGGCATCTGCTCACTCTCTATGACCTTGTTGAATGTTCTTGTCAGAAAATCTACTGCTACCTCTCCCAGACACTTCCATACCTCCACCGGTATGTCATCAGGACCAACTGCCTTTCAACTCTTCATCCTCTTCAATGCTTTCCTCACTTCAACCTTAAAAATCTTTGCTCCTTCCTGGTCCTCAACAGTCACCTCTTCTAATCTTTTTTCTCTCTCATTTTCCTCATTCATCAACTCTTCAAAGTACTTTTTTCATCTTCCCAGCACACTTTTGTCATCCGTCAATACATTTCGCTCTCTGTCCTTAATCACTCTAACTTGCTGTACGTCCTTCCCATCTCTATTTCTCTTCTGTGCCAACCTGTATAAATCATTTTCTCCCTCCTTACTGTCCGGCCTATCATACAAGTCATCATACACCCTCGATTTGGCCTTTGACACTGCTTTTGTCTTATGCTGTGTCTCCCTGTACTCCTGTTTACTTTCTTCGGTCCTCTCTATGTCCCCACTTCTTCTTAGCTAACCTCTTCCTTTGTACACACTCCTTCACTTGATCATTCCACCATAAAAGTCTCCTTATCTACTTTCCTTCCAGAGGACACACCAAGTACTCTACTACCTGTCTCCCTGATCACATTAGCTGTAGTTGTCCAGTCATCTGGAAGCACTTCCACCCAAAACCTGTTTCAACTGCTCCTTGAAGACAACATGACCCTTATCCTTTTTCAGCTTCCACCACTTTGTCTTCTGCTCTGCCTTTGCGTTCTTCACCTTTCTTACCATCAGCATCATCCTGCACACCACCATCCTATGCTGTTTGGCAACACTCTCACCCACTACTACTTTGCAGTCACTGACTTCTTTCAAATTACTACACAAGATGTAGTCTACCTGGGTGCTCCTCCCTCCGCTTTTATAAGTCGCCTATGCTCCTGTCTCTTCTGGAAGAAAGTATTCACCACAGCCATTTCCATCCTTTTTGCAAAATCTATAAACATCTGTCCTTCTGTATTCCTGTCCTGGATACCAAACCTGCCCATCACTTCCTCGTCCCCTCTGTTGCCTGCACCAACATGTCCATTGAAGTCTGCACCAATGGCCACTGTTTCACCTCTGGGGGTACTCTGCATTACTTCATCTAACGCACTCCAGAATCTCTCCTTCTCTTCTAGCTCACATCCTGCCTGTGGGGCATAAGCACTAACAACATTGAACATCACACCTTCAATGAGAACCTCAACATTTTCATCTCCGCTACCTCCAGCTCTGCCTCCTGCCTTTTCCTCAGCGCCACTGTTTCTAAGCCATACAACATCGCTGGCCTCACCACCGTCTTGTACACTTTTCCCTTCATTCTTGCTGACACTCTCCTATCGCACATCACACCGGACACTTTTCTCCAACCATTCCAGCCTGCCTGCACACGCTTCTTCACCTCTTTTCCACACTCTCCATTGCTCTGGATTGTTGAGCCTAAGTACTTAAAATCCTCCACCTTCGTTATCTCTGCTCCCTGTAACATCACCGTTCCTACTGGGTCCTTCTCATTCACACACATGTATTCTGATTTTCTGAGGCTGACCTTCATTCCTCTCCTTTCCAGGGCATACCTCCACCTCTCTAGATTTTCCTCCACTTGTTCTCTGCTCTCACTACATATATAGCTAAATTATGCCAAATTTGATGTCATTAATGTGATGATTAGAGGGAGAATTCATGCAGTAATATATTGCCAATGTACCAGACATTAATAAAATTTTCAATATCTATGTGTGCCATATTATAAATATAATATATTATATTTCACAAAGCATCATTATAAAAAGTAAACTGCATGTGTTTACATCTTTTGGTCTTTCGGGAAGCATGAACTATGCTGACAGTCATTAAAAACTTTGACAGAGAAATTTCTGTACATCTGTAATTGTGTGTGTGTGTGTGTGTGTGTGTGTGGGGGGGTGGAGTGGTGTGGAGTAGGGAGTAGATCCTGTGGTTTTATTGATGACGGCACTCAGGCACTTCAGAAAATGATGAGGTGTTATTTTGTCACGCATCATTGCACATATGTAGGTCACTTTGCAAAACTGGACCAAATGCAGTTTTGGGCGATCTGTGTATCTGTAAAATTTTAGGAGGAGGTTGGAGCCTATATAAATTCTTAAAAATGTTTACTATTGTTAATCCAGTGCACGTCATAATGTCTTTCACATAAACAATGCCTCCGGGCAATGGGTATATTGAAGGATGGGTTAAGCTACAGTGTGGGTGCAAGGTGTATGGGCTGTATACAACGCACGAGCAGAAACCTGACTGACCAGCCCAACATGACAGGGTCAGTTGAAGACAGGCCATGTAGAGGATCACTACATCCGGTTTCAGCACTTGCAGAACTGGTTTCGCTGTTTAATACCTGCATCTTTTTTCTTTTCACCGCCTGCATCAATCTATATATCCCTGTTCGGGTTGTTCAGGCAACAGGCTCAGGAAGGCAACCCAGGCATCTCTTTCCCCAGGGACACTCTCCAGCTCTTTGGGAATCCTGACTTGTTCCCAGTCCAGACAAGGATATACTTTATAATCCCTCTACTGTGTGCTGGGTCTACCCTCAGGGCCTCATCCCAGCTGAACATGCCCAGAACATCTCTAATGGGAGGTGGTCAGGATGCATTCTAATCAGATACCCGAACCACCTTTACTGACTCCTTTCAATGCAAAAGAGCAGCGACTCTACTCTGAGTTGTCCCCAGATGTCAGAGCTCGTCACCTTATCTCTAAGGCTGAGCCAGTTGTATTCACAATCTCAATGTTGCGGTCACTAATTATGTATATAAATAAAAAGCTTATTATCACCACAGAAGTGCTAGAGAAATGCAGTTAAATAAGGAAAGTTAATCTATGTGGAACTTATTATAAATGCTAATAGGACTCTGAATGGTTTATTAACAGCAGGAGGACTTGAAGCATTAAGCCTTTCAGCCTGTGGATAAAAAATCTGAGCGGAGGAATTGTATAATGTAAATATGGGGGAAATAAAATAATAATAATTTTTAAAATTTGAATGATTAAATGATTTAGGCAATTTGATATACAGAACAGGGATCCCTTGCTTTCCGCAGTTAATTGGGTCTGAGATCGCCCCGCAACCATCAAATTTCACGAAGTCGGATCGACCCCCCCCCCCCCGACTGACATATACGTACATGTATATGTGTATATAATATCAATAAATACATATTCAACACTACAAATGCTTATAATAACAATTAAACATAATACATAACAAATAATACTTCTTCTTCTTCTTCTTCTTTTCCTTTCGGCTTTTCCCTTCGGGGTCGCCACAGCGAATCATCTGCCTCCATCTCACCCTATCCTTTGCAGATGTAAATAAAACATAAATACAGTCGGCCCCCAATTTACGAAATTAATCCGTTCCAGGGTCCTTTTCGTATCGCAGGGATTTCGTAAGTAGGGGTCGCATCTTATTAAACCATTTTAAACATTTTTTATTAACACACACCCACAAACACACACACACACACACACACACACACACACACACACACACACACACACACACACACACACACACGAAATGTGCCCACATTTATTAAACATTTACTGAATTAAAACAACTTAAAAACTAAAATAAAAACTAAAGAGTGAAGCTTTCTTCTGTCTCTATCTGTGAGGCCAGCAGGGCGGGATGTTGAGAGACAGCCAATGAGAGGGCAACTCACACGGCGTGTGAAATTTTGATTGGCCAGTTTGAATTTCTTTTTGTAAGAGGGGGATGTTTCGTATCTCAGGGATAGAAACTCAAGAAAATATTTTTCGTAACCTGGGGATTTCGTACACAGGGTCTTCGTAAGTTGGAGGCCGACTGTACACGCATACAGACGAGCACAGGCGCACAGTGCAAATGTAAGTAGTTTTGTTGGGTTGTTTTTTGTTTTTGTTTGTTTGGGTTTTTTTTCATAATTGGCCTTGTTTTGTGGCATTTACCTTCACTTCCCCCATTTTTCCTCTTTTAAAAAATTTTTGAGGAATATTTTTGAAAAACCCACGATGCACTGAAGCCGCAGAAAATGAAGCACGAAGTAGCAAGGGATCATTGTATACACAAACTACATATGTACATCTATGTAAACTTATGCATGTACATATATACACATACCTATATGTACACATGGGGCCGGTGGTGTAGTCGTTAGGGTGCCTGGCTCATGATTGGGAGGCTGTGTGTTCAAATCCTACTTAGACCCCCCACTTTGCTAAGACCCCTGGGCAAGATCTTAGCCACAAGTGTGCCTCTGTTCACCCAGCAGCATAAATGGGTACCAGTAAAAATATACTGGGAAGGTAACCTACGATGGACCAGCATCCCATCCAGGAGGAGTTGAAGTCCTGGTTGCTTCACGCTACAGAAACTGGGGATAAGTACCGGCCTGATGAGCCACTTGGCTTGGGTGTAAAAAGCCCAACAGACTTTACCTTTTTTATATAGACACATATATACATATATATTCACACATACACAGAGGTAGAGGTTTTAATGATAAGGTGCACTGTGATATAAATGTTATATAATGTAAGAGACATGCTGTTAGTTAAAAGAAGTCCAGGAATGTGTTCTGAAGATTATTCGGTCAGTGTGTGGTGGTGGTGGTGTTGGTGGTGGGTGGCATATTTAACAGTATATGGCTAAAAGCTGTTCTTGAGTCTGTTGTTTTTTGTTTTGAGTATCCTGTATCTTCTTAAGGAGAGGGGAGGAAAAAAGGTGGGAGTCCAGGGTATGATGGGTCCCTGATATCTCCACAGGCTTTCTGCTAAAGTCTGCGAGTGTAAATGTCACGCGGGGTTGGGGTGTGTGGGGGGGTGTTATTCCACTCACCTGCTCTGCTGTCCTCAACACCCCCTGGAAGGCCCACCTGTCCTCTGCAGTACAGCTGTTGTACCACATTGTACAGAAGTAGGTCAGGAGGCTCTTGATGGTGGAGCAGTAAAAGTTTGTCAGTATGGGTCTGGGTAGGCAGATGTGTTGGAGCTTCTTGAGGAAGTACAGCCTTTCTTTTGACTTCCCCACCTGGTGAGAGACGTTTGTATACAAACTGTACACAAAGTGATGTGGATCAAGGTCAAGAGGGATGGCAGCCGAATGTGAGACAAGACAAGTCCCTCAAACAATTTGGTGATGATTGGGATTGAGGCCACTGGGCAATAATAGTTCAGGCTCACTGTGCTCTTCTTAAGTACTGAAACAGTGGTGGCTGTCTGAGAGCAGGTGGAAATCATACACTGCAGTATCAAGAGGTTAAAGATGGTGGGTAATAACCTCTCCTCACTGATTTGTGCATGCTTTAAGCACCCTTCCTGTTGCTCCATCTGGACCAGTAGCTTTCCTTGTGTTGATTCTACGCAGGGTGGCTCAGACCTGATGCTGTTGCAGCTGTATGGGGTCGTTGCCCATCTCTGGAAGAGCAGATCAGGCCTCACTGTTGTGTTGGTCATAGTGAACTGTGTGTATCCTTGTTGCAAGTGAGTATCTTGATCTCCTTTTACATATTCCTGGAATTATCATTGTCAAAGTTCTCCTCAATGCATTGTTTGTACTTACGTTTGACTCTTTTGATGCCTCTCTACAGGGTCTGGTGTGCCTCTTAATAAGCCTGCTGGTCTCCTGACTTAAAGGCATCATCCCGTGCTCTAAGCAGGGAGTGCACCTCAACGTTGAACCACAGCTTCTGGTTCAGCAACACTTAAACTTTCTTTGTTGTGGTCACACTCTCAGTGCAGTAGTTTATATATGAGAGTACAGCTGATGTGTGAACCTCCAGGTCTGTGTTCTCTGAAAATATCCCACAGAGTTTGTAGAATCAAAAGAGTCTTATAGGGCTGCAATAGCTTCCTTAGTCCACACCTGGGCTGCTTTAGATGCCCTTTCTGCTCCTAAGACTCAAACCAAGGAGCCTCTTGCTGTGAGGTAGATGTTCTAACCACCAAAGCACTGCCGTATACATATTCAGTGGTAAAGGTCAAGGGTTCAAGTGGCAGTCCCATCTGTTGGGCTCGGTCGTATAAGAATGTAACTCGCTCTGGATAAGGGAATCTACCAAATATCATAATTGAAATTGTTTCTGCTTGTTGCAGGAATGTGGCAGGAGGTGAACCAATTGGTTTTTGTATCTCACTGAACCTGAAAGGAGAGCATTATATTTATATACTATTTTGGCTTCCTGTGTATAAGTCTACCACGTCGAGACAAAATGCTAAGGATTTCCTGAGTGAATAGACGCATGGGATGTTTCCCTATTTGTATCACCCCGCTTGTCTGTGTTTGGTTACTGCAACCGAGTTAGGAAACGTGGCAGTGATCCAAGTTTCACTGATGTAACTTTTGTAGTTTTACTGATTTAAAATCTGAATGGTTGTCAGATGATGATAAAAAAAGGGAGAACAGACACCAATTTTGCTGTAAGTCACTTTAACGGAAATCAATATGAGCTAGCTAGCCAGGGCGCCAAAATACTAAGAGCAAGTGTGGACGCTTTGGGATCCATCGCTCTTTCCGGGGGTAATTTGCCATGTTGGAATATTGCTTGGTTATACTGACTATTACTACAGTATAAGTACACACCATCACTCGGTATAAATTCAGGCATTGTGTTAATGCATCCAGACATTTTAATCTCTCTGACAACAAGTTTATGGAAGTGCTATGAGCCAATCAGAGTAGAGGCTTTAAAATTCTAATGCAATGAGGATGTAAAACAGAGATTTGTGTTCTCTCTCTCTCTCTCTCTCTCTCTCTCTCTCTCTCTCTCTCTCTCACACACACACACTCACACACACACACACTCACACACACACACACACACACACACACACACTCACACACACACACACACACAGGCTCAAGTTTTTAATGCTGAAGCTGATTCAAGAGCGCAGATTCACAGCAGGGAGCAAAGGAAAGCATGATGGGAAAAAAAGAGCGTGCTGGGAAAATTAATCTATAAAAACACTGACATGCACCCCAGAGAGAGAATGAGAGTGAAAAAAGGGAGCAAAGACAGTGAAACGAAGGCCGACAATGAGATGGTTGGGGGGGCGAGAGAGCGAGAGAGAGAGAGAGAGAGAGAGAAAGCGAGAGAGAGAGAGAGAGAGAGAGAGATGAGAGCTCCCACTGTGGTGATGTTTATTAATATTTGTCGATGTGTAATTTAATAAGAGAGACACAGCTGGTTTGGGCACTGGCAGACTGGAGCTAAGTTTAGAGTTAGATTCTGAGTGGCGCGGCAGGACATCCCTGACAGGGGGATGAAAAAACCCTCTCTCTACTTTTTTCCCATCTCTCTTCACTTATCTTACTTTGTGTGTCTCTTCTTGTCATGAGACAGCAGCACAAGAGAGGACATGCTTATTCAGACAAACTCAACTAACATTATTATAACCCAAGAAGCACTGACCTGGACTCATGCAATCATTCATTCTCTGAACCGCTTAATCCTAATTAGGGTCACGAGGAGACTGGCACCCATCTCAGCCAACTCTGGGTGAGGGCAGAGTACACCCTGGACAGCTTACCAGGCCATTGCAGGGCAAGACCTGGACTATAATCCTTATATGTGGGCAGTGGTGGCTTAGTGTTTAAGCTGATGTCAGTAATCTGAAGGTCAGTGGTTCAATCCCGACTGTTACCACTGTCGGGCCCTGGAGTGAGACCCTTCACCCTGAATTACTCATGTTAAAAAAATAATAATAATAATTGTAAGTTGCTCTGGATAAGAGTGTCTGCCAAATGCTGTAAATGTGAATATCTCCTACATTGTCGACCTCACCACATGTTCCTCTTTAATAAATCAAATCAATACTTCCTCTAGAAAAATTTACAACCTTTGCTTTATTGAGATTTGGACAAGCTGACCAGTCCATCCATCCATCCATCCATCCATCCATCCAATCAGCCATCCATTCAGCTTTCCATCCATCTACAGTATAACTAGCCATTCATCATGCCATCTATTGATCCAGCTGTCCTCTCAACCATCTATCTATCTATCTATCTATCTATCTATCTATCTATCTATCTATCTATCTATCTATCTATCTATCTATCCATCTATCTATCTATCTATCTATCGACTGTTGTGTGATGCTGTTATGGCGCTTTGTGGTATTTCACCCCCTACTTTTGGAAATCCTTGCGAAAAGTACTCCATGTAGTGCACTGTATAAACCCCACCAGGTGGTTTTGGGATGCAGTTAGATGTTTGAAAGCCACTTGTGTTCTTCTGGTCTTCATGTCTGCTGTGTTTTCATGATTTATACATTTTTCTGCAATCATTGTTGTTGTATCTCTTCTGCTTGTAACTGTCCTGGCAAGCTTTATTATGGATCACACTATGTGTGTGTGTGTGTGTGTGTGTGTGTGTGTGTGTGTGTGTGTGTGTGTGTGTGTGTGTGTGTGTGTGTGTGTGTGTATGGACTCACGGGGTTCAGTAGAACGGTCAGAAAAAGCTCTCCTCCTTTGATGCTCTTGTCTAGCTCTTTTGGACCTCCAGGATATTCCTTGTAGAAGATGGTGTGTGTGAATAAGCCACAGGTCTGACGCGGCAGGACCTGCACACACATACACACATACACACCATATCATTAGAAACACACAATCAGCACTCTATAATTATTGGCACCCCTGGTTAAGGATGTTTTCTTTAGCCTCTAATAAATTCAGCTTTTTCAAACAATAAATAATATAGGCGAACAATGGAAAAAAAAAAAAAGGAAAATCCAACCTTGAAGTCAAGTGCATTTATTCAGTCGGAATAAAGTCCACTTTGTACAACTCCCCGTTGCCAACAAAACAGCACCTAATCTTCTATAATCTTTTATAAGATTGGAGAATACAGAAAGAAGGATCTTGGACTGTTTCCTCTCTGCACGACCTCTCAAAATCATCCAGCGACCTGGGTCCTCTGCACGCTCCTCTTCAGCTCACTCCACAGGGTTTTCAATCTGGTTGAGGTCTGGGGACTGATATGACCATGGGAGGAGCTTGAGTCTGTGTCCGATGAACCATTTCCGTGTAGATTTGGCCACATATTTAGTTTCATTATCTTCCTGAAAGCTTCATCTTTCGGGAAGTGGCCAGAAGATTTTGATTTAAAATGTCCTGATATTTCAAAGCCTGCATGATGCTATGCACCCTAACAGTTCCCAGGGCCTCTGGAAGACAAACAGGCCCGTAGCTGATCACTGATCCTCCCCCAAACTTCACAGTGGGCATGAGGGGCTTTTCTGCAAACTCATTTTTTTTTGTTTTGCCAGACCCACTTTAAAGTGTTTGTTGCCAAAAAGCTCCATTTTGGTCTCATCTGAGGAAAGCTCACAGTCCCAGTTGAAGTCCCGGTACCGCTTTGCAAACCCCAGACATGTGCGTTTATGATTGTGAGTGAGAAAAGTTTTTCCCGTGCATACCTCACAAACTGCTTGTTGGCATCTAGATGACACCTGATGGTTGTTTTGGGACTTTGTGACCAAAAGATGCCACTATTTGTTGCAATTATTTCACAATTAGCTTTGGAGAACTTTTTATTACTTTTACCATCCTCCTGACTGTGCGTGTTGCAAAATCACCTTGCGGCCTCGTCCAGGCTTATTTACCACCGTTCCAGTTGTTTTAAACTTCTTAATGATTCCTCTGACAATAGACATGTGCAGGTGAAGGTCAAGGAGGGGCCATGTCTTGTGGCCATTTCCTGACTTGTGGAGGTTGACACACATCTGCTTGACTTGAATGGTGATTTCCTTTGTCCCATGTTGAAGAGGGGATAAGAGGAATGGCCTCTGTGTCACATCATATTTATACCCCAGGGAAACAGGAAGTGATGAATTACTGATAAATGGTTCTAGATACTCTGATCAACTTTGTAAACTACTGTAGAACTGACAGAAATATTTCAGTTACAGGGCAGTGGTGGCCTGGTAGTAAAGGTGCTGGATCACTGATCCTAAGGATGGGAGTTTGAGTCCCACTGTCCACGGGTTGTAATTGTCCCCCCAGTGCAGCTAACTGGGTTATCAATGGCCAGCCATGTCTCTCACTGGCTGTGGTGGGAGGTATAAAAGAGCCATTGCTGACTTTTGACAAGAATAGCTGCATAGCCGTCAGCGTGTTTCTGCCCTGCGATGGCCTGGCGAGCTGTCCAGGGTGTACTCTTCCCTCACCCGGAGTCAACTGGGATGGGTGCCAGCCTCCCCGTGACCCTAATTAGGATTAAGTGGTTACAGAAAATGAACGAATGAACTTCAGTTCCATATATTTCGGAATTGTTACCGGTGCCAAGAATTGTGGAACAAGTGATTTTATGAAAAATAATTATTTCTTAGTCAGGGTTTTTTTTTCCCCTTAAAGCAGCGCTTCTCAATTATTTTCTGCCGCGCCCCCCTAGGAAGAAGAAAATATTTCACGCCCCCCCAATATAGATAGTGTTATTAGTCTAAAAATTGTTATAAGTAATCCTCTGCATACACTGTATCCTTATTAACATAATAAATCCTTATTATCATTATAGAATACAAAACATGAAGAAATATAGATCAACTTCCAACAAAGAATAACTTTAACATTTTTTTTAGTTTTTAAACAAAAAGATTTAAAGTGCATCAATTTACCTGAAATAAAAAAGTATCCTTATTTAAACTGTAAACATTTTTTGACCAACAATTTGAACCATTTGATACTGAAAAATAAAATTCAATAAAATGAATAAATAATAATAAATTCAAATTGATCAGCAATATTAACTCAGGAGCACAATATATAAAACACTTTACCTACACAACAAAAATGAATAAAACAATTTGTATTATTATTATTATTATTATTATTATTATTATTATTATTATTATTATTGGAAAAATGATGAAGTCCAGATTAATGGCTATAATGAGCACGTTCCGCAGTGCACAGCTTTTCGAAGCCGGGTTTAAAGCTCAACAATCCAGAGCAATGGAGAGTGTGGAAAAGAGGTGAAGAAGCATGTGCAGGCAGGCTGGAATGGTTGGAGAAAAGTGTCCGGTGTGATGTGCGATAGGAGAGTATCAGCAAGAATGAAGGGAAAAGTGTACAAGACGGTGTTGAGGCCAGCGATGTTGTATGGATTAGAAACAGTGGTGCTGGGGAAAAGACAGGAGGCAGAGCTGGAGGTAGCGGAGATGAAAATGTTGAGGTTCTCTCTGGGAGTAACGAGGATGGATAGGATCAGGAATGAGCACATCAGAGGGACAGCCCACGTAAGATGTTTTGGAGACAAAGTCAGAGAGGCTAGATGGAGATGGTTTGGACATGTACAGAGGAGGGATAGTGAGTATATTGGCAGTAGGATGCTGAGGTTGGAACTACCAGGCAGAAGGCCTGGAGGAAGACCAAAGAAGAGATTTATGGATGTGGTGAAGGAAGACATGAAGGTCGTTGGAGTCAGAAAAGAAGATGCGGAGGACAGGGTGAGGTGGAGGCGGATGAGTTGCTGTGGCGACCCCTGAAGGGAGCAGCCGAAAGTAAAAGAAGAAGAAGAAGACTGAACTCTCAGCTCCTGCTCAATGCTGAACTGGGACCTGGACTTATTTCCGCAGTGCTGACGTCATCCAGCAATAACAGAGCCTGTGTGTGCTGCAGGTCGGATCAGTTCCTCTGCTCTGCTGTGGGGAGTTTCTACACTGAGCAGTTTGGTACTCCACCTTATCTGATGCTAACAGAGCTCGCTGGTTTGCTGGAGTAGCATTCACAAAGCGGGATGGTTGTTGGCAATACTCGGCACGTTTTCAATGAAAAAACTCACGCTGCTCATCACGTGATCGGGGTGTGATGTCTTTAAGTGATGTCTGAATTTATTTGGGTTCCTGCTGTCCGCTGCCAATGTTTTGAGACACAGTAAACACGACGGGCTTTCTTTGTTTCTCACCGCAGCACAGTGAAGCCGAGTGCGACATCCGCTTCATCAAACCTCCTCAACTTAACTTCCGGGAGACTTTCGTTTCTCTCAGTGTCTCCGTCTCTCTCCGCCTCTCTTTCCGTCCCTGTTAAAAATTTCCATGTTGGGTTTATTAACTTCACTTCTTATTTTACCTCTGGGCACACTGACAGTGAGAAAGCCACTGCCACCTGCTGTAGTGGATGTAGAATTACACTTTATCCTAATACGGAAAAAAAAGTAGGTTCCCTGGGGTCACACGCGCCTCAATTTGAGAACCACTGCCTTGAATTCACTTCAGATGAAGGTTACATTTTCCTGCAATTTTCAGTGTGAGAGCAGCTTCTGCAATAAAAATGTAATTTATCTTATGGCTTTTAACACATCTTAACCCGGGGCACCAATAACTATGGCGGGCAGTTTATTTATACATATATCATAACATTTAAAGTCACAACAAAATCATATCATGTGCCATTTTGTTATTAATCCGCAGTAATAAACATTCTAGGACATGCAGTCCTAGGAAATTAATCAACTTCAAGGTGGTAACAGTAACTCTGTTTGTAACCCATAACCCCATTATATGGTAAGAAAACCAAAGTGCCCTGACTAGCAGAAAAAAAGGAAAGAAAAAACTATTTGAGATGGTTGGAGGAAGAAGTGTAGGGAGTGAGGAGGGGAGGTGCTGACAGGGTCTTGTTCAGTGTTCTGCAACAGAATAGGACGAGTTTGTGTGTAAGAGTGAGAGAGAGAGAGAGAGAGAGAGAGAGAGAGAGAGAGCAAGAGAGAGAACGCGAGAGACAGAGAGAGAGAATGAGAGAGAGGGAGAGATAGAGAGCGCAGGCGAGAGAGAGAGAGAGAGAGAGAGAGAGAGAGAGCGCGAGAGAGAGAGAGAGAGAGAGAGAGAGAGAGAGTAAAAAGATAACACTGCTGTTCATTCTAAGTCTTATTATCTATAGCCTAGATTGCTCTCTCTCTCTCTCTATCTCTCTATCGCTCTCTCTCTCTCTCTCTCTGTGTATGCGTAATGTCCCCTAATCGACTGTATACTGTATATATTATTCAGTCAAGCAGCGTCATGTTAATATCTTCTCTCTCTCTCTCTCTCTCTCTCTCTCTCTCTCTCTCTCTCTCTCTCTCTCACACACACACACACACACACACACACACACACACACAGAGCTATTTATATCATTAGCATATCTTTAGAGAACTAAAATAGTATTTTATTAAAATGTATTGTAAATGATTTTTTAAAATAGTAATTAATTATAATTTTAAATTAAAAACCAACAGAATGTTTACTTGGATTTACTTTTCGACTTTGGATTAAAATGTGTGGCATGGTGGATTATAGCTTAACTAGTGTCACATCAAGAAGATCTTGGGTTCAAATCCTGGGCTTGGCGAGGGTTTTGCTGTGTGGAGACTCCATGTACTAACTGTGATTTTGTGGGTTTCCTCTGAGCACTTTGGTTTCCTCCCACAGTCCGAACATGCACATTAGGCTAATTGGCTGTTCCAAATTGCCCCAAGTGTGAGTGAGTAAAAGTGTGCACACTGGTGTGTATGCTGGACTGGTTAGCTGTTCGGAGTGTATCTCGGTCGGCTGAGATAGGCTCCAGTCTCCCTGTGGCAGGATAAGGCATGTCAAAGAAGAAATGAATGAACTTTGGATTAATTTGAAATTTTGAGTGTAGAGATAGAAGATGAAAGTGAATCATTTGATGAAGTTTAAACAACACACACACACACACACACACACACACACACACACACACACACACACACACACACACACACACACACACACACAGTTCTACAGTGACAGAGTGAGAATTATGAACAGTTGCAAAAAGGCTGAGATCAGACTGGACAGATGGCCTTGATTTAATATTTTAATCTGCACCACCTTTCAAAATTCAATTCCGGCACCATGGCACTAAATCCAGCAACCCACTGTCACGCTGGCAAAATTTACAGCCCTGACTTTACCTGTTCCAACTACCCCCCCCCCACTAGCTGGCAAAAGAGAAGAAAAATCATTACCTTCACAACTCTGCGAGTGAAATGTACCAGTGTTCGAATTATTTGTGATACCTTGTAAAAACAATCGACATTGCTTCCTGATAGATAAGAATAACCTACATTTCCACATTAAAGGGAAATTAATCCCAAGTTAATTATAAAATTAAATATATAGTATACATCATTGCACAATAAGAAGCCCTATTGTTGTTACGAGCTTCTCGCTGAAGAAAAAAAAAAAAAAAAAGTAATAAATTGCCACACAGGGGATGACATTGTACTGTGAAGTCACACGTAATTGACGTGCATGCGACAGCAATTATGAAAGTAATTTGCATATGAATAAACAGCAGGTGGGTTATACCATTCATTCCTATAAACGAGAGGATGCTTGTCTGATGTAAATGAAATGCTTGTTACTTTTGCCATTATCTTGGCTTGTAAATGCTATGTACGTAAAAATTTACAAAATGTAAACAAAAACCACCCAATAATGAAAATGTACATCTGCTCATACATTGCAGGAGACTTTGGAAAGCCTTCCCTGATTTCACTTAAAAGCTTATGCTTAATTCTAAGTCCTTAACCATAAATCTAATAACCAAACGCTAAAGCGCCTGTCACATACATCAGGTCTATAACCCGTCTATGACAGCTGTGGCGTTTTATACGTAACTTATGCATCGTGTGATGCAAAATGCTGCAATAGCGCCTTTGTTGTGGAGTTCTGAACATGAAAAAAAAAAAAGTTCTATCTATAGTCTGCATGGTAAATTGAAGGCCTTAATTGGGTGCAGAAACCTTTGCGAAAATGGTTCAACAGACTGTATGTCATAGTGAATAAGCATTGTAGAGGTCATGGCTTGCCCTATTTGTGTAATGTGCTTGTATTTTAATTAATTTATTTGTTTATTCTCTACGTCGTCTCAGTTGGTTTCTTTAAATTGTTGCCTGACTGTTCTCTGTTTTGTGTTTATTATACAGTTTGCTTGCACCCGGCACAGTTTTTCCATTTCTGTGCATCTTGTTATTCAGTCATTTGTTTCTCATTCATTCATTTTCTGAACCGCTTAACATTAATTAGGGTTGTAGGGAAGCTGGCACCCAATTCAGGCGACTCTGAGTGAGGGCAGAGTACACCCTGGACAGCCCGCGAGGCCAACGCAGGAGAGAAACACATTGACTGCTATGCAGCTGCTCTTGACGGAAGTCAGTAATTGTTCTTTTCCTTGAACCGCTCACCACAGACAGTGAGAGATGGCCGGCCTTTGATAACACAGCGAGCTGCACTGGGGGGGACATCAGTAACAACCCGGTGATCATGGGACCTGACCCCTGATCTTAAGAGAGGTAATCCAGCATCCTACCACCAGCCAACCACCAAATGATTTTTGTTATTTCTACAAAGACGGTTATACCTTTATTTTTTTTTTTACATATTTTTTTAAACCTGGGTTTTTTTTGTTTTGTGTGTTTTTCTTATCAGAATTACTCAAAAACTTGTGATTTATTGGTACATTTCTACTAGTGATGTGGCTTTGGACAAAGAAGATTCCATTAGACTTTGGCTCAAATTCAACATTTACGTATTTTTTAAAGGATTCTTTAACCTTGTGAGATTTGATGATGGTGGTGTTTTGTTTTTTTTGTTTTTTCTTTTAGAAGTGTCGTACTTCAGCAGGCCCAGCAAGGGGTAGTGACTACTTTCTGTTATTTGCAATTATTAGTCATTCATTCATTTTTTGAACTGCTTAATCCTAATTAGGGTAGCGGGGAGGCTGGCGTCCCATATGAGCCGACTCTGGGCGAAGACGAGGTAGACCCTGGACAGCTTGCCAGGCCATTGCAGGGCCTTATTTGCAATTAGTTTTGTGCAAATTTTCATAACTTTTTTTTCCTTTACCAGTGGTGGGGCTATGGAAAATGAAGGCTCCAATAGATTTTGGAGAAGATCTGGATCAAACTCTGGATTTAAAAGAAAAAAAAAAAAAAAAAATCTTCAACATTGTGCTATCTGGGTTATCAAAGGCTGGCTATGTGTCTCAATGTCTGTGGTGTGAGGTTCACATTAAAGAACCATTGCTGACTTTCATCAAGAGTAGCTGCATAGATGTCAGCATGTTTCTGCCCTGCGATTGCCTAGCGAGCTGTCCAGTGTGTACTCTGCCCTCATCCAGAGTGGCCGTAGATTGGTGCCAGCCTCCCACCAGCCTCCCTGTGACCCTAATTAGGATTATACAGTTCAGAAAATGAATGAATGAAGCATTGTGATGTGGACATTTGGTTCATACTTTTATAAATATAGTGTATTAATCCCTTACAGGAAATTATTTACTCTGCATTCAATCCATCAAAAGAGAGTGTGCACGTGCACGCATACACACACACACACACACACACACACACACACACACACACACACACACACACACACACGGCGTGGTGGGCACCCGGTTGTAGTTGGGAATTGAGTGCTGTATCCAAGGGCACGTCAGCCATTTTATGTGGTGAAAGTGAAGGTGCTGCTCATTCCCTCACTGGGGAGGCAAACCAGCAACCTCTCGCTCCCAGAGCCACTTCCCTAACCACTAGGCTACGGCTGCCCCGGTATGAGGGATTAGCTGGCTTGGTAGATGTTTTCAGGCTTTCCTAGTCCTGTTATACTGAAATGTGACTGTGTGTGTGCTCTATCTTTGCTTTTATAACCTCTCAGTTCACCGTTAATACACATTTTTTTTGCCTCTCAGTCACCGCCACCTCTCCCTCATATGCACCCCGCGTTCATTCTTAACTGAATATTAAGAAATCACTGAATTGTATTAAACAAAAATACAAGCTGTAATATATAATTAGCATTTGATGACTCCATGCCCCCAAATAAACCAAACAAACTGACAAATCAAACAAAATAACACCAATTGTGGACGCCAATTATGAACTGAAGTGTTTCATTTGAGAATGACAGCCACATTGTAGTGTTTCTCTTCGATTTTTTTTTCTGCCACTTTTGTTTCGTTCAAAGATCTCATCAAAGTCAGTGAGCTATTGTCTTTGGCATGCAAAGCGACAGCTAAATTACAGGAATTCAGTGATTCCTCGTGATGGTCGTCCTTTACCAAGATGAATAAAAAGGAAGTTGATGCATGTAAATGAGCACTCTGGTACATTTGATTAAAAAAAAAGGGTGCATATGCTTCGCCGATCCTTTGAGCCTCAACAAAACGTGGTGACTCATCAGCGTGGGGATGAAGAAGAAACAAAAACACTGACATTTTAATACAGAAGAATGACTTGACTCGTGAATGTATAGTGTGATGGAGTGGTAATATTAGCATATGAATGATAATATTAGCAAATGAGAAAGAAAGAAAGAGCGACGATAGGGACGAGGAATCGAAATCAGACTTTACATCATTAACACGGTGTAAACACCACACAGATTACAGATTTTATTCAAGTTCAGAATAAATGTCTGTCGATGTAAGTGAAAGTTTACACATTCTACTGAGGTTGAATTTCCTGGCATGCAATTTACACCTGTATGTAATTCAGGTCACAAAGGTTTGCAGATTATTATTACAGTATTATTTTTATTATTATTATTATTATTATTATTATTATTATTATTATTGTTATTATTATTATTCAGAAAGTTCCCAATGCATCTTTTTTTTTTCAATGAGTGAAGGTCATCACTCCAACACTTTTTGAGAGAAACCTTTTAAATGAAAATAAAACAAAGACACATACAAAGCTAATAGTTATGTTTGTGTATTTGTTAGCAGGATTTATTCAAAGAGTCAGAGCGAGTGAATTTTCATGAAATTTCTACCAGATGTGGCGCTTTGGGCAAGGAAGAGTAATCTGGATAAAATTCCAACTTCTGGAATTTTTTAAATTATTTTTTAACATTATGATTTTTTTTCATCATTGATATTTTTTTATCACAACATGGCCAGCACGTGGTGCTGTTTACTGAATGTCATTTTCAAAAAATTATGTGTGGATTTTCATGAAATTTCTACCAGAGGCAGTGCTTTGGATAAGGAAGACTCCTCTAGATCTGAGCAATGATCTGGATTAAATTCTGGATGGTGAAACATTTTAAAGGATTCTTTAACATTGAAATATTACTAAAATAAAAAATTCAATAGAAATACTAGTATATCCCCTCTTTTTCACCTTGGTAGTAAACGGTTGATTTTATGTCAATGTGGCACAGGGAAGTTTCAAAATTATTTAACACTAAGATGGAATTTGGAGAATTTGAAAAACACAAGCACGTTTGCATATACATTATTTAATTAAATGATGCTACAGTATTTAAAAAAAAAAAATCATCTACATAATTTTTGGTGTAAAGAGTAGTCAGTGCATTGGATTTCTCCTCACGTCCCTGTGGATCTGAAGTACCAGTAAATGTTTAAGAATTTGACTTGCTTTTATTCTGTATCGATTACATTATTCTCTGGCCCTATTGAGGACAATTTGCACTGGGTGTTTTTCCTGAAGCCTGTTTTTGCCACATGTCACTCACAGCAGTTACATTTTTAACAAGCGATCCAGTTTACACCAGTGTGCAACACAAATCCTTGCATCATGCTGCGTTTGCTGCTTCTAGTCTTTTTCATTTGTACATAAGGACTCAAATGTACTTTATTGGACCCGTTCTGACTCGAGGCACAGGGCGATGTGAGCCTTGGCATCGGACATGCACTGAGCATGCAGGAATTACTCCGTGCACTTATAGTCGACGCCGAGGAAATCCTGAAGGAGAATTTCTTGAGACTGGTGGCTAGCACGTCTGCTCACAATAAGAAGGTACTAGGTTTGATTTCCTTGCCAGGGGTGTTTCTGTGCGGAGTTTGGATGCTTGTGTGAGTTTCCTCCAAGTCCGATTTCCTCCCACAGTTTAAAGACATGCACATTAGGCTAACTGGCTGTCATTTTTTAATTAACATTCCCCCCTAGGCATGAGTGTGATGGGGTTTGTTTGCATGTTGCCTTGCGATGGTCTAACGAGCTGTTCAGCGTGGACCCAACATTTCACCTGGTATCGGCTGAGATGGGCACCAACCTCAACATGCCCCTCATTGGATTAAGCGGTTCTCAAAAAGAAATGCCCCCCAGTGCAGCTAACTAGGTTATCAAAGGTCGGCCATGTCTGTGTTCAGAGATGTGTCTGCATCCAGTAGAAAACCAAGTGAGTCTTGGAGAAACTACTGGCGCATCCATGTTGCTCGAAGCCATTTTAGCGGATGTGTACTCCAGCCCTAACGGAACTCGAAAGACCACGAGAGCTCACAAAGAACAATTCTCACTCACTCGTCCTCATATCAAAGTCAATCAGGTCCTTGCGTTTGCCCATTTGTTCTGCTCCAAACACATCAACTTCGAGGACTTTCTTCACTTTCTACCTAATCTATCTATCTACGTCTACATCCAATCACAAGGAATGGACGTCAATCCCTGAAGCTTGAATTGAAGCTCATACGGAAATTGTCATGGCTGTGATCACAACGATATGGTTCGCCAGGCCACATATGGACTCACTCACCTACGGGCAATTTGGAACGGAAAATTAATACAGTGCATGTTTTTGGATGGTGGGAGGAAACCGAAGTACCTGGAAGAAACCCATGCAAGCACGGTGGGTTGGGGGGGGGCATGCAAACTCCACACGGAAACACCCAGGCCTGGAACCAATCCCAGGCCTTCTTGCTGTGAGGCAGATGTGCTAACCACTACGCCACCGTGCCGCCTCTTCTACCTAATACATCCCACCCCGTGACAGACGCCATTGTAGTAACTGATAAAGTTATACCAGCTCGTTGTAAATGTGTACATATATGATGTAATTATGTAGAAAGACAGGAAACTTAATAAAAGGTGTAAAATACGTAATATGTTTAAAGTGAAATCAGAATAATCATGGAAGATCAAAAATGAAGCAATTGTGAAAGTACACATTTGGCATTGTGAAATATTTTGATAACTATGGAGCATTTCTGCAACGTGGACCTGACTAAAATATTAATCCTGGCTCCTGGATGGAAGAAGTTCATCTGAGGGAGTCTGTGGGTGGAACCTCTGTCGCCCAAACCATATTTCACAACGGTGACAGCCACAATGACTCACTTTAATGAACCAATTCTTTCAAACTACCACTTTAAGTGAATTAAAACCTTAAAAGTTTTGATTAATTTCATTCAACGCACAAATGGTTTTTGGGAAACATTGAGCGAGGCTGCAGATCTGACCACATTCACTAACTTTGTAGTCACACTTACTTTCTTGGTCTGTGTACGACTGCACAATTTTACAGCTAATAAATTTCTGTTTATGTAAGAAAAGGTACGAATCATTACAGTTTAGTGTTCAGTATAATGTCAATGTGAATAATAAAACATTTCACGAAACAACACCTGACCAGGCAGGAAAAAAAAAAAAGACAAATTTACCTCTTATTTACTAATTTACAATTTTAACACTGAAATGCGAAATGCTCTACGTCTCATATTTTCGTTGATTTTTTTTTTTTTTTTTTTGTACCATGGCTTAAAAAATAATTAAGTTGTGTCGAATTTCTCTTTCGCTTGTTTTGTCATCATTGTAAATTCACCTTGGGACTGCAATGAATAAATTATTTAAAATTGTGGGATGTGTATCAGTAATTTCCGGGCAGGTGGCAGCCTGAAGGCATGATGATGTAATGGTTAGCACGTTCACCTAACAGTAAAAAGGTCTGTGTGGAGTTTTCATGTTTTCTTTTTTGTCCGGTCCAAATTGCCTCTAGATGTGAGTGTGAATGGTTATGCATGTGTTGGCCCTGAGATGATCTGCCGAGTTGTTTATGGAGTACCTCACCTTTGCCCAGAGTTGGCATAGATCGGTTCCAGCCTCCCTGTGGGCCATGGAGGATTAAACAGTTTGGCAAATGATTGCGTGAATAAGTGAGGGGAGCTAAAAGAAGGTAAATTGTATGTTACATGACTTACAAAGATGTTTCAACAGTTTCTATGGTGTTTTTTTATGTGGAATTTGCAGTTCTCCCCACGCTCGTGTGGGTTTCCTCTGGGTACTCTGGTTTCCTCCAATAGTCCAGAACCATGCACATTAGGCCAACTGTTCATTTCTCATCATCATTTTCTGTAACCGCTTAATCCTAATTAGGGTCACGGGGAGGCTGGCGCCCATCCCAGCACCCTTCGGGCGAGGGCAGAGTACACCCTGGACAGCTCGCCAGACCATCGCGGGGCGGAAACACGCCGACGGCTTTTGCAGCCTACTCTTGTCGAAAGTCAGCAATGGTTCTTTTACATGCCTCACGCCATAGACAGTGAGAGACATGGACGGCCTTTGATAACCCAGTTAGCTGCACTGGGGAGGACAGTGACAACCTTGTGGAGAGTGGGAATCGAACCCCCAACCTTTGGATCAGCGATCCAGCGCCCTATACCATTAGATCACCACTGCCCTTTTAGGCCAACTGGCTATTCCAAATTGCGTCTTTGTGTATGAGTGTAAATGGTTTTGTGTGTTGCCCTGAGATGGCCTGGTGGGCTGTTCTCAGGCTCTCCTGGGATAAGCTACGCCTTCGTCCAACTCTAGTAGGATTAAATGAGTGAGTATATAAGCTATAACACTCATATTCAATCATTTGTTTTCCGAGCCACTTAATCCTAATTAGGGTCAAAGGGAGGCTGGTGCCCATCTCAGCTGACTCTAGGTGAGGGAAGAGAACATTCTGGACAGTTCGATAGGTCATTGCAGGGCGGAAACACGCTGACGGCTACGCAGCTATTTTTGATGAAAGTCAGCAATGGTTCTTTTACATGAACCTCTCACCACAGACAGTGAGAGACATGGCCGGCCTTTGATAACCCAGTTAGCTGCACTGGGGGGCAGCACTGACAACCCGGTGATGGTGGGGCTTGAACTCACAAGCTACAGATCAGTAAGCCAACACCTACCACTGGACCAATATTGCCCAGACTCATAATTCTTCTTCTTCTTATTATTATTATTATCATTATTAATTAATTTATTTTTTACCCCAGCAGGTCTAAAACCGAAAGAAAGAAATCCTCCCCCCCAGTGCGGCTAACTGGGTTATCAAAGGCCGGCCATGTCTCTCACTGTCTATTGTGTGAGACATTTAAAAGAACCATTGCTGACTTTCAACAAGAGTAGGCTGCAAAGCCGTCAGCGTGTTTCCGCCCTGCGATGGCCTGACAAGCTGTCCAGGGTGTACTCTGCCCTCGCCCTGAGTTGGCTGGGATGGGCACCAGCCTCCCTGTGACCCTAATTAGGATGAAGCGGTTACAGAAAATTAACTGAACTGAAGAAATACTCACCATTATTCGCCCACCTACTTAGACCAGAACTAAGTACCTACAACTACAAATTCAAGATAACAACACTCGGAACTAAACATATAAACACAGACACAAGAGTGTTATTTTTATTCTCGATAGATACGTGGCATATGCTAACAAGGACATTTCAAATTCCCGGATAGCATAATAAATTACACCAGAACCGACCGAGCAGAATAATTAACCTGTCAAGCAGAGATGAAATCTCTTAGGTCTCTGAAAAGCCACACCGATGTTCAATCTTGTCTTCCCTCCTCTGCAGATCCTTTCCATTCTGGAATGCGTTATATTTCAGCATTATCTTTGCTTTTTGCTGTTCAGTAGGGGGAGCGATAATTGAAACATTTGCAGGATGATAATGGATAATTGGAGAAGGCAGCACTTGAAAAGTTAATCTCAATCAAGATTCTATATTAAAATCTGCTGGTGTGCAAAAATATCACACCATTCACAATCTCAGAATGGTGACATCATCAAGGCCTAAGTTAACACCGAGAAGTACGACCCATACACATCATTTCTTTCAGTGTTTCGGGTGTTTGTGATTAAATATATGAATCCTGAGGTATAGAGAGTCTCCAGCTACACATGCAATGATCTTAAACTCAACCTTTTCACACCCTCAACTCATGTCATTCAATAAAAGGCATTGATGTGTCTAAACCCTATACCTGCACTTGATTGGGGCAGCCGTAGCCTAACGTCTTTGGGATTGAAATGTTGCTAATTTGATTCCCAAACCAGAAGGAAAAATGCATGATGGTGGTGGGGGAGCGAGCTGCACCTCCTCTTCTTCCACCTTCATGGCCCTTGAGCAAGTCACCTAAACACCCAACTTCTCTCTGGGGTCCCCAATATGTGTGGCAGCTCACTGTTCTGAGAGAGAGAGAGAGAGAGAGAGAGAGAGTGTGTGTGTGTGTGTGTGTAGGCTCACTTTTAGATGGGTTAAATGCAGAAGCAATAATTTTCCCTTGCAAGTTAATACAGTCTATCAAAATAATAATAAAAGAAATTGTTCCTTGATGACATCATTCTGAGACCAAATTTGCATATAACAGCCCATAAAATCGTTAATGAGAAGCTATCAGCCTCAGAGATTCACTTTTAACAAGTGCTCTTGTCGCCTTTAAACCCAAACTCCTCGGTTGAATGTGTATGGGCCTTGCGATGGCCTGGAGAGCTGTCCAGGGTGTACCCTGCCCTCGCCTAGAGTCAACTGAGCTGGGCACTAGCCTTCCCCATGACCATAATTAAGTGGGTTAGTAAACAAACAAACGAATGAATGAATGAATGAATAAATATATAGTACAGTCGGAAACCCTGCTCTCGCACAACACTGCCTGCTGGGGTTCGATCCTTAAGTTGGGTTTAAGTGCACAGTTTTATTTTCCTTGATATGATCAGAGTGGAAACACAGTTCATACAACCAAAGAATGTCTCCTCAGACAAACAGACAAATGATGTACATATTGGGTGGATGGAGTAGGAAAAAAAAAGATCATTCACTCATCTGTTGGGTGGCTTTGCCCTCCTGCGATCAGAGTGGCTGGAGCCTATCTATCTCAGCCAAGTCTGGGCATGGGCAAGGTACACCCGAAACAGCATGTCCATGCACATGCATTGCAGGGCCAGCATATACACACACAGATACACGCCAACAGTCATTCCCACTCACACCGGGGGTGGGGGGGCAATCCAATTAGCCTACGGTGCATGTCTTTAAAGCAGGGGTGGCAAACTCGTGCCACTAAGGAGCACACAGATTGACCAATCAGCTGCCTGAAGACC
Organism: Plotosus lineatus; assembly: GCA_024760905.1. Taxonomy (NCBI): domain Eukaryota; kingdom Metazoa; phylum Chordata; class Actinopteri; order Siluriformes; family Plotosidae; genus Plotosus; species Plotosus lineatus. The sequence continues at coordinate 11,031,874 of CM045746.1, forward strand.
CAGATCAGTTGATTAAATGAGCAAAGTCAAGTGTGCTGCTGCTCGGTTGATACAAAAACCTGCAGCCACATGGCCCTTTAAACTGTGGGAGGAAACTGGAATACCCTGAGGAGACCCACTTAAGCATGGGTAGAACATGCATATCATACACAGGAATGGTATTGCCAGGGCCGGGACTCAAACCTTGGACCTTCTTGTGGTGAGGTAGATGTGCTAACCACAACACCAGTAATTTGGCACTGTTGCTCATTAGTTTTATCTGTAAATACTGCTTTACACACCAATCAACTCCTTGATTGATATATATATATATATATATATATATATATATACACACACACACACTCAGTCTGTAGTTTGTAAACAATGAATGCAGCGTCATTGCGTCATTACGTCAGCGTTCTACGTAGATACATCTAAACTCAAAATTTGACTTTTTTTGGGGAAAAAACATAAAATCGAAAAAATGTAAAACAGATGAACGCAAGTCGGGGAGCGTCTGTAATTTTGTTGTGGGGTTTGGGGTTATTTGTTTGGTTTTGTTTGTTTGGGTTTTTTGCATAATTGGCCTCGCTTTGCGGCATTTTCCTTAACTTTCCCCCTATTCTTCCTTAATTTAGCTGGGGCTGGTGGTGTAGTGGTTAGGGTGCTGCGCTCATGATCAGGAGGTTGTGTGTGTGAATCCCACTGAAAGCCCCACTGTGCTAAGACCCCTGGGCAAGGTCTTAAGCACAAGTGTGCCTCTGTTCACTCAGCAGTATAAATGGGTACCAGTAAAATATAATGGGAAGGTAACCTGCGATGGACTAGCAAACCAATACACCGGCCTAACAAATCATTTGGCTTGGGTTTAAAAAGCCCAACAGACTTTACCTTACCCTTCTTTATTTTTAAATTTTTCGATGAAGATACTAGTCCTTCTCAAAAAATTAGCATATTGTGATAAAGTTCATTATTTTCAGTAATTTACTGATAAACATTAGACTTTCATATATTTTAGATTCATTACACACCAACTGAAGGAGTTCAAGCCTTTTATTGTTTTAATATTGATAGTTTTGGCAAAAAAGTAAAGAAAAACCAAAAATCCCTATCTCAAAAAATTAGCATATTTCATCCGACCAATAAAAAAAAAAAAAAAATTTTTTAAACAAAAAAAAAGTCGACCTTCAAATGATTATGTTCAGTTATGCACTCAATACTTGGTCGGGAATCCTGTTGCAGAAATGACTGCTTCAATGCGGCGTGGCATGGAGCCAATCAGCCTGTGGCACTGCTGAGGTGTAATGGAGGCCCAGGATGCTTCGATAGCGGCCTTCAGCTCATCCACAGTGTTGGGTCTGGTGTCTCTCAACTTTCTCTTCACAATATCCCACAGATTCTCTATGGGCTTCAGGTCAGGAGAGTTGGCAGGCCAATTGAGCCCAGTAATACCATGGTCAGTAAACCATTTCCCAGTGGTTTTGGCACTGTGAGCAGGTGCCAGGTCGTGCTGAAAAATGAAAATCTTCATCTCCATAAAGCTTTTCAGCAGATGGAAGCATGAAGTGCTCCAAAATCTCCTGATAGCTAGCTGCATTGACCCTGGCCTTGATAAAACACAGTGGACCAACACCAGCAGCTGACATGGCACCCCAGACCATCACTGACTGTGGGGACTTGACACTGGACTTCAGGCATTTTGGCATTTCCTTCTCCCCAGTCTTCCTCCAGACTCTGGCACCTTGATTTCCGAATGACATGCAAAATTTGCTTTCATCTGAAAAAAGTACTTTGGACCACTGAGCAACAGTCCAGTGCTGCTTCTCTGTAGCCCAGGTCAGCCGCTTCTGCCGCTGTTTCTGGTTCAAAAGTGGCTTGACCTGGGGAATGCGGCACCTGTAGCCCAGTCCACTGCTTCCACAGGTCCCCCAAGGTCTGGAATCGGCCCGTCTCCACAATCTTCCTCAGGGTCCGGTCACCTCTTCTGGTTGTGCAGCGTTTCCTGCCACACTTTTTCCTTCCCACAGACGTCCCACTGAGGTGGCTTGATAGAGCACTCTGGGAACAGCCTATTCGCTCAGAGATTTCTTTCTGTGTCTTACCCTCTTGCTTCAGGGTGTCAATGATGGCCTTCTGGACAGCAGTCAGGTCGGCAGTCTTACCCATGATTGCGGTTTTGAGTAATGAACCAGGCTGGGAGTTTTTAAAAGCCTCAGGAATCTTTTGCAGGTGTTTAGAGTTAATTGGTTGATTCAGATGATTAGATTAATAGCTCGTTTAGACTACCTGAACATGATATGCTAATTTTTTGAGTTAGGAATTTTGGGTTTTCATGAGCTGTATGCCAAAATCATCAGTATTAAAACAATAAAAGACCTGAAATATTTCAGTTGGTGTGCAATGAATCTAAAATATATGAAAGTTCAATTTTTATCAGTACATTACAGAAAATAATAAACTTTATCACAATATGCTAATTTTTGAGGACTAGTATAAGAAAACGCGCACACGTGCGCTTGTGTATGAAAGTGTCTGTATACTAATAGATTTCACTGAGTAAAACCCACATTGAGATATTTTATTTGAGTGTTGCTGAGCATCTGGCCAAAATATTATTTATTTGTGCATGTATGTTGTGTCCAAATCCACTCTGGGACCTTTTTATTTTGTATCTGGGGAAGATTATTAATTCTTGTTGAATGTGTAAATCTGTGTGCGTGTGTTTGGCTTAGCCTCATTGATTTGCAGCTGATGCAGTGTAGAGTGTTGTAGCTCTGCCTCCAGGTTTTGCACGTGTGTGTGTGTGTGTGTGTGTGTGTGTGTGTGTGTGTGTTTCCAGGAGCCAGTCTCACTGCATATTTCATGAGGCTACCAATGTTACAACCCAGAGGACACACAATCATACAGACGCTCACAGACACAAACACGCATCCACAGATTCTTGTTCCTCGGACCATGTTAATGCACTTAAATGCAAAGCATATTAAGAATATATTATCTGCAACACACACACACACACACACACACACACACACACACATACACACACACACACACACACACACACACACACACACACACACCACCATCACCACCACAAGCACATTACAAACCAGCGTGTATTTGTGTATTTAGGTTTGTCATGAATACGTGTGTGTGTGTTGTTGTTGTGTGTGTGTGTATGTGTGTGTGTGTGCGTGTGGTGTTTTGTGTGTGTGTGTTTCTCACCATAATGTGGTTGTGGATGAAGCCCTTGCGGTATCTTGCAGGTTTCAAATGAGGATATTCCTCTGTACTGGTAACTCGAATGCCCCATGCCCTTTTCCAGGCATCGTACAGCTGCATGTGCACCGGATACACACCCGAGTGATGAGGCGCTACAGCGTAGCCCATGTCTACAGGAATCCCATGCTCCTAGACACACAGACAAACATGTATTAGTGACCCAGACAAGGTTCGTTCTCTCATTCATTCAATTTCTGAATCGAGTAATCAAAATAAGAGTAACACGGAGAATGGTGTCCATCTCAGCCAACTCTGGGTGAAGGAAAAGTACACCCTGGACAGCTCACCAGAGCATCACAGGGCAGGAACACACTGATTAACATGTCCACCTCACAGCAAGAAAGTCCTGGGTTCAAGTCCCAGGCTTGGCCGTTTCTGTGTTGAGTTTGCATGCTGTATCAGTACTTGCATGGGTTTCCTTTGGGTACGCTGGTTTCCTCCCACAGTCCAAAGACATACACACGTAGCTAACTGGCTGTTCCAAACTTCATTTAGGTGTGAGTATAAAAGGTTTTGTCTGTGTGTGTGTGTGTGTGTGTGTGTGTGCTTGTCTTGAGCGAGGCTTCAGGCTGGCCCTAGGCTAGACACTGAGGTCCTTATCCTTAGAGTTCATCTCATGATATACGTACAAGAAATAGGCAATAGTTCACATACTGAATCATGTGGATCTGTTCTGGGGTACCTTGAATTCACCCAATGTTGGCTGAGATAGGCTTGGCAAAAGAGTGACAATTAATAATGACATCATAATAATAGCTGGGTTTAAGTTCAGGCTCAAGTGTTTCTATCTGAACTTGGCTTGTTCTCACCGTGCTTGTGTGTGTTTCCTCTGGGCCCTCTAGTTTCCTCCTGCAGTTCACTGACATGCACATGAGGGTAACTGGCTGCTGTGAATGCCTCTCGGTGTGAGTGTGAATGGTTGTGTGCGAGAGTTGGCTGCAATAGGCAATAGCCTCCCTGCAACTTATTTAATAGAGGTCCTTATCCTTATAGTTTTTATCATGATGTACAGTGGCACCTCACTTCACGAAAGTCTCACCAAACAAAAAATGCAGGTTATGAAACGAATTTTCATAAAATTTTTGTCTCTGGATATGAAACAAGTTCACGTTACGAAAGCGGCATCTTAAAAATTCAAACGTGCCATTCAAACATTCAAACAATGCATGAGTTGCTTTCCCATTGGTTGTCTTGAAACCACCCTGCCCTGCTGGCCTCCCACTGGATAGGAGGGAGCTGAATCTCCATAATACAGTACTGTACCCATAATGCTTTTCGTGTGCCTTCGACCCATTGTTCCACACACAGGCGTGAAGGACAGCTGTACTGTTGGTTCGTGAGTTTCGTGAGTTTTTTTTGAGTGTACTTATTGCAGAGTTATTTTTAGTTATTAATCATGAGCCCCAAGAAAGTGATTCCTGGTGAGACTGAAAAGAAGACGCGAGCTCCGTTATCAATAAAAGTAAAACAGGAGATGATAAAAAAATATGAAAGTGGGATTCGGTTGAGTGAAGTCGCAAAGGAGTATGGCCGAAACCTCTCTACAATCGGGACGATATTGAAGCAGAAGGAGGCATTAGAAGCGGAGATACAGTGACGAAGGCGATTATTTCGGAAAAAGCAACTGCCATATTTAAGGACCTCGTGAAGGAGGGTGGGGGTTCTTCAGCCCAGCAACCCCCGGACTTTAAAAAGTCGCATTGGGTGGTTCGAGAGATTTAAAAAAAGGTAAATTATTTTCTTTTACTTTTAACACATATTTCATACAAAATTGGTGTACTTTTATAATTTTTAAAGGGTTTATGGGGTAGTATTGGGAGCCTTGGAACGAATCACGCGTTTTACATGTAAAATGCGGTTCAACTTATGAAAAATGCAGTTTACGGAAAAGGCGCTCGAACGGATTAATTTCGTAAAGTGAGCTACCACTGTATAGACAAGAAATAGGTGAAAGTTCATGTACCGAAGCTTGTGTAATGAAGACACACCTTTGTCGCAATCTAACCACGCCCCTTATACACATTTCTCGTGTAACGTTAACTGGCAGTTACTTTTGAAAACTGATGTAGCTCTTCATTTCCACTGGAAACAGCTTTATAATACCAAATATTAATGACGCACAAGTTTATAAACGGAAATCAGTTGAGACTTTGATGATCAGAGTCAGTCTCTGGTCTCATCCCCTGGCGTCAGAGGTCCGAACCTAATCTAAAGTACTGTGCACAATCGTCTGATGTTATTGTGTCAGTGTAAGTTCTTGGTTAGTTATAAACAAAATAAATCTTCCCAGGTATATGTACAGTATATAACCCTGACCCAACAATAAAGTGTCACCACTATAATAGAAATAAAAATGAGATGGCGTACGTGTGAGATATAGATCCATCTTCGTCGTCTCCTCTGCCTATCAATTCTACAGATTTTTATATTCGTTCGTATAGCTACAGAGACACATCGTGCACTTTATGTTTGGGTCTTTAATAAGAAGGTCTTGGAATGCCAATAACACTCACGCTGGATGACATACACTATAAAACATTACTACGTGGAAATATTCACTTTTCTGTAGGATATTAGAGAACAAAATATGACGTCCACTAAATGAATGTGTTCATTTCGGTACAGTTTTATTGGAGGCTGCATCAAGAAGAAGTCTCACACTCAATCTTGTACTTCTATCTTTAGAGGGACATTCACTGATATAATGTATTCCCTAATCCCTTAATCTGAATTAAACCATCACAACTACATACCTAAACCTAACCTTTACCCCGAGCCTTTATCCTAACCCAACCTAAACCCCAATCGAACCTCAACCTGAAAACAAAGACTTCATAAACAAACAGTATTATGAAGAAGTGAGGGCCAGACAAAACGTCCCAACTTGGTTAAGTAAAAACAGTACTCCGATCCTGGATATGTAGCAAGTACAGTCTCTCTCTCTCTCTCTCTCTCTCTCTCTCTCTCTCTCTCTCTCACACACACACACACACACACACACACACACACACACACACACACACACACACCATGGACATAATGAAAAAGGCATTAGGTGGGACAGAGGTGGGGAGCACAGCAGGTGTTCAATGGGAGTGAATGCACAAGGAGAAAAACACACACACACACACACACACACACACACACACACACACACACACACACAGAGAGAGAGAGAGAGAACTGGCAGTGATTAAGTTTGAACCCAGTGGACTTATTTGTGTTTAATCACACAGGAAATGAAATGTGTCCTCTGAACCAAGAGTCAGATATTGGGGTGTGTGTTTGTGTGTGTGTGTGTGTGTGTGTGTGTGTGTGTGTGTGTGTGTGTGTGAGAGAGAGAGAGAGAGAGAGAGAGAGAGAGAGAGTGTGTGTGTGTATGGACCTGAGCATGCATGAGTCATTTCATGGTTTGCAACTTTTACGGACCCGTGTTTAAAGTGAATATGTATGTGTGTGTGTATTCATGTGTCTGTGTGTGTATGTGTGCATGTGTGTGCGTGTGTGTGCGCGCGCGTGTGTGTGTGTGTGTGTGTGTGTGTCTGTACATATATATAAGTCATGCTGGTGCATGCGCATGTGTACTTGACCTTTATGGAAAAAGCAACTAGAAAGTGGCCATTGTGATGGACATCAACTAAAAGGATGAAAGTGAACTTGGAACCCAGATTCACTTCTTTCTATTCATGCAAGTAAAAAAAAAAGCAACTGACACCAAATGTAAAATGTAATATATAACTGGAACTCATATCATAGAGGCAGTGGTGGCCTGGTGGTAAGGGGCTTGATTACTGATCTCAACAAGAGATCACCATTAATCGAGTTTAATGCTTAGCAAACCTACACAATTATAACAACAACCATAATAACAACAAAAACAACAATACGTATTATTATTATTATCATTATTATTATTTTTATTAACTGCAACAATAAAAATAAAAACAACAACACTAATTATAACAATAATAATAATAATATGATGATGATTTCTTTTCGGCTTTTCCCTTTTTTCAGGGGTCGCCACAACGAATGATTCGCATGCTTGATTTGGCAGAGGTTTTTACGTTGGATGCCCTTCCTGACACAACCCTTTAACAAGGGACAGAAACACGCTGACGGCTTTGCAGCTACTCTTGTCAAAAGTCAGCAATGATTCTTTTACATGCCTCTCACCATAGACAGTGAGAGACATGGCCTGCCTTTGATAACCCAGTTAGCTGCACTGGGGGGGACAGTGACAACCTTGTGGGGACTCGAACCCCCAATCTTAGGATCAGCAATCCTGCACCCTATACCACTAGACCACCACTGCCCCTATTTCTAGCAATAATTAATAATTATAATAATTAATAATATTAGTTTTTTATTATTTATGTTATTATTATTATTATTATTATTATTATTATTATTATTATTATTATTATTTAAAAAGCTAATACAATTTAACCTCGGTACTCAAATGCTTTAGAGGTCGAACAAATCGGAATTCGACGAAAAAATCCAGGATTTTTTTGTCCCGGAAGTTGACCAAAATCTGGAAGTCGAGTGCTAAAAAAACGCGAGAAAAAAGAGACAGGAGGGAGGGGAAATGCACGCTTTCCGGAAGTCCGGAAGTTGTTCATACTATGTATCACCCTGTTAAAGCTAGTGCTGTTCTGGTGAAGTCTGGAAGTTGTTGATACTATGTATCGCTGTGAACACCTTTAACGATGAGGTCATGAGCCACTTCCGTAAGGTTTTGAAAAGAAGGCAGAAACAAGCCACGTTCAACAAGCCAAATGTTCTTCAAGACAAGAAAGGGACATCCTGAAGAAGAGTCATCCACGCCAAAGCAAGGAGCAAGAGAAAAAAAACACCTTTGGCTGATTCACCTGAAGCTGTTATGGAAAGGGATCCTCCTCCTCTCTCCCTCTCCAACATTTACGTATGCCAACTGCTCACCACCACAAGGGTTAAAATTCTTATCTTTATTGTTCTTATGCTTTAACTGTACTGTGGTTCTTATTTTAGTGTGTTATGGTCTGTGTTGTGAGAGATTCTTGCTTTGGCGGCTCTAACTCTCTCATTCTCTCTCTCTCTTTCTCTCTCTCTCTCTCTCTCTCTCTCTCTCTCTATGCATGCAGGCGCCAGAGAGGGGCGTGGCTGTCACACGCGGGTGAAGCGCTAAACACACACACACACCTGGTTCTACTTAATCACAGTCTATAAAGACGAGGAGAGCACTCCTCCTGGCGTCACAGAATCTTCTAGCTCTTCTATGATGCCAGGAATATTCAGCTGGACCCAAAAATTCAGGACAAGGGTGTGATGTAAACGGATGAGCTTTATTGTTCATAGGGAAGGCACTAGAGCACGGGGAAATCATAGTCACTGTTAGAAATGCGGAGAAACACGGAAATCATACACTAAGGGAACTGGTCGAGCACTGAGCTGAGAGCCAGAGAGATCACGGGGAAGAGGGACAATCTTCTAAGTGCTCTGCTCATCTTTATAGCCCGTGATAAAATGGAATCAGGTGTGTGTGTGTGTGTGTGTGTGTGTGTGTTTAGCGCTGCACCCACATGTGACAGCCACACTCCTCTTTCATAGAGAGAGACAGAGAGAGAGAGACAGAGAGAGAGAGAGAGAGAGATGCCAAAACCAGAATCTCTCACAACACAGACCATAACATAGTGTACTGTATTCAATAATTTTTTCACTTAATTTGCAGACCTATGGTATGGGTTACGGTACCATTAACTCCTGTTCAAAAGATGACGGAAAGGATTAAGACCATTTATATTATTTGTAATGGGAAAAGCGGATTCTGAATTCGACCAAATCGGAATCGACCAGCCGTCTGGAACGAATTATGGTCGAGTAGCAAGGTACCACTATTTGTATTTTAAGCATATTAATATAATATAAGGTGACACTGTGCCATAGCAATTCGCACCCCCCTCCCCCTCACAGCAACAAGGTCATTGGTTAGAGTCCTGGACTCCGATTGGGCACAAATTGAGTCTGCATGTTTTTGCCGTGTGTGCATGGGTCTTCTCTGGGTACTCTGCTTTCCTCCTACAGTCCAAAAACATGCAGATTAGACTAATAGGCTGTTCCATTTTGTCTCTACATGTGAGTGTGAATGGTTGTGTGTGTGCGTTATCCTGTAATGATCTGATGAGCTATTCAGGGTGTATATCTTTGAGATAGGCTCCAGCCTACCTGTGTCCCTAATAGGAGTAATCGGTTTGGTAAATGAGTGAGAATGAATGATGACATTATAATTAGTGGCACAGTGGTGTAGTGGTCCTGATGTTTGCCTCTCAGCAAGAAGGCTGACTGGTAGGCACCAAATTTCACATGACCCTAGTAGTAGAATTAAAAGATTCAATAAATGAATGTCAGTAATATAATATACAGTATTTCTGAATGGTTTAAACCTACTATAAGGATCAGTGACTCTGGGTGAAGGTGAGGTACAGTGTGAGCAGCACTCTTTCTCTTTCTCTCTCTCTCTCTCTCTAATATACACACACACACACACATGCACACACACACACACACACACACACACACACACACACACACACATATATATATATATATATATATATATATATATATATATATATATATATATATATATATATATATATATAATGTATGTATATATCCCCCGGAAGAGCTGAGCTGGAGGAAGTGGCTGGGGAGAGGGATGTCTGGACCTCATTGCTCAGGTTGCTCCTGTGACCCAACCCTGGATGATGATGATGATGATGATGATGATGATGTGTGTGTGTATAGATACTTTTATAAAAGACATCTGCTTAGTCTGAATAGTCCAAATAATTACAAGCTACTTATACTTTATTTAAAAAGACATTTATAATAATGTTAATTTTTACACAAGTTTCTGTGAATTTTACTTCCCAGCTCATTAATGACCTCCAGTTTTGTAAGGACAAATGATCACCAGGTAAAAAAAAAAAAAACCCTCATAATCTAATGATGCTCGACTTTAGAACTACATCTCACTTTAAGGATCTAAAAATACGTGGACTCAGGCTCACAGGAAAACAAACATATTCATCCACTGGATAGAGTCTCATTTCCGTTATTCATACAAATATGAGAAAATAATGCATTTAAGACTCATCTCTGTGATGATCCTGTTACCACAGCAAATATTTTTACATTTTCTTTTAAACAGGATGAAAAAAAAGAGAAATTACTGGTCAGGTAATAAAGAAACAACAAAACAAACACGAGAATACGATACTTATTTCACCTTGTTTCAAGGCATGATCTGCATGTTTAAGCAACTGTAGTAAAGTAAGTTCAAGGAACATCCTCCCCCCCCACTAAATGCAGGCATTGCCTGAAGGGAATAAGGTAAAACAATAAAAGCTTTAAAGGGAATTGAAATTCAAAGCCCAGAAAATTTTCTGCATGAACTGTATAAGATAGACACCACTGGATTTTATTTCTCTCTGTACGTGCTAAAAGAGACAAAAATACTAATAAATAATAATAATATTTTTTTTTTCTCTCTCCGTACATGCTAAAAGTGGGGCCGGTGGGGTAGTGGTTAGGGTGCTGAGCTCATGGTAGGTAGGTTGTGTGTTCAAATCCCAGTGAAACCCTCACTGTGTTAAGACCCCTGGGTAATGTCTCACCAACAAGTGTGGCTCTGTTCACGCCGCAGTATAAATGGGTACCAGTAAAAATATACTGGGAAGGTAACCTGTGATGGACTAGCGTCCCATCCGGGAGGAATTGTACTCCTAGTCACTTCACGCTATGGAAACCGGGGGATAAGTACCGGCTTGATGAGCCACTAGGCCCGGGTGTTAAAAAAAAAAGTACGTGCTAAAACATTTCTCAGACCCTTGAGAGTGGACTCTTGAAGCAAACATTTAGCACGGCTAATGTCGCCGTTTTTCAAGGGGAAAAAAAAATTGGCACCTAAAAGAGGTTGGAAGTTGTTTCAACCTGGATATCACTGTAGATTTGAAAATATTGGTAAATAGGTCTGATGGTCTTTCTGGACCACACTGTTGTTACAGGAATCCTGTCTTGGAGGGACGCCTGTTTTAGCCCATACTTTTAATTACCAGAATGGTAGAGTCTGAGAATGAAATTTGGTTCGGAATGAATCATCCTCCAGGAATCCTTAAACTGGATTGCTTTCAAGGACCTGGGCTGCACAATATGTTCCTGATGTTTTATCACCATTAACATTACGTGTACAGCCATGGTAAGGTAAGTCTTTTGGGCTTTTTCCACATTAGCCAAGTGGCTCATCACACCTGGAGTTTATCCCAAGTTCTGTAGCTTGACAAGAGTCTCAGAGTCCAACATTAGTCCCTCACAGATTCCCTTCATGGTACCCATTTACACTGCTGAGTGGACAGCGTCATACCTGTGGTTATCAAGGTCCAAGGCTTTCGGCATGGTTGGGGACTAATAAGGATTTGAACCCATGACCTCTCCATCATTGCATCACTAACATTGGATAATTTGAATGATTATTGCACACGCAACAAAATAACATGACCGTCTACTTCAAGAATATTTTGAATAAATAATAAAACAATGATTGAACTTTTATAGACTTTGTATTATACAGGATTATTTTGTCTCGGGTGGTGCCATCTTGACCTGTGGCTCAATGGATAACAAACCCTCAACTGAATAGTTCTTCATATCACACTTTGCCTCATTTAGTAATTGCTTATTAACCAATACATGGTGGACCAATCAGATTGAGCCATTCCCGTGTTGTTATACAGTAGTTCATCAGTTCATTTTCTGTAACCGCTTAATCCTAATTAGGGTCTCAGGGAGGCTGGCACCCATCTCAGCCGACTCTGGGCGAGGGCAGAGTACACCCTGGACAGCTCGCCAGGCCATTACAGAGCGGAAACACGCTGACGGCTTTGCAGCTACTCTTGTCAAAAGTCAGCAATGATTCTTTTACATGCCTCTCACTATAGACAGTGAGAGACATGGCCGGCCTTTGATAACCCAGTTAGCTGAACTGGGGGAGAGACAGTGATGACCTTGTGGAGAGTGGGACTCGAACCCCCAACCTTTGGATCAGCGATCCAGCGCCCTATACCACGAGGTCACCACTGCCCCATTATACAGTAATTTACTTTTCAATACATTATTGATTTACATACGAAGGGGGCAGTGGTGGCCTGGTGGTATAGGGTGCTGGATCGCTGATCCAAAGGTTGGGGGTTCGAGTCCCACTATTCACAAGGTTGGCACCGCCCCCCCCCCAGTGCAGCTATGGGCCATGTCTCTCACTGTCTATGGTGAGAGGTTCATGTAAAAGAACCATGACTGAGTTTCGTAAAGAGTAGCTGCAAAGCCTTCAGCGTGTTTCTGTCCCTTGCTAAAGGGTTGTGTCAGGAAGGGCATCGGACGTAAAAACCTCTGCCAAATCAAACATGTCAATTATTCGCTGTGGCGACCCCTGGAAAAAAAAAGGGGAAAAGCTGAAAGGAAATCTCAATCGCAATGGATTTACATACGTAGACATTTCTGGTGATCCCATCTGGTGATGCTGACTGCGTACATGGAATTTGTCCTTCACATGTGTTCCAGTATATGTTCTGCAAGAATCAGTTTTACCAGATTTACGAATAATATTCGTATTAAGTGGTGGAGCCCATTGTGTAGGTTCCCTCTACATCCTCATCCAATTAATCAACGAGATACATTATAGAGAAAGAGTCACCAACATGAGTCACCGCGGCCAGCGACTCCATAGCGCCACTTTCCATTGAGCTGCATCTAATTTTTTTCTCTCTCTTTTTTTTTTTTATTAAATCAATATCTTCACATAGATGGATATCATTAATTATTAATAATAACAGATAATTAAAGGTAAATTGAGCAAATTTGTTATTTCAGAAGTGTTCCTCAAGCACAATGTTCCCGGGATAGGCTCCAGACCCACCACAACTTAACCAGGATCAAACTGAAAATAAACAGGTAGGGAAAATGACCTTCTATTGTACCAATTATTGTACTTTCACAGATCCTGTCTAGAATGTTTTTAACCCAAGTGCTTTTGAAAATGCTTCGATGTTATCATCGTTCCTTTTAAAAAGGTTCTTGAAAAGGAAAACATACCACTTTCTGATATATGAGTCAATGCCATTTTCGTGTGGTTGGAGAGAATATTGAGTGAATGTGACTGCACAAGGAGCAACTATGTCTTTATCCCCAGTGACTCTTTCCAAATCAGTCTATGCGGAATGTATAAGTAATTGCACCATTCTCAGAATCACAAAGCAAATCAATTCTGTGTGTGTGCAAGCGAGAGAGGTCAAGGTTCTAAGGTTTACTGCCATTGCTATAGAGCAAAAATGCAGCTGGACATGAAGCTTAGGAGAGGAATAATACCACCTGAACAATATTCCTCCATTTATTCATTTTTGTGTAACGTCCTGGTCAGGGGTACGATTTTTCGTTTGTTTGTTTTTTGGATTTTCTGCCTGATTTAGTAGAATACAACCCCCCCTCCTCCCATCAGGTACGTATTGCCTTCCCTATCGCACAACCACCACTGACCAGGCAGGGGTGAAATCATGCACATACACCTTCCGTGACATGTGGTGCTAGCCACCCACCTGTTTTTAGAACTTCAGAACATGCGTATTTGGTTGTGGTCTAACATACGCGGAGGAAAAGCGCTCACAGACTCCCGTGATTGACTGGCTATTGCTGGAATGGCAGTGAAGTGAGCATATGCCATCTTTCCCTTTCGCGAGAGCTCGGCCAATTAGCTCCCATGGACTCCCAGTCATGGACGGCTGTGGCATTCAACCAGATTTGAACTTCGATCTCTGGGTTAATAGTCAAGTACTTGTTGATGCTGCACTCGAGGGCCCTGGGTATGGGGTTTAAACTGGGGTACTTGTTGTGAGTAGTGCAACTTAGGTGTTCTACTGAGGCTGGACTCTGTGTCTCTATGTCTCTATGTCATGATGTCTGGCCAGTGTGTCACACGACCTACACACTCTATGGTGATGCCACAGAGAGAGGCTGAATTACCTGCAGAGCTTTATGCATTGTTTTGAGTAAATTCATTCAAACTGAAGCAAAAAATAGGGATTAGTTATGAATTTAAGTGATGTAGCTGACTTGAGCAGGAAATCAAACATTATTGTCAGTTCTGTAGTGGCTTGCATGTCCACCTCACAGCAAGAAGGTCCTGGGATCAAATCCCATGTAGGGGTGTTTTAGTGTGCACTTTGCATGTTAACCCCCATGGGTTTATTCTTTGTACTGCAGTCTCTACTGGGTGTATATATCTACTGTACACACACACACACACACACACACACACGTGTGTGTGTATGTGTGTGTGTGTGGTGTGTGTATGCATACACAAAGGCCACATCTCTTTCAAATCTAGATATTAATACCAATACTAATACCTGTCTTACTGTGTTCTAAAGCCTTGCGATGGCCTGGCAATCTGTCCAGAGTGTGCCCCGCCCTTGCCCAGAGTCGGCTGAGATGGGCGCCAGCTTCCCCGCGACCCTAATTAAGATTAACGGGTTCGGAAATTGAATGAATGGATGACTGTGTTCTATACACCTTGATACCGTACGTTGTATTTTCCTTTGATTCTCCCTGGTCAACATTCTACATGGTTATAAAAACCCCACAATCCATCAAGCTCCCTTCCACAAATCTAATTACAAGCCAATATAAAAATAAAGAAGAGATGCAGCTCTCTAAAGAGACAGGGAAGCACTGTTTTGAACACAACCTCTTAAAAAGCTTATTCATAAAAGAGCAGAGACGACTGAGAGATATTACAGAAAACCTTCCCAAATGTTGCTCCACTGAGACACATCTTCACATGATAACTAAAGAGTTTGCTCAGATAGATCTGTTCATTTTTTGGAAGGATACCCTAATCTTTGTTGAATATGTCCACAGAAAATCTTGATGAATTGATATTAGAGCTGAATGAAAAGACGAGTTGAATTAAAATAGCAGGATTCTGTATTATTATGGCTGGTGTAGTGGCTGGCATTGCCACAGCAAGAAGGTCCTGGGTTTGCGTCCTGGGCTTGGTGAGAAAGTCTGTGTGGAGTTCGCATGTGCTTGTGTGGGTTTCCTACAGTTACACAGGTTTCCTCTCAAAGTCAAAAAGACATGTAGATTAAGCGAACTGGCTGTTCCAAATTGCCCCTCGGTGTGAGTGTGAGTGTGAGCGTGAATGGTTGCGTGTGCTTTTGCTCTATAGGCTTCAGCCTCCATGTGACTCTTGTCGAATTAAGTGGTTCGGCAAATGAATCAGTGAAGATTATTATTCAGTTCATTTTATGTAACCATTAATCCTAATTAGGGTCGCCGGGAGGCTGGCACCCATCCCAGCCGACTCCAGACGAGGGCAGAGTACACCCTGGACAGCTCGCCAGGCCATCGCAGGGTGAAAACACGCTGACGGCTTTGCAGCTACTCTTGTTGAAAGTCAGCAACGGTTCTTTCACTCCTCACACCATAGACAGTGAGAGACATACCACTAGGCCACCACTGCCCCCACTAGGCCACCACTGCCCGAAGATTATTACCATATGACCTAGACATCATTTCAAGAATTTTTAACTCTTACTCCTATTAGGGTGGTGAGGGGGCTGGAGCCTGTCTCAGCTGACACTGGGTGAGATTGGATACAAACTATACAGCTCGCCAAGCCCGGCACAGATGCACAACCATTTGATCTCACACTCACACCCAGGAGAAACTTAAACAGCTAATTAGCTTACAAGTCCGAACTATCACACTAACCCCTGCAACACTTAGTCACTTGGTTACTTCAGTCCCTAAATGTGTTAAGTGTTGATAAAAAGAAAGGAAACAGTACAAAGTGGTAAATGCTGTACTGTCCCAACTTTTTTGAAATGTGTCACAAGCCTGAATAGCAAGAACGTTCATTTCCATTTTCTGTAGCCGCTTAATCCTAATTAGGGTCGCGGGGAGGCTGGCGCCCATCCCAGCTGACTCCGGGTGAGGGCAGGGTACACCCTGGACAGTTCGCCAAGCCATCGCAGGGCGGAAACACGCCGACGGTTTTGCAGCTACGCTTGTCGAAAGTCAGCAACGGTTCCTTTACATGCCCCACACCATAGACAGTGAGAGACATGGTTGGCCTTTGATAACCCAGTTAGCTGCACTGGGGGGAACAGTGACAACCTTGTGGAGAGTGGGACTCAAACCCCCAACCTTTGGATCAGCGATCCAGCACCCTAGGCCACCACTACCCCTTATCAAAAACGTATGTTTACAAATTTTTTTCCAAAATTTTACAAATTTACAAATCAAATGATGACCAGACGCAACATGAATTATTTGAGTTCATACAGTTGGCAAAGAAGAAGAAGAAGACAGTCGGCAAGGAAATACAAGTTCAAGGAAATTTATATATTACTGCTTTCTTTTTTTTTTATCATAGTTTCCACACTGTCCCAACTTTTTCTGATTTGGGGTTGTAATATGCACGTCTTCGGATTGTGGTAGGAGACCAGAATACCTGGAGGAAACCCACACAAGTACAGGAAGAACCTGCAAACCCCACACAGAAACGTCAGAGCCTGGGACTCGAGCCTAAGACCTTTTTGCTGTGAGGGTGACATGTGAACCACTCTGCCACCCAATTTTAAAACATTATTTAAATATTCTAAATGTAATTAAAAGGTCCTGTGTTGCTACTTTAAGGTTTCCCGTGACATTTCAGGATATAGTCCTGTCATGTGTGTCTCTCGTTTAGAGATATTCTCATGACACATTTGGTACTGAATGTTAAACTTCTTTATTTTTTTATTTCTTGTATTTTTTTTTGATTCAACCCAAACTGGGATTTCTGTAATAAAAATGAAATGATCCCTTACATAATGTACCATATATCCTAAATAATACTGTTCTCTTTTTTCAAAGCATGATGCTTGTGTTTTGCCCGAGAGACATGAACATGTGTGACCATGATGCCATTCTTTTTCCTCACCAGTGCAAAGTCCTTGTTGAGGATCATCTGCTCCATCAGAGATGACTCGTTGTGAAAGAGATGAGGCTGCATGTGACTCCACATGTGAGGAAACCACCAGAACTCATTCACGTACTTCAGCAGGAGATCATCGCCATCGTTTTCCTCCTGAGTGCCTGAGAGCACAATAACACGTGTGTGATGCTGATAACAGTCACTCACATACACACACACACACACACACACACACACACACACACACACACACACACACACACACACACACACACACAAACACTTACCTGTGTGAAAAAACTTGCCAGAGAAACCCAAATTGAAAGTAAAGTTTGAGATTTGAGTTCGTAGTATATTCTGTGTCTCAAGGAGAGCCTGGGAAAGAAAAAAGTTCAAAGGTCAACGATCATAGAATGTCAGTTTAATTTGTTCTTTTCCAGTTGCACAGTTCCTATTACAACTACTACAGTAACAAATTATTTTACAAAGAAATGATAGCATAACTGTGTTTTATTATAGTACGCGCATTATTCATCCATTCTTTCATTTTCTAAGCTGCTTAATCCTAATTAGGTTTGCTGGCATCCATCTCAGCTAACTCTAGGTGAGGCCGAAGTACACCCTGAATAGCTCACCCAACCATTGCAGGGCTAACACACTCACACGTAGTGGAAATTTTGAAATGTCATTTAGCCTACTGTGCATGTTTTTGGACTGTTGGAGGAAACCGCCGTACCCAGAGGAAACCCACGCAAACACAGGGCGGACATGCAAACGCAACACAGAAACACCCGTGACCAGGAATTGAACCCAAGACCTTGCTGTGAAGTGGGTGTGCTACTGAGTGTTTTAAGTCAAATTTATGCCATATGCTAGATAATTAAAAGAAAAACTTCCTTAAAAGAAAACCAATCAGAGAGAAAAAATTATCCCCCTGGTATAATGATGAATTACACACCAAAACCGAACACCCGCAAATTAGAACGAAAATGGCGGCAAACTAAATTACTGGTTTTCCAATTAGAATGGAAGGAGTCTCCTTAATTACAGAAAAGCTCTTAGTGCTGCTAGAGCAGTATATTTCTCAGATCTAATAGAAAATAATAAAAAATAATATTAAATATTTTTAATATATTTTTGCAGAATTAACTAGGATTAAAACCATTAACAAAACGTATAATCAATTTATAGTAGTGATGATTTTATGAACTTTTTTAATGTTAAAATTGAAAATATCAGGCAAAAAAATTGACTCCCTAAATTTAAAGACAGGTATGTTAATAGCTAAAACAATAAATAATATAATGGCAGAAAGATCCACAAACTTGAGTGCTTGATCCAGTAACTACATGTTTCTTTAAACAAATATTGTCAGAAGTGATCAACCCTTAATTAACTGTAATAAAATTTTTCCCTTAGCTTTGGTTATGTACCTAAATCCTTTAAACCAGCAGTCATCAAACCTCGGATTAAAAAACCTGATCTTGACCCATATCAGCTATCCAACTATACACCAATATCAAACCTCCCCATTATCTCTAACATCTTAGAAAAAGCTGTAGCACAGCAGTTATGTTCACATCTTGGTATGAATAACATTCACAAAATGTATCAATCATGTTTTAGGCCTTATCATAGCACAGAGACAGCACTCATTAAGGTGGTAAATGATCTACTGGTGGCCTCCAACCATGGCTGTGTCTCTCTACTTGTAGTACTTGACCTTACGGCAGCCTTTGACACTGCTGATCACATGATTCTCCTTGACAGACTAGAAAATATTGGAATTAGGGGAACGGCCCTCTCCGGGTTTAAATCTTATTTAACTGACCATTATCAGTTTGTAGATGTAAATTATGAATTTTCTGTAAGTTCTAATGTTAGGTTTGGTGTTCCACAAGGTTCTGTCCTAGGCCCATTGCTTTTCTGTCTACACATGCTCCCTTTTGGTAATATTATTTGTGGTCATGGTATTCACTTTCATTGTCATGCTAATGACACACAATTATATATTTCAGCAAAGCCAGATAAGAGACATCAACTTAACAAAGCTGAAAAATGTGTAAAGGACATTAGACACTGGATGTTCACTAACTTCTTTCTATTAAACTCTGATAAGACAGAAGTGTTTGTACTCAGATATCGGGCAGCTATACACAAGGTTTCTGATTATGTAATAAGTTTGGATGGTGTTTTAGTCTCATCAAGTGTAGCAGTAAAGGGCCATGTAGTGATTATTGACGCTGGTCATTCATTTGAAGCTCATGTAGATAATATTACTCAGGTGGCTTTCTTTCATCTCAGGAATATTTCTAAAATAAGAAATATGATGTAAGTGCATGATGTAGAAAAACTTGGCCATGTTTTTGTTAGATTAGATTATTGTAATGCATTACTGTTTGGTTGTTCTAATAGGTGCATAAACAAGCTCCAGTTAGTCCAGAGTGCAGAAGTGAGAGTCCTTACTAGAACCGGAAGACACAAGCATGTCACCCTATTACTGTTTTCACTGCACTGGCAGCCAGTTCAATTCTAAATTAATATAAAATACTAATTTTAACCTGTAAAGCACTTAACGGTCTCACACCACATTATCGCAGCAAACTTCTTGTCGTTTATGATGCGACACACACCTTAGATAAAAGGAAGTAGGATGCTTAGTGATACCTCGAATAATGAAGACTACTGCAGGGGCACAGGCTTCTCTTTCAAAGCCTCACAGTTATGGAATAGCCTTCCAGTGTATGTTCGGGACTCAGACACAGTCTCTGTTTTTAAGATGAGGCTGAAAACTTACCTGATTAGTGGGGCACTTCATTAATAACCTTTTATTATGTAAAGGAGCACATCTGGCCATCTCAGGCATAGAGAGTTGTGGTAAACTGTGATATTGTGATGCTGTCGCTCCCCCACTCTGCATGGTCACCCAGGTCCGTTTGAAGGCGAGTGGCTGATTGCCAAACGTCACAGGGTGCCCTCATGTCTGTCTTCTGGTTCTCTCTCTTTTAGTTATGCTGCCATAGCCACTCACGCCGAAGTCCCTGCTTGCACTCAGCAATAATAAAATTATATTTCCATTACAATATTATGAGTATACCTAACAACCCACCCCCCTCTGTTTTTGTTGAGGTACACATTCTCCTTCTGGGATGCTGAGGATCCTGATCCCTCCGTTTTCTGATTTGTCCTGGCGTGTTGATGCTGGCTGGAGTTCTCATCTCGGAAGCCATTCCAATTTGCTGAAGATCTAAATGGACCCAGATGTGCACTAACAGACTGTGACTATGTGACTTTTCACTGCGGGTGATATTAAAACTGTTCCCCACCACTATTTAAGACTTACAGTTGTTATATAACCAACCAGACTACATTTTGGGCTGTAATGAATTTCTTGTATATGGTTTGTATACTTATGGTTTCAACGAAATGAGGACGGGTTTAACTTTCTGCCCTGGTTCCTCTCAAGGTTTCTTCCTCACATCCACTGAAGGAGTGTTCCTTGCCACCGTCGCCATGGGCAACGCTCATTCGGGATGTGAAGGGGTTATAGGAAATGTTTACATTTTGTAATACTTTCTAAGCCCCTACTTTTACTGTTTTAATGTGTAAAGCTGCTTTGTGACAATGTCAAGGCTACAGTGTAAAAAGTGCTGCGCCACCATGCTGCCTACATGTATTATGTCACTGTTAAAGGCACAATGTGTAAGATTTGTCTAGTGGTGAAGAGATTGAGCCTTGTCAGTAGAAAATGGGCAAGGGTGCAATACACCCTGAACGGCTCACCAGGCCATTACAGGCATTCACACTTAGCTGCAATTTGGAACAGCAAATTATCCAGAGTACCCAGAGGAAACCAACGGCAGCACAGAGAGAGCATGCAAATTCCCCATAGAAATGCCTTATCCGAACTCGGGACTCCAACCCAGGACCTTCTTGCTGTGAGGTAGATGTGTTAACCACTGCACCACTGTGCTGCCTGGTTAGGTTACAACCAACTCAAGTTTTATTCATCCCCCCCCTTTGAAGCCTGTATGATTCTGGGCTACTGAAGAGACATAGCTGTCCAAGATGGCAACCTCCATTTCAGACAACCCACTCATGATGTAGATATAATCAGCGGATTCCGAGGTGTAAACCTTAAGCCTCAAGTGGGGTTTGAATCCCTGAGCTTGGGATCAGTAATTCAGCACTTTATCACTAGGCCACCATTGCCCATGATTATATACTACTGAAAACTTATTTATTTGCAATGTGCTTGATTTCGCACTTACAAACCGAGTGATGACAATCGAGTTTTACTCACATGAATAATCAGATATTAAGTTTAGGTGCAAGTGATATGGAGGGAGGTCTTAATAATGAGGCTGAGTAAACTAATGCCAAATACTTCAGAGAGGAACACAAAGCCTCACTAGTCAGACAAAATCTACCGAGAAATCAATGTAATCTTTGTTGCTAGTCAATTTAAATAAGAACAACTAACCAATCAGTGGGAAAAATCCAAGGCATAAACATTATCAGTGTTGCTATAGTTACTGTGTCTGTGTCATGAGGTATTTTTTTCTTTTGCTGCAGAAAGTCAATAATGAGTGTGGAGACGATGAAATCCAAGGTGATAGGCTTGGACCCGGGAGTGTTAAATTAACGTGTGTGTGTGTGTGTGTGTGTGTGTTCAATACATGTGACAAGTCTTGACATTTATAACCTGATGAGGTAGACACACTAAAATAGTAAAGCTCTGCTGCATAACTCTCTTTAAGTGGAGATGGCAGAAGAACTAAATTAAAAAAAACTAGTCAACACAATCCTGGCCGTCAATGAAGGACCTTTTACATCCAGAAAGAGTTTAACTCCTGGTTGCTCACACTATGGAAATCAGGAATAAACACAGGCCTGATCAGCCTCTAGGCTTGGGTGTAAAAACTGAGAAGACTTTACCTTTACCACACCTTGGGGCGATTTGGAACCGCCAGGTAGCCTAACATGCATCTCTTTTGACTATGGCAGGAACCCCATGCAAACACAGGGAGAACATACAAACTCCACACACAAATGACCTCAACAAGTCCAGAACCTGGACCCCGGGGCCTTGTTGCTGTGAGGCGGACATGCTAATGGCTATGCCACTATGCAGCCAATTTTAATATGGAAATAAATATACTTAAAATTGATTTAAATTTTTAAAAAATTTAAACCTAGTTTAAAGATATAATCCACATAAAAATACAGTAAAACCTCCGCTGACAAACGCTTAAGCTCACGAACTTTTCGCCTCAAGAACATTAAATTTGCGAGCATATAGTCTCTGCTGACGAACTAGTTTTCGGCAGACGAATCAAACCACGCGGTCGAACAGCGCCACGGTGGCGGCCACAAGAAGCTGACGCACGCTCACGGCGTCACAGTTCGTCACACCCCTTTCTTTGAATGCGGAAGTGGTTTGTGTTTGATAGACATTTTGGACCATATTGAGTGTACTTTTGCTATTATGGGAGCGAAAAAGACCCCACCACAGGCGGAGATCATTGAAAAACACGAACGAGGTGTGCGTTTGTGTGACTCAGCGTCCCAGTACCAGTACGCTAAGTCTACCATTGCTCCCATCCTTAAGAACAAGGAAGCTATTAAGGGTGCGTGTGTGGCTAAGGGTGTTTCCAAACAGTAGGCGTTTCCAAACTCTCCTTCCAAACAGTAAGTCCCTCCCTCCCTCCTCCTCCTCCCACTCCATTCCATCAAGCCATCAACTACCATCACAAAGGTAAATAAAACCACTTTATTATACAGTACAGTTTATTTCTTTAATTACAATACAATAGCACATTTATTATACATAAAATAAGGTATATTTTTGTGTAGTTTTAAGGCTTATTTAGTAGAAAATTATGTTTTATGGGGACCTGGGAACGGATTATTCTCATTTTAATGGTTTCTTATGGGAAATAAATGTTCGGAAGACGAACTTTTCGCCTTACACACACTTTCTGGGAACCAATTATGTTCGTGAGCTGAGGTATCACTGTACACATATCTTTATTTGCACTATAAACACAAATTAGAACCTCCACATTGAAAAAGCAAGATACCCTGACCAAGTAAGAGTGACTGTTGTATCCTATACTCAGGCTGTCATTAAACGGGAAAACAGCTACCGGCTAGGCAGAAAACTTAAAAGAAAACAAGTTTTATTTAACAAGTAAGCAAAGAAAAACATTCTCAAAAGCAGGATATAGTAAGTGCACCTGATAATACAGGGATCCCTCGCTACTTCGCACTTCAATTCATGCAACTTCAGTGCATTGCATTTTTTTTTTCTTTAAATATTCCACATCAGATTCAGACTCAACTATCTACTAAAAATCTACCTGGGGAGGTGTTAACTGATGATGAACCAACGCTCAAGGACCTCGCTAAAACGCTGTCATCAATTCAGGTACAATTTATCTCCCTGGACCGGAAGTTGGAGTCGTTTACGGTTGCCTACGACAACAAACTGTCGCTGCTCCAAAGTGAGAATAAAACGCTCAGACAACAATTGCAGGCCATGGACAGAAAGTTAGATAACATGGAAGCACAGTCAAGACGCAACAATCTCTTGCTACACGGACTAGAAGACAAACGAGGTGAAACTTGGGAAGAAACGGAAATTAAGGTTAGAACATTTCTAATAGATGAACTTTCATATAAATCAGCTGATACTGTTGGTAGAGAAAGAGCTCACCGACTTCGTTCGAAGTTCGTAAAGCGACTAGTGATTGTCAGGTTTACGCCGTTTAAAGAAAAGAGTGAAATCCTCTCGACTGCAAAGAAAACCCTGAAAGGTAATACTGTGTAAAGAGTTGCAGAGGACTTTACTGAGAGGGCGAGAAATATCCCATTCATGAAATCTGCTAGAGATGGTGGAAAGATTGCATACATGAACTACGATAAACGTGCGATTGATGGCTCGGTGTATGTGTATGATGATACCTTGAGGATATCAAGCAGATAGGACAGCATAAAAACTGGGAGAACAGAAAAACACCTGTAATAAACTCCTCAGAATCTGAAGCATAGGACGGTGGTCAAGACCGCAACTACACAGATGAACAATGATAGATGTGGTTGATTAAAGTGCGCGGGGTTTTTATTGCACATAACCGGTATTTTCACAGACAGTTACAAAGTGGCGTTGTACAGTCTGACAGCGGTGGGAATGAACGACCTGCGGTAGCGCTCCTTCCTGCACTGAGGATGTCTCAGTTGTCCACTGAAGGAGCTACTCAGCTTCTCTACAGTCTGGTGCAGTGGGTGAGAGCTGTTGACCAGGAAGGATGTGAGCTTTGCTACCATCCTCCTCTCACTCACCTCCTCCACAGAGTCCAGTGGGCAGCCGAGGACAGAGCTGGCCCTCCTGACCAGCTTGTTCAGTCTCTTTCTGTCCCGCTCTGTGCTGCCCGGGGCCCAGCAGATGGCAGCGTAGAGGATTGCAGAGGCTACCACAGAGTCATAAAAAGTCCTGAGCAGAGGTCTGCATACTCCGAAGGACCTGAGTCTCTTCAGAAGGTGGAGGCGACTCTGGCCCTTCTTGTACAGGGCGTTGGTGTTGTGGGACCAGTCCAGTTTATTGTTAAGGTGAACGCCCAGGTATTTCAAACTGTCCACTGTCTCAATGTCCTGTCCCTGGACGTTCACTAGTGAGTGTGTGTGTGTGTGTGTGTGTGTGTGTGTGTGTGTGTTCGAGTGCTTCTTCTGTCTAACTGAGACTTGGTGTATTGAATCAATTGGCATTCACACTTTATTTTCTGATTATAAATGCATTGTTTGTGATTCTA
>CM045746.1:11069465-11091965 GCA_024760905.1 Plotosus lineatus
TAAATCTTCATGTGCTGGAGATCCAGATTATTGCAATCCGCGTTAAAGCTTTCATCTGTGTTGTGGTTTGAGATGTTTTTCTCCTCAACATGATTGCACAAATTGATTCTTTAGGTTACAGTTGGCTTCCTGTTTGCCTATAATGTTTTTTCCCTTTTTTTTTTTTTTTTTTTTTTTTTTGACCCATAAATTTTGTCATATTGTTTGACAACACCAACGTGTCAAAGAACAAAGGTAGGACATGTTTAAATTTTCCTTCATGGCTGATTGAGGTGGCCAGAAAACATAAGGTTGTTTTTTTTGGCACATCACGCTGCATCACCGTACAGTAGGCCCTTGATATTCGCGAGGGTTCGGTTCCGGCCCCTCCCGCGAATGAAGATAATCTGCGAGTTCTGTACCCGGAAGTAAAACCCCATGTGTCATATTACATGCGCGACCGGGGACAACCGGGGATTTAGCTCAGTTGGTAGAGCGTCCGCTTTATCCTCCGGAAGGTCGGAGTTTGAATCTGGCCGCGTCATACCATAAGACGTTAAAATTTGGTAGTTGTTGCTTCCTGCTTGGCGCTCAGCATCAAAAGGATAGAACAACGCAATAACTAGCGCTGCACAGTGGCGACAGGTGCCCAGAGCACAAACCAAATTTCAATGTATGTAAAAGTACTTTGACAATAAAGAATTGTTTGTTTGTTTGAATGAGCAAGCGGAAGTAAAATACTGTGTATCTATTGCATGCGCTAAAATATGCTTCTTAACACATTCTATCGACAGTCTTACTCATTCATACAGTATTAATGTAGTAAACTATAGTAATGATTAAGAAAAACTTTTCAATTTTTACTGTTATATTTATTGATGATAAAATATAAACATTATACAGCCTATACTACAGAGGCCGGTGGTGTAGTGGTTAGGGTGCTGTGCTCATGATCGGGAGGTTGTGAGTTTGAATCCCACTGAGACCCTCACTGTGCTAAGAGCCCTGGGCAAGGTCTCAACCACAAGTGTGCCTCTGTTCACCCGGCAGTATAAATGGGTACCAGTAAAAATATACTGGGAAGGTAACCTATGATGGACGAGCGTCCCATCCAGGAGGAGTTGAACTCCTGGCTGCTTCACGCTACAGAAACCGGGGATAACCACCGGCCCGATGAGCCACTAGGCTCAGGTGTAAAAACCCATACAGCATATACTATTGTAAAGCACTAGTATTGAAGTCGTTTTCAATTATTATTCGAGTACAGGGCCTAAGTTAATGTTTAGAATGTTTGTGCGTGAGATTTTATGTTCTGTAGCATGTTTAACAAACGATACCAAAAGGATAAACTTTATTACACTTCATGTCCTTTTACATTGAACTTGGAGTAACGTCTTGGAGTGACGTCTCCAAGATGGCGCTACCGAGAGGGTGACGTTGTGGAGTTCTCGGAGTCAAATTGTTTCTTTGTTCATTTCAATTTGTATTATTTGATGTTTTGTTTGTTCATGTTTTGCACTATGCTCGTCTATGACAGGTCGACCCTACTACAGCTATGAGATAGGAGTCTTCTGAAGTTTAGCACCTTCCTATCCTGAGCTAATATACTATGGTAGCTCAATACTAGCTGCACCCCAGCTAACAATAAGCCGAGGCGGGAAGGGGCTGAACGACGACTCCGGCGCTTGTGATCGCAGGGGATGAAGGCCATGTAGCCGGCTGGTGCAATTGCGTCAGGTGTACTCTCCTCGAGCCATGTTTCACAGAAACACAGCATGGAGCAGTCCTTTCATTGACAACTTTTGTGTGAATGAGGAACGCTGCGTCCATTGTCTACAAACGAGAGACTGAAAGTGCCCCTCCTTATTCCCAGTTCAGTTTTATATATATATATATATATATATATATATATATATATATATATATATATATATATCGTTTTATATAGCGTGTTACCCTTGTGTTAAGATGTCATCTCTGTGATCTTTGTGTTTACACTGTTTTGCGGACTTTTGTATCCCTAAGCAAATATGGTTGGTCAGAAGAGTAAGCCTAGTAGCATGGGTGCAAGTCTCATACACAAAGATTAATTAACTGTCTGCTCGGATCGGCGTAATCTACCATGCATACTCAGTTAAGGAAAGAGAGTTGTAAAATGAATGAAATCCCGGTGATTCAGATCAGTGCAAGGCTGAGTTCTAAACGAGTTCAATTGCACCCTTGCACACTTGAAAGCCTGGAAGTCCGTATAACCCACATCAAGTACACTACTTTCGGTTTTGAGCGCCTCACATATTGTAAGTGTTGATTGGCTGTTTTAAGCTTCATATAAAGTGACTCGGTATAAATAAGTGACTTATTTGAAATTAATGTTGATATTATTTGATATATTTGATCTTATTTTACAATGTTGTGTTTATAATAATTGATTTAGGGGTGTTTTATGAGATACGGTAATGGTATTTATGGATGTATAGTACAGCATGAACGTCATGCGTCACACGTCATATGTCATACACCACTGTAACAACTTAGGTTCACTTTCAACTTACGTTCGGCTGTCCGGAACCCAATAAAAAATGTAAGTCGGGGAGCGTATGTACCTCTTGCCCTCGTCCCACTTTAGAAAGGCAACGAAATCAGAGCAGAGAAGAACCAGAAAGTGGAGATACTATAAATCAGAGGAGGAATCCAAGCAGGAAGTCCAGGGTGGGTCTGAAGAGAAGCTGGAGAGTTGTGGAGTTCCTTGAGTTAGGAATCATACTTTGAGACTCCAGTGATGTCCAAAATAAAAATGAAACACCTGAAAATAGGTATACAGTAACATCTGATCTTTAATCCAGTCTAACTGTTCTACTATGGCTTGTCTCCTGAAAAAAATCATTCACAGCCACTGACTGGATGTTTTTATTTTCTGCTCCATTTCGGTGTAAACTCTACATGCTGTTCTGGACTGGAGCTCGTTGTTCACTCCATTTCATTTTGATCTTTGTGAAGCTTTTGAGCTTCATGTGCGGGCTTTTATTGGTTGCACTGCTGTAAGAGGATGGGCTGCATAGATAACTGAATGTAATGCACAAGTAGCAGTCTTCCTATTCTCAAAATGCAGTGCATCCACGATGAGCCCATTCGATCCCTACCCCTGGGCAAGGTCTTAACCACAAGAGTGTCTCCGTCTACCCAGTAGTGAAAATACATACCGGTAAAAATATTAGCAAGGTAACCTGTGGTGGAGTTGAACTCCTAGCCACTTCATGCACAGACATCGGGGTAAGTGCCGGCTCTGATGAGCCACAGGTTCGGATGAAAAAAGCCCTTAAGACTTACCTTCACCTTCAATGAGAGAAATTATGCAAGTGTCTTTGGAGACTGGGGAATGTGATTTTGGTGTGTCCTTGTGTGTGAGTGTCTGTGACAGGTAGAGGGTGGAGGTGGTGGATGGAGGCCACAGAGGTGTATTTCTCAGAACTGCAAATTCTGAAGTAGAGATAAAGTACAAAGAGAAAGAAAAAACCCACACAAATGCCACATTTTGTTGTCACAGCAACACACCATTCCTCCATCTCTTGCTACTTCTGCAACCATTTTGCTTTGCCCATCTGTCTCCATCTTTCTCTCTCTCTCTCTCTGTCTCGCTCTCTCATCTCTTTCTATCTGTCTGTCCTTCTCCATTTCTCTCTCTCTCATCTCTTTCCATCTCTTTCGATATCTTTCTCTCTCCATCTCTTGCCATCTCTCCATTTCTCTCTTCCTCACATTCCTGACATGCAGGACGTATGTCATTAGCATTCTCTGGGATTCATGATATGTAGAAATCTAAAAAACCAGTTGGATCAAACAGAAAATCTTGTGTGTGTGTGTGTGTGTGTGTGTGTGTGTGTGTGTGTGTATGTGTGTGTGTATGCGTGCGCATGCATGTGTGTCAGATAGCCAAGCAACCTCCATAACCCCTTGCATAGCCACATGCTCACACACACATACACACACACACACACACACACACACACACACACAGAGCAATCTCAACGGAACAGAAATATCACAGGATCGATCGTCTCTCGTCGGTCGCTAATGGAGGTTTGCCATGTTGAGTTCACCCCCAGCACCACCACCACCCACCCCTTCCCCTGCCCCCACCCCTTAAGACCCACTCTCTGTGCTTGAAGGCTTAAAACCGAGCTTTAATATCAGAATGAGACATCGGAGGGACGGGATAGATAAAAGAGTGTGCACCCTTGAAGTCTTGAAAGTACACTTGTTTATACTTTCATGACATCAAGGCATGAAATATGTCTTCAGAGACATCTGTTTTTATTATTTTAAAACTATGACCAAATAAATGTATTATTAAAAAAGCAGAAAATATTTGGACTGACCAACATACAAACTTTTGTTGGGTTTTATCCAAAATCACTCATTACTCACTATACAATTTTGTGTCGGAATGTATAGTGAGAATTATGAAACAATATAGTGGACTCAAGGTGTCCCAGGGTGGCCTGGTGGCATAGTAGTTAGTAAGTTCGGCTCACCGCAAGAAGGTCCTGTGTGGCCTGCATGTTCTATATGTGTGGGTTTCTTCAGGGTACTTCAGTTTCATCCAACAGTACAAAGACATGCACGTTAGGCCAACTGGCTGTTCCAAATTACCCCTAGGTATGAATGAGAATGGGCGTTGGCCCTACAGTAGCTTTATGAGGTGTTCAGGGTGTACTCTACCTTTGATCAGAGATTAAGTGTAATGTGTGAATCCCATAATACATTGTAAAAATTAGTGTTCAAATGATAGTCACCGACCAAGCAACATAGTATCCCATCATGCATTGCCTTAAGGTGGTGAATGAATGAAATTGACCTGAAATTCATTCATTCATTTATTGTCTGAGCCACTTAAACCTAATTAGGATCACGAGGAGGTTAGTACCCATCTCAGCCAACTCTGGGCAACAGCAGAGTACACCCTGGACAGCTCGCCAGGCCACTACTGGTGGTTATGCTTTTCTTGATAAAAGTTATGGTTCTTTTGCATGAACCTCCCAACCCAGACAGTGAGAGATATGGCCGGCCTTTGACAACCCAGTTAGCTGCACTGGGGAACAGCAGTGACAACCGTTAATAATGGGACTTGAACCTCCAACCTTGAGATCAGTAATCCAACACCTTACCACTAGGCCACCACTTTACCTTGACCTGAAAGGAATTGTGTAATTAATGGAGTGGAGAAGTAGAGTCTGAAAGTATTTGAACACTTCAGTGGTGAGCTGATCCTGAGGTTGGGGGTTCAAATCCCCACAAGGTTGTCACTGTGTCCCCCCCAGTGCAGCTAACTGGGTTATCAAAGGCAGGCCATGTCTCTCACTGTCTATGGTGAGAGGCATGTAAAAGAGCCATTGCTGACTTTCGTAAAGAGTAGCTGCAAAGCCATCCACGTGTTTCTACGACCTGGAGAGGGATGGGCTCCGCCAGGCCAAATCAGTCCAAGTCTCGCCATGAAGGCGCCCCCATGACATCCTCGGATGTTAAGGGATAAGTGAAGAAGAAGTGGTGAGCTCACTGTAGAGTCTTGTGCATTTAATTCACTGGATAGTGAGTAGGGGAAGTGAACAAGTGATTTTGGAGAGTCGGGTCATGTTTTTACAGAATTGTGCTTGAATTTTGGCCCATTCCTCTCAGCAAACCATCTTCAATGCCCCAAGGTTACCCGCACTGATGGATTAGCAATTTCATCCCCCTTCATAAATTTTTTGTGATGACGTATGGCGTCCTCCTCCTTCTTCTTCATCATCTTCTTTCTCTTCTTCTTCCTTTTCTTCTTCTATTGAGTTAATCTATCTGTATGTTTGATGTTGTTCTCTTGTTGAAACAACTATCTTCTCCTAATGGACACTGAGAACATATTCTCCTCTGATGTGTTTTAGTTCATCACTTCATTCATGCTCTCTTTGATTGTTCCAACTACGCCAATAGATAGAGATAATACTCAAGTTTCCGTTGAAGCAGTTGTACTAACAAGGATGTTAAAGATTTTTGCTGTCACTACCTCTGTTCAGTGGGCAGTGGTGGCTGAGTGGTATAGGTGCTGGATCACTGATCCTAAGTTGGGGGTTCAAGCCCCACTCACCACAGATTGTCACAGTTCCCCCAGTGCAGCTAACTGGATTATCAAAGGCCGGCCATGTCTCTCACTGTCTATGGTGTGAGGTTCATGTAAAAGAACCATTGCAGACTTTCGACAAGAGTAGCTACAAAGCTATCAGTGTGTTTCCGCCCTGCGATGGCCTGGTGAGCTGTCCAGGGTGTACTCTGCCTTTGCCCGGAGTTGGCTGAGATTGGCACCAGCCTCCCCGCGTCCCTAATTAGTGGTTGCAGAAAATCAACTGAACTGACCTACCTCTTTCATCATTTTTACCCTTCTACAGTTATGAGGATGCTGAATCCTATCCCAGCTAACTTCTTGCAAAGCCGGGACACACCCTGAACGACCTGCAAAATTATCGCAGCGCCAACACAAAACCGTTCACACTCACACTCACACTTTCAAACAGCCATTTAGCCTAATATGTATGACTTTGGAGGGTTGTAAGAAACCACAGTACACGGAGAAAACCAAGATTAACATACATGGGGTTCCATGAGCAAAGAAACGCTTGAACCCAGGATCGTTTGAGACGGACGTGCTACACCGCAGTACCACCACTGTGAGTATATCAACTCTGAAAATCATTAAATAAATGGGAGACATTGTTGGCCACTGCATATGCTTTTTTTTCTCCCCAGGATCCTTGTAATTCCTGAGCGGGGGAGGGGTACACATAACGAGCATGAGAAGGATTTTCTTTGTCTGAATAGCAATGCTTTCGCTATTGCATCCTCTCCATTTCCTTTCAGTATTCAGTGTTCACAAAGAGTTACAATCATACCAGTGCCAAATACCAGCATAAACCCAGTTTGATGGGAAGAACCATGGCATGGAAATCCCCTCATATGGAAGGCGTATATAAAATCTAACTGAATACTTTCTTTCCCTTTTACTGTATATCATCGTATCTGATTACAACATTAACTTTTCAGGGAGAGCATTAAATGTCTAAATGTAGCTGCAGGGTGAATATTGAATGATTCAGTTAAGGATAGCTCTAGAATATTTTTAAATGGACTGGATAAGAAATCAGGTGTATCATTACACCACTATTTACGGTTCTTAAACTTGACCTCATTGTTTTTACTACAAAATTTGATTTGATATATTTTTATATACTGTAATACTTCTGATGTAGAAGAATATGGATTTAAATCCAATCATAGTTACAAGTCCTGACCAATGATTCCAACTCCTCATGTATAAGACAAATATAGGCAGTTCAGTTCGTTGGCTATTAGTGTTTCATGCATGGCATCAGGGCAGCTGGTGCTACCAGCACTTTAACATTTACATATGAATGATACTGTATCTTATCTTGCTTATATCTGGATGTCTTCCCTGTCTGAATGAAAAAACCCAACTGTATGATGAACACAATTTGCTTGAAGTATTATTTATATTTAGTAAGGAACAGGTGCCGGATAGCACTGCGGCTTGCACAGGCTTCCTTTGGGTATTCTGATTTTGTCCCACTGTTCAGACATACACTTTAGGCTTATTGGCTGTTCCAAATTTTCCTTAGGGGTGAAGATTGAATGGTTTTGGGTGTGCTGGCCTGTAATGGTCTGGTGAGCTGTACCTTTGCCTTTGTGTCAGCAGAGATAGGCTCCAGTCTCACCATGACCGTAGTAGGATTAAGCGTTTCAGTAAAGGAGTGAGTGAATGAGTGAGCGAGAGAGTAAATAAAGGAACATGAGGTCAGTTTTTATTTTTTAGGACTAGGATTGAGAGGGATGATGGGGTACTGGTCTGCCTTTTTTTCAACCTCTACAACTGATCCTGTATGCAGCTGCATGGCTTGTTTTTAACCTTCTCAAATTCTCCCACACCATTCCTCTGCTATGATCTCTTCACTGACTTCCTGTAGCTGCTCACATCAGACTCAAAACACTAATGCTTACCTATGAAGCCTAAAATGGACCTGCACCCTCCTACCTCAAAGTACTACTCATACTACACACTGCACCGTGTTCTCTCGGATCCTCTAGATAGGATAGACTGGTCATTTGTTCTATTAATGGACAAGGGAAAAATGCATCTAGTCTCTTCTCTATTCTGGCACAACAGTGGTTGAAAAAACTTTCTCAATAACTGAAAACCTGCCTCTTTCGGCAATACTTTGTTTAGCACTATGCCACACACACACACACACACATACACACACACACACACACACACACACACACACACACACATGCACGCACGCATGCACACACGGACGCACACACGCACTACCTACCTATTGAGTTTTTGCTGAAGGTATCATTGATGAACGAGTTTAAGAATATACTTGCTAATACGTAATTACTTTAAAGCAATTCTGAAACTCACTTGTTACAGTTACAGTGAGCACTTTTACCTCTTACACTATAAGGAACAAACATTCTTATAGGGCATGCTGTATATCTGAGGAATAGCATCAGTTTTTTGATGGTAGTCATCACCGTATATAGATGACAATTAGCACAGTTTTCAGGATGTGCACATTAATATTCAAACAAAACATGTGGCACACAATATTTCACTGTCACACATGATTTTGGACATGAATGTTGTATTGTTTGCACTTTTCCATCACACTGTAGATAATACATACACAAGCAAACACGAATGCACGTCTCAATAAAACAATGCCAGGGATTGCTTTCGGAATCAATGGAGCGGAAGCAACAAAAAACAAAACACCCCCCCCCCCCCCCGAATGAATATTGCTGTGTGTGTGTGTGTGTGTGTGTGTGTGTGTGTGTGTGGTTGTGTGTGTGTGTGTGGTTGTGTGTGTATGCTCCCTGTTCCATATTGTTGACTCGCAGGCATCTCTGATATGACACCGTGAAACCTCATTATAGCGCTACTGGATCTGTGGCAGACAAAAATGAGTTTGCTCTCGCTCTCCCTCTTTCCCAATATGTTCCCTCCATCCATTCTCTCGTGCTCTTTTCATTTGCTTCTTGTCCCAGTTTGTTTTTGCTGCTCTCCATTCTCTTTTTTTTCTTGTTTCTTCTCAGCGGCGCACTAAACATTCTTATTTCTTGTTGCTTTATCAGTTCCCGACGAAGTCAGAGACATTGTTCTTGTGCGATTTCATCCTGCTGTTCATTGCTCATTTCCTCTGTCCTGCATCTCAGTCACTCTGTGGTGTGTGTGTGTGTGTGTGTGTGTGTGTGTGTACTTGTTCTTGCTACAAATTCATAACCAGTGTGAATTTTTACCCAACAATATGAGGACATTCTAGTGATATTTTGGCTGGTCCTCGATTATACAACGAACCCGTTAAGGGTTAACACTTTGTTTTAGGGTTCAGGTTTAAGACTAAGGAATTATGGTTTAAGACTTAAAGGTTAATATGCATTTATGTTTACATTTTTAGCATTTGTCAAACATCCTTTTCCTAAGTGACTTCCAAGGCTCTGCTCAAGAGCCCAGTTTGTACTGGGGATTGACTCCTGAACTTTGGATCACTAATCTGAAAGCTTAACCACTGGACCACCATCTCCCCATTTATATGTATTGGTTACGGTTAAGGGGAAGGTGAAAAGAATGCATGAAATTCATGAGTGTACACAGAAGGAGAGAACAGGTGTGAGGTGTGTGTGTGTGTGTGTGTGTGTGTGTGTGTGTGTGTGTGTGTGTTTGGATGGGACAGAGAAAAAAAAATGACAAACAGAAAGTGTTTTGTCCAAAAATCTCAGCAAAAGCCAAAAAATGGAATCGTTAGTAGAACAGCATTCATTCAAACGGCTTCAGTGCATTGCGTTTTTTTTTTTTTTTTTATATATAAATATTCATCAGATTAAAAATGAAGGAAATTAATGAAGAATAGAGGAAAATTTAAGCAAAATGTCACAAAAGAAGGTCAATTGTGTAAAAAAAAACAACAACAACAAACCCCCAAAACAAACAAAAACAAACAAACAAACAAACAAAAAACAACAACCCAAAACCTCCCATCAAAACTACTTACATTTTTATGTGAGGTGCGCATCTGTATGTGTGTGTTTATATTTTATTTACACCTTATGCATTATTTTTGAATGTTTAATTGTTATAAGGATTTATAGCATTGAATATGTATTTATTGATATTATATAAACATATACATGTACGTATACGTCAGTCGGGGGGGGATGATCCTACTTCGCGGAATTCGGCAGTCGCAGGGGAATCTCGGTCTCAATTAACTGCGTAAAGTGAGCGATCCCTGTAATTACAAGAATACTTCACCACTTAATCACGATCCACCACATCTGTACAATGTATTTGGATTTGCTTTAAACTGGGAAAGAACAAAAATATGCGAATAATAATAAAAGTCTATTGGCAGTCGTTGGATTATATGAGACCTACAGGAAAACTTTTACTGGATCTTAATAAAACGGTTTAATCCATTTTCAACACTCCCAGGAAACAATTTTGATTATTTATGCAATAGTTCCATATTGAAACCGAAATGGGATAACCTTGCACGACGCTGTGAAACATGAACATAAATTATGCAAATTTACTGTCGGTGTTAATTTGTTTATAATGTGCAGCATGGTGGTGTTAACAAAAGGAGCAACGGCTTGATCTTAAACTTGGATGACCAGCTATGTAAACTTTCACCTGTTCTCCTCATGTCTGTGCAGGTTTCCTTCAGCTCGTCCAGTTTTCTCCGACGTCCGAGAATAGCGGTTAATAGATTTTCATTCTATTTAAAAGGTTTCCTAGGAAAGGCTCTTGAGGCTCCATGACCCTGACGAGGGTCAACACCATCGTTCATCACGCACTTGTTTGCTAATCTGATCAATCCTGTTAGGGTTTGTCAATCCTATTGGTGCCTATATTAGCTGACTCTGGGTGGAGACACAGTACACCCTGAACAGCTCGGCAGACCATCAAAGGGCAAACACATGTATAAGCATTCACACTTTCACTGACAACTGGCTGCTATCCTAATGTGCATGTCTTTGAACTGTGGGAGAAAACCGAGAACCCAGAGCAAACCCATTCAGGCACGGGGAGAACATGCAAGCTACACATAGAACCTTGTTGCTGTGCGGCGGATAAACTCACCACTGTGCCACCCTTTGCTTGGATATCTGAATATATATGGATTTATTAAAATCCTTAATATGCCAGCCATGTCTCTCACTGTCTGTGGTGTGAGGCATGTAAAAGAACCAATACTGACTTTCAACCAGAGGAGCTGCATAGCCGTCAGTGTGTTTCTGCTCCTCTGTGGTGGCCTGGCAAGCTGTCCAGGGTGTAATCTTTGCCGTAGTCCAGAGTCGGCTGAGATGGGCACCAGCCTACCCACTGCAATAATTAGGATTAAGTAGTTAATAAAATAAATGAATGGATGAAAATTCTGTATGAATTGAACAGAATTCAATGTCTGCCCCTTGTATTGCACACACACACACACACACACACATTTTATATATATATATATATATATATATATATATATATATATATATATATATATATATATATATATATAAAAAAAA
Organism: Plotosus lineatus; assembly: GCA_024760905.1. Taxonomy (NCBI): domain Eukaryota; kingdom Metazoa; phylum Chordata; class Actinopteri; order Siluriformes; family Plotosidae; genus Plotosus; species Plotosus lineatus. Next base: position 11,081,076 of record CM045746.1, read on the forward strand.
TTTTATTTTATTATATTTATTTATTTTTTGGGGCGGGCGGGGTCAGATCTTTTCACTTCACAAAGAAACATTAAACATATGGTATGTGGTAATCAAATATACACAACACACAGATCGGATAAATATTCGGCTAAAAAAAAAGGTGTGGCCGTTTCCTTTAATATTTCTTATTATACCATATCACTAATCACATAGACAGGCAGTGGTGGCCTGGCGGTGTAGGTGCTGGATCACTGATCCTAAGGTTAGGGGTTCAAGTCCCACTCTCCACAAGGTTGTCACCCCCCCCCCCCCCCCAGTGCAGCTAACTGGGTTATCAAAGGCTGGCCATGTCTCTCACTGTCTATGGTGAGAGGCATGTAAAAGAACCATTGCTGACTTTCGACAAAACTAGCTGCAAAACTGTCAGTGTGTTTCCACCCTGCGATGGCCTGGTGAGCTGTCCAGGGTGTACTCTGCCCTCGCCCGGAGTCAGCTGGGATGGGCGCCAGCCTCCCCACGAATCTCATTAGGATTAAGCGGTTAACATAAAATGAACTGAACTAATCACATTTAACTGGAACTTTGGGAAGATTTAGGCATGGCGGACTCCTTTGCCTCGTTCACACACACACACACACACACACACACACACACCACGGAGTGAATCCTGTCTTGCTCTGTCTGTTGATTCATTTATCATCAGTGTCCCCGGTTCATCAGCTTAGCCCAAGGGGCTGATGGGAGATATAGCAATCGATGAGATAAAGTGACATTCCCATTCTAACACCTAGCAAAGAGGCTCTAACACTCACAGTCTCACACACACACACACACAATCTTGCAAAATGCAAGCATATGTGAAACAAGATGTTATAAACATGTAACAACAGTTGTATAACAATGTTATGTAACTGAGCAGTGTGATTAAGTCCTCTCTCTCACTTTCGCTCTCTTTCTCTGTTTCCATTGTATTGATTGGCCTGCCATTGATTAACTGTTACCTTTCATTTTGCTCCAGTGGCTTAGTAATGGGCTGGGCTCCACACGCAAGTACACACACACACACACACACACACACACACACACACACACACACAATGAGCGAGAGAGCTAGATAGATAGATAGATAGATAGATAGAGAGAGAGAGAGAGAGAGAGAGAGAGAGAGAAGCATGGTCTTGGAAGAACCTAAAAACAATTGCAATTGCATCAAAGTCTTGTTTCCTCCCTACCCAGAATCCAACGGGAATTTGTTGATGACATTTGCAGTCGAGCGCTCTCGAATGAACAGTGCTAATTCTATCCCTGAACACCAAGCCACCCCCAAAACACACACACACACACACACGAGTGTAAAGGTGCAAACACTAGTCGATCTCAATTAGCCTCAGCCAATCAAAGAGGACTGTAACGCTGCATGTAAGTTAACAACATTCAGGAGGACACATAATAGATTCGGCTGTAACCTTTCCCACCGAATATTATCCCTTGAAATAAAACACCTCAGCAATTAATACAAGAGGGAAACCCCCTCACACACACACACACACACACACACACACACACACACACACACACACAGCCAATAGAAGATAATTAACACAACAGAACAAGCAGAAAAGGTGTGAAGAGAGATAATGACATGTTCACCCTAACTTTGACTATTAAGGAAAATAAAATATATATTACTGTGTAAAAATGTAAGTGATGTGTTTAAAAATCAAGCGCTGAAGGTGAGGTGGATGTTGCTAAGTACTCTGAACCTGAGCAGAAACACAAAAAGAAAGGCAGAGTAAACCGATATTTTTATGGTTTCTGGCTCATGATGGATGTAGACGAGCTCCCAGTGCAGGTGGATGCAGAGCCTCAGAGCTCATGGCTCTGTAAAGCCTTATTAGAGTTTTGGTAGCGGTTTGCAATCGCGTACTAACAAAAACAAGATGTTTATAGTTTCTATTTTATTTATCCATGTCAGAGACTCTTCAGGTGAGCTCTGCGCTTTTTACGTACAGCAGCAGCACCCCAGAGACCCGGCTCCGTTAAAGTGTGTTTAAACACTAATTAAACATTTCAGTATAAACTACAAGGAAATACAAGAAACAAAATGTTTGTTGTTTATATTTACATACATTAACCATGACAGAGACTGTTCAGGTGAGCTGTGTGCCTGAGACGAGCTAACGGGAGCGCATTCTCACTCACAGCTTCACGTGCATAAACAAACATGGACGAGATGGTTCTGTAAAATTGCTTGGATGGTAATTCAAAATTTGAGTATACAGTATACTACAGGCAAATACATGAAAAAAGTAAAATCAGATTTTTACTTTCATTTTAACATTTTAAAGCCTGAAGACGATGACGACTACGACGACAACGACGACGACGACGATGATGATGATGATGATGATGATGATCTGTGTAAAAAACTGTGAGTGTCTCTCAGTTTGATTCAAGCATTATCCACTCAAAATAATGATTTATAATGGAGTGACAGTGGACCAATCAGATCGCATGCAATACAGACGTTAATGAGGCAAAGCGGTTTTTGTGTCATCTGTTGCACAAGAAAATAAACAAAGTGTAGCTCTCCAACTTTCAAGAAATGGCCACATCCAGTGATCAAATACATTATTCTTGATCCAAAAATTCAAGATTTACAGAAAGTCAATTTTGTTTATTTTAACGGTGAATTATTTTTAAATGTTTTTTTTTTAAATGTATTTTATACTGCATTAATTCTGGGAACTTTTGAGTTCTGCATTTAACCCATCCAAAGTCAGCAGAAGATTTTTCTTATTATTCTATTATTCCACATATTCTACATGTTCTACATTTGTATAACTAGTTGTTCCCAAATTTTTATTTTATATATTATCTATAATTGTTCTTATCTAGTGTTGTTATTTTATTTTTAAATACTTCATATTGTTTTGGTTTTCTACACTTGAATACTTTATTATTAGTAATATATTGGTGTAAGCTTTGTACAAATAATTTTTGGTTTTTATGCCATTTAAGAAACCCAAAATTATAAACTATTGTATAGTATAAATTATGAGTATTATTTGTGAATGTTGAAATCAAATAAAATCAATTAGTCAATTATACCCATGTTACCAATTACCACACAAAATTGGAGTGTTGAACTCACACACCGCAGCACTCGAAGAGCAGTTGGGGATAGGTACCTTGCTCAAGGGCACTTCAGCAATGAAGGTGCAGAATATAAAGTTGCTGCTCACTTCCCCAACATCACATTTTTCATGCTGGCTCAGAAATCAAACCAGGGACTGAAAGGTTCATGATTTTCTCCCCTAATTTAGTTGTAGCCATTTTCCACCTTCTAATTATTGCCTCACTATCCTGCAACCATCACCAATACATCTTTATGAACTGCTGTGCATGCATATTCAGGGACTGTATAAGACAGTTGAGGGTAAAGCACCATCCATCCCTGGGTGCATGAGCTCACAGATGCCCATTATGGTCATGGCCCCGGTGTTCACTCTAAATAGTAGAAATGCAAATATATGCTACCCATCCCTTCCCTATCAGCTCAGAAAATCATCCCCTATGGATACTGGGTCAGGGATAGATATAGAATGATAGCGGTGCAGACAGTTATGTCATCGCTAATGTCCCTCATTTTAATCATCTTGCGTTGTAACCAGGATGGATTGAACCACTGACCCTCAATTCAGTAACCCGTTGCCTTATACACTAAGTCACCACTGCCCTCTCAAGCCTACCCTGCTATGATTTATGATAAAATACAGCGTACATGACCACACCCCTAATAGAAGTGAATTTAGTCAAGAGTGTAACATCCTGTACAAAATCTATCTGTATATAATAATGTTCATTCCATAATAATAATAAAAACGATATGTCAAAGAACAGAAGAATATTGTTTGTGTGTGTGTGTGTGTGTGTGTGTGTGTGTGTGTGTGAGTGAATGTAAGTGTGATTGAAACTTTCTCAATTACTAAATGCCTACTGAATGAAATAACCTCTTACACACTTAACCACACACACTTGCTGAGAGTGGCTGTGCAAGTCATGAAGTCATCACATAATGGAGTGAGTGCGACCTTTCAATCTGCTGAAGAGGCTCGTGGAGGGGGTGAACGTGGGAACGACAGAATGGGCGAGTGTGTGAAAGAGTGACTGAGCACCATTTAACTCCTCTTGTTCCCCTAAATAGCTTCTTTAGACTCGGCCAGACCAACTCATACACCCACTGCTATTCACACACACACACACACACACACACACACACACACACACACACACCAAAAATCATCCCTGAAGAGTAGGTCGAAGTTATACTTTATTTAAAACCCAAGAGCTACAGTGAATAAATATGGAATTTTTTCCCTTATTGTTTTTCTCTACAGACACACGGAGTACATGCTTTTAGCATCTAAGCGAAATGTTTTCCATAATGTATTGCTTAAATTAATCTGTTTTTTCACATAAAACATCACTATGCTTTTAATCTGGGATCAATTTGGGAAAAAAGAATGAGGGCGATGACTCACCCCGATAATGGACAAGCCTAATTAAAGGGGCTGTAGTTGATTCTGGAGAAAGCATTTTAACTTGACAGCCAAAAAATACCTGCATACACCTCCTTTTGGTGTTCCTTCAGAAGCCCAACCCCCTTATTGTCAAGGCAATGACACTCCCGTCTGTCCTCTAGCAAATGAAAAGCAGGACATCTTTGAGTTCTCAATGAGCACACAAATGCCAGCTGGTGCTGATTGGCTGGAATAGTATTGTGTGGCTCAATCTGAGCAACCTGCTTTATTTCCACGTTACGGAGACATGGCTGCCGACGAACCCTGGATATTTTTTCTCCAACTTCAACCCATTACAGACAGCGAGATCACCTAAAGGGATGCACACTGAATTTTTTAAACTGTGTGGGATTAGAATCGATGATAACCCCCATAATGTGAATAGCATAATTACACTAAGCAAAAATCAATGAAAAGACTTTGATTTTATCCCTGGGAAGGAAGTTCTTTAAATAAAAGAGCATAAGTCTACACAGAAATCGTCTAAAGTTCAATATATAATAAAATTTATACAGAGAAAACTGATTTAATAGGAATTAGGGTAATAGGAAATGTTTAAATTGTATGTATGCCCCTACTTTCACTGTTGTACTGTGTACAGCTACTTTATGACAATCTTAGTTGTGAAGAGCACCATACAAATAAAAATAAAACTGAATCTACTACATTCAACCAATCAGATTTCAGCAGCACAAATGTAATGGGTCACAGATATCAGAAGTAAAATGTCTGTAGTTTATTATTATTATTATTATTATTATTATTATTGTTGTTGTTGATATTAGTATTATTATTACAACATATTTAATAATAATAATAATAATAATAATAATAATAATAATAATAAAACTTTTACACAAACTGGCAACCCTGATTTTACACATAACCACCTTTGTTAAAGAAACATAAAAACTAAAACATTGCCAGATTGACGTGAAGAGAATCTGTATATTTTCACATCATTATGAGGAAATTCATTTTATGAATCCTAATTAGGGTCGTAGGGGATGCTGGCGTCCATCTCAGTCAACATTGGGCGAGGGCAGAGTACACCCTGGACAGCTCACCAGGCCATCGCAGGATAGAAACATGCTGTGGCTATGCAGTTACTCTTAACAAAAGTCAGCAATATTTCTTTTACATGAATCTCTCACCCCAGACAGTGAGAGACATGGCCGGCCTTTAATAACCCAGTTAGCTGGACTGGTGGGACAGCAGTGACGACCTGCTGATAGTTGGGGCTTGAACCTTGGTATCAGTAATCCAGCACCATAGCACCAGGCCACCAATGTCCCATGATGAGCACAATAATATTATTAATAATAATAATAATAATAATAATAATACCGCAATCGACGTGATAAGCATCCAGCGCGCTTTAAAAACTAGAGTTGGTGGGCGCTTATTAAAATGTTACCAGCGGAGTGGAACGGTAAGTGCTTATTATCATCGAGGTGGAAAACATGAATAATAATAGAACAATAAAATACTTTTACTGGTATGTGTGTTATTCGTTTTGTGGAATCAACCAAATTACTTACATAAAATCTTAAAATAAACAGAAAACAGCATAATTAAAAAAAGACCCTTTACTTTTCCCACAGTACTGTTCAGCCAATCAACACGAATGTCAACTTTAGCACATGGCACATTGAATCAATCAACACGAACATAAACAAAAGCACATGGCCAGGAAAGTCCTTAAATTTATGAAGTTAGTGAGCAGAAGAATCGTGTGAAAAATACTCGTCATCACTTTCTGATAGGTCCATATCTGGCTCATCGTTCCTTTCATTCAGAGCATCCCATAGTTTTGCTGTAGCAGTTTCTAATGGTTCATCAGTTGTTGGACATTTACCAAGAGAACACAGCAAAATATTTTCCTGTTTATTAAACCATGGCGGAACAATCAAATGTGTTGCTACTGATGGGCATTATAGACATTCCCCAGTGGCAGGGGGTCTTGAAATACCCTGTAAACTCACTTTTACAGGCAGTGAACGCCTCATTTTACTGTTACAGACACTGATCAAATAAACTTGGTAAGTTTGATCAAGCATTATGCTCCCAGTACACATAGGCGTTTATTAGACTTAAGATTAAAAAAAAAATTGTGTGTGTGTGTGTGTGTGTGTGGGGGATGGGGGGTCTTATTGGAGCAGGACACTTATTACGTCAAATACGGTAATAATAATAATGATAGGTATCATTATGGCATCGTGGTCGCAATGAGGTCCTGGGTTCAAGTCATGGGCTCAGTGAAGGTATTTCTAGGAGACGTTTGTACGCTCTCCCCGTACTTGTATGGATTTAGTCCAGGCACTCCAGTTTCCTCCCACAGTCCAAAGACATGCATATTATGCCAAAAGGCAGTTTCAATTTGCCCCTAACTGTGAGTGTTAATATGAATGGTTGTGTGTTGGCTCTGTGATGGATTGGCGAGATGTTCAGGGTATACCATGCCTTGTCCCAGAGTTAGCTGAGATAGCCTCCAGAGTCTAGTAGGAATAAGGGGTTCAGAAAATGAATTAATGAAATGAACAAAATGAACCAAAACAACAGCAACAACAACAATAATATCCCATAATGAAAGTGCTAAGCCAACTGGGATGGGATTTCACGAAGGGGAGATTTGCGACTTTTTTAATGAAAGTCATGCGACCCTTTGATATCCTACCTTACATTAAGGTCCTGGATGCATTTTAAAACATTTATAACATTATAACATCTCCTGCGCTTCCTATCTGCTGCCCATAATGCCAAGTTCTAATGAGTACCAACACTGTATGGCACCAAATAGAGTAACTTGAACAGATGATTCTCAATTACAACTGAACAGATATACACACACACATAAACATACACACACACACACACACACACACACACATAGAAATGTGTGTGTGTGTATATATATATATATATATATATATATATATATATATATATATATATATATATATATATACACATAAACCTCTTACCTTCACATCGTCCACTTTCATCCTTGTCCCTTTTTTTCCCACAAATATGTCATCGATGTCTACCAGGATGTACCGTTCCAATGAGCGTGACAGTTTTTTTCCAGTGAGGTAAGCAATCGCATCCACCAGTATAAGTCTGTGGAGCCAGTAGCCCAAGCCTTGCCCAAAGAGTACCCTCTGGACCCCATCATAGAGCCCCAAGTCCTGAACCACTGTGGCCTGAAGCCCAGATACCATCCTTCCATTGGGATCTTCTGTGTTAAGCCTTGATCTTGCAAGTAGAACTGGCTCGTACGTGGAATGGTTGTACTGGAATACGGTCCAGTCATCGCCTGGAAGTGGTCCTCGTTCCACTTCTGCACGGGTGACGTAAAGCAGTGGTGAACGGGGATTAACACAGCAGTCACACAAGGGTACATTGGTCTGTAAAGTAAGGGGAAAGCCCTTGAGGTGCATGGTAGGCTGAGAGTTCTCGCTAGCACGGTGAAAGGCAATTAGTCCGACGCTGTACTCAACACAGTACTTGTCTAAAAGGTCACGGTTCCACACATCCATACCCACATACTTGAGCACATTCTCATAGATGACCAGTGCATATCGCCCACGACTCTTGTGGGTCAGTGGAGGGATATCCCCTTTCCCAGGAGCAATTTCAGCTTGGTAGCGAAACTGGTTGGATTCCAGGATGGCGATAATGTCCTGCCCCAGCTGGGAGTACTGACTCTCCACAAACACCAGTACTACAGGGTCCTTCCTTGAAGGGTCCATCGGTTTAGGCATCCGCAGCTCCGCTGGACGAAAAGGTAGCAACCGGAGTTCAGCACAGTCTGGACCAATGCCATGGTCCGTCAGATCCAACTCCTGAGTGGACCCTGTGTAGAGATAGTAGGCGGAGACTATGACACTGACCATGCAGAAGGTGGCGAGGAGGATAACCAGCCTCCTCAGATTCCTCCGCAGTTTCATGGCCAGATTCATGGCAAACGGCATACATGTGTGGGAGGAAGTCTCGGATGGCTCGCTAACCTAGGCGAAAGAAAAGGATTGGCTGACTAGCAAACATTTTGTAGTCATGTTACCATCGCACAGTTATGGCTATGATTTTTCTTTTACTCCAGATGTTCTGGGGAATGGAGTCAGGATTACATCATTTGGAAAGGAAAGTGCTGGATTTTTTTTCCCCCACCACACTACTCAGACGTCATTTTATCCATAGTCCAAGAAATTCCGGCAGAAAATCTGTTCAAGGAAAAACACAAAGAAAAATCTCCTGTCATTCGACAATTATTAATTTAATACAGTGTCTATGAATGTGTTTAAATTTCCTCCTCCCCCGGGTGCTCATCATGGGAGAATAACGGTCCTCTAAAGGGACAAACTAAGCCGTCAGACTCTGGGTTGTTTTCGATCGACACTTTACCAGCTGGAACCAACAGTTCCTGAGGGGACACATGATTGGTCAGGCATAAATAGGAAGTGTGTATGTGGGGGAGGGGGAAGCGAGGCAACAAGAGCTCTGAGCTGGATGCATGGAAAAACGACCATCACCTAACCACCCACACACACCACGGCATACACAGAATTAAATCGAGACCACAGAAACAACATCTCAGGGCAATATCCATCCACTGAAAAATTTGACAGAAACAAAAAAGAATCAGATTAGGCTTTAATATGCTTTTACTTTGTGTTATTGGACACCTCTCAGACCTGGGTTTTACTCATTTCCATCATTTTGGCCTTTTGTTTTCAACCACTGAGTGAGGCTTTGGAAATTAGGAAGTGTACGTGCTAATCTTATTATGGGTGGCGTAATGGCTTAGTGGTGCTCATGTCCATCTCACAGCAAGATTCTGGGTTTGGTAGAGCATCTCTGTGTGGGGTTTGCATGTTCTCCCTGTGCTTGTGTCTATTTCCTCCGGGTACTTCGTACTACTTTCCTCCCACAATCCAAAGACATTCTCTTTAGGCTAGTCAGCTGGTCCAGAATTTCCCCTGGGCTATGATTGTGAGTGTAAATGGTTGTTTATGTGTGTGTCTTGACCTTGTGATGGACTGGCAAGCTGCTCAGGGTATACTCCACTCTCATCCAGAGTTGGCTGAGCTAGACTCCGTCTTGCCTTATTGGATAAAGCGGATCAGCAAATGATTAAATGGAGGAATGAATGGTCTTACTATTATATTAATGGTTGTCTTTTTAAGGATTGAACAAATTAAGGTGTATTATAAAGACAGCTTATTGCACTATACCCATTTTCTGCAATGCCCAACGCTATTACCACCCATAAAATCTAGACATCTTTACTAGGTTGAGTGTAATTAGAAGTAACGATTTTCTGCTTCAGGTCGTCTGAGAAACGATGCCCTGGCTGTTGTTTTGGTGTGAGCAGAAAACTTTATGCTAAGGATAAAACAGAATAATACACAACTTCCATATCTTGGTTGGGATGGGATGCTGGTGTTAAGAATATTATTAATTATACTGCAGCATGTAAGGTGCAGAGTATTCCATTAGGTGCAGGCTAGATGTGCTTGAACTTGAAGAACCTACTCAGATGTGCTCTGTTGATGATCATATGAACAGAAACACTGTGTGAAAGCACAGTTGGCTCAACAGGTTAATATTTTTGGTTGCGGATCAGGGGGTCAGGGAATGAATCCCGGCACCAGCAAGCTGTCACTGTTGGGTCCTTGTGAAAGGCCTTTAACTCTATCATGGCAACTTGTCCACATCAACCCTATTTAGAAGTTAAGGAAAGAAGGATGATGGATCGAACTTGAAATTCTTTCTGAAATAATGGCGCACAGCTACGTGCTAGCAAACATGGGCCTGCAGCCGCATGTTCTGTTTCGTGTGTGTGTGTGTGTGTGTGTGGTTATTTATACAGTATTCTTACAGAGCAGCTGAGCTCCAGAAATCGCTTTAGGTGACATTTACTGCAGAGCTATATACACTTAGCTTCCTGAACCACTTCAATTTACCATGGTCATCAATGGAGCCTATCTAAGCCAATTCTTGAAGAAAGCGGAGTGCACCCTGAACAAATTGACAGTCCATCATTAATTGCAGGGTAAAACACACAGGCATAATAAAATGTATGCAGAAACGCCCTCACTGAGCGCTGAGCTTGAACTCAAGACCTTTTTGCTGTGTTATTCCGCCAAATATATATTTACGTTTATTATAACTATACTATATTTATTTTAATATTTCATATGGACAGCTCACCATGCCACACTATCTATCTATCTATCTATCTATCTATCTATCTATCTATCTATCTATCTATCTATCTATCTATCTATCATTTTCTGTATCTGTTTACTACTAATTAGTGGCA
>CM045746.1:11094465-11124465 GCA_024760905.1 Plotosus lineatus
GCGTGTGTGTGTGCGTGCGCGCGCGTGAGTGTGTGTGCGTGCATGCGTGTGCGTGCGTGCGTGTGTGTGTGCGCGTGTGTGTTCTGTGAGTTGTGTGTGTGTGTGTGTGTGTGTGTATGTGTGTTGCGTGTGTGTGTTGTGTGAGTGTGTGTTACGTGTATGTGTGTGTTGTGTGAGTGTTGCGTGTGTGTTGTATGAGTGTGTGCGTGTGTGTGTGCATGCTTGTGCATGTGCATGTGTGTGTGTGTGTGTGTGCCTGTGTGTGCGCATAAGATGCTTCTACTGTGATTGACAGCGCTGCCGGTTGTCAGATTCGTTAATTACAGGTTCCTGATTAAAATTATCTTTGAATGGAAATGTCGGTTCATGAAAAAAAAAACAAAAAAAAAAATTCTGCCTACATATTTTAGTGCTTTTGCATAGTAGTTGGGTTCGAGTCCCGAGGGTATTTCTGTGTGCATGGGCTTCCTCTGCATGCTCCAGTTTCCTCTTACAGTGCAAAGACATGCTGCTAAATGCCTGTTTCAGATTGTCCCTCTGTATGAGTATGAGTGAATTATATATGAGTGTGATTGATGGACTGACAAGGTATTCAGGGTGTACTCTGTCTTCACCAAGATTGGGAAGAGAGCCTCACTGTGACCCTAGAGCGGGTGACTGAATGAATGAATGAATGAATGAATGACTGGTGCAAGATTTGTCTTGATGCAGAAAACATGAGCGAAAAAAGGAGATGAATATACAGTGTGCTGAAGTAAAAATAAATCTTAAGGTAGGTGGAAGTTCTGTGTAAAAGAAACACCCACATCAGCACCAGGACCCGAGGTTTCCCAACAGGACACTGCCTGAAGCATCACAGTTCCTCCTCTAGCTTGCCTTCTTCCCATAGTGCATCCTGGTGTCATCGCTCACCTGGGACACACACACACACACACACACACACACACACACACACACACACACACACACACACACACACACACACAAAATGTAAAGGAGAATGTGATTCAAGATGATTAAAATCTTGGAGATGACAGGCCTGAATCCAGGGTAATGCACACAGTCATCCAGGAGCCCATGAAATGGCAAAGCTCTCAACGAAATAGTCTATTTTCTCCTTATCTGTCACTGTTGTGATCACTCGTCAATCATGGATGCCAAAATTTGGGTGGCACAATCATGTACTGGATAGCATGTCCACCTCACAACTAGAAGGCCCTGTTCTCAAGTCCCAAGTGTGCAGTTTGAATGTTGCTTACGTGGGTTTCCTCTGATTACTCTGGTTTTCTCCCACAATCCGAAGACACCCATTAGGCAACTTATTGGCTGTTCCACAATTCTCCCGTGATGTGAGTGTGAATGCTGACGTTGCAATGAATTATCAAGATGTTCAGGGTGTATCCCGCCTTCGCCCAGTGTCGGTTGAAATAGGCTCCAATTTCCCTTCCTTGTAACCTTAGTAGGATAAAACAATTCAGAAAAAGAATGAATCATCATGGCACTGTTCTATTGTGCCACGGTCATGTTCTGATGCTCTGGTGCCCATTGTAGGCACTTTTAGTCAGTGACAATGGACAACGTGAATAATTTTACTGGACCTCGTCTCACCTTCTCTCCTCTCATCTTCTTCCGGTTAATCCGGGGTTGGGTCATGGGAGCAGCAGCCTAAGCAGAGAGGTCCAGTTATCCCTTTTCTGGGTGGACGTTCCCAGACCAGCCGAGAGACATTGTCCCTTCAGCGTGTTCTGGGTCGACCCCAGGGTCTCTTCCCAGTTGGACATGCCCTAAACACCATACCAGTGAGGTTCAGGAGGCATTTTAACCAGATGCCTGAGCCATCTCAACTGGCTCCTCTCAATGTGGAGGAGCAGCGGTTCTACTCCGAGCTCCTCCCGGATGGATGAGCTTCTCACCCTATCTCTAAGGATGAGTTCTGACACACTGCAAAGGAAGCTCATTTCATCCAATGGTGTCCACAGTCCTGTTCTTTTGGCCAGTACGTAAAGCTCGTGACCATCGGTGAGGGATGGAATTGATCAACTGGTAAATCGAGAGCTTTGCCTTATGATTGAGCTCTCTATTCACCATGACAGATCGGTACATCTCCACTTTACAGCAGAGGCTGCAGCGATCTGCCTGTTGATCTTCTGCTCCATCCTTCCCTCATTCATGCACAAGACCCTGAGATACTGAAACTCCTCCACATCGGACAGGACCTCATTCCAGACCCAGAGGGTTCATTCTACCCTTTTCTGGCTGAGAATCATGGACTCGGACTTGGTGGTACTGATTCTCATCCCGGATCTTTTCACACTCAGCTGAGAATTGCTCCATTGAAAGCTGGGGGTCCAGGCTTTATGAAGCCAAAACAACTGGTATAAAAGGGCCCATATTTGATAATCTGAAATGCACTGTATATTCTGAAACATTTCTTGCGGCCAAAATTAATATTTCTTTTCAAAGTATGTCATAGTAGCTCTTCTGTGGGAGCAGACAAAACTGATATGTCTTTGCTCCTGACCTTGAGATACCCATGACTCTATCTCTAGCTTGTCAGTTCTTTCTTACTGGACCACAAGACCTACCTAGATTCTTACGCTTCTCCAAGGATGTAGGATGTCTCTTGTGCAGGCAGATCACTTTATAGTCCTCTTCTGGCCGCAGGACTCTGTGTTGTTCTTTCCCTCTGTCTCTGTGTCATGATGTCCCCCAGTGTGAACCATGAACTATACTATGTAGCATCATTACCTAATGACTGACCTACACTTGTTCTTCGTTCTTCTTTTCCTTTCGGCTGTTCCCTTCAGGGTTCGCCACAGTGAATCATCCGCCTCCATCTCATCCTGTCCTCTGCATCTTCTTCTCTTACACCAACTACCTTGATGTCCTCCTTCACCACATCCATAAATCTTCTCTTTGGTCTTCCTCTAGGCCTTCTGCCTGGTAGTTCCAACCTCAGAATCCTACCACCAATATACTCACTATCCCTCCTCTGTACATGTCCAAACCATCTTAATCTAGCCTCTCTAACTTTGTCTCCAAAAGATCTTACATGTGCTGTCCCTCTGATGTACTCATTCCTGATCCTATCCATCCTCGTTACTCCCAGAGAGAACCTCAACATTTTCATCTCTGCTACCTCCAGCTCTGCCTCTTGTCTTTTCCTCAGCGCCACTGTTTCTAAACTATTACTGACTGACCTACACATTCTGTGATAATGTCATAGAGGGGGCACCACCACCACCACCACCACCACCATTAGAGATTACCCCAAGCAGAACTTTATGCACTGATTCTTGTTCCTGTTTCCATCACATCAACTTTAAGAACTGACTGTTCACTTATTTCCTAATCCATCCCACTACTATTGAGGTGCCATTTTAATTAAATAATCGATGATAGTTTCACCTGCGATGTCCTGGTGAACTGTCCAGGGTGTACTCTGCAATTGCCCAAAGTCAGCTGAGATGGGTGCCAGCCTACGACCTTAATTAGAATGAATAAATGAATGAATGAATGGATAAATGAATGAATTAATGCTACTCACATCAGTGATTTTTTATGTTTTGGCTGATCTGAGTACATTTACTCCCACAGTGCTGTATTTAAATCCACAAGTTGCATTAACACGTACAAGGCTGCGTTAACGCAGAGGAATGCTGATGTATTCAAGGTGTGCTGCAGCCTTCCACCAGCAATGTGTAAACTCTAATGGTCACTGAAGACTCATGAAACCATAATACCAATTCATAATTCATTCACACATACAATGCCATATTAACATGTACAGCAATTCATTACTACCTACAGTGTTTCATGAACTCCTTCCATGCCACATTACCACCTGAAGCACATCATTATCCCTTTCAGTGCCACATCAAGAGGGACCGTCTTTCAGTAACTCATACAGTGCAACATTAATGTGCGTTATTAACTCTTTCTGTGCCACATTACCATTTATAGTACTGTATTTTATTAAGTCCTGTAGTGCCACATTAGGCCCTATAGTGTCTCATTAACTTTATCAGTGCCACATTAGTGCCACGCTGGACAGTAATGGTACGGTGCTGGATTACTGATCCCAAGGTTGGGGGTTCAAGCCACATGTATATGTTCATTAATTTTCTGAATCACTTTCTTCTAATTAGGGTCACTGGGAGGCTGGGTGAGGGTAAAGTACACCCTGGACAGCTTGCCAGACCATCACAGGGCAGGAACATGCTGAAGACAATGTAATCTATTCTTTTCAGTCAGCAGTGGATCTTTTACATACTTCTGACCACAGAGGGTGAGCGACATAGCCGACATTTGATGACCCAGTCAGTCGCGTGGGGGGATAGTGACAACCCGGTGATAGTGGGGCTTGAACCCTTGACCTTCAGATTAATCCAGCACCATACTACCACCTCATATATATATGTACCTATTACCAGTGGTTCACAATATTGTAGAAAGTAGTTACCTTACACACCAAAAACACTCACAGTGGGACACTGAGTCTGTCAAGTGTGATTAAAGAGAATTCCTTCCAGACATTGATCTTTGCACTGTTCCAAACAAACAGTGGAAATTGGCCCCCAACGTGGTTCCAAGTGATTTAGTAAGTCATCCTAAAGTACTGTAGTAGGCATAAGAATAACCCTGCATACAAATATGAGATCCCTATACATAAACATGTACATATATATATATATATATATATATATATATATATATATATATATATATATATATATATATATATATATATATATATATACATCAAAATTATTGTCCCTACACTCACACAACAACACCGTATTACTGCTGTATCTATTCTGGTGAAGACTCTCAGTACAAAGTGTTTAAGGCATGATAAGAATAGTACAGGAAGAAATGATTTTGCGTACTCATTTTTTTGCGAAACAGGCACCAGGCTTAGCGAAAAAGTCATGGACAGCACTGGTTGCCTCGGTAACATTCTTGCATGACTCACTTCAAAATCCATTCATCGATTTTCTGAACCGCTTAATCATAATTAGGGTGGCGGGGAGGCTGGTGCCCATTTCAGTCAACACTGGGCGAGAGCAGAGTACATCCTGGACAGCTCACCAGGCCATCGCAGGGCAGAAACATGCTGACGGCTGTGTAGCTACTCTTGATGAAAATCAGCAATGGTTCTTTTACATGAACCTCTAACTATAAACAATAAGAGATATGGCCGGCATATGATAATCCAGTGAGCTGCACTGGGAGGGACAGTGACAACCTGTTGAGAGTGGGGTTGAACCCCCAACCTTGGGATCAGTGATGCAGCACCTTACTACCAGGCCATCACTGACTTCACTGCAAAATGTTTCTAATAAAAATTATGAGTAGTGAACAGTCAATTCCTTATTTTAAGCGTAGAGCAGTGAAAAGTCAGTATCTAGTTTACTAAACTCTCCTGATATTTTTATCAGAATCTCTTATTTTTATCTTATATTCTCATATTAAGTAAGTAATGATATCGTTATGATTATTGATATCATATAACAAATATAGAACATAGATTTTTGTACATCATGAAAAAAGAATAAAACATATACAGTACAGGTATACCTCAACTGAAGTCGTTTCGAATTATGTTGTTTTCGATTATACATTGGTTTTCAAAATATATATGGAAAAATAAAAAATAAATTAAAATAAAGTTTACGTCATTATAATCATATAATCGCCCCAACTATTTGAGAAGCACTGAATTAGCGGCAGCCTCCGCAAATTATATACATGCATCATCATGACATTACTGGCACGTGAATCAAATTGAGCCAATGACTGATAGCTTTTGCTTCCCCCTCCTGCTGATTGGTTGCAGATGATGTGTACGTCTCTTTTTTCTCCTTTGTGCACAAGTTATCAACATGATTGCTAGAATTGCGAGTTCAAGTTTTTTTAGTGTGTTTTTAATTATTATTTAAGTTGAATGATATCACTCGAACACCCCGCATCTTCTCTAGCTTCTGGTAAGGAGCCTGAGCGCTTTATTCATTCATAAATATTATCACAGAACAAAATTAAAAAGTTTTTACTTAATCATCACTACATTTTACTGCATTATTACTGTATTAATGAGTATGACTGTCTATAGAATGTTTTTAAGAAGCATAATTTATCACATGTAATATCAAAGATAGGGTTTTAAAACCGCTTCAATAATTTGCACATTTCCGGGATCTACAAGGGAAGGGTGTGACCCCCACGAATAACAGGGGCTTTCTGTATATTATACATATTTAGTATACTGTATTAAGGATTGATTGTGTATATATATACATATATATATATATATATATATATATATATATATATATATATATATACAAGTAAATTTGGCATAGCCTAGCCTGGGCTAGCATAGAGACAAGCTAGTTTGAGTTACGTCGTTTTCGACCTCCGTCGTCTCTCCTGAAACCAATTAACAACATAAGCCGAGGTATACCTGTATAAACATATATTATATATATATATAGATATATATATATATATATATATATATATATATATATATATATATATACACAGTGGTATGAAAAAGTACCTGAACCTTTTGGAATTTCTCACATTTCTGCATAAAATCACCATCAAATGTGATCTGATCTTTGTCAAAATCACACAGATGAAAAAACAGTGTCTGCTTTAACTAAAACCACCCAAACATTTATAGGTTTTCATATTTTAATGAGGATAGCATGCAAACAATGACAGAAGGGGGAGGAATAAGTAACCGAACCCTCTGCCGAAGGAGACTTAAAGAGCAATTGAAACCAATTTTTACCAAACAATTTAAGTCAGGTGTGTGCCCAATCACTGATGAGTGGCTTAAAGCTGCCCTGCCCACTATAAAAAACACACCTGTGGTCAAGAATTGTTGATTTGTATAAAGCTGGGAAAGGATACAAAGCCATATCTAAAAGTCTGGATGTTCATCAATCGACAGTCAGAGAAGTTGTCTACAAATGGAAAGAGTTTGGCACTGTTGCTTCTCTCCCAAGGAGTGGCCGTCCACCAAAGATGACGCCAAGAGTTCACCGCAGAACACTCAGAGAGGTAAAAAAAACCCTAGAGAAATGCAGCCATGAGGCGGGGGGGGGGGGGCACTAACCAGTGTCTCTCCCCCTTATGCCGGTCCCAAGCCTGGAGAAATACAGAGGGTTGCGACAGGAAGGGCATCCGGCGTAAAACTTTTGCCAAAATACAAAATGCAAACCAGAAAGACTAAACTCATACCGGATCGGTCGAAGCCCGGGTTAACAATGACTGCCATCAGTGCTGTCAACCAACAGGGTGCTGATGGAAATTGCACTACTGTTGGTCGAAGACGTTGAAGAAGGAGAGATGGGAGGCGTGTCCATAGGCAGAGAGAGAAGAGGAAAAGCACGAGTCTAGGACTGAGAGTAGGGACTTTGAATGTTGGAACTATACAAGGAAAGGATAGAGAGCTGGCTGACATGATGCAGAGGAGGAAAGTGGACATACTGTGTGTTCAGGAGACCAGGTGGAAAGGTAGCAAAGCTAAACGCTTACAAGCAGGGTTTAAGCTGTTTTATCATGGGGTGGATGGGAAGAGAAATGGAGTAGAAGTCATCTTGAAGGAGGGGTTTGTCAGGAATGTTCTAGAAGTGAAAAGAGTGTCAGACAGAGTGATGAGTCTCAAGTTAGAAATTGAAGGCGTGATGTTCAATGTTGTTCGTGCTCCACAGATAGGATATGAGCTAAAAGAGAAAGAGAGATTCAGGAGTGACTTAGATGAAGTGATGCAGAGTACCCCCAGAGGTGAAAGAGTGGTCATTGGTGCAGACTTCAATGGACATGTTGGTGCAGGTAACAGAGGGGACGAGGAAGTGATGGGCAGGTTTGGTATCCAGGACAGGAACACAAAAGGACAGATGTTGATCGATTTTACAAAAAGGATGGAAATGGCTGTGGTGAATACTTTCATCAAGAAGAAACAGGAGCATAGGGTGACATAAAAGCGGAGGTAGGAGCACACAGGTAGACTATATCTTGTGTAGGCGATGTAATTTGAAGGAAATCAGTGACTGCAAAGTAGTAGTGGGTGAGAGTGTTGCCAAACAGCATAGGATGGTGGTATGCAGGATGACGCTGATGGTGAGGAAGGTGAAAAAGGCAAAGGCATAGCAAAAAACAAAGTGGTGGAAGTTGAAAAAGGAAGAGGGTCGTGCTGTCTTCAAGGAGGAGATGAAACAGGCTTTGGGTGGTCAGGAAGTGCTTCCAGATGATTGGACAACCATAGCAAATGTGATTAGGGAGACAGGTAGGAGAGTACTTGGTGTGTCCTCTGGAAGGAAAGTAGATCAGGAGACTTGGTGGTGGAATGAGGAAGTGCAGGAGTGTGTACAAAGGAAGCGGTTAGCTAAGAAGAAGTGGGACATTGAGAGGACCAAAGAGAGTAAACAGGAGACAGCGTTAGGCAAAAGTAGCAGTGGCTAAGACCAAACAGAGGGCGTATGATGACTTGTATGATAGGTTGGACAGTAAGGAGGGAGAAAATGATTTATACAGGTTGGCACAGCAGAGAGCTAGAGATGGGAAGGATGTGCAGCAAGTGAGATTGATAAAGGACAGAGAGGGAAATGTATTGACTGGTGACAGAAGTGTGCTGGGACGATGGAAAGAGTACTTTGAAGAGCTGATGAATGAAGAAAATGAGAGAGAAAAAGAATAGAAGAGGTGACCATTGAGGAGCAGGAAGTAGCAAAGATTAGTAAGGGTGAAGTGAGGACGGCACTGAAGAGGATGAAGAATGGAAAGGCAGTTGGTCCTGATGATATACCTGTGGAGGTATAGAAGTGTCTAGGAGAGGTAGCAGTAGATTTTCTGACAAGAACATTCAACAAGGTCTTAGAGAGTGAGCAGATACCGGAGGAATGGAGGAGAAGTGTGCTGGTGCCCATTTTTAAGAACAAGGGAGACGTGCAGAGTTGTGGCAACTACAGAAGGATAAAGTTGATGAGCCATACGATGAAGTTATGGGAAAGAATAGTGGAAGCTAGACTAAGGGCAGAGGTCAGCATTTGTGAGCAACAGTTTGGTTTCATGCCAAGAAAGAGCACCACAGATGCAGTGTTTGCTTTGAGGATGTTAATAGAGAAGTACAGAGAAGGTCAGAGGGAACTGCACTGTGCCTTTGTGGATCTGGAAAAAGCATATGACAGGGTGCCGAGAGAAGAACTGTGGTATTGCATGAGGAAGTCTGGAGTGGCAGAGAAGTATGTCAGAGTGGTGCAGGACATGTATGAGAGATGTAAGACAGTGGTGAGGTGTGCTGTTGGCGTGACCGACGAATTCAAGGTGGAGGTGGGACTGCATCAAGGATCAGCTCTGAGCCCCTTCTTATTTGCGCTGGTGATGGACGGACTGACAGACGAGGTTAGGCAAGAATCTCCATGGAGTATGATGTTTGCAGATGACATTGTGATCTGTCGTGAGAGCAGAGAACAAGTGGAGGAAAATCTAGAGCGGTATGCCCTGGAAAGGAGAGGAATGAAGGTCAGCCACAGAAAATCAGAATACATGTGTGTGAATGAGAAGGACCCAGGAGGAACGGTGATGTTACAGGGAGCAGAGATCAGGAAGGTGGAGGATTTTAAGTACTTAGGCTCAACAATCCAGAGCAATGGAGAGTATGGAAAAGAGGTGAAGAAGCGTGTGCAGGCAGGCTGGAATGGTTGGAGAAAAGTGTCCGGTGTGATGTGCGATATGAGAGTGTCAGCAAGAATGAAAGGAAAAGTGTACAAGACGGTGGTGAGACCAGCGATGTTGTATGGCCTAGAAACAGTGGCGCTGAAGAAAAGGCAGGAGGCAGAGCTGGAGGTAGCAGAGATAAAAATGCTGAGGTTCTTTCTGGGAGTAACCAGGATGGATAGGATCAGAAATGAGTACATCAGAGGGACAGCCCATGTAAGATATTTTGGAAACAAAGTCAGAGAGGCTAGATTGAGATGGTTTGGACATGTACAGAGGAGGGATAGTGAGTATATTGGCAGTAGGATGCTGAGGTTGGAACTACCAGGCAGAAGGCCTGGAGGAAGACCAAAGAAGAGATTTATGGATGTGGTGAAGGAAGACATGAAGGTCATTGGAGTAAGAGAAGAAGATTCAGAGGACAGGGCGAGATGGAGGCAGATGGTTTGCTGTGGCGACCCCTGAAGGGAACAGCCGAAAGTAAAAGAAGAAGAAGAAGAAGAAGAGAGTGTCTGCTAAAGACTTACAGAAATCACTGGCACAGTCCAATATCTCTGTGCACACATCAACTACCGTGTTTCCCTGAAAATAAGACCTAACCACAAAATAAGACCTAGCGTGATTTTACAAGATGATTTCAATATAAGCCCTTCCCTTAAAATAAGCCCTAGTTGAGAGCGACAGCAATTGAGGTTTTGCACGTGACGTCACAGGGTCACCTGACTTATGTTTACACACCATATTGGACCGCATGATCTGGACGGTGCTCACTCATTCAACATTGCTAAACATTTTAAAATAACTAATAGTGGTTCAACATTACCCAACTGGATGTTGTTTGTCGGTTACGGACTTCCTCGGAGTGATACAAAATAACCAGTGAGTATGGTTATATTGTGTTGTGCTGTTGGCTGTGCAAATAGATAGAGGAGTAAGCCTGCACTGTCGTTTTATCGTTTTCCATCTGACCCGGAGAGAAAAGCCAAGTGGATCGCAGCGGTAAATAGGAAAGACTGTAATTCTACAGAATACAGTACAATATGCAGCGAACACTTTGTATCAGGTAAAGATACATTATATAGATATATATATATATATATATATATATATATATATATATATATATATATATATATATAAAACATGTTAATTTATACAACCATTATAAGCACTGATCATTTTAATTTATTATTGCATAAGCGCTTGTTTGTGTAGGTCTATTTGGGGATAGAACAGGCACCTTAGCCGTTATGAGGTGATAGTCTCTCTTCCCGGTTCCTGGCTCCCAGTGTTGCATACAGCTTACAAATCCGGCAACAAAATACTTGTAAGCTTCCATTGGTTTGATATATTAAGATATATTATAAGATATATTAAGATATATTATAAGACATGTAATAGAGAAAAATGTAAAATACATCATCACCTAAAAATAAGCCCTAGTATCATATTTCGGTATGAAAATTAATATAAGCCCTGTCTTATTTTCGGGGAAACACGGTATATGTAAAACAATGGCCAAGAATGGTGTTCATGGGAGGACTCCAAGGAGGAAGCCACTGCTGTCTAAAAAAACATTGTTGCTCGTTTAATGTTCGCAAAAAGGCACCTGGACACTCCACAGAAGTTTTGGCAAAATATTTGTGGACTGATGAAACCAAAGTTGAATTGTTTGGGAGGAACACACAAAGTCATGTGTGGAGGAAAAATGAAATAGCTCACCAACATCAACACCTCATCCCCACCGTGAAGCATGGTGGAGGGTGCATCATGGTTTGGGGCTGTTTTGCTGCCTCAGGGCCTGGACAACTTGCAATCATTAATGGAAAAATGAATTAAAAAGTTTATCAGGATGTTTTGCAGGAAAACCTGAGGCCGTTTATCAGACAGATGAAGCTAAAAAGAGGATGGATGCTGCACAAGACAATGATCCAAAACACAGAAGTAAATCAACTTCAGAATGGTTTCAGAAGAACAAAATACACGTTCTGGAGTGGCCAAGTCAAAGTCCAGACTTGAACCCCATTGAGATGCTGTGGCATGACCTGAAGACAACGATTCATGCCAGACATCCCAGGAATCTGACTGAACTACAGCAGTGTTGTAGAGAAGAATGGGCCAAGATTAGTCCTGATCGATGTGCCAGACTGATCTGCAGCTACAGGAAGCATCTGGTTGAAGTTATTGCTGTCAAAGGGGGGCCACAAAATATTAAATGTGATGGTTCAGTTACTTATTCCTCCCCCTTCTGTCATTGTCTGCATGCTATCCTCATTAAAATATGAAAACGTATAAATGTTTGGGTGGTTTTAGTTAAAGCAGACACTTTTTTTTTCATCTGTGTGATTTTTACAAAGATCAGATCACATTTAATCGTGATTTTATGCAGAAATGTGAGAAATTCCAAAAGATTCAGATACTTTTTCATACCACTGTATATACTCAGGGGTAATGCAAAAAGCTGAATCACTTATTACCCTTGTTAACTTTCTGTGTAATCATAAAGCACACTATATTTAAACGTGGCACTAAAGAGCTGTTCTTCCATGTTGATGTAGGCAAAACAGTTAAACTTGTGCCTTTTTTTCTACAAAAAATGTTTTGGCAAACTTAGTGCTTCGTGGCATCTGTCCCTGAATGTCCCCAAAGTTCTGATTGGTAATTTCTTGACTTATACTGGATGAGTATACATATATATATATATATATATATATATATATATATATATATATATATATATATATATATATATATATATATATATATATATATATATATATAATGATGTTTTCAGATGACATTGTGATCTGTAGTGAGAGCAGAGAACAAGTACAGGAAAATCTAGAGAGGTGGAGGTATGCCCTGGAAAGGAGAGGAATGAAGGTTAGCCTCAGAAAATCAGAATACATGTGTGTGAATGAGAAGGACCCAGGAGGAACGGTGATGTTACAGGGAGCAGAGATAAAGAAGGTGGAGGATTTTAAGTACTTAGGCTCAACAATCCAGAGCAATGGAGAGTGTGGAAAAGACATGAAGAAGCATGTGCAGGCAAGCTGGAATGGTTGGAGAAAAGTGTCCGGTGTGATGTGCGATAGGAGAGTGTCAGCAAGAATGAAGGGAAAAGTGTACAAGACGGTGGTGAGGCCAGCGATGTTGTATGGCTTAGAAACAGTGGCGCCGAGGAAAAGGCAGGAGGCAGAGCTGGAGGTAGCGGAGATGAAAATGTTGAGGTTCTCTCTGGGAGTAACGAGGATTGATAGGATCAGAAATTAGTATATCAGAGGGACAGCCCATGTAAGATGTTTTGGAGACAAAGTCAGAGAGGCTAGATTGAGATGGTTTGGACATGTACAGAGGAGGGATAGTGAGTATATTGGCAGTAGGATGCTGAGGTTGGAACTACCAGGCAGAAGGCCTGGAGGAAGACCAAAGAAGAGATTTATGGATGTGGTGAAGGAAGACATGAAGGTCGTTGGAGTCAAGAAGATGCAGAGGACAGGGTGAGATGGAGGCGGATGATTCGCTGTGGCAACCCCTGAAGGAGAGCAGCCGAAAGTAAAAGAAGAAGAAGATATACAGACGCTCCCTGACTTACGTTCATCCATTTTACGTTTTTTCGATCTTACGCCCCCCCCCCCAAAAAAAAAAAAAAAAAAAAAAAGTCAAATTTTGAGTTTAGACGTACCTACGTGGTCCGCTGACGTAATGATGCAATGACGCTGCATCCATTGTTTACAAAAGACAGTCTGAGTGCCCCTCCTTCCCAGTTCAGTTTGATATATATATATATATATATGAGATATATATATATATATCTCAGTTGTATAGTGTGTTACCCTTGTGTAAAGACGCCGTCTCTGTGATCTGTGTTGACACTGCTTTGTGGACTTTTGTAACCCTAAGCAAATATGGTTGGTCAGAAGCGTAAGCCTACTAGCATATGGGTGCAAGTCTCATACAGAGAGATGAATTAACTATCTGCTCAGATCGGCCCAATCTACCATGCATACTCAGTTAAGCAAAGAGAGTTGTAAAATGAATGAAAATCCGAATCCAGGAAAGAGCTCTCCGCTCTGCTGGCTCCACATCAGTGCAGACTGTGTTCTAAATGAGTTCAACGGCACCCTCGCGCACTTGAAAGACCGGAAGTCCGTATAACCCACAGCAAGTGCACTACTTTCGCAAGTACACTACTTTCGGTATTGAGCGCTTCACATATTGTAAGCGTGATTGGCTGTTTTAAGCTTAATGTAAAGTGATTCGGTATAAATAAGTGACTTATTTGAAATTAATGTTGATGTTATTTGATATATTTGATATCTGTATATATTTGATAATAATTGATTTAGGGTTGTTTTATGAGACACAGTAATGGTATTTATGGATGTATAGTACAGTATGAGCGTCATAAGTCACACATCATACGTTATACATCACTGTAACAACTTACGTTCACTTTCAACTTACGTTCGACCGTCTGAAACCAATTATATATATATATATATATATATATATAAAATTGTATAATTGCCCGGTTTGCATCTTCTCCAGAAAGGTTTGTGACTCATTTCACTGTCTTTCATTGACTTTAAATGTCTCATCATGTCCTTTGTGGATTAGCTTCTTCCTTTCTTTCTTTCTTTCTTTCTTTCTTTCTTTCTTTCGGACACAGTGGTGGTCTAGTGGATAGGGCGCAGGATCGCTGATCCAAAGGTTGGGGGGTTCGAGTTCC
This sequence comes from Plotosus lineatus, assembly GCA_024760905.1. Lineage (NCBI taxonomy): Eukaryota > Metazoa > Chordata > Actinopteri > Siluriformes > Plotosidae > Plotosus > Plotosus lineatus. Next base: position 11,108,927 of record CM045746.1, read on the forward strand.
CACAGGGTTGTCACTGTCCCCCCAGTGCAGTTAACTGTGTTATCAAAGGCGGGCCATGTCTCTCACTGTCTATGGTGAGAGGCATGTAAAAGAACCGTTGCTGACTTTCGACAAGAGTCGGCTGCAAAGCCATCAGCGTGTTTCTGTCCCTTGCTAAGAGGGTTGTGATAGGAAGGGCATCCGACGTAAAAACCCATGCCAAATCAAAATGTGCGAATCACATGATTCGCTGTGGTGACTCCCGAGAAAGAAAGGAAGAAAGAAAGCTTCTTCCTAAAGAGGAGAAAACTGGGATACACCTATTAACAATAATAGATGAAGTTTGGGACTAAAACAATAGAATCAAACAATTCACCCATGCCATGTAATGGCCTGGCGAGCTGTCCAGGGTGTAGCCCTCACCCAGAGTTGGCTAAGATAGGTGTCAGACTCCCCGTGACTATAATTTGATCAGATAATGAATGAATGAATGAATGAACTATTCACCAACTAGCTGAATGGATAGTAAGAAAACGGACTGCATTGTTCTTTAAAATGATGATGGTAGATCTTTTTAGCTGTGACTATTTGCAGCTAATAGAGGTAAACATTAATAAATTGTGCATCAGTTTTGAATTAGATTTTTAGTTAGTGAAAGTATGAAAGCAATTTGGAACAGCAAATTGAGCAAATGTGCATGCCTGTGGACGTAAGCCGAGGTACCTGGAGGTAACTCACGTAAGCACAAGGAGAACACGTACAGAAACGCCAGGAATTGAACCTGGGACCTTCTTGCTGTGAGGGTTTGCATGTTCTCCTTGTGCTTGTGTTGGTTTCCTGTGTCTGCTCTTGTTTCCACCCACAGTCTGAAAACATGCACAGTAGGTTAATTGGCTGTCAAAAATCACACCTAGGTATGAGTGTGCATATAAATTGTTGTATGAGTGTTGGCCCTGTGATGACCTGCTGAGCTGTCTGCCCTCATCCAGAATCGGATGAGATGGGCACCATCCTCCCCACGACCTTAATAAGAATTAAGTGGTTCAGAATATGGATGAATGAATGTAATCAGGGAAGAGAGAAAAAACTAACAATCTCGTATTTGTGTAGCACTACTTCAATGAGGGAAAGCTTGATTTCTATCGATTATTAGATGAGACTCATCAGAGAGAAAAAGCTAAAAGCTGGTGCTTACTCAGGATTTTATATTCATGTAAGTTGTTTTGAGACATCGTCCAGGTTTCCATCTCAATATTTAATCAATGTGAAGAATTAAATTATCAAACCTAATTATCCCAAAGCTACATTTTAGATTAGCGGAGGAATTTAAACACAGAATGTCTACACTCAGAGCTGTTAAATAATTATGGTGTAAATAAATAAATATTGACATATTTTTACCAATATTACATATATTATTATATAATCATCCATTCATTCATTTTCTGAACAACTTAATCCTAATTAGGGTTGTGAGAAGGCTGGCGCCCCTGTCAGCTAACTCTGGGTGAGGCCAGATTATACCCTGGACAGAGTGATTTATAAAACATAATCATTGATAATTTAGTTTAAAACAATATAAATATTAAAAATGATTTATAACCATAAGCAAATAAACACATGACATTTATTTTGTTATCAATATTTAATTCCTCCTCTTCTTCTTCTTATTAATTGTGGAAACAAAATAAATAATAATCATAATCAAATAAATACAGTTTAAAAATGTATGTTATAATAATAATAATAATAATAATAATAAAAATAATAAAATTAATAATTAAAAAAATTATTTCGAATGCAGCCATGAGGTGGGGGGGAGCACTCACCAGTGTCTCTCCCCCTCATGCCGGTCCCAGGCCCGGAGGAATGCAGAGGGTTGTGTCAGGAAGGGCATCCGACGTAAAACCAAACATTTATGATGCTAATCAGAAGTATTACCCCCATACCGGATCAGTCGAGGCCCGGGTTAACAACGACCGCCATCAGTGCTGTCAATCAACAGGGTGCTGATGGAAATTGGACTACTGTTGGTCGAAGATGTCGAAGAAGGAGAGGTAGGAGGCGTGTCCGTAGGCAGAGAGAGAAGAGGAAAGGCATGAGTCTAGGACTGAGAGTGGGGACTTTGAATGTTGGAACTATGCAAAGAAAAGGTAGAGAGCTGGCTGACATGATGCAGAGGAGGAAGGTGGACATACTGTGTGTTCAGGAGACCAGGTGGAAAGGTAGCAAAGCGAAAAGCTTAGGAGCAGGGTTTAAGCTATTTTATCACGGTGTGGATGGGAAGAGAAATGGAGTAGGAGTCATCTTGAAGGAGGGGTTTGTCAGGAATGTTCTAGAAGTGAAAAGAGTGTCAGACAGAGTGATGAGTCTCAAGTTAGAAATTGAAGGTGTAATGCTCAATGTTGTTAGTGCTTATGCCCCACAGGCAGGATGTGAGCTAGAAGAGAAGGAGAGATTCTGGAATGAGTTAGATGAAGTGATGCAGAGTACCGCCAGAGGTGAAAGAGTGGTCATTGGGGCAGACTTCAATGGACATGTTGGTGCAGGCAACAGAGGGGACGAGGAAGTGATGAGCAGGTTTGGTATCCAGTACAGGAACGCAGAAGGACAGATGTTGATAGATTTTGCAAAAAGGATGGAAATGGCTGTGGTGAATACTTTCTTCAAGAAGAAACAGGAGCATAGGGTGACTTATAAAAGCGGAGGTAAGAGCACACAGGTAGACTACATCTTGTGTAGGTGATGTAATTTGAAGGAAGTCAGTGACTGCAAAGTCATAGTGGGTGAGAGTGTTGCCAAACAGCATAGGATGGTGGTGTGCAGGATGACTCCGATGGTGAGAAAGGTGAAAAAGGCAAAGGCAGAGTAAAAGACAAAGTGGTGGAAGCTGAAAAAGGAAGAGTGTCGTGTTGTCTTCAAGGAGGAGTTGAAACAGGTTTTGGGTGGCCAGGAAGTGCTTCCAAATGACTGGACAACCACAGCAAATGTGATCAGGGACACAGATAGGAGAGTACTTGGTGTGTCCTCTGGAAGGAAAGTAGATAAGGAGACTTGGTGGTTGGATGCTGAACCTTGGTTGAGGATGCTGAGGTTGGAACTACCAGGCAGAAGGCCTCGAGGAAGACCAAAGAAGAGATTGATGGATGTGGTGAAGGAAGACATGAAGGTCGTTGGAGTCAGAAAAGAAGATGCGGAGGACAGGGTGAGGTGGAGGCGGATGATTTGCTGTGGCGACCCCTGAAGGGAGCAGCCGGAAGTAAAAGAAGAAGATCCTTGTTGAATATTCTTGTCAGAAAATCTACTGCAACCTCCTCTAGACACTTCCATACCTTAACTGGTATGCATCAGGGCAAACTGCCTTTCCACTCTTCATCCTCTTCAATGCCCTCCTCACTTCTCCCTTACTAATCTTTGCTACTTCCTGGTCCTCAACGGTCACCCCCTTCTACTCTTTTTTTTTTTCCTCTCTCATTTTCCTTATTCATCAGCTCTTCAAAGTACTGTTTCCATCTTAACAGCACACTTCTGTCATCAGTCAATACATTTCCCTCTCTGTCCTTGATCACTCTAACTTGCTGCACATCTTTCCAATCTCTATTTCTCTGCTGTGCTAACCTGTATAAATCATTTTCTCCCTCCTTACTGTCCAACCTATCATACAAGTCATCATAATTGGCCTTTGACACCGTTACCTTCGCCTTACGCTGTGTCTCCCTGTACTCCTGTTTACTCTCTTCGGTCCTCTCTATGTCCCACTTCTTCTGAGCTAACCTCTTCTTTTGTACACACTCCTGCACTTCCTCATTCCACCACCAAGTTTCCTTCTCTACTTTCCTTCCAGAGGACACACCAAGTACTCTCCTACCTGTCTCCCTGATCACATTGGCTGTGGTTGTCCAGTCATCTGGAAGCTCTTCCTGACTACCCAAAGCCTGTTTCAACTCCTCCTTGAAGACAACACGACACTCTTCCTTTTTCAGCTTCCAACACTTTGTCTTCTGCTCTGCCTTTGCCTTCTTCACCTTTCTCACCATCAGCGTCATCCTGCATACCACCATCCTATGCTGTTTGGCAACACTCTCACCCACTACTACTTTGTAGTCACTGACTTCCTTCAAATTACATCGCCTACACAAGAAGTAGTCTGGGGCAGTGGTGGTCTCATGGTATAGGGTGCTGGATCGCTGATCCAAAGGTTGGCGGTTTGAGTCCCACTCTCCACAAGGTTGTCACTGTCCCCCCCAGTGCGGCTAACTGGGTTATCAAAGGCGGGCCATGTCTCTCACTGTCTATGGTGAGAGGCATGTAAAAGAACCATTGCTGACTTTCGTAAAGAGTCGGCTGCAAAGTCGTCAGCGTGTTTCTATCCCTTGCTAAAAGGGTTGTGACAGGAAGGGCATCCGACGTAAAAACCTCTGCCAAATTCCAAACATGCGAATCAAAATGATTCGCTGTGGCGACTCCCGAGTAAAAGGGAAAAAGCCGAAAGGAAGACAGACAGACACAAGATGTAGTCTACCTGTGTGCTCTTACCTCCGCTTTCATAAGTCACCCTATTCTCCTGTTTCTTCTTGAAGAAAGTATTCACCACAGCCATTTCCATCCTTTTTGCAAAATCGATCAACATCCGTCCTTCTGTGTTCCTGTCCTGGATACCAAACCTGCCCATCACTTCCTCGTCCCCTCCGTTGCCTGCACCAACATGTCCATTGAAGTCTGCCCCAATGACCACTCTTTCACCTCTGGGGGTACTCTGCATCACTTTATCTAACTCCTCCAGAATCTCTCCTTCTCTTCTAGCTCACATCCTGCCTGTGGGGCATAAGCACTAACAACATTGACCATCACGCCTTCAATTTCTAACTTGAGACGCATCACTCTGTCTGACACTCTTTTCACTTCTAGAACATTCCTGACAAACCCCTCCTTCAAGATGACTCCTACTCCATTTCTCTTCCCATTCACACCGTGATAAAACAGCTTAAACCCTGCTCCTAAGCTTCTAGCCTTGCTACCTTTCCACCTGGTCTCCTGAACACACAGTACGTCTACCTTCCTCCTCTGCATCATGTCAGCCAGCTCTCTATCTTTTCCTTGCATAGTTCCAACATTCAAAGTCCCTACTCTCAGTCCTAGGCTCACGCATTTCCTCTTCTCTCTCTGCCTACGGACACGCCTCCCGCCTCTCCTTCTTCGACGTCTTCGACCAACAGTAGTCCAATTTCCATCAGCACCCTGTTGATTGACAGTACTGATGGCGGTCGTTGTTAACCCGAGCCTCGACCGATCCGGTATGAATTTTGTTTTGACTATTTGCATTTTTAATGTGGCAGAAGTTTTACGCCGGATGCCCTTCCTGTCGCAACCCTCTGCATTTATCCGGGCTTGGGACCGGCATCACGGGGAGAGACACTGGTTAGTGCCCCCCCCGCCTCATGGCTGCATATGTGTGCGCATCTAGGTGATAATAATAATGATAATGATAATAACTTGTTATTGTCAAAGTACATTACATACATGAAATTTGCTTTGTGCTCTGGGCACCTTTCGACACCGTGCAGCGCCAGTTATTGGATTCTTTTATCCTTTGATGATGAGCACCAAGCAGGAAATAACAACTGCCAAATTTTAACGTCTTATGGTATGACGCGGCCGAATTCGAACTCCAACCTTCCTGAGGATAAACTAGACGCTCTACCAACAGTGTATTTTTATTTTATTTACATATTATGCATTATTTTTTAATGTTTAATTGTTGTGATAAGCAATATATATATATATATATATATATATATATATATATATATATATATATATATATATATATAGCATTGAATATGTATTTATTGATATTATATACACACATAAATGTATGTATACATCAGTCAGGGGCATTGATCCTACGTCGCGGAAATTCGGTGTTTGCGAAGGGTCTTGGTCCCCATTAACTGCGAAAAGTGAAGGTTCTCTATATATCTATATATAAATATACTAGTCCTTCTCAAAAATGAGCATATTGTGATCAAGTTAATTATTTTCTGTAATGTACTGATAAAAATTAAACTTTCATATATTTTAGATTCATTACACACCAACTGAAAAATTTCAGGTCTTTTATTGTTTAATACTGATGATTTTGACATACAGCTGATGAAAACCCAAAATTCCGATCTCAAAAAATTAGCATATTCCATCCGACCAATTAAAAAGTGTTTTTAATACAAAAACAAGTCAACCTTCAAATAATTATGTTTAGTTATGCACTCAATACTTGGTCGGGAATCCTTTTACAGAAATGACTGCTTCAATGCGGCGTGGCATGGAGGCAATCAGCCTGTGGCACTGCTGAGGTGTTACGGAGGCCCAGGATGCTTCGATAGCGGCCTTAAGCTCATCCACAGTGTTGGGTCTGGTGTCTCTCAACTTTCTCTTCACAATATCCCACAGATTCTCTATAGGGTTCAGGTCAGGAGAGTTGGCAGGCCATTTGAGCACAGTAATAGCATGGTCAGTAAACCATTTACCAGTGGTTTTTGGCACTGTGAGCAGGTTCCAGGTCATGCTGAAAAATGAAAATCTTCATCTCTATAAAGCTTTTCAGCAGATGGAAGCATGAAATGCTCCAAAATCTCCTGATAGCTTAGCTGCATTGACCCTGCCCTTGATAAAACACAGTGGCCCAACACCAGCAGCTGACATGGCACCCCAGACAATCACTGACTGTGGGTATTTGACACTGGACTTCAAGCATTTTGGCATTTCCTTCTCCCCAGTCTTCCTCCAGACTCTGGCACCTTGATTTCTGAATGACATGCAAAATTTGCTTTCATCCGAAAAAAGTACTTTGGACCACTGAGCAACAGTCCAGTGCTGCTTCTCTGTAGCCCAGGACAGGCTCTTCTGCCGCTGTTTCTGGTTCAAAAGTGGCTTGACCTAGGGAATGTGGCACCTGTAGCCCAGTCCACTGCTTCCACAGGTCCCCCGAGGTCTGGAATCGGCCCTTCTCCACAATCTTCCTCAGGGTCCGGTCACCTCTTCTGGTTGTGCAGCGTTTTCTGCCGCACTTTTTCCTTCCCACAGACGTCCCACTGAGGTGCCTTGATAGAGCACTCTGGGAACAGCCTATTCGCTCAGAGATTTCTTTCTGTGTCTTACCCTCTTGCTTGAGGGTGTCAATGATGGCCTTCTGGACAGCAGTCAGGTCGGCAGTCTTACCCATCATTCCGGTTTTGAGTAATGAGCCAGGCTGGGAGTTTTTAAAAGCCTCAGAATTCTTTTTCAGGTGTTTAGAGTTAATTGGTTGATTCAGATGATTAGGTTAATAGCTCGTTTAGACTACCTTTTCATGATATGCTAATTTTTTGAGATAGTGATTTTGGGTTTTCATGAGCTGTATGCCAAAATCATCAGTATTAAAACAATAAAAGACCTGAAATATTTCAGTCGGTGTGCAATGAATCTAAAATATATGAAAGTGCAATTTTTATCAGTACATTACAGAAAATAATGAACTTCATCACAATATGCAAATTTTTTTGAGAAGGACTAGTATATTTGCATCTTGAAAACATTTCCAAAAACCCAATGGAAAAAAAAAAAGATTTTGATGAACTGATAATACACCTCACATTCTGTTTGGGCTCTTTTACATACCGCACACCATAGACAGTGAGAGACATGGCCAGTCTTTGATAGCCCAGTTAGCTGTACTGAGGGGGCAGTGACAACCCATGGAGAGTGGGGCTTGAACCCCCAACCTTAGGATCAGTGATCCAGCACCTTTCCCACCACTAATGCCTATACTGTATATATATATATATATATATATATATATATATATATATATATATATATATATATATATATATATACACATACACACACACACACACAATTATATATATATATATATTGTACAATGAATTTTCTTACACACATCCAATAGACATTCAATGAACATTTTTACCTTAACAAAAATATGTATGCATGAGTACAAGTAACTCTTCAACACACACACACTCACACACACACATGCATGATTCTTGGACACTGTGCATAGCCTCCATTAGCACTGCCTCATTGGAGCCAAATGTGCCGGCTTTGCTCCATGATCAGCTCAGTTCAGCCGTCCTCTTCTCTCACTCTCCGGTCACCCTGGTCTCCAGCCTTCCCATCAACACCCTTCTGTCCTGCACTACTGATCTCTCTTTCTCTTTCTCCTTCATTTTCTGAAGTGGCTAATGGAGTGGAAGGCTTGCACAATCTCCCTGCTAAAATATGCATTTAATTAGATTATTTACTACCTATTGTTTTCAGCTTTGAAGAGTTAACAAAGAAAGAGTGAGCGCGGGATAAGAGTGAGACGAGTGTGTATTATGTATGTGTGACAGGGGTTGCCTCTGGTGCATTTGTTATTCTAATGGAGACTCCTCAGCTGTCTGTAGAGCCATTGTGTTACACTCCAGTCAACAGTTCAGTGTCTAATCGCCACAACAATGGCCTCTCTCACATGCTTTCGAAACTGAAAAATCGTTCTCTTTCTCCGTAATCTTGCACTACAACACAAAATATGCCACAGATAATCTCCAGTTTCTACATATTTATATAGTATTTTTATTTTTTCATCATACAGTATTCAAAATGTTTGAGTCCAAGATATTTCTGTATTTCTATAGTTAAATTTACTAGCTACTGAAATACAGTTCGTTCGCACCAACTAATAGCTTAGCAAAAAACTCTGAGGCTATTTGCATCATTATCAATGAAAACAGCTAGCATCACCCTGTAAAAAAAAGTTAAATTACCTCAGCTACCTCAAACACACAAACATCAAATGTGCTAATTACATCAGCCAAATAGTTAGCATGCTAATCTTACTCCAGTGGAAACTCGGTACTTAAACTTAATCCATTCTAGACGGCTGTTCGGATTCCAATTTGTTCAGATTCCCAATATGCATTTCCCATTCAAATAAATGTAAATGGTCTTCAGCCGTTCCGTTGTCTTCTGAACAGAAGTTAATAGTATACAGTACATAACTCATACCATAGGTCCGCAAATTAAGTGAAAAAAAATATTGAATACAGTACACTATGTTATGGTCTGTGTTGTGGGAGATACTTTTCTTTCTCTCTAACAGTGAGTACAAATTCCCCATTTTATCTATGAAAACGAGTGTGCTTTATTGTTCAGAGGGAAGGCACTAGAGCACGGGCACTAGAGCACTAGAAACACAGAAATCAAACTAAAGCGGGAACTGGTGGAGCACAGTTTAGTTTGATTTCCGTGTTTCTCCGCATCTCTAACAGTGACTATGATTTTCCCGTGATCTAGTGCCTTCCCTGTGAACTATAAAAAGCGTCCGTTTTTAAATAACGCACCTGTTTTCAATAAAACGCCCCTGTTTTGATCTAGTGCCTTCCCTGTGAACAATAAAACACACTCTGTGAACAATAAAACACACTCTGTGAACAATAAAATGCACACCTGAGAGAGACCATAATACACTAAAATAAAACCACAGAAAAGTTAAAGCATAAGAACAATAAAGATAAGAATTTAAACCTTTGAGGTGGTGAGCAGTTGGCATACGTAAATGTTGGAGAGTAACAGAAGGGGGTCCTTTCCATAACAGCTTCAGGTAGATCAGTTAAAGGTGTTTTTTTCTCTTGCTACTGCTTTGCATGGATGACTCTTCTTCAGGATGTTCCTTTCTTTTCTTGAAGAACATTTCTGGCTCTATTCTATCGTCTTGTTTCTGCCTTCTTTTCAAAACCTTATACCCCCATTTCACTAGAGCGCGGCAGACTCGCAGAAGCAAAAATGTCATTATCCTCCAACATTCTTAAGTTGTTCCGTCATCTGAATTTGTTCCAAACAATTCCGAATGTGTTCCTCTTCTTTCGGCAGGCCAAAATCTTCCAAAAACATGTTTAAAAGCATGTTCACAGAAAAATCTTCTGAGTGTTCCCTTTGGTGCCGCAGTCCTTCCAGAAACGTTCTGTCATTTCCTCAAACGTTCCATGATCATTCCTTTTATTCCGCCAGTGTTCCTTGATTGTTCTGCGAGCCTTCCCCCCTCTTCTGGATAGTCAAAGTGGCACGGAACATTTGCGTTCATCTACGGATCCCCATGGAATACTCACGGAAGGTTTGCGGAATGATTGCGGATAACATGGAAGACTTACGGAACACTCACTGTAAATATAAAATTATTCCACTTCATTCACTTTATTTTTTCTGTTTTCCTGTTCATGTAATAAAGGTTTTGAAGTTATAATCACTGTGGTTTGGACTTGTATGTATGGTTTTTAGTCTGAAATGATTTATTGAGGTGCAAATAAAAAGAACATATTGACATATTAATATTAAACATATTAACATATGAAAAATCCAAAGACGTGCACTGTAGGTTAATTGGCCGTTCTAAATTGACCGTAGTTTCTCTCCTGCAGCGGCACTGGAACCCAGTCGTATTGGCACTTGCCTTTCCATTGGATCCTTCCGGTGGCGCCAAGACAGGGGGGGGACTTGCTGCTTGGGTAACAGCCTGTCCCTCATTACTCCCTACCCAGGCTCTGTGGACTGGGGAGTATCACCAGTCGGGATACTGGCCAGAGCACAGCCATAGTCCTTCAGGACTGACGGAGGCCTACGCTAACATATGTTAAATTTTTAATTTATTGTAAATTAGAAACATATTGCACATTATAAACATATGGTAAATTACAAACATATGTTCAATTTTAAATTTATTGTGCATTATAACTATATTGTAAAATATAAACATATAGTACTTTAATAAACATCTTGTTAATTAGAAACATACAGTACATTATAAACATATTGTAAATTACAAACATATGTTAATTTTTACATTTATTGTACATTATAAAAATATTATAAATTATAAACATGGGCAGTGGTGGTCTAGTGGTATAGGACGCTGGATCGCTGATCCAAAGGTTGGGGGTTCAAGTCCCACTCTCCACAAGGTTGTGACTGTCTCCCCAGTGCAGCTAACTGGATTATCAAAGGCGGGCCATGTTTCTCACTGTCTATGGTGAGAGGCATGTAAAAGAACCATTACTGACTTTCGTAAAGAGTAGGCTGCAAAGCCGTCAGCGTGTTTCTGTCCCTTACTAAAAGAAAAGGGTTGTGCCAGGAAGGGCATCCGACGTAAAAAAAACCTCTGCCAAATCAAATGTGCGAATCAGATGATTCGCTGTGGCGACTCCCGAGTAAAAGGGAAAAAGCCGAAAGGAAGACAGACATAGTACATTCTAAACATGTTAATTGCAGCCATGAGGGGGGGGGGGGCACAAACAAGTGTCCGCCTTCTCGCTGGTCCCAAGCCCGGATAAATGCAGAGGGTTGCAACTGGAAGGGCAGCTGGCGTAAAACTTTTGCCAGAATACAAAATACAAACCGTAAAGACAAATTTCATACTGGATCGGTCGAGGCCTGGATTAACAACGACCGCCATCAGTACTGTTAACCAACAGGGTGCTGGTGGAAATTGGACTACTGTTGATCGAAGAAGGAAAGGTCGAAGAAGGAGATGGGAGGCGTGTCCGTAGGCAGAGAGAGAAGAGGAGAAGCATGAGTCTAGGACTGAGAGTAGGGACTTTGAATGTTGGAACTATGACAAGAAAAGGTAGAGAGCTGGCTGACATGATGCAGAGGAAGAAGGTGGACATACTGTGAGACCTATGTATTCTGTTTTACTGAGACTAACCTTCATTCCTCTCCTTTCCAGGGCATACCTCCACCTCTAGATTTTCCTGCACTTGTTCTCTGCTCTCACTGCAGATCACAATGTCATCTGCAAACATCATAGTCCATGGAGATTCTTGTCTCACCTCGTCTGTCAGCCTGTCCATCACCATAGAAAACAAGAAGGAGCTCAGAGCTGAACCTTGATGCAGTCCCACCTCCACCTTGAACTTTTCTGTCACACCGACAGCACACCTCACCACTGTCTTACACCTCTCATACATGTCATGCACCACTCTAACATACTTCTCTGTCACTCCAGACTTCCTCATGCAATACCACAGTTCCTCTCTTGGCACCCTGTCATATGCTTTCTCCAGATCCACAAAGGCACAATGCAGCTCCGTCTGACCGTCTCTGTACTTCTCTATTAACATCCTCAAAGCAAACACTACATCTGTGATACTATTTCTTGACACAAAACCACAGTTGTTCAGAAATGCTGACCTCTGCCCTTAGTCTAGCTTCCACTATTCTTTCCCATACCTTCATCGTATGGCTCGTCAACTTTATCCTTCTGTGGGTGCCACAACTCTGCTCGTCTCCCTTGTTCTTAAAAATGGGCACCAGCACACTTTGCGTCTACTCCTCCGGTATCCTCTCACTCTCTAAGACCTTGTTGAATGTTTTTGTCAGAAAGTGTACCTCTCCTGGACACTTCCATACCTCTACATGTATGTCATCAGGACCAACTGCCTTTCCACTCTTCATCCTCTTCAATACCCTCCTCACTTCACCCTTACTAATCTGCTACTTCCTGGTCGTCACCGGTCACCTCTTCTACTCTTTTTTCTCTCTCATTTTCTTCATTCATCAGCTCTTCAAAATACTCTTGACATTCTGTCATCTGTCAATGCATTTCCTTCTCTTTCTTTAATCACTCTAACTTGCTGCACTTCCTTCCCTTCTCTATTTCTCTGATGTGCCAACCTGTTTAAATAATTTTCTCCCTCCTTACCATCCAACCTGGCATACAAGTCATCATATGCCCTATTTGACCTTTGACACCGCCACCTTCATCTTCCGCTGCGTCTCCCTGTACTCCTGTTTACTCTCTTCAGTCCTCTCAATGTCCCACTTCTTCTTAGCTAACCTCCTCCTTTGTACAGACTCCTGCACTCCCTCATTCCACCGCCAAGTCTCCTTATCTACTTTCCTTCCATAGTACACACCAAGTACTTTCCCACTTGTCTTCCTGATCACATTGGCTGTAGTTGTCCACCCATCTGGAAGCACTTTCTGACCACCCAAAGCCTGTTTCAACTCTTCCTTGAAGACAACACGGCACTCTTCCTTTTTCAGCTTCCACTACTTTGTCTCCTACTCTGCCTTTGCCTTCTTCACCTTACTCACCATCAACGTCATCCTGCACACCACCATCCTATGCTGTTTGGCAACACTCTCACCCACTACTACTTTGCGGAAGTCTACCCGTGTGCTCCTACATCCGCTTTTGTAAGTCAGTCAATGTGCCTGTCTCTTCTGGAAGAAAGTATTCACCAAAGCCATTTCCATCCTTTTTTTGCAAAATCAACATCTGTCCTTCTGTGTTCGGGTCCTGAATACTAACCCTGCCCATCACTTCCTTGTCCCCTCTGTTGCTTGCACCAACATGTCCATTGAAGTCTGCACCAATGACCACTCTTTCACCTCTGGGGGTACTCTGCATCACTTCATCTATCTCACTCCAGAATCTCTCCTTCTCTTCTTGCTCACATCCTGCCTGTGGGGCATAAGCACTAACATTGAACATCACACCTTCAATTTTTAACTTGAGACTCATCACTCCATCTGACACTCTTTTCACTTCTAGACATTCCTGACAAACCCCTCCTTCAAGATGACTCCTACTCCATTTCTGTTTCCATCCACGCCATGATAACATAGCTGAAACCCTGCACCTAAACTTCTAGTCTTGCTACCTTTCCACCTGGTCTCCTGAACACACAGTATTTCCACCTTCCTCCTCTGCATCATGTCAGCCTGCTCTCTAGCCTTTCCTGTCATAGTTCCAACATTCAAAGTCTCTACTTTCAGGCCGAGACTCATGCCTTTCCTCTTCTCTCTCTGCCTACGGCCATGCCTCCCACTTCTCCTTCTTCGACCAATAGTAATCCAATTTCCACCAGCAGCCAGTTGGTTAACAGCACTGTTGGCGGTCATTGTTATCCGAAGCCTCGACCGATCCGGTTTGGAAGTCATATTGAGGATTTGCATGTTTGATTTGGCATAGGTTTTACGTCGGATGCCCTTCCTGACAACCTTCTGCATTTATCTAGGCTTGGGACCAGCGTGAGAAAGAACGATCCTCACGGCTGCATTGCATAGTAGGCTCATCGGCTGCTTCAAATCATCTCTAGCCATGAGACTGAGTGTGAGTTGTTGTGTTGGCCCTGTGTTGGCCTGAGTGTCAACACTGTTATGGTCTGGCGAGCTGTTCAGGGTGCACCAGGAGATGGGCACCAGCTGTACCAGGAGATGGGCACCAGCCTCCTCATGACCGTAAATAGGATTAAGTACTTAGAAAATAAATGAATGAATGAACTAGCAATAGCTAGTTAGCTAACACTGGTTTAACTCATACATGTAAACACAATACCAGTGTTACTCTGCATATTGCGTGTTTTCAGAATGTGCTTAAGTTGCCACAATCTTACGAGAGAGTCAACAAGCTGCAGGGTTAATAAACTTTGATTCATTTTGCACTTTATTTTTAGTTATATTCTTATAGTTGTGGGTGAACTAACATGAAACAAGTTAAATGTATAGGTGAAGTGTTTGACCCGATTGTTTTAGAACTCCCAACCTGTGAAATCGGTAATCCAGCACCTTACCCCTGGGCCACCACTGCCTCAAGAATAAATAATAAGGATGCAATTATTGTGTAGATCTAATACTGTCAACTGTATTACTGACAAATACCCTTGTGCTTTGGAGACACTATTTCACTTAGAACAAGTGGAGACAACATTCACCACCACTTTATTTGAACGGAGAATTTTAGTCCTTGGTAATATTGTGGGCATCAAAGGCACATCATGCGAGGGTCTTGTCTGGTCTTGTGTTTATTTCTCAGGGTTAACTTTTTTTTTAAACTATCAGCTAAGTTTACTAGCAAGATGGAGTAATAGTAGCAAATGTAAACTGAATTTTTCAATTTGCAAATGAGTTACAATAAATATATAGGAAATTTAGTAATAGACTATAAGCCAAGAAAAAAAATAGAATAACATCTTAAATAAATCATTAGAATGTCCTCATTCTATCTGCATAAATGCTTGTTAATGGCATATTGTGTACAGTATATATTCTTGAATCTCAGTTAAAAAAAACCCTATTTCCTTATTTCTTAAAAACCATTACTCTCATCTATTCAAATCATATGTTAATATAATATGGAGAAAACCAGGGTGGCATGGTGGTGTACTGGTTAGAATTCCCGCCTAGCAGCAACAAGGCCCTGGGTTTGAGTCCACGGACTCGGTGAGGGTGAACCCTAGACAACCGAGACATTACGAGCCATTAATGACCCCTGTGTACATACCTGAATAAACTGCTACATTGACAGAGTTTGCCTTAGTTGCATTATTCCAACTATCCACCCGCCAGTCCGTCCCACCACAAACCCACCCACCCATTCACTCACTCACTCACTCACTCACTAATCCACCTACACACTCACCCACTCACTCACCCATCCACTTACTCACTTACCCAACTCACTCACTCATCCACTCATTTGCAGAACTGCTTAATCCTATGAGGGCCATAAGGAGGCTAAA